>CM063518.1:47464259-48664259 GCA_032199755.1 Ambrosia artemisiifolia
AATCAAAGGAAAATATTATCTGTTCTATTATAATACGAGAGCCCGACCAATTTGAGATGGTTCTCTATATAAATAATATGTCTCTAAAATTTGCGGTATTTAGAGGCTTATTATTGTATTTGTTTTCTTTTTCTTTGGAGCGCGCCTTCTTTTTCTTTTCAGCATGGATTATGTATTTTCTCTTTTTATTATAGATTAGATATGTTAGTTGGTATTAGTTCACTTTTTTAGCGATATTGGAGTTTTTGGTTACAGTACTTCTATTTTGTATTTTTGTAAGAATTTTTCGTTAGTAGTGTTTTTTGTTGTAATTTGTATCTTGTATGTAGCTTTATCCTCATATTTTATGTAAAATTATGCAATTGGAATGACGAATTATATTGCTATACTTTTTTCAGTATTGTATTATAGAGTATATTCAAGGTACGTTTGAACAAAGAAGATTTTCCGCAAACAGACTGAAATAATTTCCTTAAAGGTTGTTACAAAAAGATATGAAAAAATATTAAGCCAAAATATGACTAAAAGATCAGTTGATTATTAATAGTGTTGTATGGTAAATAATAATTATTATAATCTATCGTAGTTGGTCTAAAACTTTTATTAACAACTTTAATTTTACTAACTGATTTAATTATAAAAATAAAGCTTAATATAAGGACTTAAAAGTCACATTAAAATCTTATTGGATAAAGACTGAAACATCTTTTTTAAAATTTTAATTTACTGCAACTGATATAAGCATCTATTGATTTATATTCGAATAATGGATTTACTTAATTAAAATATTAATTACATTCAATAAGTTCTACTTATATTTAAAGATAAACTTATTTCATCTAATATATTATCAAAATTCAAATTTAAGGATTAAACTTTTGAACTTTAGTTTTGATATTTAATTAAAATTTTTCAATTTGACTTGTATATTTATTTTAATCTTTAATAGTAAAGTTGTATACATTGACAGTTGTTTGATAACAGATGTTTATCATTAAACAGATGTTGTAAAACAGACTATATACAATAAAGGCACTATAATTTTTGAAGTAGCATAAATTACAGCCGTATTTTGCAAGTTTCCATCTAGATTCTTGAATTGTATATTAATCATTCTAGCGTTTTAGGGCTATTGACTGCCAATAATAATCATTACCTTGAAACTCGAAATTTTGAAGTGGTTCGATATTTTTTAGTTATGTTTATTTATCAAAAATTAATATATACATATTTGAATTGATTAAAAAATAATAATAAAGTAATATAAGTATGAGGAACGTAAAACTTATAAATTTCTGTTTGTTTATAAATTGTGTTTTCTGAAATAAATGTTTTCATCATCTATTTAATTTCTTTTTGATTTGCTCTAAGTTTGTTTAAAATTCAATATAATATAAACAGCATAACATATATATATATATAGATAAATAATATTTACATTTTTCAAGGATTTTTAATCCAAAATTACATTGTTGTGACAAATTACAGTAATTATTGATGATTCTTGATAATTTCTTCACGACGCTGCTTCCTTTCCTTGCTGATGGAAATAATATTATCAGTAAGGCCCTTCATCTTTTTGGAAATGTCGTCGTTTAGTTTGATTTGATCCGCTAGATATTGTAGAGCTATGTTTCGTTCATTTGATTCCGGAGTTTCAACCATATCAATCATGGTTTTGCCGTTTTTCCTTACATCCGTAACAAGTAGAGATGTAAGCATTCCACATGAGTTTCTTATTGTTTCTTCTTCAAAAGATTCTTTTTTGAAAGACTTAACAAGAATTTCATGGGCTGTTTGTTGTACACTGGTTTGGTAATTTTGAGAAGATGACATGTTTTTATGTTGTGTAATGTAAGTATTTGATTATTGGAATGTTAGATGTGCATTGTAATCGAGTGTTTTGTATATATATATGGTGGTGTTAATAGAAAAAAACTTTAAACACGGTATGGTACACGTGTTTTACGCTTTACCCAGTGACGTTTAAATTGGAAGTCTATAAATTTTACAGCTGGCACTTGGAAATATGGTTTTTCATCTACCGCATTTATAGCATTAAATTTCGTTAATTATTACGAAATTGTTAACTTTGGTTTCAACTATCGGCTTATAAATATGTAGATCTTTTACTGAAAATCTCTTCTATATAGTCATATTTTATATTATATAAATTGCTTTTTATTAACTTTTTAAAGTTATGGCATCATCATCTTCACCAGCAGTACTTCCAGTGGATTTGAAGATCGATTTTATAAGACAAGTTCTGATCCAATATGATAAAGATACATTGTATAAAGATGTGTTGAGGCAGACTTTCACACGTATTTCAAACTGTTTTGATAAAAAAAAAAAGCCAAGGTTGTGAGGAAATTGAAGTGTTTGCCCTCATCAACTATTCGTGACATTGGTGTAGGCTTTTACATCGATTCCATGGAAAGTGATCTGGAATAGTTGGAAATAATTTCTGATATTGTAAAGTCACTTAAGTCATCTTTCGAGTTGAAGTTAAAGGTTTTAAATTCATTTTGAATGTTATGTTTATTTATTTAAATTTTTTTATAATTATATGGTAATGTATTAGATCTTGATGTAATATGATAATATTTATATAAAATATTAGTGTTTTGTTTATGTTATTTGTATAATAGGTACATTCAACACAAATTAATCCAAACATATTTGATACATTCTTCATAAGAAGGTGTTTTTTTAAAAAAAAAATCATATTTACGTCAAACTGATTATAAACGTCAGCAGATATTTAAACTACTATGGTATGATTTGACCATACATAACAATCTTTATTATTTTATCAGATGTTTTTAAAATCTGTTTTGTCGAACAGATGGTTAGAAAAGATATAAAAGATAGGATTAAAAAATGCATTGTGGTTATCTATTCCCCAAAAGTACTTAAATATTGTGCTATTTTATTTTTAAAAAAATGGTTATAAGTCTATAGAAAGTAAACATATTTTACAATGAAAAACATCTGTTGTAAAAAAAAGTTAATTGATATTCGTTTTGAGTGAACAGATGATAAAAGTTAACAGATATTTAATCTACTGTCGAATAATTTGAGGATATGGCAACAGTATATAGGATTTCATCAGTTGTTTATAATTTCTGTTGACTGGAACACGTGATTAGAAAATACATAATAGATAAGATTAAGAAATTCTTCTTAACCTTTATTGATTCAATAATACTTAAATGAATTTATAGTTGTAATTTAAATTAGTAAAAATATATCAAATAAATATTTCATTTAAGTTATAAGTTAATAATGAAAGTCTTTTAAGTCAAAATTAATTTAATATTGAGTTTTTAAGTACATTTTTAATAGAATATTTGAAATGCAAGTAACTATATTGTAAAATACTTCGGTGTCCCCACCCAATATATAAGCTGTCTAATATCAGAGTTAAAGTTTTGTATCAAAGTTGTGAACAAATTAAAATACTTCCAAGTGAATCTGTAATGTAGATATCCATTATTTACAAGTACTAAAGTTAACTTCACAAAGATTAAATCAGGTAAAATCATTTCTGAATCAAGATATCTTACGTGAATATTTACAAATATTTAACTAACATGAAAATCAGCCGTATTTTTTATTGTGATTATATTTTTATGATTTATTAAGATATTATATTTGTGTTAGTAATTTGTTTTAGATTGATTTTAATATGTAAATAGTTAAAATGAGCTCATTCATTGGATGTGTTGTTGAACTTGAAGCTGAAAATCTGGTATTTATTATGTTATTGAAAGTTATATTACTTGTAAAACTTGTAATAAGGTATTTTTTGGTGCTTACATATTTTTAAATGTTTTGTGTTTATAGAATTTATCAGTAAATGTTGTTGATAACTCTCATCTTTCTAAAGATATGGATAATCATGTAATTATAACTACTACAACAGATACAAGGAAATGGGAAGTTGTTTTAACGAGGCATTTTTTAAATGAAGCCGAGTTCAGTAAAGGATGGCAAACTGTTGTTAAGGATATGGGACTTGAAGTGCATGATATATTATTATTTGAGTATGTTTCTAAAGATATTTTTTAATGTCCTGTTTCCGGAACTTGATTTGTGGGACTTCTTTCATTCAGTTTATATATGACCCTTCAAGCGACTTTTTAGTACGTTTTTTTTCTACTATTATTATACGCATATTTATCATTAAAAATAACAAAATAACAGATTTTTTTTAATTTGTTTTACTGACAGAGAGTACCTGATAGTTTTTCATGTGTCTATCGTGATGCTAAAGTTACTGAACATTTAGTAACTATTAAATTTGGTGATCATTCTTGGTGGTTGAAGATAATTACCTTCGAGAAACATTGTTATTTGTATGACAGATGGTATAATGTAGTTAAAGATATTCAGTTGGATGTTTTCGATTTTGTCTTTTTGGAGATGAGAGATCTCTTCACATTTGAAATTAAGGTCTTTTTAAGCAATGGTAGTTATCTTTTTCAGCATACTCACCAATCTGAACAATCAGGTCAAGATATTGAAATGTCTGATAATGATCAACTTGAAATGCAGGTTAAAAAACCGTTTGTATGTTTTGTTTATATTATAAGTATTTATATGTAATTAATATTCTATCATATCTAATGTTATGTACTAATACATTTATTTAAAATGGTTGTACATGTTGATGATTTGAATCAAAATATGACTGTTAAAGTTTATGAGCATAATGTTGTTATTAATAAACGTTATGTAAGTTATATATGAGTTTATGTGTTATATTTTTCATTATTTTGCTGAACTTAATTAACTAATAATGTTATAAATACATAAACTTTCCAGCGGCTTCCTGCTCCAACAGTTAAGTTAGCTAACCGTACTTTGCCGCATAAGATTTTTGTTCAAGTGAATAATGGTGAAGTTAACGAGTGTAAGCTATATGTGGAAAAAGATAGGGGTAACCAAAGGTATTAGTTAAATTTTAATAATTAAATTTACAATTAATTTTAATAATATATATTTTAACTTTATAGGTTTGCAATTAGGAGATGGGTAAGTTTTATAAACTCCAAAGGATTGAAAATGGGTGACTGCTGTAATTTCAAGTTTGATCAATCAGTAGGAATGTTGGTTATAACTAAAAATTAATGGCATGGTAGGGAGTGGAAATATTTTGATGTTGATACAATGCTTTTATTTTGGTGGGATTTAATTTTAAATCATATGTTAAATGGTTTAAGTTGATGTATCTTTATTTTGTATTCCTGAATGTTGTTATCAGAAAGGTTCATGAATTTTTATATAAATTTATAGCAACAATTTCCTAATCGTGAATTTGATGATATTATTAGTAGAAATGGTTTAATTGAACATCTATTTTTATGGACAGTATTTGTGAATCATTTGTTTGAATGAACAGTTATTTGTATAAAAGTTGTTTTAAAAACGATGACCTTAACTGATTCAACATATTTGAAGTTTAATTTGATGACTCATTGTTTTAAAAAATGATATTGTCACACCCTCAAATTTCCACCTGCGGAGTTCTACCGCGAGGCGTGTGACATACCAGGATCCAAGTCAACGGTCACAATAAACGACGTCTAAATGTAAAACATACGTAAACAAAAGCCATGCATAATTTCAATATCAACATCCAACAGTGCGGAAGCATTTAACGTTTACAAATTTCATGCAGAATTAAAAACATAAGTTCAAAGTTTAACAATTCCAAAACATGCCATGGGACCCTAGACGCGAGACGACTCCTGTGCGACTCCGTGAGCCTATCAGACAGCTGCTACCTTAGCGACCTGAGAAAACATGCTAAAAGAGTCAACATATAATGCTGGTGAGTTCACAGGTTTTATTTAAACGTTTAAAGTGTTCCTTCGAAAACCGTTACCATCACAGTTACTACTATGCTTATGAGAACGCTAGCTAGGCGCAGAATGAGATACTCATACGGGTGAAACCATTGCTGACTAAGCCGTGTAGTGACCCTTAGTTTCCTATGGGCTACCGTCATCACCGGTAGACCTTGTTTTGTTAAAGACAATATGCACCCGCCCGGTCCTACCGTCGAGTGGGGTTAGTCAGTTCCTAATAGCGCTATCCATATTTCCCCGCCATATACCCATGTTAGTGGTTTCTAAGGGACTTTTTGATGAACCGTATAGTACGATAAGTGAGCCATAGTATAACGTGATAAAGAGTTATGAGTCATAAAAGAGTTTAACAAACCATAAGTCATAAAAGAGTTTTGAGACGAAAACAAGTCATAAGTCATAAAAGCGTTTTAAGCATGTTTCTCCCCCGAAAACATAAACCGTAAAATGTGGGGCCGTGAACTCACCTTAGGTTGCGTATTCCTTTTATGAGTAAACCGTATGTGTGATATGAGTAAACCGTCTGTAAGATATGATAGCCCCAACTATTGGCGACCTATCATAAGATATGTGTTAAGTTAGACTAATAACCCATCGGGTTCATTAGTCCCTAAGTCCAGTCCATGACCATCATGTGTCCGAAAAGCGTGTTTGACCGACAACCAGACTACGTAAGACAAGACTCGACATCCCATTGGTGACCAGACATTCCACGTGTTCATCTCATACACAAACATGCATAAAACATGCAACTTAGTACTTACATGCGTTAAAGTTCAACGATTCTAACACATAGGTCAAAAAACGCATAAACAAGTCCAAACACATGTTACTAGGTTACTAGGCATGTCACGGGGTTCCTAGCATGTTCCTAAGTGTCAAATCGGGTTTCGGGATGTCAAAATACACTTATAACAGCATTACACGCGATTAGGAACTTAGCATGCAATTAGGAAAGTCAACATGTGATTAGGGATGGTCAACAGGCAATTACAAGGGCTAATCGCCCCTTATTATATGCGATTAGGGCTATCCACATGCATTTCAGGCGATTATGGTCATAAGGTATGCAATTCAGGGCTTAACTAGTGATTAGGATCACAATTGCATGAAATGAAGGCAATTAGGATCACAATCGCATAAAATGAAGGCAATTATGCTCATAATCGCCTTCATGTACACGATTAGGCCTTCTATTCAGGCGATTAGGCTCCTAATCGCCTATAGCATAGGCGATTAGGATCCCCAATCGCCTATAGCACAGCTGATACGGTTTTTCACGCGTTTAACCCTCCAAATCAGATCCGAAACGTGTGAAAACACTCAATAACAATCCTAACACATTAACAAACATATTTCAAGCAAAACCTCTAAGTTTTCATCATTCTAACAGTCCTGAATGCGAGCGTTTTCCCAAAATAGCAACTTTACATGAAAACATCACATCAACATGCAAGAACTTGCCCTAAATAGCAAATATCCAGATTTAATCACATAACCACGTTGTCCGATAGCATCCTACTGTTCTAGCATCATCCTAGAGCAAACCCTAACATCAAACAATCAACAACACACCTCATATCATCCTCAATCATCCAAAATCCTTCAAATGGGTCAAAACATCAAGTATCAACAATACACAACCAAAGCCATTCAAACTCCTAGAACATCATCATACTAACTTGTAACAGCCATAAACATCATAACAACACAAAAACAATCATTATTCAATCCTAAAAATCCTACCTTTAATCACATATAACACATGTAAAGGTGTGGGTTTGTTTTAAAAACGGTTTTAAATGGATTTTCAAAGACAAAAACATTTATAAGTCAGGTCTGGACATTTAGGGAGTAAAATATAATTATTTAAAGGTTTGGGTTTGAAGAACACACCTTGGATTTAAGAGAAATTGATGGAATAAGCTTGGAAATGGTTGTTTTGATGTAAAAATGAGTTCCAGAGAGTGTTTGTGTGTTGGTATGGGTTATGGGACGGCTAGGGTTGCATAAATGGTGTTTTGGAGGTCAAGGGTGGTATTTATAGGCGTTTCTAGTCGTCAGGTACCTTATGGGCGATTATGCAGCTTTATCAGGCGATTAGGGCTGCTAATCGCCTTCACTATAGGCGATTAGCCCCCATAATCGCCTAAAATCATGCCCAATCGCCTATATATACATGCTAATCGCCCTCATGAAGGCAATTAGGTCATCCTAATCGCCTTCAGGGCCTGATGTTGGTATTTTGCGCGTTAAACTCCGTTTTAACATACGTTAACATGTTTTCACATACCGACAAGTCACATAATGATTATAAACACATAATACATGGAAATAAACACGTTCACACTCGTTCACCAATTCCCAGGACTCGAGACTTGCGTGTGTTAAAACCCTAATGATGTGCGACTTGACTAGACCGACCTTGTTATGTGTAACGTATGCGCGACTCGCTAAGGTAGACTTACTAAGTTTTCAAAAGTTAGTTACCGGAAATTGCCGGGTGTCACAGATATACTCTTCCGTCTTTTCACATGTTGTTTCAACTATTATTAAATAATTTTTTAAGTTAGATATTTAAATTGTATTTTTAGTTTTCATTGTATTCAATATAAAACATCTAATTACTACTATTAATTGCTGTTATGAAAGGAACAGTTATTACTAAAACATAAGTTAAACACTTATTATTTACTGTAAAACATGACATGTTCATTTTTGTACAAATATTATTAAATAGTATTTGTTTTTGTTAGGTAATTTGATTGTTAAACAAAAAATAAAATAGAATTTCAAGAGTTGTTTCAGTGGGAAAGTAACACGTATAAACAGATGTTATATCTAGTCCCAAAAATAATGATTACCATTTTGAAGTTACTTTATTATTATTTTATTATTATTGTTGTGTTGCAATTGTCTTTCATTTTATAAAAAATAAATTAAAATTTTCAAAACTAACTTCCAACTTTACATTTACTTCAAATCCAACTAATAAAATTGAAAACCAACTTTATGAATAGTTATTATATTTCAGCCTATAAAAGGGGATGAAATTCCAATATTCATTTCCCTATTCTCACTTTACATCTCTCCATTCAATATGCATTATGATACTACTTTACAATTTTTTTTCACAAATTTTTCGAAAGATTCTTACAATCAAAGGAAAATAGATAACCAACTGTTAGTAAATTTTATTTTACCAACTGTTGGTTAATCATTTCAAATTGATGTTTTCTGATGATTCTTACAATCAAAGGGAAACATTAATTTATTATTACATATATAAATATACACATCCCCTTCGTATTTTCAATGTTAGAGGTTGTTGCATCCTGATGATATTTATATACTACCTTCTGTCGTGTACTGCTTTTCATTGGATGATTTTTTTGGACATGCTGGTAAGGAAGATCATTCTTTAGGGTTTGGTTGTTGGTAGGGTTTTTTTTTATGTTTTCTTGTATTTATGTACTTTGTAAAGTCACATATTGTAATTCTGTTGTGAGTGAAGTACTCTTTTTAGAGATATTTGTATTTATTTTTTTATAACTCTTCCATTTTGTATATAATTCTGTTAAATTCAATGTATAACTAAAATTATGGAATTCGTAATAATAGGGTTAAATCGTGTAACTGCTGTTTCACAAATTTGTTGATGACTTGTAAAAGATTTGAATAAACAGTGTTATGAAATTTCGGTTGAATAAAAAGCTTAAATCGTGCAACTGTTGTTAATTTGTTTTTTTAATCTTTTATCTCAACAGCCCTTTAGTTTGTGTGTAGACAAATGTTTCCATGGTTGTAATAGCTTCAATTATTAAACATTTGTTCAACAGATGTTATAAAAAGTCCCAAAAATAATGATTACGATTTTGAATTTACTTTATTCTTTTATTAAATATTATTATTGTTGTTGTGTTGCAATTATCTTTCATTGTATAAAAAATAAATTAAAATTTGCAAAAGTAACTTTCAAGTTTATATTTAGTTGAAATCCAACTAATAAAATTGAAAATCAACTCTATGAATACTTATTATAGTTCACCGTATAAAAAATGATGAATTCCCAATATTCATTACCCCATTCTCACTCTCTGCAAATATTGGTAATCAGAGATGTAAGTGCATTATTCATGTATGTCCCCAGCTAGTGATCCGGTACTTAATGTCGAAGGTTCAGATAATCAGAAAACGACCAAGATTATGAAGATGTTGAGTATTAGAAGACACATTCGAACTCATGGTGGGTCGAATGTAACTCTACACAGGTCGAACATAGAATGGAAGATAGAAAAGGCCTCATTCGACCTCATGATAGGGGCGAATGTGGAGCCTATATGTAGGGAAAAGTTAGTTATTTAAAGAGAGTTAGTTATCATTTGAGCTTTTCCCTAGTTTGTGTATGTGTGTTTTTCTCTGTATTAGGTCTAAGATTTCATCTGTAATATCTTTGATTTGATCTAATACAAAGAGTAAAGTTATGGAAATTGCTCGGTGATTCATTATCTGTTTTCATCACGATCGATTACGTTTATTTCTGAATCATTTTGCACGATCGAAGGAAATTCCGCACCCTACGGTTGGTATTCGTGAGATCACGGTTCGTGATTACGATCCTAAAACGAATTCTCAAGAGACGTTAGCAAATACAGTGTTTCTTTCAAGTTTAGATTTACTTTTTAATTTCCTCATCCTCTTTTTTGTTTTAATATGTGTTATCTTAACAACGTTTTAATTTCTGTAGATTTATGTTTCCGTGATTGTAATAGCTTCAATTATTAAACATCTGATCGGTAATATTACCTGGTATTTTGAAAGAAACAGAAGTTACGAAATACAATTTTTGTTTTAACAGTAGATTCACTCTTTAATGCGGTTTTAACCAAGGTATAACAGTTGCACTGTTTACGTTTTTTTATATTTTCAGTAGTAATTGTTTTAAAGAACGAAACAGATGTAGTAAACAGATTTTCCTTACAACATAGTATTGACTTGGTTATTTCGGTTTTAGTAAACAGACAATAAAGTAATTGTTTTAAAGAAACAAACATATGGTAATAAGCAGGTTTTATTTTCAGCAGACGATTTGCTTCTTGATGTTGGTTTTACTAAACAGTTCTTAACATTTAAAAAATACATAATAAAAATCATATCTACTATATAAACTACTTTATTAAAATCTCTAAAACCCTGTGTTTCTTTTTCAGAATCTCTCTTGAAAGATTCTTTTTTAACTCCATCAATGCTTCGTTAATGTTGGTGTCCATTTGTAGTTGTTGAGTCATGTAGTCTTCTATCTTGTCTCTCAAAGCAGTTGGAGGTTCATGCAACACCATATCTAGCACCCCAATGTTTGTCCATGATTGTTGCTTAAGTATTTCTTCCATCTTATCCACTTAATTTCTAACATCTCCGTCTTTTTTTTCTTTTACTGACCAAAGACCGAATACTGACTTAACATCGGATGTATCAGCAAAATGATAGTATGATCTGTTTGCCATTTTGGTAGATGAAGTTTAAAATATGTTCTATGTGGAATTTATTGATAAGTTTTAAGATGGATTTGAATGTATATATAGAAATAATTTTGAAAGATAATTAATTTGACGCGATATTTGATATGATTATTTAAATCTTTGATTTGCACAACTGATAATTTATTATTTTGTCTGTTCGTTTTCTAAAGTATTTCTACGCTATGAGTTTTCAAGTTCACGCGTTTTAAATGTATAAATTAGTTTTTAGTTTTGTATGTCTTTCAAGATTATATATAGTTTTTTATGTTTTTGTGATGCTGTCACACCCTCAAATTCCCACGTGTGGAGTTCTACCGCGAGGCGTGTGACACACCAGGATCCATGTCAACGGTCACAATAAACGACGTCTAAATGTAAAAACATACGAAACAAAAAAACCATGCATAACATTAAAACCAACATTTGACAGTGCGGAAGCATTCAGAGTTTACAAAAGTCATGCAGAAATAAAACATAAGTTCAAAAGTTAACAATTCCAAAACATGCAACTGAGACCCTAGATGCGAGACGACTCCAGTGCGACTCCGTGCGCCTATCTGACAGCTGCTACCCTAGCGACCTGAGAAAACATGCTAAAAGAGTCAACATATAATGCTGGTGAGTTCACAGGTTTTATTTAAACGTTTTAAAGTGATCCTTCGAAAACCGTTACCATCACAGTTACTACTATGCTTGTGAGAACGCTAGCTAGGCGCAGAATAAGATACTCATACGAGTGAAAACATTGCTGACTACGCCGTTTACTGACCCTTAGTTTCCTATGGGCTACCGTCATCACCGGTAGACCTTGTTTTATTAGAGACAATATGCACCCGCCCGGTCCAACCGTCGAGTGGGGCTTGTCAGTTCCCAATAGCGCTATCCATATTTCCCCGCCATACGCCCATGTTAGTGGTTTCTAAGGGACTTTTTGATGAACCGTATAGTAATAATATGTAAGCCATAGTATAACATGAAAATAAGTCATAAAAGATTTTAAGATGTTTATAAGCCATAAGTCATAAAAGAGTTTTAAGCATGTTTCTCCCCCGAAAGCAAAAACCGTAAAATGTGGGGCCGTGAACTCACCTTAGGTTGCGTCTTCCGTTAATGAGTAAACCGTTTATGTGATATGAGTAATCCGTTTGAAAGATATGATAGCCCCAACTAGTGGCGACCTATCATAAGATATGTGTTAAGTTAGACTAATAACCCGCAGGGTTCATTAGTCCCTAAGAGTCCATGACCATGATGTGTTTGAAAAACGTGTTTGACCAAGAACCATACTATGTAAGACAAGACTCGACATCCCATTGGTGACCCGACATTCCACGTGTTCATCTCATACACAAACATACACAAATCATGCAACTTAGTACTGAACATGTGTTAAAGTTCAACGAGTCTAACACGTAGGTCAAATAACGCACAAACAAGTCCATACACGTGTTACTATGTTACTAGGCATGTCACGGGGTTCTTATCATGTTCTTAGGTGTCAAATCGGGTTTCGGAATGTCAAAATACACTTATAACAGCAGTACACGCGATTAGGAACTTAGCATGCAATTAGGAAAAGTCAACATGTGATTGGGGATGGTCAACAGGCGATTGTGAGGCTAATCGCCTACCTTATCATGCGATTGGGAGGCTAATCGCATGCTAAGAGGGCTAATCGCCTGCCTTAGCATGCGATTGGGAAAGCTAATCGCCTGCTAAGAGGGCTAATCGCTTGCAGCTGCTGCGCGACGCAATTTCGCGCGTTTAACCCTCCAAATCAGATCCGGAACACGTGTAAACACCCAATAACAATCCTAACACATTAACAAACATATTTCAAGCAAAACCCCTAAGTTTTCATCATTCTAACAGTCCCAAATGCGAGCGTTTTCCCAAAATAGTAACTTAACATGTAAACATCACATCAACATGCAAGAACTTGCCCTAAGTAGCAAATATCCAGATTTCATCACATAACCACGTTGTCCGATAGTATCCTACTGCTCTAGCATCATCCTAAAGCAAACCCTAACATTATACAATCAACAACACACCTCATAGCATCCTTAATCATTCAAAATCATTCAAATGGGTCAAAATATCAAACATCAACAATACACAACCAAAACCATTCAAACTCCTAGGACATCATCATACTAACTTGTAACAGCCATAAACACCTTATTAACACAAAAACAATCATGTTTCAATCCTAAAAATTCTACCTTTAATCACATATAACACATATAACACACATAAAGGTTTGAGTTTGTTTAAAAACGGTTTTTAAATGGATTTTCAAAGACAAAAACATTTATAAGTCAGGTCTGGACTTTTAGGGAACAAAATATAATCATTTCAAGGTTTGGGTTTGAAGAACAAACCTTGGATTTAAGAGGAAATGATGGAATAAGCTTGGAAATGGTTGTTTTGATGTAAAAACGAGTTCCAGAGGGTGTTTGTGTGTTGGTATGGGTTATGGGACGACTAGGGTTGCACAAATGGTGTTTTAGAGGTCAAGGGTGGTATTTATAGGCGTTTCTAGTCGTTTGGAACACGTCAGGCGATTGTGCAGCCTTATCAGGCGATTAGGGCTGCTAATCGCCTTCCCTATCAAGCGATTAGGGGCCTAGTCGCCCCTTAAGGTTCCTTATCAGGCGATTAGGGCTAATCACCCCTTATCAGCATGCAATTAGGGCTAATCACCCCCTATCAGCATGCAATTAGGGCTAATCACCCCTATCAGCATGCAATTAGGGCTAATCACCCCTTATCAGCATGCAATTAGGGCTAATCACCCCTTAATATCATGCAATTACGCGTAATCACCTATAACATCATGCAATTACGTGTAATCACTGTTTTAACATATGTAAACACGTATACACATACCGACAAGTCACATAAAGATTATAAACACATAATCATGAAAACAAACACGTTCACACTCGTTCACCAATTCCCGGGACTCGAGACTTGCGTGTGTTAAAACCCCAGTGATGTACGACTCGACTCGACTGACCCTGTCATGTGTAATGTATGCGCGGCTCGCTAAGGTAGACTTACTAAGTTTTCAAAAAGTTAGTTACCGGAGTTTGCCGGGTGTCACATCATCCCTCTGTTGAAAGATTTTTCGTCCCGAAAATTTCCCGAAGTCGAAGAGAGAAAACAAATAAGAAGAAAAATTTTCCGGGGCGTCACATCATCCCCCTGTTGAAAGGAATCTCGTCCCGAGATTCTTTCGGTTTCAACAGTGATGCGTGTCGACCTCTGTGTGCCCAAGTAACGTTTCCCAAAACATAACAAGTGAAGGTCGTGAACCGCAACGTGATAGTAGCAACCGGGAAACAATTTCCCCAAATGTGAATATAAGACTAGAGACCCCCGATCGAAGGCCTACTGGAGACTACTATGATCGGTATTACTAACCCACTGGTACCGTCCAAGTAGCATCCCCAAAGGACCCTCATCGACCCAAAGAATGAGAAACAGAGACCAAACCATAAAGAAAACACCCGAAGACTCGAACGCACAACGATGCGGATAAAAGTAAAACCAAAGCGTAGCAAGAGATAAGAAAGAATACGTACGGGTAACAGTATCAGAATCCGCCTGGTTCTCCCTTGTACCCGGGACGCTCCCACGCGTATTTCGGCCACCACCTTCACTGTCTTCACCACCGGAAGTCCCTGCTTCAGCTCGATGCAACTTTGGGCAATCCTGCCTGAAGTGCCCTACCTCGCCACAATTGTAACACCCCTGGTTCTTCCGAGTAATAACACGCGCCTCCCTTGGCCGAAGATTGACCCTACAATCCTTAGCAACATGTCCCATTAGTTTACATCTGTTGCAACGGAACCCCTCGCAATGACCATAATGATGAAATCCACAACGCCCACACTTAGGGCTCTTCCCAGCATAGCCCCCTTGTTTCTGATCCGACGCTGACCCTGAAGCTTTAGCCTTCTTCGCCGCCGGTTGTCGCTGAACCACCGCTGAACTCTTCTCTACGCTCTCCCACTTTCTCTTGTTGTTCTCAGTCCTGCAAAAGATGTGGGGCTCACACTCCATGAACACCTTAAAAGTACACACCTGCTGGCCCAGAGGAGGTGGCGGTGGAGGATAAACGACATTTCCACCGTCGCCTTGCTGAGCGGTCTGATAAGCAGCAAGAGCAGCAGTCACCTGTTGATGGATTAAGTCCTTCAGCGCTTCTGGGGTTATGTTGATGCTACCACGACTCTCGTCACCACTGTGTTCACCACGACTTCCAGACATCTTCTGCCGAAACAAGAACAAAACTTTTAGACCCAACACCGACGCTAAACCAAGAGAGTATGAAAAGTCTAAGATCGGGCTCGAACGTGACCATTAATCCCAACACGAGATCCACCAAGTCTTCCATGCATTTCAACTTATGATTTTGTGTGCACCCGAAATGACAAATTGCTCTACATGGTCCTCAAGGCGTGCCCCGAGCTCGAACCTCAAGTCACCCGGTACCCACATCTCAGGAAGATATAACCAACTCAAAAGATTAACAAACAAGTTCCCTCGACTGTAAACTCAAAGAAGAGGATAAAGTGAAGCTAGGAATAACCAAGAATGAGATAGGTAATGTGACACTTTGTGGTAAGGATACCGACACCCCGACAAGGTTAGTATGTTTACCAAAAGACACGACTCAAATGTATGTGACCGTCTGGTGTGTGAGACTCGGCTATAGTCTAGACTCTACATGCAGTCCTAGTTCACTATAACCATTGGCTATGATACCAATCTGTCACACCCTCAAATGCCCACGTGCGGAGTTCTACCGCAAGGCGTGTGACACACCAGGATCCAAGTCAACGGTCACAATAAACGACGTCTAATTGTAAAAACATACGTAAACAAAAAAACCATGCATAACATTAAAACCAACATTTGAAAGTGCGGAAGCATTCAGAGTTTACAAAAGTCATGCAGAAATAAAACATAAGTTCAAAAGTTAACAATTCCAAAACATGCAACTGAGACCCTAGACGCGAGACGACTCCAGTGCGACTCCGTGCGCCTATCTGACAACTGCTACCCTAGCGACCTGAGAAAACATGCTAAAAGAATCAACATATAATGCTGGTGAGTTCACAGGTTTTATTTAAACGTTTTAAAGTGATCCTTCGAAAAACGTTACCATCACAGTTACTACTATGCTTGTGAGAACGCTAGCTAGGCGCAGAATAAGATACTCATACGGGTGAAACCATTGTTGACTAAGCCGTTTACTGACCCTTAGTTTCCTATGGGCTACCGTCATCACCGGTAGACCTTGTTTTATTAGAGACAATATGCACCCGCCCGGTCTAACCGTCGAGTGGGGCTTGTCAGTTCCCAATAGCTCTATCCATATTTCCCTGCCATACGCCCATGTTAGTGGTTTCTAAGGGACTTTTTGATGAACCATATAGTAATAATATGTAAGCCATAGTATAACATGAAAATAAGTCATAAAAGAGTTTAAGATGTTTATAAGCCATAAGTCATAAAAGAGTTTTAAGCATGTTTCTCCCCCGAAAGCAAAAACCGTAAAATGTGGGGCCGTGAACTCACCTTAGGTTGCGTCTAATGAGTAAACCGTTTATGTGATATGAGTAAACCGTTTGTAAGATATGATAGCCACAACTAGTGGCGACCTATCATAAGATATGTGTTAAGTTAGACTAATAACCCGCAGGGTTCATTAGTCCCTAAGAGTCAATGACCATGATGTGTTTGAAAAACGTGTTTGACCGACAACCATACTACGTAAGACAAGACTCGACATCCCATTGGTGACCCGACATTCCACGTGTTCATCTCATACACAAACATACACAAATCATGCAACTTAGTACTTAACATGTGTTAAAGTTCAACGAGTCTAACACGTAGGTCAAATAACGCACAAACAAGTCCATACACGTGTTACTATGTTACTAGGCATGTCACGGGGTTCCTATCATGTTCTTAGGTGTCAAATCAGGTTTCGGAATGTCAAAATACACTTATAACAGCAGTACACGCGATTAGGAACTTAGCATGCAATTAGGAAAAGTCAACATGTGATTGGGGATGGTCAACAGGCGATTGTGAGGCTAATCGCCTACCTTATCATGCGATTGGGAGGCTAATCGCATGCTAAGAGGGCTAATCGCCTGCCTTAGCATGCGATTGGGAAAGCTAATCGCCTGCTAAGAGGGCTAATCGCTTGCAGCTGCTGCGCGACGCAATTTCGCGCGTTTAACCCTCCAAATCAGATCCGGAACACGTGTAAACACCCAATAACAATCCTAACACATTAACAAACATATTTCAAGCAAAACCCCTAAGTTTTCATCATTCTAACATTCCCAAATGCGAGCGTTTTCCCAAAATAGTAACTTAACATGTAAACATCACATCAACATGCAAGAACTTGCCCTAAATAGCAAATATCCAGATTTCATCACATAACCACGTTGTCCGATAGTATCCTACTGCTCTAGCATCATCCTAAAGCAAACCCTAACATCATACAATCAACAACACACCTCATAGCATCCTTAATCATTCAAAATCATTTAAATGGGTCAAAACATCAAACATCAACAATACACAACCAAAACCATTCAAACTCCTAGGACATCATCATACTAACTTGTAACAGCCATAAACACCTTATTAACACAAAAACAATCATGTTTCAATCCTAAAAATCCTACCTTTAATCACATATAACACATATAACACACATAAAGGTTTGGGTTTGTTTAAAAACGGTTTTTAAATGGATTTTCAAAGACAAAAACATTTATAAGTCAGGTCTGGACTTTTAGGGAACAAAATATAATCATTTAAAGGTTTGGGTTTGAAGAACACACCTTGGATTTAAGAGGAAATGATGGAATAAGCATGGAAATGGTTGTTTTGATGTGAAAACGAGTTCCAGAGGGTGTTTGTGTGTTGGTATGGGTTATAGGACGGCTAGGGTTGCACAAATGGTGTTTTAGAGGTCAAGGGTGGTATTTATAGGCGTTTCTAGTTGTTTGGAACACGTCAGGCGATTGTGCAGCCTTATCAGGCGATTAGGGCTGCTAATCGCCTTCCCAATCAGGCGATTAGGGGCCTAATCGCCCCTTAAGGTTCCTTATCAGGCGATTAGGGCTAATCACCCATTATCAGCATGCAATTAGGGCTAATCACCCCCTATCAGCATGCAATTATGGCTAATCACCCCTATCAGCATGCAATTAGGGCTAATCACCCCCTATCAGCATGCAATTAGGGCTAATCACCCCTTAATATCATGCAATTACGCGTAATCACCTATAACATCATGCAATTGCGTGTAATCACTGTTTTAACATATGTAAACACGTATACACATACCGACAAGTCACATAAAGATTATAAACACATAATTCATGAAAACAAACACGTTCACACTCGTTCACCAATTCCCGGGACTCGAGACTTGCGTGTGTTAAAACCCCAATGATGTACGACTCGACTGACCCTGTCATGTGTAATGTATGCGCGACTCGCTAAGGTAGACTTACTAAGTTTTCAAAAAGTTAGTTACCGGAGTTTGCCGGGTGTCACAGATGCTAAATTGAATCGTATTAACTTTTGTGTTTTAATCAACAGACCTTTAATCCGTCTGTAGATTTATATGTGTTAAATCAACAGAGGTTTCATCCGTCTGTAGATTTATGTTTAGGACTTTGTTGTAACAGTTCCAATTATTAAACATCTAATAAGTATTATTACATGGTATCGTAAAAGGAACAGACCTTACGAAATACAGTTTTTCCTTTCAACAATAGATCGATCATTAATTTGGGGTTTACTAAACAGACATAACAGTTGGTCTAGATATGTTTTTTTATTTTATTTTTGTTAATAATAATATTTGTTTATTAAGTATTTCTACGCTATGACTTTTATAATAATATCTGTTTATAATAATATCCGTTTTTATTTTTTGTCTGTTCGTTTTCTAAAGTATTTCTACGCTATGACTTTTCAAGTTCACGCGTTTTAAATGTTTAAATTAGTTTTTAGTTTTGTATGTCTTTCAAGATTATATATAGTTTTTTTATGTTTTGTGATGCTAAATTGAATCGTATTAACTTTTGTGTTTTAATCAACAGACCTTTAATCAATCTGTAGATTTATATGTGTTAAATCAACAGAGGTTTCATCCGTCTGTAGATTTATGTTTGGGACATTGTTGTAATAATTCCAATTATTAAACATCTAATAAGTATTATTACTTGGTATCGTAAAAGAAACAGACCTTATGAAATACAACTTTTCCTTTCAACAATAGATCGATCATTAATTTGGGGTTTACTAAACAGACATAACAGTTGGTCTGGATACGTTTTTTTTTATTTTTTTTCGTGTTTATAATAATATCTGTTTATAAAGAAATAAAACAGACGGTACTAAACAGTTGTTCTTCGGAGCAGAAGAATGGGTTCTTAATGTTATCTTTTACTAAACAGGCTTTAAGTTTTGGGACTCGGTCTCCTGTGTGTATCACGGGATTTCACCTAGTACTATATTATAAAGCAAGAGGGAATGATACCGGTAAAATTTAAGTAATTACAAATTTCATTGCCTAAAGTACAACCACTTGATGCATTTGTAAAAGGGTAAATTAGTCTTTTACTCATCAATAATGAGGTTAATGGTTATTAACAATGAGGCAAGTTCAAGAGTTCTCTATTTTTCACTTCATATTCTCCCATTTAATTAACCTTCTACTTCTCTCTAGAACATTAACACCACCGCCCACTATAAACCCCTTTGCTTTCTCCCTTGAATATCAATAACAATCAAATCATCGGTTATGTTCTTGAATGGTGGTGGAAATTTGAAGACGCCAATCAATCCACCCCTTCATTTCCTGTCCTCACTCCTTTATATACTCAGCAATTCTCATTCAATCCACAATTGCGACTTGATTTCCGTATTATTATATTTCATTCTGTCACTCCTTCTGATCACTTCATGAATTACGGAAAGTGAGTCGTTGGTTTAGTTTGTCGATGTTTTGAAGAAGTATGGATTGTGGTGCTTCTTTGGTTAGGTTACTGTCTATCCATTTTTTTTCTTTCTTGCAGTTTATGTGGCATTCATTCGACACTAATTCTTTAAAGGATGAAAATTTTCTTTCTAATTTGACTAATTAGTGTTCATTCCCAGTTTCCCACAGTTATATTTGTATATATAAATTAACGGTAATATTTAGTTAATAAATATCCCAACACATAAAATAAATATATCCCAACACGTAAAATAAATATAATGAAACTTACATACAACAAATTGTAGTATTTAACCAGCAATCTATATTAAACAATTGACATTTTTGTATTTAATAGTTTTTATTTAATGGTAGTTTTTATTTAAATAGTTTTGTAAATACTTAAAATGTAAGGTTGGATTTTGAGAGATTACCCTTCTTCGTCACCAGCAACATGAAATCAATTACCGTCGGTTGTTCCGTAACCGATATCCATATTTATGAGTTAATGAATTAAAGTCATTGTCATTGCGTTTGGTGGTTCATAAACAAAATTGAGTCTCGCAAGCTTCACGTACACAATTCAAAAATAACCACCACCAACGCACGTAGCCATTCTCTCCCACTAATTTTGTATAGCCACTTGACACCCCCGTGACCTCTAATGCCACTCGCGAAAGCTTTCGAAATTCTAGCCGCCACCTCTACTCTACAACATCACAATCGCGGAGGTAATGATCTCAATTGTATTTGTATTTAACGTAATCTGAAAGCTTGCTATGTATGTGTGTCAGTGACATGATGTATTGTAAAATACATCTATTTCCAGTGTAAAGTTTGTACAATTTTTGAGTCATTTAAATAGTGTTTTTATTAGTTTTAGGCTTGTACTGGTATATTTTATTTAGTATAATTGGTTGGATATTATTGAAAGGCTAAGTTTGTGATATCCCACAATTTCAGGTTCCCACTTTAACTAAACTCTGGTTACATTCTATGCATTCTAGTTAACTAGGGTTAGCTACATAAGTTACACATTGCACAGTTATAGGTTAATAACTGCATGATGTGGTAATTCGAGGAATTACCAAACTATTTACATGAGTAGTGAACCCTGGACGTTGGTGAATCGTTAAACAAAATGACTGTGAAGTAATTGTTTGAGATTGATTGCAATCACGTGCTTCTATGATACTCTGTGAATCTATGTGAAAATTGTATGTGATTACGTGAACTTAAACCGAATACGTTAATAAAAACCATAATGGATGGACCATTAGGATGTATGGGGTCTTAACACATGGGGTTACACTTGTTAGGATCCAAAATAGCGAAAACATCGAAGGAAAAATGTCGTACAACAAAGCAGGCCACCCGGAGCGGGCCGGGAGCTGTGAGCGGGCGCTCACAGGCTCCAAGCGGGCCGCTCACGGAGACCTAACGAATCTAAACCGCCTTAAACTTGTATTTAAGCAACCTTAAGCCTCTTGTATCCTCAAAACTCAAACCCTAATCGCCCCTACTGCCCTATTTACGAAATATTAACCCCTAAACACCTACTAAGGCTCAAGAACATCGATCGGGAAGCATTAGGAGCAATCGATTGGTGATTCTGAAGTGCTTGTGGTATAATCTTCATCCTCTTGTGTTTTAATCTTCTTTAATATGTTTTTAAACACCATAATCATGTTTGTCCAGATCTGAAACACTTTTGTAAACATTAAAACTTGGTTTTTATAATGATTAAAAGGATTAATCATGTTGATAATTGATGAATATTATGTGCTTTGCATGGTTATGCATGTTCTTGAGTTTTTAGACTTCTAGGGTTTGCGTATGATAATATAAACATGTATATTGCTAGGTTATGATCAGATAATGTCTTATAGATGTTGTAGAATGTTTATTTGGTGTTGTTGATTGATAATATGCAACTAGGGTTCGATATAGTTGATGTTATTGCATGATTAAAATCTGGACAGAACTCTTATGTCGACTTGTAGGGTCTGTTACGTGGGTTAAAAGCTATTGTTTTGATCTATTCTTTGCATGGTTGTAATTTACATGGTCTTATATTTTCATAATGGGCAAGATCGTCTGATTTGGATTTTGTTTGAGTAGTTTTTGGAATTTTATTGGTTAAGAGGTCATATCAGGATTTCGGATTAACAAACTGAGTCAACTTTAAACCATCATAACTCGGGTTTTATAAAGAATTAAGTTATGAAATTTTTACACAATTTTTAGAAATTTTTCTACTAAACTGACCTGTTATGGAAATTTTCTGGACATAGCAGTGTTGTACGAAATTTCATAAATTTTTGTGTTTGGTTTTAAGACAAAACAAAAATATGGTTAGCAACTGAATCCCAATGAATACTCAGTAAAAATTTGGGACTTTAATTCATTCGTTAAGTATTTTAAATAATTTGTTGTTCACATTGCACAATCTGTCCTAAAAACGCAGATTGTGTACGGAGTCTTTATGTGACTATTTGGAGTCTTATATGGTATGTAATTGACGGGAACTTGTATGGACACTTGTATGGGATGTATATGAAGTGTATGACTGATGTTAATCATAACGTTCACCAACGGGTTCGTAGGGTCTACTTGTGCATATAGAAACACTAGGTGTCACTTACACGATTTTGAACATTTAAACGTCTTGGACAAACGGGTTATATGGTGTATTGGTTATGCACATATACTCACTTAGTGACACATGTACTAGGGAGTCGGTAGCACACCCTACTTTGGAGTTTGGATTTATTTGCTTGCAACCTAAGGTGAGTTTTACTACATTTTCTCGAAAGCATGCGTCTCGGGTTTGAGACAACTTACTAACCTTTTTGGTCCAGTTTAGGACTACTACTTTTCGGGTCCGGTTTGGGACTACTCTTACAACTCTGGTTTTGACTCCTTGTGTGGGTCGGGTTTTGACTCCTTGTGTGGGTCGGATTTTGGACTCCTTGTGTGGGTCGGATTTTGCTAGTTTCACACTCTGTGTCCTTGATGAACTAAACTGCATACTATCACGGAAGTACTTCACTATTTACCGAATGAGTTGCCGGGTGGCAAGCGGGTTACTAGTTGATAGCGTTATTAGGTTTGACAAACCTCACACCGTGCTGGGAGCTGGGCGTGAACTATGACCTTAGACTGTATCATTGTTGATAGGCAATGATGGAAGGCAAAAACCAACTCGCGAGGCGAGTGCATCGTTTGAATAGCAATTCGGTATAACATGGTTTAGTTATCATGAATGGGTTAGCTACCCTTGGCATACGCTGAACTAGTTGTTTCTTGTTTTGTTATTACTACTTACGGGCATGGGAAACCTAACTGTTAATTTCGGGTTTGGGAAACCTACACTTTTACATACTTGCCTACTTACTTTGTGAACTCACCAACTTTATGTTGACACACGATAGCATGCTTTTGCAGGTCTCTAGGTTTGGAGCACGATAGGACATGCATCATTGTGTCATGGGTTATGAACATTATTTAACTTACACTTTGCTTACATACAATGGTTTTATTTTTGGCGCGTTGTTTTGCGCATGAACTTAAACGGTTGTGTTTGATTTACGCTTCCGCAACTTATCTAAACTTTTTGGTTAAACGTTAAAACTATATTTTTTTCTGGAAAACGAACTAAAAGGTTTGGGCATTTAGAGTTCGTTCATATGACTTATGGCTATGGGATCCTGGTATGTCACGCGCCTTGCGGTAATACCCCGCGGTGGAAATTTGAGGGTGTGACAGATTGGTATCAGAGCCACTAGTTATAGTGAACTAGGACTGCATGTTGAGTCTAGTCTATAACTGTCATAGCATAAGCATTGCATTAGTGCACTCACAGCTTAAGTGCACAACTAGCTTTCAGGCTACGTACACTTGCTTAACAAGTCATAGTAGATACATAATCCTTTAACACTAACTCCGATATTGAGTACATCCCTGGTGAAGGATGAAGGATCGGCCATGTGGCGCATCAATTGGGACTGAAATTCCAACCGGCTTCACGGATGGGGGTTAGCCATTGAGTAACAGTGCAAGAACCAACCATTGAGGAGGAAGAAGAGGAATTAGAGAAGGAACCCAAACCCATCAAACCCGAAGAGATTGAATACGGAGACTCTATTATCTTAACTAAGAACGGAGACGATTGATTCCTATCTTCATTCGCTTGATCTTTCTTTTATCCTAGATCCAGACGAGACTGAGTTGTTCTTTTGAAGTTTGTCCTTTATGCCAGATCGCCTACATCACGTGTGAACGATAGTAAGGCCGCATATTTCTATGTCTCATGAACTTATGGTAAACGTAGGATCACGATGGCTGGACGTGGACATGGACGGGGAAACATCAACCTAACACAAGCTGAGCTTACTGCACTTATCAACGACAGGGTGGTTGCAGCCCTCGCAGCTATCCAAGCTGGTAACGCCAAATTGCTTTATTCTCTTTTCAAACTCCAGCGTTAAACTCTTTTACTCATTCGTGACTTTCACTTTCGTACATAGGCCAACCTCCACATCACCCTCCAGTCTGTACCTTCAAGACGTTCATGGACTGCAAGCCTCAGAACTTTGGAGGATCAGAAGGAGCAGTCAGGCTACTTAGGTGGTTCGAGAAGTTGGAGTCATGCTTTGCTATGTGTAACCGTCTGCCAGCTGACAGGGTCAAATATGCCGCTGGTACCCTTGAGAATGCGGCATTATCCTGGTGGAACTCTCCGAAACAGATACTGGGTATGGATGTGGCAAATGCTAGGCCTTGGGATGCTTTCAAAGAGATAATGAGGGAGGAGTACTGTCCTCAGGATGAAATTCAGAAACTGGAAACTGAGTACCTGAACCTGAAGATGGTAGGGTCGGAGATTGAAGCTTATACTACTAGGTCACATGAGTTGGCAACTATGTGCCCTAACTACTCTACACCGCTCTACAAGCGGATTGAGTTTTTGTTTCTTTTTGTAAAAACTAATGTAAAATGCAGAAATGTAAACACAAAGCAGTAAATGTTTTGTGATTTCCGGTAAGAGGATCATATCAGTTTTTGAGAAACCTGATCACACCGTTGATCTTTGTTATATATTATCATTAGAAACAGTGTGTGATCCGGCAACTGTTGATATTGTTGTCCACATAAACTCACATGCAGACCGTTATGCAGTGCGTTATAATGATACGCTATTAGATGTATTATAGTAACTCATTTATGGTTCCCACACACACGACATACTCCCGTATCAAGGAATTTGCACAAACCTTCCTCGTAACGCGTGATTATGCCAATGTTATCCGTTTAGTTACAAGATATATAGCACAGAGGTGTACAGGTCAGCAAATGAATGCAGCAAAGTAACATGTGCATATATACCAGGTTGAGGCTGATATCAATCACAGATTTTCATCAGTGAATTGATACGACGCAATTAATAATCTTTGATCAATAATAAAAATGAAGTTCCTCAATTCGGTAACTTTTAGGTTTTGGCATTAAAGCTCTTTTAGCAAATATTCTGTTGAATCTAGGTCCGTAAGTTAATACGACAAAAGTTCAATCAGAATATCCCGGATAACAATAACATAATGACCCGAAACCTCAGATTTTGGCAACCCTATCACACGAAATTACAGTACTAAGACCATATGCCCATGAGGTGTTAAGTCACTAACGAGTAGTTCGTTATGTTTGTATCACTAATGCACGCAGTAATAGGTCTACGAAGCCTATCAGCACATCACACGAAATCAACACACGACTCATATTGCATTACATTTCTTTAGCATGTGCCAGATCCCCACTGATGTACTATCATTTCCTTTTTTTGCTCCTGGAAATCATTTTGGTTCATCTATTATTTTCTTTTATGGCTTTTTGGATTTTTCAGTGTTTTTGATTTTTCTGAATAAAGACTCCCCCTAAAATGTAAAACATATTTTTGGGTTTTTGGATTTTTCTGAAAAACAATAAAAACTTAAAAATTTGAAAACAAAAAGTGATAAACCGAGGTGATGGTCAGTCTTGTTTCTCTTTTATACCATTTACTTTTAAAAGATAATCAAATCTGGATTTATCAAAAGCTTTTGTGAAAAGATCCGCCCTATGATAATCAGTGTGGATTTTGACCATATCGATCAACTCTTTTGCATAGCAATCACGGATAAAGTGGTACTTAATCCGGATATGCTTAGCTTTCGAGTGATTAACTGTGTCTTTAGTTAATGCAATTGCGGCTTCATTATCACAGTGAATAGGGGTTTTTAGAAATTGCAAACCGTAATCGACCATCTGTTGCTGAATCCAGAGAACCTGTGAGCAACAACTCCAGGCTGCTACATACTCAGCTTCGCAGGTAGATAGTGCGACCGACGGCTGCTTTTTACACTACCAGGTCATGAGCCTGCTCCCCAAGAACTGACATCCAGCCGTTGTGGATTTGCTGTCTTTGTCACAGCCGCCCCAATCTGCATCACTAAATACGATAAAGTCAAAATTATCGTCATTAGGTTACCATAGTCCTCTCGACGGACAACCCTTCAGATATCTTAGGATTCGCTTGACTGCCGTTAGGTGACTTTGTTTCAGCTTCGATTGGAAACGTGCGAAGAGACATGTAGCGAACATAATATCTGGCCTTGATGCAGTGAGATACATCAGAGATCCGACGATTGCTCTATATGTAAATGGGTCTGTCAGCTCCCCCTTAGCGTCAACACCAATCCCGTGATTAGGTTGTATTGGGGTGTCCATCGGCTTTGAATCTTCCATCTGGAACCGGCTCAAAACTTCAGATACATATTTGGTTTGATGAATAAAGATCCTCGTTGGTCTTTGATCCACCTGCAAGCCGAGGAAAAACTGCATTTCTCCCATCGCACTCATCTCGAACTTTTCCTGCATTACACTTTCAAATTCTCTGCAAAGAAGTTGATTAGTAGAGCCAAAAATAATATCATCTACATAAGTCGGGACGAGAAGCAAGTCATCCCCTGTTTTGTTAGTAAACAGTGTGCAATCGACCAAGCCTCGTTTGAATCCTTTGGATAGCAGGTACGTGCTTAGCTCCTCATACCATTGGCATGGAGCCTGGTGCAACCCGTATAGCGCTTTGTTGAGAATGTAAACCTTATCCCGGTGGATAGGATCTTCAAAGCCTGGAGGTTGACCGACGTAGACCTCTTCCTTGACCACACCGTAGAGAAACGAACTTTTTACATCCATTTGGTACACCTTGAATTTCTTATACGAGGCAAACGCTAGAAACATGCGGATAGCTTCTATACGTGCCACAGGTGCATATATCTCGTTGTAGTCAATTCCTTTAATTTGATGAAATCCTTGAACAACCAATCTAGCTTTGTTTCTCACGATCATGCCTCTGTCATCTTTCTTGCATTTGAATACCCATTTAGTTCCAATCTTTTTCCTACCCGAAGGTAAATCTGTAAGTGTCCAGACACCCAATTTTTGGAACTGCAACAACTCTTCCTGCATTGCCTCGACCCAAGTATCATCCAAAAGAGCTTCCTTATACGTCCGTGGCTCAACCTGCGAAACATAACACGCAAAAGACCAATCATTCTGACAACCTGATTTTTGAATTTTTTTTTCATATAAAGATAAAGCGCCAAGATTTTTCGGTGAGTTGACACTGCGGAGTTGTCCCCTAGTCATGACACTACTGCCAGTGTCACCAATAACATGCTCGAGCGGGTGAATACGATGAATCCGAGATTCCAGATGATCAGGTATTGTCACTCCCGTCTAAGTAGTCAAGTTTTCCACTGCATCCAGATCATTACCCATGTTAGACGATGAAGCAACATCTGGATTTGGGTTCACTGATGGTGCCTCTGTTGCATGATCTAGAATTGCTTCACTAACGTCTTCATCATCTTCCGATTCTGAAGATCAAGTGTAGTTGAAGCTTCTTGGAACACTTCTTCTTCTGCTGCAGGAGCATTGGCATCATTAGAAGCTGCTGGAAGAGTTACAGTGATCGGACGCACCAACAGTGAAGTCGCCGCGTTCTCACACTCGTAAAGTAGTCTTATAATAGCCTCTTCAACCAAGCTATCTAGATTGAATGATTCAAAGAAGTCGTTGTAATCAAACATCCAGTCAGGACCATTTCTCTGTACGTTCTGAGTATATCGTTGAACCTCAACATTTGCCCAATCCTCCACCTGGTGAGTTCTTTTGTTGAATACCCGTTTGAGCGGGGTTGCATATCCAACGAAATATCCCTCTATAGCTTTCGGACTAAACATTTCACCTGGATTCAACATCGTACATGGAGCCCCAAATGGTTCTAGATACTCCAAGTTCGGCTTTTGTCTGTTCAACCGCTCATAAGAAGTTTTGTCAAACATCTTCACTGTTAACACACGATTCAGTGTATAACAAGCTGCGTAGATCGCTTCGTTCCAGAACATTATTGGAAGGTTGGAATCTGCGAGCATTGATCTAGCCGTTTCAATGAGAGTCCTATTTTTCCTTTCAGTGACACCGTTCTGTTGACGGGTATACGGAGCAGAATATTCATGATGAATTCCTTTGTCCTCACAAAGAGAATCCATCTGTGCATTTTTAACTCCGTCCCATTGTCACTCCGAATTCTTCTGATCTTTAGACCGTAGACATTCTCCAGTCAAGTGAACAGAACTTTCAAGTTGGTAAACGTGTCACTTTTATGCTGTAAGAACATCTAGGGGTGCAAATGAGTCGAGCAGCTCGCGAGCTACTCGAGATCGGCTCGGTAAAAAGCTCAAAACGAGCCGAGCCTTATCGAGCTCGAGCCGAGCTTGAGCCTAAAATGAAGCTCGTTTACTTATCGAGCTCGAGCTCGAGCCTGGCATATGAAGCTCGCCAGGCTCGTCGAGCCTTATCGAGCCTAATATAATATTAGGTTTATTAATATTTTATATTATTTACCCACATTTTAAGTAGTTTAATAAACGAGCCGAGCCGAGCTTTTGACTTATCGAGCCTAAACGAGCATATTATATATATTATTTAATCTAATATATTAACTAATAAACACTAAACGAGCCGAGCCCGAGCCGAGCTCGAGCTTGAGAAACTACTAACGAGCCGAGCTCGAGCTTTAAAAACAAAGCTCGACCCGAGCCGAGCTCGAGCTCGAGCTCTTATAAGTTAATCGAGCTCGAGCTCGAGCCTGGTCGAGCTCGGGCTCGGCTCGGCTCGTTTGCACCCCTAAGCACATCACCAACGAGAATCTTGAAATATCGTCGGTAACCACAAGACAGTAAAGCTCTCCGATATGACTCTTACGTTTGACAGGTCCGAATAGGTCCATGCGCAACCGCTCAAGTGGCATTTCAACAGAGTTCACTTTCTTTGGTTTGTAGGATTGTTTGTGCTGCTTACCTTTCTTGCAACTCACATACTTGTCGTTTAGATGGAAATGTTTGACATTAACGCCTTCAACAAGCCCATTCTTCACCAGATGATTCATTTTTCTGAGTTGTCATCTCTTTCGACATATCAAGAATGTAAAGATTGTTAACTCTCGATGCCTTTAACATGATCCACTCCTTTGGAATTTTAAAGCCTGGTTTGAGGATATAGCAAGATTTGTCGTCGAAGTGCTTAGAAAATTGTTTGTCGCAAATTTGACTGACACTTAACAGATTGTAATCAATTTGCTTCACGTAGGAAATCCTTTTAAAACTCACTACCCCGTTACTCACACATCCCTCCATCGTGATGTAACCTCCTTTATTTCCCGCAAAAGCAACATAACCTCCATTAATATTCTTCACGTCAAACAATAGTGCTAAATCACCAGTCATGTGGCCTGAAGCTCCACTGTCAACAATCCAGATACTGCTAACAGGGCCAGCTGAAGCTCCCTGCACACATCAAGTAAGATCATTAGTTCTTTCGGGGGACCCAAGCCTGCTTGGCCTTGGGTCTTTGAACATCAACTTTCAAAGATTCATTCACACCAACCTTAGGTTTAGAACCGATCTTTTTCTGATCATTCAATCCTTTCTCATCTTGAGATTTTTCATTTGACTTTGAGGTAGAAGCACCCGGAGAACCCTTAGATGACCAAGATTGTTCCGAACATTTCAGAATCCGGATCTGAGTTTTTGGAGTCTCAGTCGGTTTCTTAATGTCGTTCTTAAATGAAACTTTCTTAGTTACCTTCTTTGATTTAACAGAGACAGGTCCAATAGTCGACTTAACAGCAGGTTTTGGTGGAACCTTTTGTTTATTAACCATTGTGTTCACCATAGGTTTCTTCAACGGTTTTTCCATTGCGATCTGGTTTCGACCATCATAGTTGAAGTGAAGATTATCCCTCCTTTGATAATAATTGCTTTGATTGTAAAATGGTGCTGGTTAAGGAACAAAACGTCTTTAAGGATAACTATGATTATCGACTAGCGTTCTTACAGATTGCCTCATCTCAACTTCATGCCTCTTGTGCCTCACGTACGGGCAGTGATCAACTAAATGCCCTCTCTCCCCGCACTTGAAACACGCACGGTATTCCTCAAAAACATTCTGAGCATGCGGCTTAGCAAATGTATTGATAGGATATTGATCATCTATGCATCTGCGTCTTAAACTCTCAGGAGCTGGGTCCTTTGAGTAAACCAGCTCAAGAAAACCATTTGCCTTTTGTTTAGGCTTGATGAATTTAGTGACATGAACCTTAGGTTCTCTTCGAGTATCCAGATACAATTTCTTCAAAATTTCTGGTGGTACTTCATTTGTCCGTTTGTGTTTAGGAAACCAGATAGTACTTTCTTACCAGATTTTCTCAATTTTAGAATAGTTTGCAAATTTAATCGGATACTCCTCGTCAGAGATAATCTTATCGGATCCTTCCATCCGATAAAATACCTTGACGGGTTTGTCAACTGATTCATTTTTAACTTCTTTCTTCACTTATTGATTGACATGTAACACCCCAAAGTCTAAAATAATATTAATAAAGGGTAGTGGGTAAATATGTACAAAAATGAAAATGAATAGACTAAATTGTTAATATGGAATTAAGAAACTAACTATGGCTAGTAATTCAAGTTATGGCTTAAAATGACTAATAAGCTAAAGGGAGGGGCTGAATTGAAACTTTTGTATTATCTAGGGGTGTATGGGGGAGATTGAAACACAAAAAAAAAAAAAAAAACATATCTCCTGGAAGGAGAATTCGATTGTGGAGCAAGGAGAAAACCACCCCAACCCCAAAACTCACTAATCAGCCCCAAACCTAAGCAAAAATTGACTAATTCACTTGCATGTGAAGGGATTCCAAGTCCTTAGGCCATAATAAACACAAGGTGAGTTGTAGGATGCTTATAGTAGTTGTTTTGTGATGATGAGATTCTTGGATAATGGTAGTAATGTATGATTCTTGATAATCTAGCTTAGAAATTGGAAGTAGCATGTTTAATTAAGAAATTGTACTAAGTTGCATGTATGATTTTTTTTAATTGAAGGTAAATTGTATGAAAATGTGGTTATGTGAAGATGGGTTTTAAGAAGGATGACCATGTTTGACTTTCTGCAAGTCAAACAAGGCTATAGTCTAGTAAAGATGAGATTTTATGTTGTGATTCTACTAGTTGTAATGATAAGTAGAAAGATATAATGTTGATAGGAGAGTTGTGTGTCCATAATTTGGTATATGAATGTTAATTAATATTTATGCACACCAAGTGTATGTTGAAATGCTTGAATGAATGAATAGAAAGGCATCATGTTTAATATTATGCGGATTTATTGAACATGGTTAGCAAATGTAAAGACATTACTAAGTTATGGCTAAAATTGTATTGAAGAGGAGATGAGTTCATAAGTTCTAAACTATGAGTTCATCAAGTGTAGGTATTAAGACAGAAGGATCAAGCAAACAAGGAGGACACGACGCGCAAGACAAAGGTAAGTTGGTTTCCACCAACTCATAGCTCACTATCTTGTTTTTGATATTTTTATGTATGCGTTGTTGTATGTCAAAGTGGTAGAAATACCCTTATGGGTAAAAGTAGTAGAATTGACCTTAATGGGTCAAAATGGTAGAATTACTCCTTGAGGGTAAAGTGGTAGAATTGACCTTAAATGGTCAAAGTGGTAGAAATACCCTTATGGGTAAAAGTAGTAGAATTGACCTTAATGGGTCAAATGGTAGAATTACTCCTTGAGGGTAAAGTGGAAGAATTGACCTTAAATGGTCAAAGTGGTAGAAATACCCTTATGGGTAAAAGTAGTAGAATTGACCTTAATGGGTCAAAATGGTAGAATTACTCCTTGAGGGTAAAGTGGTAGAATTGACCTTAAATGGTCAAGTGGTAGAAATACCCTTGTGGGTAAAAGTGGTAGAATTAATCTTAATGGGTCAAATTAGTAGAATTACCCCTTGTGGGATAAAGTGGAAGAATTGACCCTAACGGGTCAAAATAGTAGAAAAACCTTGGTGGGGTAAAGTGTTGATGGCAATTTTGCCTACTAATAGTTTCTTGTTGTTTGAATAGGTAAAGCACATATGTGAAGATCAAGTCTCAAGCGAAGATGGATTTTGCATGCTCTAGTCTTGGGGTTGGGTACCATGTAGTGTTAGGATCTTGAACCTTATAAACAAGTGCTTATGTTTTGTACAAAGTCTAGTCATGGGTCAAGGATCCACTTGGTAGCCAACTTGGCATGTCGTTTTGTAAACTACACAATGGTCAACTAGGTGGTGTAACTTTTGGAACAATATGTTTTGGTAACATGATATGCGTTGTGTTTATAAAAAAAAAAATTGGGTCTTACAAGTTGGTATCAGAGCCAAGGTTTGAGCGAATCGAGCACATGAGGTGCTTGAACTCAAACCAGAAGCTCGTGGTGGGAAGGGCGTGCATTCGATCCGAGACTTGATCAAGGTATGTGTGAAAGAGTTAGGAAATGAACTCTTAAAATGTTGAAAGTTTGGTATAAAAGGGCAAAAGGATTGAAAAGTAGTTAAGTGGGAAGAAGTCAGAAAAAAAAAAATACAGGGGCCACCGTAGCTTACGGTGGCTATCGTAAGCTACGGTAGCCTTCAGAAGGCATACAGTGGTTTTCGTCTGCCTTACGGTGGCACGAAAGGGCACAGGAGCCACCTTAAGCTACGGTGCCCACCGTAGCTTACGGTAGGCCCTGAGACTTTTTGACTTTTTCCTTCTTTTATGCATGGATTTTTATCACGCCCCACCCGGGAACGTATTAGGGGCGTAATAACGTATGAAAACATGAAATTTCAATCCTTATATGCTTATGATAGGGAATGTGGTAGCCCAAGTAGTGGGAGTAGAAGTGTCTATTCTTGATAAAAGTGGACAATGGTCGAAAACACTACGGTGTAGTATTCATGATAAATGGTTGTTAATGTTTCAGAAACATGACGGATGAAGGTGATCATTCGGCGGGGGAACGTACCCAACACGATGAAGTGAAAGAAATGGTAGCGATAGAAATGGGGGAGGCCATAAAGGTAAACCTCCCTAAGATAATAGAGGAAGTGGAAGGTAACATCCTCGGGATAGTAGAAGGCATGATGACTAATAAGCTCGAGGAATTGAAAAAGTTGATTGAGGAGGGGTCATCTAGCTCGAAGGCTAACAAGAGATGCACATACAGGAACTTCATGTCCTGTAACCCAACAGTGTTTAATGGGAAAATTGATCCGCTTGAATGTCAAAGGTGGATCTCCGACATGGAAGGGGTTTTTATAAGGAGTCATTGTGAGACCGAGGACGAGGTGATGTTTGCCACGGGTCAATTGCAACGCCGTGCTAAGGATTGGTGGGATAGTTATACCAAGGAATTGGGACAAGATAGGGTGAAAACAATAACTTGGAGTGAATTTAAGGAGGTCTTCTTGAGACATCATGTCCCTCAAACCGCAATCGATAGGATTCAAGAAGAGTTCCTCCACCTTCGACAAAAGAATGAGACAATCGATGAAATCACGAGTGTGTTCTTGGATAAGATGAAGTTCTGTCCGGAGTTGGTTCGGACCGAGAGAATGAAGATAAACCGTTACCATGATATGTTGAAGGCGGAGTATAGGGAGTTTATCACCGCCTCAAAGTGCAGCACATTGATTGAGTTGATAGAATGGGCTCGTGAACGAGAAATGGAAATAAAACGGCAAGAGGCAAGGGGGGAGAAGCGAAAGGCGGAAAAGAGTTTTGAACCGTCAAAGAAAGCAAAGAATTCCGATCAAGGCAAGAAGGATAATAAGAAGGGGGACACCCCAAATTGCAAGACTTGTGGGAAACCCCATTCGGGGGAATGTCGGTTAGGGCAAAGGGCATGTTACAACTGTGGGCAAACGGGGCACCCGTTCTTTAAATGCCCCAGCCCAACCAAGTTGTGTTTCATTTGCTATGAGCCCGGTCATGTGAAGGCGGATTGCACGAATCCGAAGAAGGAGGCACCAAGAGAGGGCAAGAAGAATGAAGCCCCCAAGGGTCGTGGAAGAATGTTTCAGATCACCACAGAGGAGGCAAAGAACCACCCTGAGGTGGTGTCGGGTATGTAACTAGTAAACAATACTCTTATGTACGTGTTATTTGATACGGGAGCCAGTAGGTCCTTTGTGTCCACCAAAGTGATCTACCACCCCTCCTTTACCATAGAAAAGATGTCGAGCCCGTTAGAAATAGAAATTGCGGATAGTAAAAGTTACTTGTTGCACAACATATGTAGGAATTGTACTCTTACAATTGAAGGGGAGGACTTTGGGGTAGATTTGATACCTATGACCATGGGGGAATTCTAAGTGGTGATAGGCATGGACTGGTTGACTAAACACCACGCGGAATTCCAGTGCAAAAATAAAACCATTTTTGTTACCTCCCCTAGTGGGCGGCAGGTAAGTTTTGTTGGGGATAGAAAGGTTGAAGCCAAGTTGTGTACCTTGGTGGAAACCATGAAGTATGTGCGCAATGGGGAAAAAGCATTCATGGCCTATGTGGTCGACACCACCGTCCCCACCCCCAAGATCGAAGAAGTACCGGTGGTTAGGGAGTTTCGGGATGTGTTTCCTGACGATCTCCCGGGACTTCCTCCCGAGCGTGAAGTAGAATTTCGGATTGAATTGGTGCCCGGTGCTCAACCGGTGGCCAAGGCACCTTATCGTTTGGCACCCACTGAGTTACGAGAATTGATGGCACAGCTCCAAGAGCTACTTGATAAGGGCTTTATACGTCCTAGTGTGTCGCCTTGGGGAGCCCCCGTGCTATTCGTTAAAAAGAAGGATGGGTCCATGCGGATGTGTATAGACTACCGGGAACTAAATAAATTGACGGTGAAGAATCGATATCCCTTACCTCGAATTGATGATTTATTCGACCAACTTCAAGGGGCAAGTTGGTTTTCAAAAGTCGACCTTCGTTCCGGGTACCATCAATTGAAGGTAAGAGAAGAAGATGTGGCCAAAACCGCGTTTAGGACTCGATATGGACATTACGAGTTCTTAGTAATGTCCTTCGGGCTGACAAATGCTCCGGCCGCATTTATGGACTTAATGAACCGGGTATGTCGTTCGATGCTGGATCGCTTTGTGATAGTATTTATAGACGACATTTTGATTTACTCCCGTAGTGAATCGGATCACGCGGGTCACATGCGGGAGGTTCTCGAAACGCTTAGAAAGGAAAAGCTTTATGCCAAGTTTTCTAAGTGTGCCTTTTGGTTGAGAGAAGTCCAGTTTTTGGGGCATGTGGTGAATGAGATGGGCATTTCTGTGGATCCCTCAAAGGTTAAGGCGGTGACGGAATGGGTTTCGCCCAAAAACCCAAGTGAGATTAGAAGCTTTCTGGGCTTAGCCGGGTATTATAGAAAATTCATTCAAGATTTTTCAAAAGTGGCACTACCCTTGACACGGCTAACCAAGAAGAGCGAGAAGTTTGTATGGGGTGAAGACCAAGAAAGAGCTTTCCAAGTATTGAAGGAGAAGCTGTCTAGTTCGCCCGTTCTGACCTTGCCAGAAGGGTCAGAAGACTTTGTGGTTTATACGGATGCCTCCCATCAAAGGTTGGGGTGTGTCTTGATGCAACGGGGGAAAGTCATCGCCTACGCATCAAGACAACTCAAACCCCATGAATGTAATTACCCCACCCACGATTTGGAACTGGGGGCCGTAGTGTTCGCATTGAAAATTTGGAGGCATTATTTGTATGGGAAAAAGTGTACCATATATTCCGATCACAAAAGCCTCAAGTATTTCTTCGAACAGAAGGATCTCAACACGAGACAACGGAGGTGGCTAGAACTGATCAAGGATTATGATTGTGAAATTATGTACCATCCGGGCAAGGCCAATGTGGTGGCCGATGCCTTAAGTCGGAAGGAGTACCCACCTCCGATCCGAGTTAAGGCTTTGGGTATAGTGATTACACCCAATATCTTGGATGAGATACGAAAGACCCAGATCGAGGCATTGCAAGCCAACAACCCGAAGAAGATAAGAATGAAAGGGATGATAGATACACTGGAAGAAGACGTAGGTGGAATGAAATCTCGATACGGGCGGATATGGGTCCCATGGACGTGTGAAGTCAAGACTTCACTACTTGACAAAGCCCATAAGTCCCGGTTTTCAATCCACCCGGGGGCGACAAAGATGTACCGGGATCTAAGGAAGGAATATTGGTGGCCGGGAATGAAACGCGACATTGTTAAGTATGTAAAAAAATGTTTGACTTGTTCACAAGTCAAAGCCGAACATCAAAAGCCGTCTGGGAAGCTACAACCACTTGAGGTACCGGTGTGGAAGTGGGAGGAGATAACCATGGATCTCGTGACAAAATTACCAAAGACAAGGAAGGGTTATGATGCAATCTGGGTAGTGGTGGACCGGCTTACGAAAAGCGCTCACTTTCTGGCTATTCGAGAGGCTTACACCTCTGAACGGATGGCGGAAATCTACATAAATGAGATCGTATCCAGACATGGTGTACCAGTGTCTATCGTGTCAGATCGGGACACCCGATTCACGTCCCGGTATTGGAGGAAGTTCCAAGATGAAATGGGCACAAAGTTATTAGTTAGTACCGCCTACCACCCCCAAACTGAGGGCAGACCGAAAGGACCATTCAGACCCTCGTAGATATGTTGAGGGCATGTGTCTTAGATTTTGGGGGAAGTTGGGATGAACACCTGCCTTTAGTGGAATTCTCTTATAATAACAGCTATCACAGTAGCATCCAAATGGCACCGTTCGAGATGTTATATGGGAGAAAATGTAGAACCCCGGTATGTTGGGGGGAAGTGGGTCAACGGGAGTTGGCTCCAAATGATTTGGTGACCCTTACCAACGAGAAGATTAGACTGATACGGGCTAGAATACAAGCTGCCCAGGACCATCAGAAGGCATACGCAGATCGAAGAAGACGCCCCATTGAATTCCAGGTCGGGGACTTTGTGTTATTAAAGGTCTCCCCTTGGAAGGGGATCATCAGGTTTCGTAAGCGTGGGAAGTTGGGCCCGCGTTACATCGGGCCGTTTAAAATTTTGGCGCGAGTAGGGCAAGTTGCTTACCAGTTAGATCTCCCACCGTCTCTTAGTGGGATTCATAACACTTTTCACGTGTCACAATTGCGGAAGTGCCTTGCGGATGAAACCTCCTATGTGCCCCTTGAAGACATAGAGGTTGATGACAAGTTGAATTATATTGAAAAGCCGGTAGCCATAAAAGACTTCAAGGTAAATCGGTTGCGTAACAAGTCCATAAACCAAGTCTTGGTTCAATGGCAACACAGGAAGGGCTCAGAACTCACGTGGGAATCGGAGGAAGAGATGCGGACTCACTACCCCGCTTTGTTTGGTACGTATTAAGGTTTCGGGGTCGAAACCTCTTTAAGGGGGGTAGACTTGTAACACCCCAAAGTCTAAAATAATATTAATAAAGGGTAGTGGGTAAATATGTACAAAAATGAAAATGAATAGACTAAATTGTTAATATGGAATTAAGAAACTAACTATGGCTAGTAATTCAAGTTATGGCTTAAAATGACTAATAAGCTAAAGGGAGGGGCTCATTTGAAACTTGTGTATTATCTAGGGGTGAATGGGGGAGATTGAAACACAAAAAAAAAACATATCTCCTGGAAGGAGAATTCGATTGTGGAGCAAGGAGAAAACCACCCCAACCCCAAAACTCACTAATCAGCCCCAAACCTAAGCAAAAATTGACTAATTCACTTGCATGTGAAGGAATTCCATGTCCTTAGGCCATAATAAACACAAGGTGAGTTGTAGGATGCTTATAGTAGTTGTTTTGTGATGATGAGATTCTTGGATAATGGTAGTAATGTATGATTCTTGATAATCTAGCTTAGAAATTGAAAGTAGCATGTTTAATTAAGAAATTGTACTAAGTTGCATGTATGATTTTTGTTAATTGAAGGTAAATTGTATGAAAATGTGGTTATGTGAAGATGGGTTTTAAGAAGGATGACCATGTTTGACTTTCTGCAAGTCAAACAAGGCTATAGTCTAGTAAAGATGAGATTTTATGTTGTGATTCTACTAGTTGTAATGATAAGTAGAAAGATATAATGTTGATAGGAGAGTTGTGTGTCCATAATTTGGTCTATGAATGTTAATTAATATTTATGCACACCAAGTGTATGTTGAAATGCTTGAATGAATGAATAGAAAGGCATCATGTTTAATATTATGCGGATTTATTGAACATGGTTAGCAAATGTAAAGACATTACTAAGTTATGGCTAAAATTGTATTGAAGAGGAGATGAGTTCATAAGTTCTAAACTATGAGTTCATCAAGTGTAGGTATTAAGACGGAAGGATCAAGCAAAAAAGGAGGACACGACGCGCAAGACAAAGGTAAGTTGGTTTCCACCAACTCATAGCTCACTATCTTGTTTTTGATATTTTTATGTATGCGTTGTTGTATGTCAAAGTGGTAGAAATACCCTTATGGGTAAAAGTAGTAGAATTGACCTTAATGGGTCAAAATGGTAGAATTACTCCTTGAGGGTAAAGTGGTAGAATTGACCTTAAATGGTCAAAGTGGTAGAAATACCTTTATGGGTAAAAGTAGTAGAATTGACCTTAATGGGTCAAATGGTAGAATTACTCCTTGAGGGTAAAGTGGAAGAATTGACCTTAAATGGTCAAAGTGGTAGAAATACCCTTATGGGTAAAAGTAGTAGAATTGACCTTAATGGGTCAAAATGGTAGAATTACTCCTTGAGGGTAAAGTGGTAGAATTGACCTTAAATGGTCAAGTGGTAGAAATACCCTTGTAGGTAAAAGTAATAGAATTAATCTTAATGGGTCAAATTAGTAGAATTACCCCTTGTGGGATAAAGTGGAAGAATTGACCCTAACGGGTCAAAATAGTAGAAAAACCTTGGTGGGGTAAAGTGTTGATGGCGATTTTGCCTACTAATAGTTTCTTGTTGTTTGAATAGGTAAAGCACATATGTGAAGATCAAGTCTCAAGCGAAGATGGATTTTGCACGCTCTAGTCTTGGGGTTGGGTACCATGTAGTGTTAGGATCTTGAACCTTATAAACAAGTGCTTATGTTTTGTACAAAGTCTAGTCATGGGTCAAGGATCCACTTGGTAGCCCACTTGGCATGTCGTTTTGTAAACTACACAATGGTCAACTAGGTGGTGTAACTTTTGGAACAATATGTTTTGGTAACATGATATGCGTTGTGTTTATAAAAAAAAATTCGGGTCTTACATGACACGATGTGCGTTAACCATCGGATGACAAAGCTGAGAAGGTGATACTGGTTCATTTGTGATAATGTGATTTTCCTTAGGAATATCACTCACTTTCTCAGTTTTCTCACTTTCTGTGTCGGAATCATCGGTCACAGCAATTACGCCATCATCATTTAAACCCAAAATCGGCCGTACATCGGAATTTGGATCTCCAACACTAGAAGTGTTAGTTTCATCTTCCGATACAAAGTCAGATTTGACTAAACTCTCCGATGTTATTGAGTGACAATTGTGATTCTCGAATAACACTGGTGATGGAACAGCCTTGTAATTTGCATTACTGGGTTGTGATGGCTCTTCAATGATATGGTCAACCACATATGCAATGTGTTTATAACTTTCAAGCTTTTTGTTGACCTTTTCTGCAAAGCACTTGATGGTGGCCATTTCTAACTTTGTTTCTTCAAGTTCATTTATGTAACTGTTTATTGCCAGTTGTTTTAAAGAAAGTGTTTTCTTTAAGTCAGAAATGTCCTTTTTGTAACCATCAAGCAACTTGTTAAACTCTCTAACATCCTTGCGAGAAGATTGACAATTGATTATTGCACTCTCAAGTTGAACCTTGAGTTGCTTGTTTTCATCTGTCAACCTATCACAAGTACCACAATACTTATCACTATGCATATCAGTTGTGGATTCAGAACTTACCTGCTTCAGAGGATCAGTCATAGCCATGAGAGCGAAATGAGCTTCCTTTCCAGCAAAGAACTTGGAGTAGTCGATTCTGGTGAAGGCATCATCCATAATACATGACTTCCGAGTCATAAGAAAATCAGCTTCGGCCAAGAGTTGATTAATTTTATCGTCTAATGAGTTCACACTTGCTTCCGATTCTGTTTCACTCTCCGAGTCTGAATACACGGAGTCATTCTCTTCTGGAACATCAGTAACTGAATCAATAACAATTCCCGAAGTCTTCTCATCATGTTGTTCTTCAAATGGATCAGCCACAGAAACATTCACTTCATCAACCGACTCCTCAATCTCTTCTTCCGAAGTACTCTCAATCTCTACAACATCCTCAACTATCTCCGACTCCTCTAAATCAATCTACCGAGCAACACAAGCTACATTCCCAGCTTTTACCTCTTCAACACCTAGTTGCATTCACGTCCAGTCATATCCCTCATCATTTTGAATCACCAACGCCTGATTTTGAGTATTTGTCTGTGGTTGGTCATTTGGTGTTGTGATAGGAACGACAGTTTTGGCTGGGTTAGTTGTAGTTGGTTGTCTAATAGAATTGTTCTGTGAGGTGTTTTGTCGGTTTTGGTAATTGTTTTGGTTTTGATAGTTGTTGTTGTTTTGGTTTTGATAAGTAACTTGGTTTTGAGATTGACGATTTTGATAACTTGAGTTGAATAGATTTCGGTTACCTTGTTTAGCTGGCTGTGTGCATTCTCTTTTGAAATGGCCTTTACCAACACAGTTGAAACATGTGACTTTGTCTTTGTAAAAGCCATAAGTTGTATTCGGTGTTGTAGCCAAATCAGTTCTTCCAGTTTTCTCAATGAACTCCGTTGCTCGCCTCATAATACTTGCAAAGGCCCATTGTATATCAATAAGCTCCATTTCCTCTTTATCAATCTGAGCATAGTTGTGACACCCCGCATTTTCAGGTTCATACTTTAACTAAACTCTAGTTAACTTATACATATATTCGTAACATTTTTACTTGACTAGAGTTAGTTAAGTGAGTCACATAATACACGATTATAAGTGAACAACTGCATACACGAGTCTTGAACCCAGAACGTTGGTGAAACATTAAAACAAATAATTGTAGAATACCTCGTTTGATATTATTTGATATTATATGCTTATGTGAATTTATTTGTAAATTTATGTGGCGTTACATGTTATTACGAGAAAACACGGTACCGAGCTCGTAACCGACACTTGACAGACTTAGGATCGTATATAAGTTATAAAATATTGGGTTAAATATTATATAGAATTATTATATTTACGTGAGATTATGTAGAATTAAACGAAATAAATTTTGTTACGTGAGTATGCGAGACCGGGTCCATAACTTGTTTTAGTCGGACCGCAAATCGTAAAGTAGTTATAAAATATTTGGGTTAAATATTTTATAGATGAATTCTTATATATAGTGATTATATATAGGATTTGGTTCAAATGAGAACCTTTCCCCAAATTGAGAACTGAGAGAACCATTCTGGGCCACACAATTTCTCTAAGGCAAAAAAAAAAAAAAAAAAATTTTTTTTTTTTTTTTTTTTTTTTTTGCAAAAATCGCTGCTTTATATGTAAGAAAAAAAAAATTTTATTTTTTTTTGTATTTTTTTTCAGTATACACATGTGTATAATTATGTGTATAATGCAATATACACATATGTATAACTGAAATATACACATATGTATAGCTGAAAAATGCTATATACACATATGTATAATTGCTATATACACATATGTATAATTGACATATACACATATGTATAAATGAAAAAAAAATACAAAAAAAAATAAAAAAAAAATTTCCTTGCATAAAAATGTGCGATTAAAGCAAAAAAAAAAAAAAAAAAAAAAAAAAAAAAAAAAAATTTTTTTTTTTTTTTTGCCTTTATATGAAATGTGTGGCCCAGAATGGTTCTCTCAGTTCTCAAATAGGGGTTGGTTCTCTTAGGATCCCTACCCTAGTGATTATTATATATAATTAGTTATTATATATAATTTATCTATCTATATTTAGCAACTTCCGCTCCTCTCACAACTTACACTGTTCATGTGCAATGCACGCATCTCAAAAAAATTTTGAAAGTCGCTTTTTAGCTGGTCCATGCGCTTTCATCTCATCTGTCTCTCTTTTCTTTACCTTTTTTAAAAAAAAAAAACTCACCTACCTCTTAACATATATCCTCCTTTTCAAAACTAAACCCTCTCCCTTCTCTTTACATATTCTTTTCTTTCTCACTCTCTAAGAAATCTAGAAAGGGATCAAGACATCCTGCGATGTTGATGAATCGTGAACAAGGTGTCTATGGTTCAGTCGGTTATTTTGTTTCGGTCGTTTGTTGAGGCGGCGGACCAACGTTGGTTTCATTTTGTAGAGAGAGAAGCAGAGGGGGATTTGTACCATAGTGAAGGGGTTGCCCGCTGTTGCCGAAGGCCTTACGGCCGTCTATGCTGGCCACGGACCTATGCGGTGCCTTCCATCTCCTGCGAACAGTTTCGATGATGATGCACGTGATGCTTCTTTCTTCCCTACAGTTATGTTTTCGGGTTTTTTTTACCTCACCGACAGATGATAAGGCATGATGATGACGTTTGTTGTTTTCCTTTTTGAGGGTTTTCGGACACCAACAATTGAGTGTGAAGTACCGGTTGTCCAGTTGATTGATAAAAGTGTTGCTTTTTAGAAGACAAAAAGAAAACTGTTTGGACTTTTAGACAGAGAAAGATGGAATATCGCTGAACAAAAGTTTGAAGATTGGTTGGTTGTAAGAGTGATTGGTGTTGCTACACCATTATACCATATACTTTGAAACCTCTATTTACAAAATATAATGACATGTCCTTTGAAATCTCTACAAGCCAAGAACCACGTGACATATATAGGACTTCTAGAAGTATAAATATATATGTCTATAACTTACAGGAAGATAAAGGTTTGATCAATTTCTTTTCTGAAAAGTGTCCATACATGGTCTGCAACAAGGGACCGAAATAAAACGAAATGATGTCGATATAGCATAATAATATCCACTCTAACATCACTATACGTGTGAACACTCATCTCTTTTAAACGTTCTCTTTTGTGAATGTGCATGAGTTAATCCATTCGTAAGACGCTCAAAACGAGCTTTGCCGCATAAGAAACGTCAAAACCTGTAAATGGTCTAACCAAGGCCCGCCGCGAAGCGCGGGTAATAATACTAGTTAGTTATATTTAGTATGTACATATAGTACATGACAATATGCAGCAAACGTTTATTGTGCAAGTGAAAGTCAAAACATTATTGCAATCAATAATTAGTGGCAAACGACAAAATAATATGGCCACAACAAGTACATTACGACAAAAAAAAAATAATAAGGTATTGGATCAAGGCTACAGGCGCGTGGGATGAAAGAGTGTTGTAGTCTTGGGCTGCTTACTTTCGTGGGACCAGATTCGGCCCAAGCCACTATTAAAGGCCCAATTCGCTGGGTGTTTTTATAAAAACGTTTTTAGCTATAATTTTCATTATAGCTCAACCCTAATCAACCCTACAGCCCCTAATTACGAAATTTTAACCCCTACCCTCTGCCATTAACATATTCTAAAGATCCTAGGAGCTAAAAAAAGGGTTTAGGATCAAGAAGATTGAAGGGCTTAAGGTATAACAATAATCTCTTATGTTTTTAATCTTTTTAATTATGTTCTAAAACACCACAAACAAGTTTGTCCAGGTCTGATGTGAATTTATAAAGATTAAAATACGAGTTTTGTAAAGGATTAACATCATTACACAATTTGTATTTGTGTTATTATGTGATATATGTTATGTGTTGCATGAAACTAGCGTGTTAATGAATATTGATTGATCTAGGGTTGTAGATGATAATGTTAATGATGAAACTTGCGTGTTGGATATGAGTTATGCTATGAACATGCTATATTATGAGTTTGTGATCTTAGTTATGCGAAAACATGGGTCTAGGGTTTGTAGAAATTAAGATTCTTACATGTTTAAAAACGGACAGAATGCATGTGTCGACTTGTAGACCCTATAACATGATCTTAAACTAGTTGTTATGATTGTTTCTTGGTTTGAGTATGTTGTACGTGATCTTAGCTTTACAAAATGTATAAGATTGTGCGATTTGGTTATCGTTTTATGTGTTTTTGGAATTTTATTTGATTAGAGGTCATACCAGATTTTCGGAGTTGTAAATTGGGTCAACTTTAAATGGTCATAACTTGAGTTTTACAAAGCGTTAAGCTTTGAAATTTGGACAGTAGATCGACATTGGAAAAACTCGGCTTTTCCAAGTGGATTCACCCCGTTTGGGTGAATACACAATTTTTGGGAATTTTTCTACTAAACTGACCTGTTGTGGAAATTTTATGGACGTAGCAGTGTTGTATGAATTTTAGTAATTTTTGTGTTTGGTTTTATGACAAAACAAAAATACGGGTTAGCAACCGAATCCCAATGAATACTCATTAAACATCTTGGACAAACGGGTTATATGGTGTATTGGTTGTACACATATACTCACTTAGTGACACTTGTATTAGGGAGTCGGTAGCACTCTGTTGTTTTGGAATTTGGATAATTTGCTTGCAACCTAAGGTGAGTCTCACTACTTTTTCTCAAAAGCATGTGTCTCTAGTTGGAGACACACATATTAATTCCTGGTTAGGAATTACTTACTTTTCTAGTCCGGTTTGGGACTACTTTTACATCTCGGGTTTTGAGATGCTTTGACTCCTTGTGTGGGTCGGGTTATGATTCCTTGTGTGGATCACGCTTTTATCAGTTTAAAACTTTACTGTCCTTTGTGAACTAAACACACTCTATCATTTAAAGTCCTTACATATTATTGGGTTAATCGCTGTAGGCGAACGGGGTATTAGATGATAGCACTATTAGGTTGTGCAGCAACCTCATGCTTGAGGTGCTTGTGTCACGGGCATGGACTTCTGACCACGCTCTTAAGGAGCTGAACTGCTAGTGTTGATAGACACAAGTACTAAGGCAAAACTTATAACTTCTGTATGTTCCCAATAATCAACTGTTTAGTTACAATGAGTGGGCTAGCTACCCCTGACAAGCTTAAACTGAAAACATTTGAACTTTTGGGTTTTGAGGACCTGCGTTTTTACTTGGTTACGTGGGTTTTTGGAAACCTACGCGTTTACTCGCTCTTTTACTTAATTTAGTGAACTCACCAACATTGTTTGTTGACCCACCATTTACATGTTTTTGCAGGTAGTTAGCTTCCGGTGTCACGATTAGGAAGCACTACACGTTTCACTGCATTTGGGGTCTTGGGCATACACCTAATTTACATATCATGCTTTTACGTTTATTTTTATATGGCTTTAATTTGGGTGCGTTGTTTTGCGCATGGTTTCTAAAAGATTTAAATTTGGTTTACGCTTCCGCAGCTTAACTAAACTTGGTTTTTGAAAACGAACTAAATGGTTTGGGCATTTAGAGTTCGTTCATATGACTTATGGCTATGGGATCCTAGTATGTCATGCGCCTCGCGGTAAAACCCCGCAGTGGAAATTGGAGGGTGTGACAGATTGGTATCAGAGCCATTGGTTATAGTGAACTAGGACTGCATGTTGAGTCTAGTCTATAGCCATCATAGCATAAGCATTAGTACACTCACAACTTAAGTGCACAATTAGCTTTTGGCTATATATATCTACAACACATGATATCAGGAGATATGATATCTTCTAGTCCTATACCTGATTCTGAACACGTCACTGGTTGGGACCCAAGGTTACACCAAGTGGCGCATTACTAGGATTAGTATCCTAACAAACCTCGTGGATAAGGAAACGACAATTGTACAGGGGAGAGAACCCTTGCGAGCGTTATGGGGCATGTACACAGGAAGCTGCACGATGCGCATGACGTGGTACCATTAAATCGAATTGTATTCGAAGAAGGTCAAATACTGAGACATACTCTTTTTAGGAGACAATTAGTTTCTGTTCCTTGTTAATTGATCCTTCATACTCTCATTTGAAACTCAGACGAGACTGGGTTACTCATATGGAGTTTATTTCTTACCTTAGTACCCTTACGCCCAGTACAAGCGGCGAACGTATGACTTGTATATCCCTGATTCTCGGGGACGCATCAGATCAGAACTTGTTAGGCACACTCTTAAGGAAGTGGTGTCAAGCCTGCGACGTAGTACAACATCTACTAATGACTGACAATCACGGTTGGAGGAACGAATGGTGCAGCTAACCACTGAACTGACGAACACAAAACTGGAGTTGGAGACTATACGCGATGAGATCCATATAACATCGATACCCGCGAAAAAGGAAGACGAGGGGATGGAAGGAAAACCTAAGCAGGACGAACACATGGAAAGAGAGAATGAAGGCTCTATTAGCTCGACAGAGCATGGCGACGATTTGCTCCTACCTTTCCTTGATAGTATTCTCTTTTCTTTTCTCTTGTGAACTTAGATAACAGTGAATTCTTATGATCAACAATAGGGTGGTAGAGGCCCTCACATATTTTTAAGCTAGGAAGGATCTATTCTGCTAAATCATTCTTTTCCCTTGACTTCCGCAATTGAACTTCCTTATTCCTTGAAGCGCACATGCCGCAACAACAACTCGCTAGCGTATTTCCAAGGCTTTTATGAGTTGTAAGCCTCAATAACTCCAATGGGACTGAAGGAGGCTGTTTGATTACTTCGATAGTATAAGTCTTTTCCATGTGCATTCGCTCCAGGCAGGATGGGTAATGTATGGGACATGCACACTCGATGAGTTACAGATACATAGGTGGAGAATGTATCACCCTGTGACGAAATTTAGAAATTTGTTATCTAAAGACGGTTGGGTCTGAGATCGAAGCCTACACTACCAAGCTACAGGAGTTAGCTACTATATGCTCAAATCTAATTAACCTACCTTACAAGCGGATCGAGCTTCATACCAAAAGGGTTGGTCCCACAGATTCGTGGCAGGGCTACTACAACTCACTTATCCAGAATCTAATAAATCTTTCACCTGGCTCGCAACCTCACTGACAAGGCTGTCGGGCATGGTACTTTTTCAAAGCATAGTGCTACATCTTCAGCCGTTGGTGATAGCAAGAGAACACTGGATGGTACGAGATATAAGTTCTTCAAAAGCAACAACTAGAATAGCAACAACAACGAGGTGCTGGGAGAGGATATTCCTAGTAGGGGAGTGAAACCCACTTCAAGAGGAATTGTCCCAGCTCAAACACAATAGCAGCAATGGCAACAAAAACCTCAGAGGTTCTTAGGGAATAGCATGCGTAACTGGCTCGGGAGAAGCCAAGAGCGACATCAATGTGTTGACAAGTATGTATCCTGTGGTAAGACAATCTTACTGCTATTCATTTCCATTCTGGTACGAATATCAGCTTTGTAGGATAGTTCCAACTCTCCCTGACCCCCCACCCCACATTCTATAGAATTGACTGATGGGAAGAATGTTTCTAGGACATGTGGTTAACGAGGCAGGAATACATGTGGATCCCGCCAAGATTGATGCTATTAAATAGTGGGAGGCTCCTAATACTCCTACAGAGGTGCGCCAATTCCTTGGTCTCGCGGGATGTTATTGCAGATTCGTTGAGGGATTCTCTAAGATCGCTCAACCTCTCACTGCTTTGACACAGAAGGGTATTACTTACAAGTGGGGAGATGCCCAAGAATTTGGTTTTCAATTGTTAGAGGCAAAGCTTTGCAGTGCACCCATACCATCACTACCTGAGGGTACAGAGGACTTTGTGGTGTACTGTGATGTGTCTATCCAAGGTTTAGGGGGTGTGCTATTACAGCGTGATAAGGTGATCGCGTATGCTTCACATCAATTGAAGGTTCATGAGAAAAATTACACCACCCATGACTTGAAACTAGGAGCAGTGATTTTTGCTCTGAAGGTTTTGAGGCATTATCTTTACGGAACGAAATGTACGATCTTCACTGATCACAAGAGCCTCCAATACATATTCGATCAGAAGGAGCTGAACATGCGACATCGTCGATTAGTCGAGCTTCTGAACGATTACGACTGTGTCATCAGATATCATCCAGGGAAAGCTAACGTAGTAGTGGATGCCCTTAGTCCTAAGGAAACGAAACCCAAACGGGTGCGAGATTTACAACTCATCATTCATTCTAATCTTCCTTATAAGATACATGAAGCCCTGGGCGAGGCTTTGAAAGAATATTACATCGGGCTCGAGACATCGCATGGTGCTGATAAGCAGCTGGAACTGAGGACAGGTGGTCTTCAGTGCTTCATGAATCGAGTCAGGATTCCACGTTTTGGGGATCTCAGACAACTCGTGCTTGACGAAGAAGACACCTCCCATTATTCGGTACATCCTGGTTCGGATAAAATGTACCAAGATCTTAAAACTCTTTACTGGTGGCCAAACATGAAAGCTGAGATAGCCACATATGTTAGTAAGTGTTTAACGTGTGCCAAGGTTAAGATTGAATATCAGAAATCTTCGGGCCTACTTTAGCAACCGGAAATTCCCAGGTGGAAATGGGATGGGATTTCCATGGACTTTATCACCAAACTTCCTAAAACACCTAGCGGGCACGATATGATTTGGGTCATTGTTGACCGTTTGACCAAATCAGCACATTTCTTGGCAATTAAAGAGACGGACAAGTTGGAACGTCTAGCTGCCCTGTATATTAAGGAAGTTGTCTCTAGGCACGGGGTGCCTACTTCTATCATATTAGATCGCGACGCGCGATTTACTTTACATTTTTGGACTACTCTCCAAGATGCATTGGGGACTCGCTTAGACATGAGCACAACATATCACCCACCGACGGATGGACAAAGTGAACGTACCATCCAAACACTGGAAGATCTGCTACGAGCAAGCGGGGTGGACTTTAGCAACAGTTGGAAAAGCACTTGCCTTTAATCGAATTCTCGTATAACAACAGTTACCACACTTCTACTTAGTGTGCGCCTTTTGAGGCACCATATGGACGCAAGTGTAGGTCTCCCATCTGCTGGACTGAAGTTGGGGATAGCCAGCTGACAGGTCCCGAACTGGTGCACGAAACTTCTGAGAAGATAGTGCAAATCAGAAACCGGATGGCTGCTGCTCGTGATTGACAGAAAAGCTACGCTGATAAGCGTAGGAAACCTTTGCAGTTCCAGATTGGGGACAAGGTACTGTTAAATGTGTCTCCTTGGAAGGGTGTGATACGCTTCGGGAAACGGGGAAAGAGAACCCGCGATATATCGGACCATTTGAGATTGTCGAAAGGATTGGTCCAGTAACTTACAGGTTAAACCTACCTAATAAACTCAGTTGGGTACACGATGTATTCCACGTATCGAATCTAAAGAAATGCCTGGTGAATACAACACTGGTGGTGCCACTCGAGGAGATCCAGGTGGACGATCAGCTACGGTTCGTGGAAGAACCAGTGGAGATTCTTGAGCAGGGCATCAAGAAACTCAGACAGAGCACCATACCTATTGTTAAGGTGCGATGGAATCCCTGTCTAGAACCGGAATACACGTGGGAACGCAAGGATCAAATGCGGCTTAAATACCCACATCTTTTTACTGAACCTGAACCTGTGCATAGATCAAACGCTAAACAAAAAGCAGCTAACTCAAAGTGAATTTCGGGGCGAAATTCCTTTCAACTTGGGGATGATGTGGCATCCGGTAACCAAGCACACAATTGTACACTGGCTTTACTGTTTACTTACTGAATTTCGAGACGAAATTCCTTTCAACTTGGGGATGATGTGACACCCCGCATTTTCAGGTTCATACTTTAACTAAACTCTAGTTAACTTATACATATATTCGTAACATTTTTACTTGACTAGAGTTAGTTAAGTGAGTCACATAATACACGGTTATAGGTGAACAACTGCATACACGAGTCTTGAACCCGGAACGTTGGTGAAACATTAAAACAAATAATTGTAGAATACCTCGTTTGATATTATTTGATATTATATGCTTATGTGAATTTATTTGTAAATTTATGTGGCGTTACATGTTATTACGAGAAAACATGGTACCGAGCTCGTAACCGACACTTGACAGACTTAGGATCGTATATAAGTTATAAAATATTGGGTTAAATATTATATAAATTTATTATATTTACGTGAGATTATGTAGAATTAAACGAAATAAATTTTGTTACGTGAGTATGCGAGACCGGGTCCATAACTTGTTTTAGTCGGACCGCAAATCGTAAACTAGTTATAAAATATTTGGGTTAAATATTTTATAGATGAATTCTTATATATAGTGATTATTATATATAATTAGTTATTATATATAACTAGTATTTTACCGTCGCCGCGCGATGCGGCGGCGCGCGACGGATATACTAAGCGTTTTTACCTGACGACGTGGTTTGCGGAAAAAACCGGTGGGCGGCAGACGATTCGTAAAGACGGTACCCGAAAGACAGTTAAAAAATGTCACTAACCTGTGAAAGCTACCCTTTTATACCAACGGTTATTTATTTAAAATGAATCTAAAAAAATTGTTAAAAAAATCAAAGAGTTACAATGTTAATTCAACAAAGTAATAAGTAATCAACTTTTTTTTTATTATAGTACTGAACGTTCATAGCATTTTAAGACGCATTTGAGTCATGTGAAGCAATCTCATCTACACTTGCTTATGTACAAAAAAGCAAAAGTAATTAGTGGAGGTTAAACAAACAAATATTCCGTACCATCTTCTACACCTTCGTGGTCTTCCCCATTGCAACAGAAGAACCTCAAGCAAAAAAAACTTAAAATTAAAGGAATCCAAAAATAGGACGCTTACACAAAAGAATTGCACGTTGACGATACTATTACCGACAACGGTGGTGGAGGGGATTCTAAGTAGATGAAACAGATATACCTCATCTGAGCCTGATGGAATCGTAGTTGTCGCCGCCGTCATTACCGGGAACACGTCTTCGTCTTCGTTGGGTGGAAAGACACCAGAAAAACATCCCGACCTTACCTGGGTCGTTGCTGCCACCAATCTTCAGATCTACCATAGCCGTTGGACCAGTCTTTACCTTCATCGGGGCTCGAAAATCTTCATGAACATCTCCGGATCTGAACCGTTTTACCACCTGCCATCTCTTTCCTCTCTCTCTCCCTCTCTTTGAAAATAGTCAGATGCCTCATTTCTGCCGCTTACCAGTGGTGGTGTGTTAGGAGATGGCGGTCGTTACAGGAAATGGACTCCGATTGAAGACAAAGTAGGATTTGAGAAGAAGAAAATAGAGTCAATAATGAAAGACACCTGCAAATGAAGGAAGAAAGACAGAAAGAAAAGACGACATCGGTTGATACGTGTAAAGCAAGGATCGTTGGCAGCAAGACACTTGATGGGACATTTAGCTACAGTAACATGTACTCACACCAAAATTTACAAATTGTATATATATATAATTAGTTATATTTAATATGTACATATAGTACATGACAATATGCAGCAAACGTTTATTGTGCAAGTGAAAGTCAAACATTATTGCAATCAATAATTAGTGGCAAACGACAAAATAATATGGCCACAACAAGTACATTACGACAAAAAAAAAATAATAATAAGGTATTGGATCAAGGCTACAGGCGCGTGGGATGAAAGAATGTTGTAGTCTTGGGCTGCTTACTTTCGTGGGACCAGATTCGGCCCAAGCCACTATTAAAGGCCCAATTCGCTAGGTGTTTTTATAAAAACGTTTTTAGCTATAATTTTCATTATAGCTCAACCCTAATCAACCCTACTGCCCCTAATTACGAAATTTTAACCCCTACCCTTTGCCATTAACATATTCTAAAGATCCTAGGAGCTAAAAAAAAAGGGTTTAGGATCAAGAAGATTGAAGGGCTTAAGGTATAACAATAATCTCTTATGTTTTTAATCTTTTTAATTATGTTCTAAAACACCACAAACAAGTTTGTCCAGGTCTGATGTGAATTTATAAAGATTAAAATATGAGTTTTTTAAAGGATTAACATCATTACACAATTTGTATTTGTGTTATTATGTGATATATGTTATGTGTTGCATGAAACTAGCGTGTTAATGAATATTGATTGATCTAGGGTTGTAGATGATAATGTTAATGATGAAACTTGCGTGTTGGATCTGAGTTATGCTATGAACATGCTATATTATGAGTTTGTGATCTTAGTTATGCGAAAACATGGGTCTAGGGTTTGTAGAAATTAAGATTCTTACATGTTTAAAAACGGACAGAATGCATGTGTCGACTTGTAGACCCTATAACATGATCTTAAACTATTTGTTTTGATTGTTTCTTGGTTTGAGTATGTTGTACGTGATCTTAGCTTTACAAAATGTATAAGATTGTGCGATTTGGTTATCGTTTTATGTGTTTTTGGAATTTTATTTGATTAGAGGTCATACCAGATTTTCGGAGTTGTAAATTGGGTCAACTTTAAATGGTCATAACTTGAGTTTTACAAAGCGTTAAGCTTTGAACTTTGGACAGTAGATCGACATTGGAAAAACTCGGCTTTTCCAAGTGGATTCACCCCGTTTGGGTGAATACACAATTTTTGGGAATTTTTCTACTAAACTGACCTGTTGTGGAAATTTTACGGACGTAGCAGTGTTGTATGAATTTTAGTAATTTTTGTGTTTGGTTTTAAGACAAAACAAAAATATGGGTTACCAACGAATCCCAATGAATACTCATTAAAAATTTGGGACTTTAATTCATTCGTTAAGTATTTTAGATAATTCGTTTTTCACAGCGCACAATCTGCCCTGAAAACGCAGATTGTGTACGGGGTCTTTATGTGACTATTTGGAGTCTTATATGATATGTATTTGACATGAACTTGTATGGACACTTGTATGAGACGTGTATGAAGTGTATGACTGATGGTAATCATAACGTTCACCAATGGGTTACGTAGGACTTACTTGTGCATATAGAAACATTAGGTGTCACTACACGGTTTTGAACATTTAAACATCTTGGACAAACGGGTTATATGGTGTATTGGTTGTACACATATACTCACTTAGTGACACTTGTATTAGGGAGTCGGTAGCACTTTGTTGTTTTGGAATTTGGATAATTTGCTTGCAACCTAAGGTGAGTCTCACTACTTTTTCTCAAAAGCATGTGTCTCTAGTTGGAGACACACATATTAATTCCTGGTTAGGAATTACTTACTTTTTCTAGTCCGGTTTGGGACTACTTTTACATCTCGGGTTTTGAGATGCTTTGACTCCTTGTGTGGGTCGGGTTATGATTCCTTGTGTAGATCACGCTTTTATCAGTTTAAAACTTTACTGTCCTTTGTGAACTAAACACACTCTATCATTTAAAGTCCTTACATATTATTGGGTTAATCGCTGTAGGCGAACGGGGTATTAGTTGATAGCGCTATTAGGTTGTGCAGCAACCTCATGCTTGAGGTGCTTGTGTCACGGGCATGAACTTCTGACCACGCTCTTAAGGAGTTGAACTGCTAGTGTTGATAGACACTAGTACTAAGGCAAAACTTATAACTTCTGTATGTTCCCAATAATCAACTGTTTAGTTACAATGAGTGGGCTAGCTACCCCTGACAAGCTTAAACTGAAAACATTTGAACTTTTGGGTTTTGAGGACCTGGGTTTTTACTTGGTTACGTGGGTTTTTGGAAACCTACGCGTTTACTCGCTCTTTTACTTAATTTAGTGAACTCACCAACATTGTTTGTTGACCCACCATTTACATGTTTTTGCAGGTAGTTAGCTTCCGGTGTCACGATTAGGAAGCACTGCACGTTTCACTGCATTTGGGGTCTTGGGCATACACCTAATTTACATATCATGCTTTTACGTTTATTTTTATATGGCTTTAATTTGGGTGCGTTGTTTTGCGCATGGTTTCTAAAAGATTTAAATTTGGTTTACGCTTCCGCAGCTTAACTAAACTTGGTTTTTGAAAACGAACTAAATGGTTTGGGCATTTAGAGTTCGTTCATATGACTTATGGCTATGGGATCCTGGTATGTCATGCGCCTCGCGGTAAAACCCCGCAGTGGAAATTTGAGGGTGTGACAATAGTCCTCATTGGTTAGGTTATTGTTACCAATTTGACTAGCTACCAAACCATTGTATGAGGCAACCATTGCTGAAACCAAGGCAATGTGTTGTTGAGCAACTTCCACTGTGACATTGTTCATGTTGGATGTCTCCAACACTACTAGTCTTTGATTAGGTTGTGCTTGATTCATCTGTGGAATGAATTTTTGTTGTTGAGGTTGGTTTGCAGTGTAACATGCTGCTTGTTGCATTGGTGAAAAAGGTGAAACGAAAGAATTTGGGTATGATGATTGTGGTGTATATGATGGTGGTGTATAAGATGAAGTTTGAGCAAGGTAATTGATTGGGTTTTTAGGTGGTTCCATCACACTTGAAACACAAGCAATATGAGGAGCAACTGTACCACCAACACTTGAGCTACCCACTGTAGAAGATGTACCTGCATGATACAACTCTGGGTTCTGAGGAATTTGTGATCTCTTTGCTTTCCTCTTCTCTTCTAGCTCTTTGTTTCTAATTTCTGAATGAATTCATTGATGGTCCAGTACTTATAAGCATATTTTCCCTTAAGCACTTCAATATGTTGATCCCAGTACGGTGGTAAAGAATCAGCAAATTTATCCACCAAATCTGACATCGGAATCTGAATCTCATAATTGGACAATTCAGTTAATACATGACAATATCTGGGAGTCAGCTCTTTCAGAGTCTCATTTCCAACGTAACTGAAGTTCTCAAATTCCTTCTTGTCTTCTCATTACCACCGTGACGATTCTTCAACATATCCCACAATTGTTTGGAAGTAGTGCAAGATCCAAACTGGTGTAGAAGATCATTAGTGATTGCTTGGGTTAGTTAAGAATACGCCTTCTTCTCCACCGCAAACTTCATTTTTTCGTCCTCAGTCAAACTCTCAAGCGGAATCTGTTCACCGGTATTCTCTAACACTGGTGCAACGTATCCCTTAGCAATCATTTGCCATGCCTCAGTACCTTCAAGTCCCATTCCTTCCAAATGAATCTTAAATTTCTTCTGCCACTGATTATACTCTTGCATCTCCATTAGCTTGGGTGGTCTGTTCCCGCTACCTGAGGACAAATCATTTATTAGAGTAGATATAGCATTTCTAGTTTGAGTGTGTACCGCCGCTGCTGCTACACCCTAATAATCAGCTGCTGGTTGTTGTGAAGGTGAAGCAACACTCTGTGGAATCGAACTCTTCATCGCAAGATAATTCATTGGCTGCGATTGTTGAGTATTCGACTTCTGAGCAGCTACAGTCCAAGGGTCTATGGTAACTTGTTGTTGTTGTGTTGTACCAGGCCTAGGTGTAGTCGGAAATCCCCACATATTGTTTTTGAAGTTGGAAATACTACACACTTGAAAATATCACAACACAGTTCTACGTTCGTCCCTTTCTGTGTATACGTGAGGGCGAATGTGGAATATAACCAGATTTGTCCCTAAAAGCTGGTACGAATGTAGAAATAAGAAGACCTTTTTCACTTTCGACCACAAACAAACCCACTTTCGACCTTACGTTCGGTCGAATGTAAAAATATGACTCGAATGTGAAATTGCAACACAACAAAATTCTAGGTTCGACCAAAAACTAATACTTTCGACCTGAAAAACTTTGGTTCGACCCTCAGAATCCTACTTTCGACCCTTGCTCTCTAGGTTCGACCCGACCCATATGAAAAACGGTTGTTCTTTGAAAATCAGTTAATTTGATCTCAATTTTTCAAAAGTTGATGAATTTTGATGATGTTTATCAGGTTTTGCTTCGGAATTGATTTGGAACAACTTTAATAAGTCGAATTATTGATTTTATCCATGAAATCTAATTCAAATCCTTCAATTTTCACCAAAAACCATTGTTCTTTAAAAACAGCAAAATTTTGATCAAATTTAGGTCCAAATCAGTTCAAAAACTATCAAATTGTAGTTATATGATCTGTATAGGCTCTGATACCACTTTGTAGAGGATCGTTTTATCAAAAACAGATTGGTTTGATCATACAAGTCTCTATTCTAGGTGCGAACACCCTAGAACAGTTACAATAAGATAGTTATCGAATCAAACGCATAAATTCACCTTTTCAATTGTTATCTTCATTAATAACTTGTCAAAATTTGATTACATTAACAATTACAAGTTAATCTGACTGATTTCAAATAATCCAGAACACTAGAGAGCACTAGACCTAACACACACACTCGAATGATCAAAGTTACATTGTAAAATAAACTTTAAGCTTATATAGGCCTGCAGGTTCGTCCAAAACGCATGGTCGAATGTGGAATGTTTCCACATTCGCCCTTCACTGTAGCTTGAACCTGGAAACTCTCTTCTGTCAATTCTATCTTCGACCCTTATATTCTACCTTCGCCCCTATGTATTTCACCTTCGACCCTACGTAATTCAACAAAACATCTTTATGTCGCAATCCAAAGCATTAGTCGCACAATATGCATCAACAACTTCTTAACATATGTTCTCAAACAATTGTCATCCATTACAATTTTCCAATTTCCAATCAGAGATTACCACTGCTACAACAGATGTTTGACAACAGCTGTTGACAACCAAGGCACTGCTTCAAACCAAGCAATAGTAAAGTTGACATTTTTTAGTTCCACGAGTCTCAAAATAGAGTCTAATTCGATAACCAAATCACCATTTTTGTCGACGCTCGCTTCGTAATCAATTATTTGAAAGATTTTCGCTACAGCCACTCAAGCTTACGCAAACACGAACATACTTGGGGCAGATTAGCCTAAAGCACTGTTTAGATATTTATGATTAAATACAGGAAATATGATTAGAAAAAAACAGCTGTAAATCCCAGAAGCTGAACTGATTACAATTTTTTTAAAGGCAACTTATGCATTTCATTAATTTGAGTTTTGCTTGATGTAGTATTTTTTCGGATATTGTACAGTTACCGGATACAGGCGTTAGCTTAAGCAATCAAGGAGAACACAATACTGTTCTTGGAGATGGGGTCAGGCAAGACACTGATTGTGATTATCCTTTTACGTCATTACACTTTTCTTTTTAGAAAACCGTGTACGTTTACTGCTGGGTTTTTTGTTTAAGCAATCAAGGAGATCAACATCTTTTTCACCCCAATACTCCCCAACTTTCAAATCAAGGTGCTTCCTCACATACTCTGCTTAGTAAAAGAACAGACAAAAACTTTCACGATTATGCTTCAACTATATATCTTGAAAACAAACTCAAGAAATAACAAAATCAACCAACATAGTTGTTTGACCAGTACAATAGTGGGAACAAAAAACACAACAGTAAACGAAGACGTTTTCGCAAAAGATATGAGTAATGACGTAAAAGCATAATCGCAATCAGTGTCTTGCCTAACCCCGTCTCCAAAAACACTATATAGTTCTCCTTAATTGCTTGAGCTAACGCCTCTATCCGGGAACTGTACAATATTCACAAAAATACTACATCAAGTAACACTCAAATTAATTAAACGCATAAGTTGCCTTTAAAAAAACAAAGACATACCATTAATTGTTTTCTTGATCCACGACAGTTTCGACAGTTGCTTCTCACCTGTTAACAATTTCACCCAAAATTCCTTATAAACCATAGAAATTTTATATGATAAACACACAGCAAGATCATTGCACAGAGATAAATTTTATTTTTATAATTATGATCGATTAAGATTTGGTTACTTGATGCTTGAATCCTTCGATCTGAATGTAAGTGTGTGAGAGAGCATTCAGAATAAATGTGAGAGAGAGCAGTATATTATTTGAGAGAGAGAGAGAGATTGCTCACACTTATATATTGTATAAGGGGTGTTCGATCCTAAACCGCACCCCGGTTTTTACCCAACTCCAGCAAGGAAACTCGTGTGGAGGCAGTACGGTTTCCCAGGGAACGCCGTAACGAAGTCTGATACACCAGCGCGGGCCCGATTAAGCACAACGTAGTATGGGGCAAACCTTGGCTAGGACCACCAATTAGGCACTGTGACATTGGGTCACTCATATGAAAGTCACTGTTCAAAAAAAAGGCATTTGGGTGTTTTTTCTTTCGATTGCTATAGCGAGTGTTGGTACTGTAACAAGCCAAACCGATTACAACTGAATTACAGTACCTTGCCGAACTAATACATACCCAATTCTGGCCGCAAAGTGCGAAGAGATACCACGAGTTCTAAACAGACGCACTTAGATTATTTTCATTTTAGTCATAACTCTAGATAACTTTGTTCCGTGGTCAAATTACTAAAAGAAGATAAGAGATATGTTCTTAAATTTATATGTTAAAATCAAATGATTTATGATGTAGATACATTATTTTTCTCGGATTCGCACATTGACACCACAAACTGATCATTTTGGCTTGTTTCAAATGGCTGCTAATTGTAGATGACCACATTTTGATGGTAGTTGGTATACATTGCCGGTGTAGTTGTCCATGCATGACTTGTGGTCTTGTTAAAAAGGCCATACTTCACCAAGTAGATCCAACTAACACCTAACGGCCAGCATGTGTGGGTGGGCTCGTGGCCAGCCAAACAGGCACTACTAGTGGTCTGAAACTGCTCAACCGGCACCACAAGTGCAATAAATACACGAATAGAACGTGTGAGCCAGACGTTAACGTCTAGAAAATTGGCTATTTGCTACAAAAGTTTTCTTACGAAAAAAAATTCGTCATAAATTTTGACAAAGTTGTTACGCATTTGTGACGACAAAAAAACTATAATTTTTTTAACAAATTTGCTACACAATAGAGACAAATACTTAGGAATTTGCATAGGAAATGGCGTAGGAAATGCGTCACAAATTTCCTACACCATATATTCGTAGGAAATGCGTTGAAAATTGCGTAGTAAATGTGTAGTAAATGGTTTCCGACGAAGCTTTTTACAACATCAGGATTTCGTTGTAAATGCGTAGCAAATCGAAGTTGCTACGCATTTACAACGAAATCTTGATGTTGTAAAAAGCCTCGTCGGAAACCATTTACTACGCAATTTTCAACGCATTTCCTACGAATATATGGTGTAGGAAATTTGTGACGCATTTTCTACGTCATTTCCTATGAAAATTCCTAAGTATATGTCTCTATTGTGTAGCAAATTTGTTAAAAAAATTAAAGTTTTTTTGTCGTCACAAATGCGTAGCAACTTTGTCAAAATTTGTGACGCATTTTTCTCCGTAGGAAAACTTTTGTAGCAAATAGCCAATTTTCTAGTAGTGGTTCTACTATGTTGATGGTTAACTAATTCGACATGTCAGACTAGTCTAAAAAACGAAAGGATGTGATATTTTTAAGTCAAACACCAATAAGAATAAAAAAAATATATATATAAAATGAGTAAGTTTTTATAACTTATAAGGAGGATTTGGAATACCGTTAATTGCTTGGTTGGCCCCTATGATTTCCAAATCTTGCACCCTTGACCCGTAGATTTTACTAATTACATAATGTTTCATAAATGTTTACAATTTTATCACACGTGTGTTCCCATAGGTTCGTTTTTGATAGTCTTTGGCATGAATGGCCATTAGTTTTGACTGTTAAGTTTGTGTAAAATTACTATTATACCCCGATGATAAAGGCAAAACACAAAACAAAGACTATAAATTACATAAAGCTTTAAATGCCCGACTTTCATCCCACTCTTCTCCCAAATCACACCACCTCCACCGTGCATCAGTGCATCACCATCGTTCACCACCATCAGTGCATCACCCTCGATCTTTGAAGAGTATCTAAGTTTGCTTCTAAGATTAAGCCTTATCCAACATAAAATGTAGAACAAACTAATGAAAAACTAAAATTAAAATGAATAAAGGTAGATAGCCAGTTCACGGGTTAGATGACATGAGGTTAAATCAAGCCCAGTGCTATTATCATTACGCTAGTCATTTTAGGCTTTCTTCTAAGAGCTACTTGAGTCTGCCATTGCCCATTAGTAGCAACACGAGCCCAGTAAAAAAGGGAAGCTAAAATCATTGGGCCGTTAATAGTAATATCAGAAACACATTGATTAATTTTTAGATATTGCTGTTAAAATCTCACATACGATAGCATTAAAGAAATTTGTCCTAAAAAAAATATAACAATCTAATTAATCTATAATCTATAATCTATAACTTATAATAAAAGAATTGAACTTTGATAATGTGGCATTCAATGAAGGCCTCAACCCCTCTTTGAATGTGCCACATGGCATCATGTAGAATTTTTTAATTTTTGAGTTTTTTTAATAAATCTATATATATTATAATTATTTTAGAAAAAGATAAGAATTTAAAAACAAATTTAAATTTTCTCTCTAATGTTTTCTCTCATAACTTTTAAACGTTAATATATTTTATATACGAGATTTTTTAAAGAAAAAAAATTACACCAAATTAACGAGCGTTTTATTATCTTTCCAACGAGTACCATAGTGCTATATAAAAAACGGAGAAAAAAACAACTATTTTTGTGGGGTTTTGTTTTCAAATATATTTTACTCTACTAATAAATCACAAACGATAAACATAAAACCTTTTTCTTTAAAAAATCTCGTATCTAAAAGATATTAGCGTTTAAAAGTTATGGGAGGAAACATGAGATAAAAAATAATAAAGGTTTAATATTTATTTTAATAGATTAGATTTTAGTATATTTTTGATCCATATGTTATTTTATTTCTTTTTAAATAAATTATAATATCGGGTTTTTTTATTAATGATTAAAAATAGATTAAAATAATAAATTCAATACTATCACCTCAAGGTGCCAATGACACATTCAATGGGGGTTGAGGCCTCCATTAAATGTCACCTCATACAAACTCAATTCTTTTATTATAAGTTATAGATTATAGATATGATAACTTATGCAGAAATTTGTTTAAAATAAATAATAATAATATTATTGTTATTATTATTATTCATTAATCATGTATTGGCAAATCATTAATTATGTTGTCAAATTAGATATTTTATTATTTTATATTAGTTATTTTAACCCCGGGACACTCCCGGAATAAAAGCTAGTTATATATATGCTTGTTCATTTAATTGGTACAAAGCATCCAAAAGAATGTCGCAAAGTTCCTTGTTAAAGTGAGGAAAATTTGGCAAGTTGAGTTTCGAGACAATTCAATTTCAAATGTTATTATATATATATATATATATAGAACGCGTGCAAAAAATTAAAAAAAAAAACAAAAAAAACCCTCGTAACCACTTTTATATTAAATCGTTACCGTGTTAATTCAAATAAACCGTCATTAACTGCCCCAATTTTTTATCTCAATCGTCTAAACTCAAAAAATTTGACGGTTTTGTTTTTTGCCCCTGCATTTATGCATTTCAGTGTTTCTCGGTCTCTCTCATACGCTCCTGCAAGTTATTATCAGTTCTAAATGTCCTAAAGTCACCTCAGCACCTATAAAATGGCATCTTACATCACCCCCTTCAAATAAGGCAATTCATTCATATCTTCGGTTGTACTCAAGTTTATAAACCAAGCTTCTTTGTTATAGGAGTTGGAGCAATATGTGTATGATGTTTTCGGTGTATGTTCATCATGCATATATATCATTTAAGTCATTAGTTATTTGGTTTTCAACTTTTCATTATTTATGTGGCATTTATTAATTCAGTCGCTATGTTATATTTCAATCTATTTGCTAATTGGCTTTCATTGTATATGGATCAGTTATTTAACATGGTCTAAGGGTATGTTTGGCAAGGAGCTTTTAAGAGCTTTTAGGAGCTTCAAGCTTCAAGCTTTTAAGAAAAAGCTCCTACTCAATAAAAAGTTTTGTTTGGTTGAATGAGCTGGAAGCTTTTAGGTTGGAGAAAAAGCTCTATAGTGAAAAGCTACTAGTACTAGCGTTTAAGAAAAAGCTCCTACTAGCTACAAGCTTTTAATGAGTAAATGACATAAATACCCATTCTATTTTAAAAATAAAATAAAAAACATTCCTTACAAGCTTTTAATTATGCCCATTTTAGTCATTTTATACGTTTTATTAAAAGCTCCAACTACTCTCCCAAACACCAGCTAGTTTTGCCAAACATACCCTTAGTTGAAAAGTTTGGAATGACAAAGATGTCAAGATAAACATAATATGAAGGGTGTGGAGGGGCAGGAAATGCCAAACATGATGCGGTAAAGAATATGTGACATAAAAGATAAATACAGAATAAAGTTGATGAATACTATCCAATGTGGTGAAACGGATTTTAAAAGGGCTTTCAAGCATTAGTTGAGTAATTTTAAGCAAATTATTGTTATTCAAGTATTAGAACACTATGAAGCTGCCAATGAAGCCACAGCCTAGTGGTGGAGGTAGGGGGTTTACTCCTTTGAAGGTTCCCATCTTGAAGTGCTCAGGTTCGAATTTCGCGTCGACCGAGCTTTGGTCTTGTATAGTCCTGACCGAGAGCTGTTAAAAAAAAAAAAAAAGAACACTGTGAAGCTCAAGTCGGTAATGAGAGCAGAAATATAGTACAATGGCTAACATGTCTCTTTTCAAGGGATTATTGCCTACATTGACACTGTCATACCTAGTTTAAGGTCTTGCATTTAATGAACTAGGGTTGGGTAAAATGTTACATTTATCATCCAAGCTCATATTTCGACCATTTTTCAGATAAGATTACTACGAAAAATAATTGACCCAAAAAAACAAAACAGAATTACTTGATAAACTCATAAACATGAATAAACATAGGAGAAGCGCTAACAATGTTCTGGCTAAACCAATTATCGATCAGCCCAAATTCTATAAAATCTTTCTTTCAGTACAAGTCCAAATCCTTTTTAGGGCCATCGAATTAGAAGTTGATCCATTAAGAGACGACCCACCTTGAACATCAAATGTTATCGTATCTCTCACTAGGGCCAAAGAATTAGAAGCCCAAATCCTTTGCGGTGGCGCTTGGCAGGTTGAACCATCCAGTAACACAAGAAGTGTAAAACACAATTCGCTACACACACTTTGTAAATCACAATGCGTAAAAGACAATTGCTAAAAAGTCTAAAACATAATGCTAACTTGGTTAGGGACAAAATTTACGTCGAAACGTGGACCAATTGGAAAATGACATAAACTAATTAAGAACGAAAGCTTATAATTTGTTTTCCAAAAGAAGAAAAAAATTCAGATCGAAATGTAGACCAACTCGTATTTATACTGACACAAAAAATGGTTTTTTTTTAAGTAAAGGTACGAAAAAGGGTAACCTTAACACATTTCCAAAAGAAAAGAAAAAAAAATTAAGTCGAAACGTAGACCTACTCGTATTTTTACCGACGAGAGGGTCAAAATTTTTAAACACTTTAATAAATTAGTTTTTTAGAAAATAAGCGATGACAACTTACCCAAAGTAGGGGCTATATGTGCTAAATTTAAAAGTTGAGGGGGTTGTTTGTTCGGTGGAAAAACCCCTCCGACATTAATTTTTAGGATAGTACTAGCAATTTTACCCGCCGCGCGTTGCGGCGGCGCACGACGGATTGAACCATGAAACAAACATTTGGCCGGTGCAACCGATAATAAAACAAAATAAATGTAGGGAGACTGAAGTTACAATTAGCTGAAACATGAGGGAGTGGCAGTTGAAAGTACGGGGACTAAACTTGCAATTAACTGAAATTAAATTAGGAGGACTGAAGTTACAAATAGCTTAAAGTTGAGGGGGTGGGAGAGGAGTGTCAAGCCGACACTCCTCTTTAGTATATAGATAATAAATAAATAATAAATAATGTGATTCGACATGAACTAGAAATAATTTATAGAACTTTTACACCACAGACAAACTTCACATCAACTATGGGCATAAAACATAGTATGTTAAATAGAGTGTACCTCTATAGTAGGCACAACATGTTTTTGACCTAAAACGCAATTAATCACGTTAAGAACTTTGCAACTTTGTGTCTCTGTAAGTAGTACAAGCTACTTTTTATCTTCAATTGGTTGAATCGAGATGACATTAGTTTGGATTAACGTTTAAACTAGGGTTATACTTAATTCGTTGAATCTTGTGTTATCTTTGGCATTACTATGATGTTTAACACAATTTCACCATAAGTCCATCCGGAGCGTGTGTGTGTGTGTGAGAGGGGCGGGGGCCTCTTCAAGCCCTCAACACTATCCCATGATGGCGTGAAGAGGGGGGAGGGGGGGGGGGGGGATCTTCACTGGCGTGGGGCGAGAGTTTCTGATTGGTGGAATTTTTTTTAACTTTAACACAATATAATATTATTCCCCCCCCCCCCCCTCCTCCGAATCCCCTTCCACTCCCAACAATTTTCACCCTTCACATATAAGCCCCACAAGTACCACATGACTCTTTATCCCCCTCTTACCCCCCACCCCCCCACCACACACACACACCGCGTATAGTCCAAGCCTATAAGATGTCAAAACATCATTACGACAGGTTATTTCAAGATAACAGTGATATGTAAAAAACACAGTTAAGGTGTAAAAACATGTGTGTAACATATGGATTAGAGATCCCCTTAATCATGTTATAAAAAGCTTGCATTTATATATTACTTTGTAACATCGCAAAGCGGAGTATTATTTCAAATATATATTATTCTATGGAATAATGCTAAATTTGTATTAAAATTATATATTCATTAATCAAATATTTAATTAAAAATACACTCGATCAAAATGGGACAAAATGACAAACTATGGATACAAAGTGTAAATGTTGAGTTTGGGTCCAAAGTCCAAACAATTAAACTTGATGGACAGGTTATGCCCTTTTAACTCCCCTATAATATTTATGCATTGTATCTCTTCACTTTAGTTTAACAAGGTCAACAAAAACCAATGAAATTAGGGGTGTGTTCGTGAATTACAAGGAAGAAGCAGCCATTCCAAGACAAAGTAGGGTGAAAATAAAAGTTCGATACACTCAGGGACACTGGTGAAGCTTGAGATTTTGGTCTGGGGGTCGAAAATCACCAATCACGAGACGAGACCTAATTTTTTTTTCTATAGCTATGTTTCGGATTATATGTTCGGTTGGTGATTCGTTTCTGGTCGAATCAAACATTAAATACAATAATATCAAAGTTCTAAGCATCGTTAAACAAAAAAATTGAACAAAGACACTAAAACATTAAAAAGATGTTATGGTTTTATTCTTGCCCAATTATCCAAAGCAGAACAATAAAAATAAATGACGAATTAGACATAATAATAAAAATAAAAAATAAAAACACCACCGCCAATTGCAAATTATCCAAAGCAAAACTTCAACAATCAACGACAACAAGACAAAAACTAAATATTATATTGGTCTATTGAGTGTTTTATAAAAGTATGAAAACTAGAAAATGAAATTAGTTGTGTACCTTGATGGAATGATCGACTTGAATGCTTGATTTATTTATTTATTTATTTTTCGAATGAAGACAAATATTATATGGTTCAAGCTTGAAAATGAAAGTATAAACTCTTGGGGAGTGGGTGATGACTCAGATTCAGAGACACCGAGGAGATGGACGAGGGTTTTTGGTTAAAAGTTTTATTGGGTTTAGGCTTTTAAGTGGGCTTCCTAAAGAAAAAAATGGGCCAAATAAAACAATTGGGTTTTACCTCTCAAAATGGGCCCAAAAGAAATAAACATAGAAAAACGATAAACTTGATAAACCAATCGATATTTGGGAGCCTTGTATTATCCGATATATCGTTACTTTTTTTTATATATTATACCTATTTTAAAAAAAACGGGGGGTCGAAACCGTATATACCTAAAATTCTATACGGATGCTATATAAACAGAAATTCTGAGCGAAAATTCGGGGTGGGGGGGGGGGGCGCCCCTCCCCGCCCCTTCATAGCTACGCCCTTGCTTAGGGATGATAATGGATTAGGTTTGCGAATGGGTTAGGTATTCTCAACCCCATACCTAATTATTCAAGTTCATTCCCAGCCCATCCCAAACCTACGGGGTATTTGTTGGTTATTACCCATCGGGTATCAGGTATACTCATGGGTTTTGAGCATACCATTTAGTTTATTATAAATACCCGATGTGTATACCTGGCCTCGACCTATCAAGTTTCGATCGTAAATATAATCATACATGAAAGGACATAAAACATAACATTATGCAGTGACCTGGTTAAGTTAATTTAACACGACATTCATAAGTTTACGTTTAGTACTTGGTTCTTTATGTATAAATCCATTTAAAAATAGTAAGATCCATAAATATACTAGAAGTGGATTCATTGCAAAAAAGAAAATGAAACAATAATTACAATATAATAATTTACCTTAGGATTTAAACAGTAACATGGTAATTTTGTAATTTATGACTTTTCTAAGGGCATATCAGTCATTTGATTTATTAAATTTATATCAACATTCGATCCATCATTCTTATCATCCATTCATCATTCTGCCACGTTTACAACCCCTAACCTAAACCGATAAACCTCACTCATTCTCTTTCATCTGAATAACCCACACACACACACAGATATGAGAGAGAAGGGCTGAGGAAGGCCTCCGGCCACCGCCTGCATGGCGGCGTTACCATCTCCGTCACCGTCTAAACCACAGGCGACCACCACTTCGCCGCCCACCATTGGCCTTCACAACCGTCAACCCAAAGCACCTTAATCGAGACCAAACCCATCAAAACCCAAATCATCGGACCCCATAACAAACAGAGCTCGATCCAGAACCCGAGACCCAAACCAACTCATCGGACCACCACAGCCGTCTTCGGCTCCCACCAACAACCACCAGCCGCTGTAACCCGGATGATGGTGTTCCGGGAGTCGGTTTTAGTGTAGATCTATAGAGGCGACGGTGGTGATGTTGTTTGCCTCTTCTGTGTTTGTAGATGGCGGCGTTCGTATTTTGGGGTTTTCACATCTGGTTGGTTTGGGCTTTTCCGGGTATTTTACACTTGAATGTTTATGAGTTGGGGTTTTCTTCTTTGCTCGCAGGATCTGTATTGTGTCGATTTGTTAACCGAGTTTCTGGGTTGCGGTGGTCGTTGTTGTGGTGCATGGTGGCTGTGACCACCGATTCGTGTACCGTTTCTCCTGTAAGGCTTTGTTATGTTTTGATTTGTCTTTGTGCCGCTTTGGTTTAATAAATTTAGGGTTTTTGTTTAAAGCAAATTTAAGCTTAAGGTTATTTGAAATGGTGTTTGTAATTTCAATGGACTAGAACTGATCATAGCAGCAACACGTGAGTTGGATGACAAGTTAGAACTGTTTTTTGAAACAGTGGTGAGGGACAAAAGCTTTCTTCAAACCTAGAGATCATGTTCATGAGGTGATATTTTTATTTTATGAATTATGTGTGCTATCTCATATTACTACTAAAATGAAGATACATGATTACTTTCAGGAGCTTTGTCTTAATCCCAAACATGTATTTTTTAGTGCTATGATTATTTATATGGTTAAAATTAACACTGTTTACTGCATGTTATCAAGTAGAAAACAACTGTGAAATATTTCAGAGTGTTGGGTTTAAGATTAAAATGGTAATAAATGCGTTTGTTTATCAGAGAGATGTGTGAGGACGATAAGAGAACCGCGCATTACACTAACCTCCACCATAACAACAGGAAAAACAATAACAACGATGGTGGTGGTCGTAGGTGGCGTCATCGGAGACGACCAACGATAGCAAAAAAAGAGGAACATCGCCAGTAAGTGTATCTCTTTGATCACGTGGCCACCAAAATTTACGCTTGGATTAACGAACAGGGAGAAAGAGGAGGATTTCTTGGTGACTAAAATTGCTAATTATTATTATTGTCGTAGTTCTTGATTTAGTAAAGTTGAGTTAAGGTTTGGAGGGTTTGAAGTAGGAATAGTATTGTGGAATTGTATATATTGGTCAACTTTAGGTTGTTACGAACACTTGGTAGATGATATGAAATATTTTCCATTTAACAACTTGAGTAAATTCAAGCATTCATATGGGTGTAACAAGCAACAGTCAACATTATGGAGTTAGAATTGCTAGAGTAAATCCTTAGTGAAGAAATCAATAGTGAAATTCTCTATTTTGGTTGACATTGAAATTTTGGCATCATTTTGTTTTATTTACACCATCACATAATCAATAAGGCATCTATGTCATTGCATCAGCTTTTTGCTCTTCGGATTGTCAGAAACTTTTAGTTATGTAGATAGTAAAAGCAAGGTTCCTTATTCATTTGGCCTCAATACTTTAGTTTTACACATACTATATTAAGTCTAGGATACAGTTTTTTGCATGTGTCATCGAACTGTGGTCTAAGGTGGTGCAATAAAAAATCTTACACACGAAAGAACGATTGGAAATATTAGTTGCCACTATCACCGTAGTAAACAAATACCAGTCGAATTCCTGCGCATAAGAAGCTAGCAAAAACTGCTAGAACATAGCAGAGTTGAGGGGAAAATCTGATAGGCAACCTCTTGAATGCAAGCAACAGAGTAAGTGACTTCAAGTATTTGACATTATTTTACTAAATTAGAATGGAACGCAAGAAATAATGTTATATTATATTATTATCTCAAGAATAATGTATTATGTACATGAATATATAATATAATATTATATAACTTTCTTTTCCAGGTCTACTTGGCAATTTAAGCTGGTTACTTGGAGAAAGCTGGGAAACTGTGAGAAAAACTTCCATGAATAGTGTCTGCTGCCCCTTTGTAAATGTATTTAATCTACATTTTCTGTTCGTTTTAACAAGTTTGTTTGTGGCGTGGTTGGTTGGTTTTGTTAGTTGTTAATCGTCTTAACCGAGTTCAACTGCCTCTGGGGAACGGTATTACAACATTTATAACCACAAATTGCAAGTTCCATATAAGTATTTCAATAATTCAATGTAGTTATTTGGTGAGTCATATGTTGTTTGCAGTGTTGGAGATTGTGTGCGTGTAGGTCGGCACGATTGCTTTTATAAATTGATATGGAGGACACGTTGGATGTGCCCTATGGTATAACGGAACCGCCACAAGCCTCTTTGCAGATTGCAGCCCTGCCTAAACCGGTTTAATCATCTCTTCATTGTTATTCTCTGCATTTTAGGTTGTCCTTACTAATGTTTTGAATCTTTGTTGGTATAAGAATACTTAACTTTTATCACTTGTAAGTTATAAAAGCAAGGCATTTTTTACAACATTTTTTCTCAGGCTTCAGTCCGAAACTGGCATAAACGAAACCAAAATGATTCTAACCTCAGTAGATGACCCGGCAAAAAAAGGGCGGCGCAATGCGCGCCCCGGATAAACACCTAGTTGAAAGAAAGATACAAAAACAAGGTAACTTGATCTAGATGGTTCATGTAGAATCTAGTACAGATAAAATCCAACATATCTATAGATCTATTGGTGTCAATTAGGGTTGGATAAATAAAAGTTTAATTTTCAAATTGAATTTGAAAACTAGAAGTTAGAAGTTAGAACGGGATGCATAATACTTTTAAAATCGTATTTTAACTTATATTGAAATAAAGAAAGAAAGAAAATTAGTCGGGTTACTTGGGTACATAATCGAGTAAATGGGGCTAAGTTATTGAGTAATCAGGCCAGGTAATTGAGCATGCATATTACATATCCCAGACCCGTCTCAAACCTACGAAAAATTTCTAAAGTCATCCCAAACCGCCCTATACCCTAATGGGACGTGTAAAACCGTCCCAAATGTTTTGAGTTTTCCCATCAGCTTTGGGTATAATTGTCATCCCTATGTACGATGTTTACCCGTAGTCATGACCACTAGCTTTGGTTATGGAATTTTGTTAACCATAATTATAACTAAAATTTTCTTTTTATCAGTTATGGTTTTGTTTTAGTTAATTTTGATTACGGAACGCTTATTGCGGTTTATGTCAAATGTCCAGGTTTGTATTGGGTTAGAGCTACCAACCTATAAGCACCACTCGTTTGGCACCCCTTGAATGTTGATTATATTCTGATCGATAGAACGGAGTTTATTATTGCACTTTAATTTTATACTGTTTTACCATACACAAATAAATTATTAGAGCACCCACAATGGTACCCCACTTGACCGTCCGGTGGGGCTAGACAGGCCACAGAAGAAGAAACTAGCATTGGAGGGGTTTCGAAAGGTTAGGTCTGTCCGCTGCTGCGGACCATTCCGATTCAATATATGTGGGCCCCACGCATGATTAGAAAAAAAATTTCAATCCAAAATTTCGAATTCAATTTTTTTTTGTACTTGAGGACCGTTAGAAAAAAAAAAACATAATCGTTTGAATAAAGAAAATTAAAATTAACTTATTTTACAACTTTAAATATCAACTCAACTCACTCAAACATGCACTCCTCACTACCATTTAATCCTTTCACTCAAAACTCTATACCAATCCTTCAAAATTCTTTCAGTCACACACCACAATGAGCTCAAGGGATGACTAACCCTCGCAACAGCCGCCTACACGTCATATTTATGGCATAGGTTGCTCTAGTGAGACAGAGTCTGCTGAAGCTCAACCTCTACCTATGCTCCCCGGCTTTACTAACAATCTCAATGTGCTTAACAATCAATTCATGCAAACCGTCATAGATTCCGTTTGTATATTGATCGACGGCGAAGTTAAACAAATGTATCTATCAATGTATCAATCGCCATTCGGTGAAAGAAGCTCAAGTTCTAAACAAAGAACGAAGGGAAACACAAAGTAATAAATAAGAATCGAGTGGAAGGAGAGTCGCGGCTATGGAAAGACTACTTTTCTCCCTACCCCATGTTTGATTTTCTCCCTACCCCATGTTTGATTAAATAAGATTTAGACGATGTTTCCGGATAGGGCGTTCACTATTCCTCAAACTTCTAAACGACTTATCAGGAAATTATCCGTACTTTCAACAACGTATGGATGCTATTAGCAGAACATGATTTTCTTCGATTAAAAAATGCACATCCGCTATATGTCAGCTGGCATATGGCGTAGAAGCCGACGCAAGTGATGAGTAGGTAAGAATCAGTGAAACTACAACCTTGGAATGTTTAAGACATTTTCGCATGTATGTTATCGAACTATACTCTAAGAAGTACTTGAGGAAACCTAATGAAGCGGATATCCTAAAGATGTTATCAGCTCATGAAAGCCGACATGGCTTTCAAGGAATGATTGGTATGGTTGACTGTATGCATTGGAAATGGTAAAATTGCCCCGTTGCATATTCGTGGTGATCACGAGAGCCCCACCATAATGCTCGAGGAAGTTGCATCATGTGATGTTTGGATTTGGCATGCTTTTTTTGGAGTTGCAGAGATGAACAACGATATCAATCACTACTAGAAAATAGGCCTAATGTAACCTTTTGGATGTAACATTTTTCAAAGAAGTTGCATTTGAATCTAATGCAACTCCGATGAACATAAAGGTTGCATTAAAACATCTAATGCAACTTTTTTCATAAAAGGTTGCAAACTAGTACTAAATTTGCAACCTTTTTATTTAAAGGTTGCAAATGTTACTAAATATTGCAACTTTTTTTCTAAAAGGTTGCATTATGAAAAGTTAATCGCAACTTTTATTTTAAAAAGTTAGATGAAAATGAATTACTTGATCCTTTCGTCTTTGCACTATCATTCAATTGGTATATACTCTTCTTCATTAATATTAAATACTTTCTGAAGTTCACATTTATTCTATCTAATTAATAATGTCACAAACAAGCGCATATACTTTAGATTCACTAAAAAAATGTCATTTGGTGGCACAAACTCTTAATGGCATTTAGCCTTTGTACCACTTATATAGGGCTTTAGTGGCACTTTACGTAGCTACATTTGCTTGCTCCATACTTTTAGAGGCATTTTATAGTTTATGCCATAAGATTAAGATTTTAGTGGCACACTCTCTTAGTGTCATGTAACATTGTGCCACTAATATAGGGTTTTAGTGACACTTTATGTGTGCAACATTTGTTTGACCCATACACTACTACAAAAATGATCTATTTGGGCGAATAAAAGATAAATTTGGGTGGTATATATAGGAAGCCGCTCAAAATAATGTTTCACAAACTTTAATCCACCTAAAAATAAACCACACTTTTTAAGCGTTCTAGTTTGTACCACCCAAATATATTTTTTTGGGCGTTTTAGGGTGGACAGCCCAAAAAGATTTTCATTTTCCCACTAAACTTCCCTCCTCCAATTTCATTTTCATTTTCGTTTTCCCTCCTTCCCACCCTAAACTTCCCTCTTTCTAACCCTAAATCTGTTGAACTCACCCATTTCCTTCATTTTCGTCTCCCACTTTACCATCGCATTAATCCGATATCCCCCCTCTCTCACTTGGTGAAACCGATTCAGAATTGTCAGGTTAGAATATTGCAGTTTGTAGGGCTTTTTTTGTTCGTTATTTTATTTGCAGGTAGACATCTCGCTTTTTTCGGATTAAAACGAATCAAGGGGTGGTTGTCGATCCAGTTGATCCTGATAAGGTATTCTCACCTTTCATCCAACTTCCTATTCATAGTTGTTAATTTAGTTAACATGAATATGAATTTTTGTGATTAATTGAGCTTAACTAGGTGATGGATTGATTATTGTTTCTGTTTGTGTTGTAGAAAACAATATTGAAACTTCCTTTTATATAGTCGTCAACACTAAACAGTTGGTAAAAAATATTGGAACTTCCCTTTATATAGTAGTCAACATGCTCCACAATTATAGCAGGATAAAGGTGTTTTGGTACACTGATTATTCTATTGTTGTTTTGAGATAGTTTATTGTTTGTTTGATTGTTTTTTTTAATGTGTTGTATGATGGTAAATGATTTGTTATGTTTTTCTTATATGGGTTTTAGTCATTTACATAAGCGTATGTACTTGGCATGTTTTTTTTCTGCATTCACAGTTTGTTATCTTTTCGTTTATACTTTCTGAATGTTTAGGGGTATAATGACGATGGCCCATATGAAGCCAATGGAATTAGATGAAGGATGGAATTTCATGCAGAGTGGTATTCAGAAGCTGAAGAAAATACTGGAAGGGCATCCAGAACAGCTTACCTCCGAAGAATACATGATGCTATAGACGTATCTTTAACCTCTATTTTTTTTTCAAGTTCATTTATTTCTTTCTTCGCAGAAGTTTCAGTATCGGCTGTTAAAGATTTTGATGGCACTGTTTTCTAAACTTTGTGTACAACACCATCTATAATATATGCACTCAAAAGCCTCCGCATGATTATTCTCAGCAGCCGTATGAAAAATATAAGGAAGCATTTGAAGAATATATTAGATCAACGGTAAACACCTCTATTAATATTTGTTTTGACTTCATTACAGAGCCACAGATTGCTATTTGTTTACATGATCAGCACGTGTGAATCTTGAAATAAATAAGAAAGTAAAAAAAAATTAGGTGGCTTTCAAGGTTTTTTCCTTATTTGGATCGTTATTTCATTACGAGGAGGTCTTTACCAGCTTTAAATGAAGTTGGTCTAACTTGTTTTCGTGTATCGGTTAGTATTTGTAAAATAATCTGAGCAAATAGGTCATTACATGTTTTGCTTTTCGTACTGCTAATGATTTTTAATGCAGGTTTATGAGGAGACTAAGGGTAAAGCTAGAGATGCTGCTATTGCTCTTGTAAGTCTTTCTATTTACGCACGTACAGATCTGTTTGTGTGTCACGTAAGTTTTAATTATCATTTCTTGTGATCCAGATTGATAAGTTTTAATTATCATTTAGAAATTCAAAACCTACTCCCATGGCTGGACCACTTTCTAATTAATTAGCTTTTGTTTTTAAGTCCTAAAAACTGATGTCGACCATTGTTGTCACGGATCTGCCATACAGGCTGTTGTTAAAGGTGAAGATAGAACATGTGTTGAATCAAGGTTGAAAGTCAACACATGTTACAAGACACCAGCGACATACAAGACTACTATTATGAATTCGCCACGCGCAGCTTCCTTGAACTACAGTCTGAAAAAATCAAGGGCATTGCAGGTACTTACCTGTTTGAAAATGGCGTTACAAATATACATTATGAAAACCAAAGATATATAACTTCTTTAACTTTTGTTTGTTACAAATATACATTATGAAAACCAAAGATATATAATAGTATCGGCAAAGTTAGTTTTGCTAACTGTAGTGTACAACTTTCATAGCAGCCACTTTTTGGTAATGTATAGAAACGGCCCTTTATGTCTGAACCTGAATTCTCCACTTTGTATGAAAGTCTTTTCTAAACAACTGTCCAAAACGTCATTGACAGCGCGCAACGCGCGCTTACAAATACAACTAGTTTTTATAATCTTTAAAGTTATTATAGATTATCTCCGTTTAAAGAAAAAAAGATAAACTTGAAGTTTCATTTCCCTCCCAAAATAAGTTTTCCAATTCATTAACTCCAAAATTTTCAGATTTCCCTCTCAAATAACCTTCACCGGATGATTTTGTCAACCCTACCACCATCGATGCACTCCACCGATGTCATTAGTCATCGACTACCATAGTCCATAGATTTTCTACAATGATTGGCATCTAAGTTGTTTGCAGATTCGGAGATGAATCAACCCGGGCTAAAGCCGCTAAATGCACTAAAATAAGTAGGTTGGTTCAATCAAAACCTAAAGATTTTTCCTATCATTGTTCTTTTTTTTTATGTTCTACAGCTCAAAGCAATACCACTTTCTTTTGCTTATCAGGGGAGGTCTCATGGGGACAAAACTGTTTATGCAGGTGAACACTAACTAAAATATACGTTTAGTGTTTTTTTTTCTTGTTTTTAGAATATTGTATATTGCATTAGTGGAATGTTTCATGAAACTTGTTAGGTGTATCAATTTTTTTGGGTCAAACTAATCATATTAAGTTTATATTTTTGTGATATTCAATCATGCCCTCCACATGCTTGATTTTATAATCACCACTGAGCATTTGCAGCGCTTGACAAAATTCATTTGGGCAACCGATCTTCCAAAAGACAAGAAGTGGGAAAATAATGAGAAGAATTTTAAGGAAAATTGCTTCTTGGCAGCTAGATGAGCATGGGGATACAAGCACGTTAGCATATCCACGTGTTGTTGACCACGTATCGCTCTTGCTGATGCATAAATAGCAAGGTATTTGTCTATAAACGTGCACACTACAGCCGATAAACCATGTTGTTGTGTGTCAGTTTGATACAAAATAAGATTGAAAGTTTGATTTTGTGTTCTTAAATATAATTTATGATTTTGTGTTCTTAAATATAATTTATGCAGACAGATTTGGGGTATAAATAGCTGGTTCAGGCTATGCAAGTCTGTCCCTGATGATGTTGTGTAACTGTAGGAGTCATTCATCAAAGGTGGGCTTATCGAATCATTTAAAGTGAGCTTTGAAGTTGAAAGACCACATTTGCTTGAAATACGAAAATAAATTGACGACAACCATCAAAGGAAAAAAGCTAAGATGTAAGCTAGGCCGGAAGATTTGACAACCAATGAGCAAAGGTTAAAGCTACGATGCCAAGTGTTATGGATAAGCTACCTATATGAGTGCTTAAAGATCTTAGAGATGAGTCGAAGGCTTTGGTTACTTTTTGTTGTAATTGACAACTTCGTTTTGATTACATTGTTATTTTAAGTTTTGACATATGTTAACTTATGATATAAGATATCTAATATGTTAATGTTATTATTGTGTTGGTGTAATTGAGATACGATTCATATTAATAGAAATTTTAGTATTTTAAGAAATGATGCTATAGAGTTGCGTGTCGCTGAAAAAAAGGTTGCGTTTACTGTATCTAAAATCCTAAAAAAGTGTTGCATTTGATGTATAAAAAGGATGCAATTAAGTGTTATAAAAGTTGCATTAAAAGTAAAAAAAAGTTGCATTTTCATATAAAAAGGTTGCATTATAAAAGGTTGCATTTGGATAGTAAATGCAACTCTTGCAAAAAATGTTGCATTATCTAACAAAAGGGTTGCATTAGGTCTAATGTAACTTCGCCTGATGCAGCCCCCGATAAAAGGTTGCATTAGGCTTAATGCAACCTTTTCAAGGTTTAATGCAACTTTTTAGTGGGGTTGCATTAGCTTCATTTTCTTGTAGTGAATGTTATAAATCAGTCACCGATATTCAATGACTTCCTATATGAGTTTGCACCGTCTTGCAATTTCAGAGTGAATGGCATGGAGTACAACCAAGGATATTATCTTGACGATGGAATTTACCCAGAATGGTTGACACTTGTTAAAAGCTTCACTTATCCACAAGGCAATAAACTGAAACTATTTAAAAAACACGAGTCAACAAGAAAGGATGTGGAAAGGGCGTTTGGTATTCTCCAGGCTCGATGGCACAGCATTCAAGGTCCAGCAAGGATTTAGAAAGTAAGAGTTATAATGGATAAAATGTACACTTGCATAATACTACACAACATGGTCATTGGAGACGAAGGTTATGTTGTGTGCGACTAGGACAGTGAAGTCGATGATGAAGTGCCACCACCAATACATGGGCAGACAAATAATTTTACATAACGCTTGAACGGACTAGAGACTTACGTAACAGAGAAACTCATCATACCCTTCGACACAATTTGACCGAGTACCTTTGGGCTAACATGAATATGGGGGAGGATGAAAATGAAGAGTAGTTGTATTTTTTTTAGTTTGTTTTCGGTTGTTTTTTATTTAATTTAACTGTGTTTCTTTTAATTTATTGTAAGTGTATTTTTTAATTTTAATTTATTATGTTTTGTTTTTAAATTACATTTTACGTATTTTTTATTTTAATTAATAAAAGTATTATTTATTTTATGAAATAATAGAGTATATAAATTTAGATAAAGGTTAAATAAAAGAAGAAAATTAAGTGATGAGGTGGAGGTTTTGAATGGTTTGGGGTTGGAGGAAAAAAGTGGGTTATGGATTGGAATGGTTTGAAATGATGTGGCATAGTGACGTGACAGTTTGAAGTGGTTTGTTTGACTAGCATTGTGGATGCTCTTAAGTATTGAACATTCCACGCACTTTTATATATTTAACATTTCTTAAGCTTGATTAGGCACATATGATCAGTTTGTCTCTTAGGTCTTAGTAATGAATCAAGAATTACAATCAGTTCTACGATGACCCCGAAAGGTATTTTGGATGTTGATGTCCTTGCAATTTGTGGTAATGAGTCAACATCTAAGCTCATAATGATAATGCACCCTACGACTATCTCCCTAGCTTAGATATGATGTTAGGATCATGTATATACGTTTTGAATGTTATCCGTTAGCATTTTGGGGTTGTAGGGGTATTGTGGGCATTTATGTAATAGTCCAGGCGTATGATAGTGTCATACGCCTGGCACCCTAGGCGTAGGAGTGTCCTACGCTTGGAACATCCCAGATGTAGGACAGCAGCTCCTATAAATACCAATCTTGTTTCCAAACTTTGTAACTTTTTGCATATTTTTAACAAAGTGTTGCCCATTTATGTGTATGATATTGTGTGTGTTCTTGTCATTTCCGTATCATTCAAACCTTTATCCAACAACTATAACAACTGTCTGGATCATTGATTCCGCCTTTAATTCAGATACGCGCGTGATATAATCAAATCTTATAGAATCACAATGCTACACCCTGGCATCCTTAGGTCTACAAATGCATGTATTATAATGTAGCATTACTTTTTTTTTTCAATAAATGCCAAGTAAAGACATGTTATTTGTCTAACATTATCCTTTAATGTATGCATTATTGTTACAATGAGGTAATCAAACCTCATGGTTTTATTTCAATCGTAATTGAGATTAATGAACCTCCCATCGACCTTTGAGGAGTATCTAAGTTTGCGCCAAAGTTTATGGCACACGCCTTGGCATAAATTACATGCTTTATATAGTGGACAAAGTTTAGGTAAGACATAGACTTAACTTTCTAAAGTAGTAGTAGATGTAAGGATTGATAAGCATGTGTATCTAATGTGTTATGTGGCATATTAGTTCTAGATGTGTTAGAAAATGTCTGTTAGGAAAGTTAACAACTTGCAAACAAGGGCTAAAACAAAATCACGTAATAGCTTGTTGTGATTGCTTGTCTTCTGTTTTCTGAGATGACATCTATGATCAACAAAATTTTGAAGAAGTAATATCTTATGATCGGGTTTGAGTGTATATGCAAGAGGTCGGCATGAAAATGTCACATATGTATGCACACACTTCGATTCCCATGATCTGGGTGTTGAAGGCTTGATTGGTTGAACCTTCACAGTTACAAATAAAAAATGAAGCTCTTCTGTGCATTTAAAGTACCAAGTTTGGTTTAAAGTGAAATTAACATCACCATTTATAACATGAAGATTAAAATATTCAATGGAACACTTGATTTTCAATATTTGATGTGATTTGTTTAAAAATAATGGTTTTCACTTTTCACCATTATGTTAAAAGGAACTTTGATTCTCATATTCGGATCGCATTGGTTAGTGATATTTTTTCGATGCTTTGTTTTCAATGTCTATGATGTTATCAGTAGGGGTGTGTGTGTGTATATGTAGATATTTTGTGTGTGTATCCCTATCCCTAGAGGTAGAGCTAAGGCGCCTACATCCCACCCTCCCCAGACCCTACTAATAGCTTTGCTATTTGTGGGATTTACTGGGCTTGGTGGTTGTTGGTTGTTGTATTGGTTGGTGAGTGTGCTCGTGAGTGTGGGCGTGCACGCATAATAGATGTTGGTAATTATGCGTGTTCTCAATGGTAAGACCACATTGCTCTTACGATACGCTTGGAGTAATTCTAAATTCTAATGTTAGCCCCACTGTTACTTTTTTTTTATAACTAAAATAGTGTATTATAAAGGTGTTAAAAATCATTTTCATGTTAATACTAAATCCTTACGCAATATTGACGTGAAGAATAGTAACAATGATGTTACAATGAATTAAAATTATTAACACTATTCAGCATTTGCTAATTCTAAACATAATTTTTTAGATAGGTAAAAAATGAATTTATAAAAACACTAAAACAGGTACATGAACGAAAGTATAAACTACACAATATCTAGTTACAAAATTACAACGATTTAACTTGATTCCATGTTTGGAATATATATAGACAAACTTAAGATAAGAAAGCTTATTTTAAATTTCGTGAAGCACTTGTTAAATATTTATGAAATCTATATAATAACTTTAGGAATTACAGATTAGAGTTACTATTGAAAGATAATTCTCATCGTGTGTTATTAAGATATGATGTAATTAGGGGTGAGCATAGGTCCAAACCCGACCCGACCCGGCCCAACCCGACCCGACCCGAGACCCGAAAAACAGATATAACCAGGACCGAAATCAAACCCTAAAAACAGGTCCGGTCTTCGGTTCCTTACTGGCCGGTTCCGGTCGGTCCATTGTCCAAGACCCGACCCGACTGAAGATGTCTCTGATCGAAGATGTCTCTGAACCTAGGGTTCAGGTGTCTGGTGAGTCTTTGATGATTCGTGTTTTGGTTTGTCTTTTGTTTGGACTTTGGATGGTGATGGATCAAACACCCCCTTAAATGGGTTCTTACAGTCACTTTTAATTTGTGTAATATAGGATTTGATGATGAGATTAAAAAATGAGACGAAGGCAATCCTTTTCATAGCACACAGGTGTGCTTTACAGTTTTTTTTTAATTACAGAATTGAGATGTGTGGTTTAACAGTGAACACATTCACAGGCTATCAACAGCAAGAGCTGCAGACAGAATTGTAGTCATGGATCAAGGCCTTTTAGAGGTAAAGCACAAAAGTAAGATCATCAACACAGTTTTTTTTCATAACAATAACACCTTTAACAGCTTTCCTTTTCTAGCCAACAAAGGAAAACTCATCAACAATTGTAATATTGTTTTTGCTTGCCTGCTAGTTCAAAGAACAATTTACAGATTTTGGGAAGGCAAGTTTTGAGTTTTTCCCATATTATTTTTTTGTATTTTAATTTACATATTTGGGAAGGCAAGGTTAGTCATAATTTTACTCAGTTAATGGGATTGACCATATGTTTTGACCCATTATAGCAGCCGTAAAATGTTAACAACAGCCTTCAAATTTTGAAAATTCGGTCCTTCGGTTTTGTGTCGGCTTCACCCGGTTCTTGGACCGAACCGACCCGAGACCCGGAAAGATGTAATCACCAGGACCGAAGTCATACCCGGAATCACAGACCCGGTTCGGTTTTATGGTATTTTCGGGTCGGGACTCGGTTTTTTTTTTCGGTCCGGACCAAATCTGCTCACCCCTAGATGTAATTGTTATATATTAATTATAAGTTATTACTCAATTGTTATTACTTTAGTTTAATATATTTTATAGCATTTATATAACAAATTACTTTCAATAACTTATAAAAGAAGTTAATTTGATGATGTAAATTAAAATTGATATGTATATATAAATTTTATATAATTTTTATAGATACTTTATAATTTAACTACGAGCATTCCGGTCCCCTAAACTTGGCTAGTTGGAGACATGTGAAAAGGGTAGGAGGCGTGCGATTGCATGAGGCTTTGGATGCATGCGCGGCATATGGTGATGGTGTCATCCATTCATAACATCACCTTACAGTATTTTTTTAATTCTTTTTTAGGACTTTTATTTAGCTAATACGATAACTATGATATTATGACCTAAACAAGAAGGTAACATTTAGCGTAACATAAGTAAAAGATATCAATCGGTTTTTATTACATAAAAAAAAGTAGGAAGTTAAAAGCAATATAATAATGTAAATGTATATCAACACAACTAGGGGTGTAAATGAGTCGAGCCCGAGGCTGACTGAGCTCGAGCTCGTCTCGTCATGCTTTGATGAACCTCGAGCTCGGCTCGAAAGCAAAACCAAAAGCTCGAGCTCAACTCGGCTGGCTCGGCTCGAAATAATTTTAGAACAGTTTTAAAGAAGTTAAAAAGCTCGGCTCGAGCTCGCTTCGATAGCTTATACGAGCCAAAGTTCGTCTAGAGCTCTGCTAGCCAGTGTTAAATAGTAGGTATACTATAAATAAAATAATAATAAGAATAATATAGTATTTGTTGGGGCTCGTTTAGGCTCGCGAGCCTAAACGATCTTTTATGAAAAGCTCGAGCTCGGACTCGATAACTAAATGAGTCATTTTTCAAGCTCAAGCTCGGGCTCGGGCTCGTTAAAGCTCGGCTCGTTCGAGCTTTTAACCGATCCGATCTCGGGTAGCTCTTGATCCATTGCGCATCATTACACCCCTAACGTGAGGTGAAGAGAGTCGTTAATTCGCCATCAAATTTGTAAAAGTTTCTTTGGAAAATGTCATTTTTTATTCAAAACTAGGGGGATTCGAAACGGCGCGTTGCGCCTAGGTTAAAAAGGTATATGTGACACATTAGAGAGAGTACATCGGAATTTCTTCAAGCATTTCAACGAATTGGTTTTACTTGCATCGAAATATTAACAAACATATGTATATATAATTAAGATTGTTGATACGATTGGATGTGATCACTACTAGAAAACTGGCCATTTCTGACTAAAATTTCTGACCAAAAAAATTTGGTCGGTATTTCCGACCAGTTTCCGACCAACTACTGACAAAAAAATCGCTGCTTTTAGGGACAACACAACAACAATGATACAATCTGTACCAGAACGTTTATTGTTCACATATTATATGAATATAAATAACATTTTCAAAAGCTTGGAGGGCACTATTCATGGAGCTATTAAAGTAAATGTATAAGATAATATGTATTGAATCTTACATTTTAGTTGCCGGATGATTGAATTCATTGTCCCACTGTTTTGAAACCCGTACCGGACCCTTCGCCGGTCCGAGTTGATGAGTTAGACCGGGCACATATTGAACCTGTGAACTAGGCGGTTAGACTGAAAACCCGGCCAGTTTAATCGGAAAAATGAGAGGTCGGACCAGATTTTTATAGACTTTCTCGTTTTTTCGTATTAATGTTTTAAAGTTTTAATATTCAACCACAAGTATATATAAACATAAATAACCAAAAATACATTTATACTATAAAACTTAATAATAATTTTAACTTCTTTTAGCATTTTCACAAAATCTCAATCCTTTTAAACTATGGCACCAACTATATTTCTTACAAAAATACAATAGAATCAACGGATCAACTGGGAACCTATCAAGTCAACTTAAACATGATCCATAAAGCTAGACATGTTTATGGGCATATCATGAAACTAACAAAACCCGTTTAAACTAATATGAAAGATGTGAATTTCGTGTTAAATTCCTAGCGTGTGAAGAATCCGTAGTTTGACTCTTTTTTTTTTTTTTCATATTAAAGATATAAATTATACAAACACGGGTATTCAATAAAATCTCACTTGGGGTGTGAAAGTGAAACATCAATGGGCCAAGTGGGTACGAACTGAGGATCACGGAAAGGCAAGCAGGTCACGGATGGTATTTAAGTCACATGAAGCTTGCGTCAACCAACAATGTGTCTCATCTGCCTATTAGGTTTTTCACTTTTTTTGTATCCTAAAACAACATAAGTTAAACCAAAAAAATGCTATTTTTTCTTTTATGGTTACATTAATTAATCTTTATTATAAACTGGTAATTTTAGCATGCGTGTTAATCATGACAAGAGTCGGTTTGAATTGTTACATTAGCGAGAAAAAATCACTAAAAAGCGAACACTACAAGGAACATGGGTATTAGCGGCGACCAAAGTCACCGCTAATACTCTATCTTTAGCGGCGACTGTCACCGATAATAATCTCATCGGCCAAAAAACGTCGCTAATAACACGTGTCGCCACTAATTGGTCGCCGCTAATACCCTAATTTCACTTGGCATTAATTTTTTATTATTTTTTTGTCACATGGCAAAATCCTGTCGCCGCTAAAGGTCTTTTTTTTCCTAGTCAGCTTTAATAACATGAAAACTAATTAACCAAACATACCAAATTTACATATATATACAATGTACGCCTAAAATCTTCGTCTAAACATACCAACAAAACTAAGCAAACATACCAAGATTTACAATCAAACATAAACATTATAAATTTTACCATTCTTACAAAAATGCCTAAACATTTTTGTCTTCATCATCATCGCCACTATTGCCGCTACCCGCCTTGATTTCCAAAGTTTGCAAGGTTTTGTGACGGGTAGAATTCTAAACATTTGGAACATTTGCGCTCGGAGTTGAGGATTTGTCATCATCGCATTAAATTGTTCCTACATATATATATAGGTAAAGTATATGGAGGAAACCCTCCTTATTTGGTAAACTCTGGAAACTCTGACTTCCCAACATTTTTTTTTTTGAAAAAAATAGGGTATGTAATATACATTTTTTTAAGCATTTTGAGCCAAAAAAATCGAAAAAGCGCCGAACGTTTTTTTTTTTTTTAAAATAAAAAACGTCTACTGTTTACATATAGTTAACACATGGTTAACACCTGTTATTAGCGCTTAACATGTGTTAGTCAAAATTTTATTTTTATTTTTTAAAAAAAACTACTCGGCGCTTTTTTAATTTTTTTGGCCCAAAATGCTTAAAATCATGTATATTAGTTGCCCTATTTTTTTCAAAAAAAAAAAAATATTGGGAAGTCAGAGTTTCCAGAGTTTACCAAATAAGGAGGGTTTTCTCTAGAACCATTCCCTATATATATATAGGTTAAGAGAACCCAAAATTTTGAAGAAACCCCCACAAACCCATCTTGTGGTTATCATTGTTCCACATCATCATGCTTTTTAACTTTAAGTTTTAGAGGGAAATGGTAGGTTTGTCATTTAACTTGTTTCATAAGCTTCCAATCATCTGACAATTGTACTTCAGGTTATCAAAGTCAAGGCAAGTTGCTTGATTATTATACTTCACATACCCCTATATAGTCCCCCCCCCCCCCCCATTTCCAATAATACACATTAACCCTCTCTGATAGTTCTTCAACCCTCATTAACTTCTCTGATTCTTCCCCCCCCCCATTAACTTCTCATGTTATGGAATCGAATGCAGGAATTATGCCACATTTAATGAACGTAGATTATGGAAATAACCATGCACCGCCTGATTTTGTACCAAATTCCTCTCCTGTATTAGAAATAGAGCAAGAAAGTGACGATGATGGATCCGAAGGTTTGTACATAGTTTCTTAATGCCGATGACCTTTTTTTTATAGTTTTATTCGTGTTTTGACAGAAGCACTTGTCTGTTCATGATCATAGTTATGTTATACGGATTAACGACCACACTTTAGGGTTATGTTGTTGATATGTTTTCTAGTAGCCTGAACAGAGTTTTTAAGAGTGTAGGATGTAGTTTTTTATATATTTTTGTTTTTTACAGGCCTTAATGCTGGGTCCTCATCTGTCTTGTTGAATGTTGATCAAAATCAATCTGAAGCAAACGAAGATGTCTATGCATGGGTTGAAATAGGTAAGATATTTTTGCAAAATATGGGACTTTAGTTAGTAGGTGTGGTGGTGGTAGTCTTGTTTGGCATACATTACGAGTTTTGCAAAACATGGGATTTTTATTTTTTTGGAGACTACATTAGTTGTGTTACATGTGTTATACGTTCGCTGTTTTTATGCAGACTTTTGTGTTGATGAATGTTTATCAGAATCAATATGTTTTTTAGCTGTTTTTGTGTCTTACCTATTTTACCCACAAACTGATTTGTAGAATATACAAAGATAACGTACGTAACACATCTTTGCATAAGCACCCCTCACACGGTAGTTGTTGAAATTCAAAAATTTAGATGTTTGATGTAACTTTGTTTTTGTTGTTTGCTGTTTTCTTTTTACAGTTTGTATACTGTGTCGATTTGTAAAGCTATAAACGTAACATTTTTCCACAGGTGAAAATCAAGATAGCGAGCCATACTATGTTATTGCTACCCCCAACGGGACCCAATTCTGGATCCCCAATGTGAGCCCCCGGTATTTGCCCGCTGTTGGTGAGACTTTCGGCACGTTTGAGGCCGTAATGGCCATGTACAAGGAATATGCAGAACAGGCAGGTTTTTCAGTTAAGAAGGGCCAAACCAAGGTTTGGTTGGGTACCCCGACACACAAGTACATCCGTTGTTGCAAATATGGTAAACCTCAGGTTAGGAAAACGTTTGACACTTTAGATGAATCTTCTGTTAAACCCCGTAAAGCTTCATTCAGCCTTTCAAACTGCCAAGTCCATGTGTTAGTGTCAATCACTTGTGGTGGTTCGTTATTTAAAGTCATTCGTTTCAATGATGTTCATAACCATCAGCTCTGGGATAAAAATAACATTGACCTTACTAAGATTTCTCGGAAACATTCTTTCTCGACAAAATAGTTCATTCATAATATGAGTCTAAACCGAGTTGGACCTATGAAAGCACATAGGTACTTAGTGTCTCTTAAAGGCGGCCACCATAATGTCAATGGTACTGCGGTTGACTTCAAGAACTTTAGTAACCAACTGAGAATTTTTATCGGCGAAAGGGACTCGTCATTATTCCTTGACCTCTTGCGTGATCGGCTTGAAAATATGCCAGATTTCATTTATGACTTTGTTGTGCGCAATGGTAAATTACACTCTGCTTTCTGGGTGGATGAAATTTCGAAACTGAACTATAAGGCATTCGGTGATGTTGTAGCGTTTGATACAACATATAACACAAACAAGCAAGTTAGTTTAACGTGTGTTACAACTTTTTTCAGTCAGTGTTTGTGACTTCTTAACATACGTAAATATCATGCCTATCTTTATATAATGTGCAGGTACAACATGGTGTTTGTGCTTTTCACTGGGGTGAACCACCACAAGCAGTGTGTTACCTTTGGTGCAGGATTGATAATTAATGATACCATAGATTCCTATGTGTGGTTGCTTGAATGCTTTTTAAAAGCTCATGGTTCACAGCCCCGACTAGTGCTGAGTGACCAAGACCCGTTAATGATGCAGGCTGTACCACAAGTGTTCACTGAGGCTCGCCATAGGCTCTGTATGTGGCAAACAATGAAAAAACTACCCACAAAGGTAATGTTTTGTATTCTTCCTTCTATTTTAGATCTACACATACATGTAGCCTGGTAATAACGTTTCCTCTTTTCTTTTATGCTGGCACATAGATTTCTGGAGCTATTTTAGACAACACTGAGGTTCGGTCTTGCATTCACAAACTGGTGTGGAACATTTACATAAAACCTGCGACGTTTGAAGCTCACTGGAACGCGCTGCTAGAGACATTTGGTCTTCAAGAAAATCAGTGGTTGAACGATATGTTTGCAATCAAGGAAATATGGGTGTCAGCGTATTTCAGGGAAATTCCAATGTCTTGCTTGATGAAAACAACATCAAGAACCGAGAGCTCCAACAGTTCGTTTAAAGTCAATTCAACCAGTGCAAACACACTTGTTCAGTTTATGTTGTGTTATGAATCTCGTCTCGATAGCCAACGCTACCGTCATCGAGTTGCTGAGCACAAAACCTCCTCGACGGTTTTTGTTGGGTCTACTGACTTAGCCATTGAGCAGCATGCCTTTACTCTATACACAAATAATGTCTTCCGGGAAGTAAAAAAAGGAGTTAGTGAAGGGGAAGTTTTCTTGCTACATATCGAATGTCGACGAACAAGACAACATGCCTTCCGTGTTCTCTGTCACACATCTGGACAAGCGTCGTGATGTTACCAATGTTTACCAGGTACCCATTTTTTTACTTCCTGTGATTTAGGTTTACTGACCACACTGCAAACATTTTTGTTACATATGTTAAAAACCGTTGTTACATGTGTAACACGTTTTTTGTACCATAGACTAGCTATTTTATTTGTCAATTGATTATACACCAAAGGCCTTGTTACATACGTTAATCTTTCTATTACATGTCTTAACATTTCTTTTATGGAACAGGTGCGATTTGATAGCGTTGATGCAACGGCCGAATGTTCCTGCAGAGGTTTCACCCGTATTGGCTACCTTTGCCGCCATGTCTTTGAGGTATACATGATTAAGAAAGTTGACCGCATCCCTCAACAATACGTTGCTGATAGGTGGTTACGTGATATTCTACCCAAGAAAGTGTTCTCCGTTTGTAGCCGTTATGACACCCATCCAGGTTCTGTGCTGAGAAATGAGATTCTTGAACTCGTAACTGAATGTGTCGATGTTGGTAGAACAGATGAAACCACACTGGGTGACTTGGTTGAGCAGCTCAAATCAATCAAACTCAAGGGAATCTATTTTTGTTCTTCACAACGAACCTACTGAAGTGGTAGTGGAGTACATAATTGGGCAATCGGCTGATGTTGACGTTGTGGTCGCCAATCCTGATATGGCATGCAACAAGGGCTATGGGAAAAATCGCAAAATGTCTGGACCTGGTGAGAAGGCCATATAAAAGCGTCCCAAAATGCCTAAGGCCCCGCGTCTATGCAACAACTACCACCAATATGTGACGGATCATGATGCAAGGAATTGCGAGAAGGTTGCTGCAATGAAAAGGGCCAAGGAGTAGGCGGCATACACCCGGAAAGCCTAAAACAGGTTGATGGTGCTACGGGGAAGCATAACTGATCTGTGCTTTCTGAACTATGTTATACAATGGTAACAGTTAGAAACATATACATTTACTATTTGTTACGTGTGTAACATGGCTGCCATTTTCATGTTCCCCCCAACTACTTCTATGGTTTTTTTTAATTTCTGGTTATGTATGATGTTTAACCACTAGACATGCCGTTTTGTGTTTTATAATATAACATGTAATATGGTTTTAATTATTATGTTCCGTGTTTTATCTGTCCTACACTGTTAACATACGCAACACATAAACTCCTCTTTTTTGTGATTAAATTATATTGTTTTTGTTGTTTATTATAGTGTGGGGCCTAGGAAATATGCAGGAGTAAATGGGGTAGTTGTGGTATGGAAGATTTTCTTGTCAAGTGTAATAAAATAATATTGAGAAGGACAAAGTATAAAAAAAGGAGAATAAAATATCAAGTGTACTTTATCACACATCACCTTTTTTAAATAGTGATTTGACATAAAGTAAACTACACCACTAACCACAAAGTAAATTATCACAAACTACCCATCCTTAACTCTACTATTTATACCCATCCCCTTATTACATTCCAATTCCATAATAATACTTTTTCAAACTTGGCAAAAGAAATACTCTCTACAAATGGAAAGCCCTTCAAACACTCATGCAGCCAAACGCCAAAAGATCGAAGACGAAGAGGAGGTAACTTCAAAAGAAACCGATGTGCATGGCTTACTGGAACCTACCGAAGAAGAAGAAGCCGCTGATGGTGGGAAACATGGTGCTAATACCAAAGAGAGGAAACTACCGAACAAAGGCATTGATGACGCAATGATGGAAGATGGTTCTAATACCAAAGTGACCTATGGTGATGCAAAGATGGAGATTGAGGGCGGGGGGGTCAAATGGGACTGCGTACTCGGTAACCAAAGAGGACGTAGCAAGATCAGACTGGGAATGTCCAGGAGTCGAGTACGACCACGAGTATTGTGGTTGTCCATTGTGCCCAAACTCACCAAAGACTCTCGCTAGGTGGGCAAGCCATAATCTGTGGGAAGGCGAGGATAGTGAACCGTCGGAGCTGAGATTGGGAGCCCAGTATGGTACGTTCTCGCCATGATTGGGGCCAACTTAACAAGGGTTCTCTTTGGTGTTTTAGTTTGTGTTTCGTTTTGTCATACATTTATGTTTTTGTCGTAAGGTGTATGTGTTGTTTTCTATCTACTTTCTTGGGTGAAGACAGTTTCATTTTGTTTTAATTCTCATGCGTTTGTTTAATACAAGTAGGATATGCATCTGTATGACCCCCGTACTATGTGTTATGTATGTAACAAGATATTTGCCATCTTAATAACATCTTAACTATGTGTTATGTAGTATCATAAAACCCATATACAACACTACTCAAAATACGTTAACATTTTTTAACATATTAACATATGAAACATTCATACATACTATATCCAAAACAGCTTAACATATGCAACAGTCATACATATTACAACCAAAAGAGTTAAATGTTTGACTGGTGACCATCTTAGTTAAGTTATATTACAGAACCCAGCAGTAGTATAGGTGTATCATCACCCAAAAAATAGTTTAAACACTAACCAACTGTCATACACCCCCTTCACCCACTATCCCCCCTTACTTGCTCATTGTTGCAGCCTCCACCTCACCCTTCTTCGTATTAACCGGTGAACGCAAAATATGTGTCGCGTACTTGGTCCGCAGCTTCTTGATATCCCCGTCTTTTGTTCGCCAATGCTTACTGAAATTGCACTCAAACGGCACGTTAAGCCCCATGAATTTCTTCATGTGTCTCATGAGGTAGACGCCACAATCCGTGCCATTTCTAGCCGTAGCCCAGTCTACATCCAACCTATGTATTTCTGCCCCTCCCATCGTAGCTGCTTTCGGATGTTTGATGCTTTTTAGGAGCTCCACAAACATGTGCTTCTGCAATAAACGTGTAATAAGATACCAAAAACCCATGTAAGAAACCCAAATAAACCATCTCAGAGAAAAAAAACATTGTTTTAATCGCAAATGTTTTATTTTTTAGTCTTTAAACTGTGTACAAAGCAACTTACATATTTATATGCGGTATCCTTCTTGTGAAAGTCAACGTGATCCCTGCAGCCACGCCTCCCTCGCTTTTTGTCATTATCAATCAGCATTATGGCAGTATTCTTCAGCTTGAAGACCAATAAGTAGAAGTGGACCCTTTCAAGGATCGGAAAAAACATGATATCATATCTCTTGAAGTCACGTTCTTCTCATTAGACGGCACTACAGCGACCATCGCAGCAGAAAACCTTGACATTCGTTTCTTCTCATCACACTTGGTATCATTAAGCATATATGGAACCTATTTTAGTTGTGAAAAAATAAAAAAGTCACCATAAAAACAGGGTAAAATATATTATTCATGTACTTGCATTCTAAAATTTACATAAAATATGTTATGTGATGTTGGCTCATTAAACTAACGTACCACTGCCTTTGTGCCCACAAACAAACGAAGAGATGCCATTTCCGATTTCAACATCTCCTCATAGTTTAATACATCAACCAAACAGTCGACTATCAAATCCATCACCTGCATCCCCGGATTCAAAGTTTTGATCATGCTACGTGTTGCCTCTACATTAAATAAACTTCTAAATAACACCTCACTATATATATATTTACGTAAGACAATGTTAGAAGCCAGTTTTATAGCTTTACAAAACAAATTTCATTGACTCTAAAAAAACATGGTATTACTTGGCAAGTGCATCATCTACTTCTTCGTTGGGTATGTCTACATTTTCTACATCTTCGCCACGCTCTAGCCTGGACAAAAACAAACAAATCTCACCTGTTACACATGTTAAAAAAGTTGCACAACGTATTATCACATACATCGACCAAGAACCTTACCGATTTTTTTTGGCCACCCTCATTCTCACATCAGCACAATGCAACATATTCAACGCATTCTCGTCCATGTAAACGTAGTTCCACATAGCATCATCATCCCTTGTCACCCCCTCTCCTAAATCTACACCCCTTATGTGAAAAGGTGACTTATGAACATAGGTCACATTCCTTTCGCGTAGGGGTTTCGCTTGGTTGCATCCATCTTTGAAATCAGCTGTTGACGCATCGTCAACGTCATGTGGTCATCATCACAATCCAGATTTCTACCCAAGCCATAATCATTGCATATATGCTTTTGGGCGTCATATGAACGAACGGGGGGCACCATCGGATATACCGGTGTTATACCCCTACTAATACACCAACCCCGCCCCCTGCTGCATATCCAAATAAGTATTTTTAGCCGATGGATAGGAAACTGAATATTAAATTACAATGAGCGGTATGGATTTACCTGTAATACCATCGACCGTCGCCTTTCCACGCGCCCTGTTCACAACCAATCCTGGGTCTGGAGATATATCGGAAGAGCCTGTAACACATGCAACAGGGGGTGATTACACATGTTAACATTTTTTTGGTTTGAAAAACAACCCAACCCATACCTGGTTTGGCGGCCACCTCCTTCACATATGACTTTGCATTCGGAACTACACCGGCACAATCTGTTACATACATCACAACTATTTTTAGACATAAAAGGATCTGATCCCGCATTTGGAACCATCCTAGCACAACAGAACTGATACCTAATTCACCTGGTAGCTCCTTCATACCAGATCCCATTTTAGGAGACATTGGCACAATTTCTATAACATACGCATTCCAAACTGTTTAAAACACGGAGGAACATTTAACATGTTTATATAATTATTTTAAAAACAGAACTAAAACCTGACCCCCCTAATCTGCTTCTTCTGGCTGTGTTAGGTCAAAGCTAAAACTTGGCGCATCATTGCCATCTAGTGTTGCCATATATGGAAGTATCTAGGAACATCCTGTAAATGTAAGTTAAAACCACATTGTAGACCCTTGTGGAGTTTAAATATACTTCATTTTTCTTTAGCGTACCTGCTTGTTTATCTTGACCCGCTTGATTAACCTGTGACCCCCATCACTAAAATCTGCCCTATCCGGCTGCACTTCTGTAGGACATATCCCCATAAGGCCTGTAAACAAAAATTAAATGTTTTTCTGTTAACGATTGTCTATCTTACAAGTTATATATTAGAATTTTTATGTTTACATCGAAATGACATAACAATACCTGTTTTGCGCCGGTGCACTTGTTCATCGTTTTGCGCCGCATCAAAAACCCGCCTTGTGACACACGGCATGTTTAGGTCAACATTTTGTTCAAACACATAAGTCTACCTTAGCGGAAAACGGTTATTAAACATATTTAGTAAGGTCAGTCGAATCAGAACGCAGAACGTATTGTCCATGGTTCAATGATTTGGAGGATCATTGGGTTAAACACACACGCACACGTTTACGAGTCCCGTTGTTGGTGAATTACATGAATTAGATCAAGTAACAAACATGAATTGATTCGTATATGGTGTAGTATATGCAAATACGTGTTTAAACGCTGTTTAGATGATTATCCATGATTACATATGCTTAACATAGGTTAGGATTGCATGCTCATGTGTTAGGATGTGTTAAAATGCGTTAAAACGACAAAACTGGAAAATCTGGAAAACGCCTTGCCTGGTTCGCCCATAAGGAAGGGGCGAAAGTGGCCATCAGTTGGTTAAATTCTACATTCGACCATTTAATACCCACCTTCGCCCTCACGCTAGGGGCGAACCTGGACTGGGTATAAATATCACACTTTGTCATTTTTCATCATTTCACAAACCCTAAACGCCTCTAAACACTCTCTATCAGTATTAATCACTGGGGAAGGAGTTTTTGACCTTGTTTTTCATAACCTAACATACAAACATCTTCTAAACAAAGATCTAAGGTATGTTCTTCATCCTAAACCCTTTTAAAAGCATTTTATTTCGTTTTTATGAAACCCCAAGAGTCCAGATCTGTTTTAAGATGGTTTTCACAATTAAAAACCTTCCTAACACCTTTCTAAACAAAACCTAATCATAAAACATGAGGTTCATACAAGTTAACATGTGTTTTATAAGGTATTATTGACGTTTTATGATTCACTATGTGTTATTTGGTGATTTGATGCTATATAGGTGTTATAGGAATGCTCTAGAGCTGTTATTAATGATGAGATTTGGGTATTTTAGGTTATTGTTTGCTAGATGTTGATATGTTGTTCATTTTGGGAATCTTTGATAGATTTAGGGTTTGATTCAAGATGATATTATGAATGAAATGGTTAGGGGTTTTGTTACACATGATAATCTGAACATGTTGAGTTGATTATTGAATGATTTCAGAAAGTTTCCTAATTGGGTAAAGTTTTCATGCGTGATGTGATGTTTCCATGATTTTTGCCATTTTGGGTAACCCGTAAAACGGACTGTTTTTGGAGTAAAATTGGTAGGGTTTTGTAGGAACATATTAATAATACTTGACTGCAGTGTTTGGTGATGTTTCGTGATGTTTTCGGATGGTTTTGATGCGTTTTGGTGCGTTTTAGGATGTTTTGATCAGCAGGGGGCGAACCTGGAACTCATTCGACCCACGTGGGGGCGAATGTGGCTTCCAGGGGGCGAACCTGGGTTCCTAGGGGGCGAACCTGGGTGTTTGGAGGTCGAATGTAGCCTCTAAGGGGCGAATGTGGCATCTGAGGGGTGAACGTGGATCCTGGGGGGCGAATGTAGCTCCTGGGGGTCGAATGTAGCTCAAATAGGTCGAATGTGGCACCATAGGGTCGAACCTGGGTGTCTGGGGGTCGAATCTGGGAGTCTGGGGTCGAATCTGGGAGTCTGGGGTCAAATTAACACGTGTTAAGGTTGAATTAACATACGTTAAGTTTAAATAAATATGTGTTAGGGTCATATAAACATGTGTTAGGACAAATGAACTTGTGAATGGGTTGAATGAACATCATGAGGGACGAACCAAGGGACCATGGGTCGAACCAGAAGCCCTTGGGGTCGAACCAAACCCAGAAATCTCCCGGTTCAACCTTACGACTTCGTATATGCGATTTTTGATGCAAACTAGGTGTTGTATGCTTGAAACTTGTATGTTAACACTATGTACTTGATTAATTAATGTAATGGGTCACCAACGGGATGTCGGGTCTGTCTGGGATGTCCGGTTAACGTTCAAACACCCTTTTAAACACACAGAGTCAAAATCTGGACAATCGGGGACTAGATAGCCTTCGGGTTATTAGTCTAACTTGACACATATCTTATGATAGGTCGCCACTAGTTGGGGCTATCATATCACATAAACGGTTTACTCATTTACAGAAGACGCAACCTAAGGTGAGTTCACGGCCCCACATTTTATGGTTTTTGTTTTCGGGGGAGAAACATGCTTAAACTCTTTTATGACTCATGGATCATTTTCACGTTATACTATGGCTTACATATTGTTACTATACGGTTCATCAAAAAGTCCCTTAGAAACCACTAACATGGGAATATGGCGGGGAAATGTGGATAGCGCTATTGGGAACTGACAAGCCCCACTCGACGGCTGGAGGCCGGGCGGGTGCATATTGTCTCTAAAACACAAGGCCTACCGGTGATGACGGTAGTCCATAGGAATTAAGGGTCAGTAAACGGCATAGTCAGCAATGGTTTCACCCGTAGTAGTAATCTTATTCTGCGCCTAGCTAGCGTTCTCACAAGCATAGTGGTAACAGTGACGGTAACGGTTTTCGAAGGATCACCTTAAACGTTTAAATAAAACCTGTGAACTCACCAGCATTATATGTTGACTCTTTTAGCATGTTTTCTCAGGTCGCTAAGGTAGCAGCTGTCAGATAGGCGCACGGAGTCGCACTGGAGTCGTCTCGCGTCTAGGATCGCATTTGCATGTTTTGGGATTGTTAACTTTTGAACTTATGTTTTATTTACGCATGACTTTTGTAAACTTTGAATGCTTCCGCACTGTCGAATGTTGGTTTTAATCATATGCATGGTTTTTGTTTACGTATGTTTTTACATTTAGACGTCGTTTATTGTGACCGTTGACTTGGATCCTGGTATGTCACACGCCTCGCGGTAGAACTCCGCTTGTGGAAATTTGAGGGTGTGACAGATTAACATGCTTAAACTCTTTTAATGACTCATGGATCATTTTCACGTTATACTATGGCTTACATATTGTTACTATACGGTTCATCAAAAAGTCCCTTAGAAACCACTAACATGGGAATATGGCGGGGAAATGTGGATAGCGCTATTGGGAACTGACAAGCCCCACTCGACGGCTGGAGGCCGGGCGGGTGCATATTGTCTCTAAAACACAAGGCCTACCGGTGATGACGGTAGTCCATAGGAATTAAGGGTCAGTAAACGGCATAGTCAGCAATGGTTTCACCCGTAGTAGTAATCTTATTCTGCGCCTAGCTAGCGTTCTCACAAGCATAGTAGTAACAGTGACGGTAACGGTTTTCGAAGGATCACCTTAAACGTTTAAATAAAACCTGTGAACTCACCAGCATTATATGTTGACTCTTTTAGCATGTTTTCTCAGGTCGCTAAGGTAGCAGCTGTCAGATAGGCGCACGGAGTCGCACTGGAGTCGTCTCGCGTCTAGGATCGCATTTGCATGTTTTGGGATTGTTAACTTTTGAACTTATGTTTTATTTACGCATGACTTTTGTAAACTTTGAATGCTTCCGCACTGTCGAATGTTGGTTTTAATCATATGCATGGTTTTTGTTTACGTATGTTTTTACATTTAGACGTCGTTTATTGTGACCGTTGACTTGGATCCTGGTATGTCACACGCCTCGCGGTAGAACTCCGCTTGTGGAAATTTGAGGGTGTGACAGATTGGTATCAGAGCCAATGGTTATAGTGAACTAGGACTGCATGTAGAGTCTAGACTATAGCCGAGTCTCACACACTAGACGGTCACATACGTTTGAGTCGTGTCTTTTGGTAAACACACTAACCTTGTCGGGGTGTCGGTATCCTTACCACACAGTGTCATCTTATCTATCACATTCTTGGTTATTCCTAGTTTCATTTTATCTTCCCCTTCAAGCTTGTAGTCGAAGGAACTCGTTGTTGATCTTTTGAGTTGGTTATCTCTTTCTAAGATATGGGTACCGGGTGACTTGAGGTTCGAGCTCGGGGCACGCCTTGAGGACCATGTAGAGCAATTTATCATTTCGGGTGCACACGAAATCATAAGTTGAAATGCATGGAAGACTTGGTGGATCTCGTGTTGGGATTAATGGTCACATTTGGGCCCGATCCTAGACTTTTCGTATTCTCTTGGTTTAGCGTTGGTGATGGGTCTGAGTGTTTGTTTCTTGTCTTTCCCAGAAGATGTCTGGACGCACTGGAGGACGTACTGGGGGACGACGTGGAGGCCGCACTAGCGGGGGTAGAGGTGGTGTTAACATCACCTTGACGTATGATGAGCTCAATGAGATGATGCAGCAGCAGTTGGGTGTTGCGCTGGCCGCCTTTCAGGCTGCCCAGCAGACCTTTATGGGTGCTACCGCTCCTCCGGTTCAGGCGGGAGTTGCTTATAAGCGGTTTAAGGATTGTCAGCCCCTCAGCTTCCAAGGTACGGAGGGAGCTGTGGAGTTGCTTCGGTGGTTGGAGAAGACTGAGTCGGTGTTTGCTTTATGTGAGACTCCAGCAGTGGATTGGGTGAAGTTTGCTTCGGGGACTTTTGTAGGACCCGCCCTGACGTGGTGGAACTGCGTCACTCAGACACTTGGTCTCGGGGAGGCCAACGCCATGCCTTGGGCGGATTTTGTGCGTAGGTTGAAGGATGAGTACTGCCCGCGAGAGGAGATTAAGAGGTTGGAATAGGAATACGGGAATCTTAAGATGGTGGGTTCTGAGGTTGAGGAGTACACGATCAGGCACAACGAGTTAGCAGTGATGTGTCCAGGTTTGTCGACGCCAGAGTACAGGAGGATAGAGCAGTATCTTGCAGGTTTGGTGCCAGAGATTGCTGGGTTGGTGTCTGCTAGGGATCCTACTACCATGTCTGAGGCTGTGCGGTCGGCTACCAAGATGACCAACTTGAAGATCACTGAAGGTGTCTTGCCTCCTAGAGGCTCTTCTGTGAAGGCGCCGGCGGATAACAAGAGGAAGTGGGAGAGTGTGGAGAAGAGTTCAGCGGTGGTTCAGCGACAACCGGCGGCGAAGAAGACTGAAGCTTCAGGGTCAGTGTCAGATCAGAAACAGGGAGGCTATGTTGGAAAAAGCCCTAAGTGTGGACGCTGTGGTTTTCATCATTATGGTACTTGTGAGAGTTTTCGTTGTGAGCGTTGTCAGCGGACGGGGCATCTTGCGAAGGATTGTAGGGTCAACCTTTCGTCCAGGTCGACTCAGACTGCTGCTACTACTACCCCTGCTCCACAGGGGAACCAGGGTTGCTTTCATTGTGGGGAAGCAGGGCACTTTAAGCGAAGCTGTCCAAAGTTGAACCAAGGGGGCACAGGGACTGAAAGGAAGGATGGAGGCAACGAAGGCGGTGGTCGGATTACTCGTGCTCATGCTTATGTGATCGGTGCTAGGGGGAACCAGGAGGACCCAGACACTGTTACCCGTACGTACTCTCTCTTATCTCTTGTTACGCTTTGGTTTTACTTTTATCCGCATCGTTGTGCGTTCGTGTCTTCGGGTGTTTTCTTTAGGGTTTGGCCTCTATTTCTCATTCTTTGGGTCGATAAGGGTCCTTTGGGGATACTACTTGGACGGTACCGGTGGGTTAGTTATACCGATCATAGTAGTCTCCAGTAGGCCTTCGATCGGGGGGTCTCTTGTCTTGTGTTCACGTTTGGGAAAGTGGTTTCCCGGCTGTTACTATCACGTTTTGGTTCACGACCTTCATTTCGTTGCATTTTGGGAAAACGTTACTTGGGCACACACAGAGGTCGACACTCATCACGGTTGAAGCCGAAAGAATCTCGGGACGAGATTTCTTTCAACAGGGGGATGATGTGACGACCCGGAAAATTTTTCTTCTTATTCGTTTCTTTCTCTTTGACTTCGGAAAATTTTCGGGATGAAAATTCTTTCAACAGGGGGATGATGTGACACCCGGCATGTTTAGGTCAACATTTTGTTCAAACACATAAGTCTACCTTAGCGGAAAACGGTTATTAAACATATTTAGTAAGGTCAGTCGAATCAGAACGCAGAACGTATTGTCCAGGGTTCAATGATTTGGAGGATCATTGGGTTAAACACACACGCACACGTTTACAAGTCCCGTTGTTGGTGAATTACATGAATTAGATCAAGTAACAAACATGAATTGATTCGTATATGGTGTAGTATATGCAAATACGTGTTTAAACGCTGTTTAGATGATTATCCATGATTACATATGCTTAACATAGGTTAGGATTGCATGCTCATGTGTTAGGATGTGTTAAAATGCGTTAAAACGACAAAACTGGAAAATCTGGAAAACGCCTTGCCTGGTTCGCCCATAAGGAAGGGGCGAAAGTGGCCATCAGTTGGTTAAATTCTACATTCGACCATTTAATACCCACCTTCGCCCTCACGCTAGGGGCGAACCTGGACTGGGTATAAATATCACACTTTGTCATTTTTCATCATTTCACAAACCCTAAACGCCTCTAAACACTCTCTATCAATATTAATCACTGGGGAAGGAGTTTTTGACCTTGTTTTTCATAACCTAACATACAAACATCTTCTAAACATAGATCTAAGGTATGTTCTTCATCCTAAACCCTTTTAAAAGCATTTTAATTCGTTTTTATGAAACCCCAAGAGTCCAGATCTGTTTTAAGATGGTTTTCACAATTAAAAACCTTCCTAACACCTTTCTAAACAAAACCTAATCATAAAACATGAGGTTCATACAAGTTAACATGTGTTTTATAAGGTATTATTGACGTTTTATGATTCACTATGTGTTATTTGGTGATTTGATGCTATATAGGTGTTATAGGAATGCTCTAGAGCTGTTATTAATGATGAGATTTGGGTATTTTAGGTTATTGTTTGCTAGATGTTGATATGTTGTTCATTTTGGGAATCTTTGATAGATTTAGGGTTTGATTCAAGATGATATTATGAATGAAATGGTTAGGGGTTTTGTTACACATGATAATCTGAACATGTTGAGTTGATTATTGAATGATTTCAGAAAGTTTCCTAATTGGGTAAAGTTTTCATGCGTGATGTGATGTTTCCATGATTTTTGCCATTTTGGGTAACCCGTAAAACGGACTGTTTTTGGAGTAAAATTGGTAGGGTTTTGTAGGAACATATTAATAATACTTGACTGCAGTGTTTGGTGATGTTTCGTGATGTTTTCGGATGGTTTTGATGCGTTTTGGTGCGTTTTAGGATGTTTTGATCTGCAGGGGGCGAACCTGGAACTCATTCGACCCACGTGGGGGCGAATGTGGCTTCCAGGGGGCGAACCTGGGTGCCTAGGGGGCGAACTTGGGTGTCTGGAGGTCGAATGTAGCCTCTAAGGGGCGAATGTGGCTTCTGAGGGGCGAACGTGGATCCTGGGGGCGAATGTAGCTCCTGGGGGTCGAATGTAGCTCAAATAGGTCGAATGTGGCACCATAGGGTCGAACCTGGGTGTCTGGGGGTCGAATCTGGGAGTCTGGGGTCGAATCTGGGAGTCTGGGGTCAAATTAACACGTGTTAAGGTTGAATTAACATACGTTAAGTTTAAATAAATATGTGTTAGGGTCATATAAACATGTGTTAGGACAAATGAACTTGTGAATGGGTTGAATGAACATCATGAGGGACGAACCAAGGGACCATGGGTCGAACCAGAAGCCCTTGGGGTCGAACCAAACCCAGAAATCTCCCGGTTCAACCTTACGACTTCGTATATGCGATTTTTGATGCAAACTAAATGTTGTATGCTTGAAACTTGTATGTTAACACTATGTACTTGATTAATTAATGTAATGGGTCACCAACGGGATGTCGGGTCTGTCTGGGATGTCCGGTTAACGTTCAAACACACTTTTAAACACAGAGAGTCAATATCTGGACAATCGGGGAATAGATAGCCTTCGGGTTATTAGTCTAACTTGACACATATCTTATGATAGGTCGCCACTAGTTGGGGCTATCATATCACATAAACGGTTTACTCATTTACAGAAGACGCAACCTAAGGTGAGTTCACGGCCCCACATTTTATGGTTTTTGTTTTCGGGGGAGAAACATGCTTAAACTCTTTTATGACTAATGGATCATTTTCACGTTATACTATGGCTTACATATTGTTACTATACGGTTCATCAAAAAGTCCCTTAGAAACCACTAACATGGGAATATGGCGGGGAAATGTGGATAGCGCTATTGGGAACTGACAAGCCCCACTCGACGGCTGGAGGCCGGGCGGGTGCATATTGTCTCTAAAACACAAGGCCTACCGGTGATGACGGTAGTCCATAGGAATTAAGGGTCAGTAAACGGCATAGTCAGCAATGGTTTCACCCGTAGTAGTAATCTTATTCTGCGCCTAGCTAGCGTTCTCACAAGCATAGTAGTAACAGTGACGGTAACGGTTTTCGAAGGATCACCTTAAACGTTTAAATAAAACCTGTGAACTCACCAGCATTATATGTTGACTCTTTTAGCATGTTTTCTCAGGTCGCTAAGGTAGCAGCTGTCAGATAGGCGCACGGAGTCGCACTGGAGTCGTCTCGCGTCTAGGATCGCATTTGCATGTTTTGGGATTGTTAACTTTTGAACTTATGTTTTATTTACGCATGACTTTTGTAAACTTTGAATGCTTCCGCACTGTCGAATGTTGGTTTTAATCATATGCATGGTTTTTGTTTACGTATGTTTTTACATTTAGACGTCGTTTATTGTGACCGTTGACTTGGATCCTGGTATGTCACACGCCTCGCGGTAGAACTCCGCTTGTGGAAATTTGAGGGTGTGACGTGCCTCGGCGCATCCATGGTGTTGGTCGCAGCCTTTGCGTTGGCCAGGGAGTCTGCTTCACATCATGTAACATACATGATGACATAGCCATAACATACATATCTCTACTTACAGACTATAATCTCCTACCTAGCTCATCGTTGTTGTTTGTGGGCACTTCTGTTTCTGCTGTGCAAATTTGCTCCCATCCTGAAACATAATACATAACTACCGCGCGATTCTGCTGATTGTTTAACAGTTTTACCGCTGGATATTGAAATGTCATAACAATACCTATTTTGTCCTCTTCCATTTGCTCATCTGCTTTTGCGACCCCAACCATCAAACCTGGATCATCATTGTTGTTGGGGGCAGTCCCTTCCTCGTTTAGAGGCCCGCCTTAACATAATGTAACATACGTCACAACACAAGAAATAAGACACACTTATATATTTAAAAATTTTATAATTGGACACCTGCCCCATTGTTTTTGGTGGGCGCCTCCGGTTCTGATGTGGACATCTCCTCCCGTGCTGAAACATAAGTAACAATTGACGCCTAGAATTTTTTTCTGTAATTTTTTGTATATGATTTACATGTCTATAAAAAACAATACATTTATACCTAGTTGATCGTTTCGTGTTGCTGCCAATGGTTGTGTGCTCACTAACTCCTCTTCAGTAGCATTGGGTACCACATCATCTATCCCATTGTGTACATATTCTCTACTAGCTTCCACAACTGCTTAACCACATAACAAAACAATTTTAGCAAATACCCCCCACAGTGACTTACGTGTAGACTATGCGTATGTAACAGAACTTACGGTAGGTAGTTTGATTACCTTCTTGTTGTAGGGCCCTTCTTGTCCTGCTACATGCTTGTCATGTGTTTCATTTTCACAAACCTCTGCAAATTTTGCTGGTTAAATTCTTGGCCAGATCTTCATTTCCTGCTAACACATGTTTATTACATAAACAGTCAAACATAGCGCTCCCAACGATTGTCTTTGCACGGTTTTTTTTAACCTTATTTTATGTATATCTAACTACATGAAAAAAAAAAATACAAATTTCAACTTACCACGTCCTGACCCACCACTCTCTTCGGTTATTAAAGACCCCTTGCCTTCCCTTTGTCCCATAACCGTTGATTCGCCACCAGTATTGTGCTTAGCAATGTCATGCAAATTCTTCCTGTATTGGCTCAGAATCGGACTGTCAAATGCCTCGTCCGACGTGCCCTAAACAGTGTTCTTTTTAGATCGTGTCAATGGGGACTTGTTCAGCGGCGAATCACCCAACCTCAAACCATCCTCCTCCTCTACGTGTTTTCGATTGCTCTCCTCAGCCTTCTCTGCTGATTTATGTTTAAGAGTAGCTGATTTCATATACGGATGCTCAACTGAATTTCTAGTTTACAAAAGATTTTTTTGTCATAAGCAATTGACTTACCTACTGCAATGGTGCTGCATTTATTTATTGCTGCTACCACCTTGCTGATTTGCGCATCAGCCGTAACACGCGCAACAGATTCATCCTCATTCGCCTTCACCATTTCGTTAATCAAAGCTTCGTACCTTGACTTGAAGGCAAAAACTTATTCTCTACCTGGATATTCCTCATATAACTTACACATTGCGGATTCAACCCTCTTTTTGGTTCTAATCATCACATCTACCAAATCCCCAACAGCTGCTACCTTTTCCTGTTTATGAATTGTAATTAGGATACCATAAAATGTAGTACATGAATTATCTTTTTGTAATACACTACATGTTACAAACCTGGACACTTGGTTCATCTAATCCAACCTTCACATGTCGTACGAAGACTAAGCTTTCAGAGTACCTTTTCCGAACCCCCTCCTTTTATTTCAATCCTTTCTCGGTCTCTTAACCTTTGGAATCTCCAGAAATTCATTGGATACATCGAAGTATCAATATCAACCCCTTTGCATTTAAAACTATCCATGTATAAAAGCTGAAAATAAAAAGTCGTATACGTGGTTAGTAACAAGTAAACAATTAGTGTCAGTAATAACCATGTAATTAAAAGGTAACATACGTAAATAGTAACGTACTGTCAAAAAAGTCAGTGGACCAGTAAAAGGTGGATGCAAACTGTCTCGTCTCCAACCATTCTTACAACTCTTTAGTTCCTCAACTACTAACTCACACCAGTCCATCCCAGCAAAATCCAAGTCATCCGTAATATACTCGAGTATGTTATCCTTCTAACTGCCTTGTTTGTGACAGTCAACCATGATAGTATAGAAGCACATTATAAAATCCATACGGAAATTAAAATCATCCTCACCATTGGACTCTTTCTCAACCATATCAACCATTTGCTTAGGAGATATAAATATGCTGGGTGGGTACCTCTTTTTTCATCTGGCTATCCCTTCATCATGCGCTTCCCTACGCTCCAGCGCATTGAAAGACAACCCCTCCAATCGGAATACCAAGGATCTTGTGCACGACTTCAGCATCAATGCTAAGTGTCCCAGATGGCACAGTCAACTCTAACCTTTCCCGGTTGAAGTTATCTACAACATAATGCCCTAACTTCGCTGGTATCCCATCCATTTTAAGATTGAGCAGCCTGCCCAACCCCATACCCTTCACTACTAAACGTTGTTCATCACTTAGTATTTTTATGCACCTTGTTAACTGTGTTGGTGATGATCTAATATGTATTCCCAGCCACTCGTTCAACTTTGACCTTTTGCGCTGCCTACGAGGCTCAAGCCCATCGTTCCACGTTTTGTTTACCCTCTTTCGTTTTTTCGCCTTCACTGGTCTGACTTTTTTTGTCCTGGATGTTTCCGCTGAAATTTCTATCACTCGTGTTTTTTTATCGTGTTATCCTAACCGGTGAACATGAAGACACATCATACACAGGAATGGCTTGTTGAGTTGTTACACATGTAACCATTATAAGTTCAAACTAGTTTTTCACGATATCAGTGTAAATAACACTTTATTATGTTGTATCACCACACCTTTCTTATTTCTTGTCTGAACTGCACCACATGCTATATTATTGTCTGGTTTTACAAAACATATAAAACAGCCGATGTAAGCAACGTATAGCTGAACCACATGATAACAACTGATTTACACACGTAACACCAAAACTATTGAAAAAACACATAACACCTCACCTTTGCTTTTTGCCGCTTGTCGAAGATGTCTATTACAAAAAAGGACACCTTTTCTGCTGCACACATACCAGAACAACTAACCAATTAATAGCAGCAAATTACATAACATGGTGCTAAATTAGATTTTTTATACTGACTCTTATCCTTTTGTGCCTTCACGCTTGAATCATTATCATCAGAGCTTCCCCACGTTGACAAACCTGCATCATCATGATCAGAAGCTTCAATGGATGATTGTCCTGCATCATCATTATACGAAGGTTGCACCCTCGATTGCCCTGGATCATCATGATCTGAAGCTTTGACGATTCTTTTACACAACCTCTTTAAGTGGATAAGTGGCGTGTTAGAATCATAGTTTACAAATCCAAAAAATAGGTCACTTTAAATAAAATTACAGGAGCCTAAAATTACATTACTGTCCTTTAAAAAAATATCCTCATTACTACCCAAAAGTCCCTGTAACACCTACCTATGTGACGTTTTGCTTCTTCATACTCAGTACTTGATATTCCAATGTCCTTACTTAGCCTAGTTGCTGCTGTGTCATCGGACAAAATGACAACTTTTCTTTTCCTCCTGTTTCAAACATTATATTGATAAGGGTTTCATAAGGGGTGTCACATTCATAAACTATCATCTACCTATTGAGGCCATAAAAGATAAATACTACATAGCAAATTTGACAAATCCCCATTTTTTCTGTTTTACATCATCAATGTACTGTTTGTCTTGCTTATTCAAGAATTTCTTACACCAAAATTGACAAACCCCCCATTTTTTTACAGTAAAAGGACAAAAAACAACGGAGCACGTACCTTTTAGATGATTTCTTCAAACCTAACCGTCGTCTAAACGAAGATAAGCTCCACATGAACGATTTCATCCTTTCGTTGATGGGTAATCACTAATTGGTATTTTTTGTTTCTTCAATTCAGTTGTCTAGGAAGACGATGCACTGTTGATGGTTCAACAGAGAGAGAACCGGATTGAAATTTGAATTTGGGATAATTCTATACGTATAAGAGAGAGGGAGAGAGGTTATTGATGGAGAGTGGTGATGAAATGACGTGCTACAGATTCATGCAGTTACCAACACCCATTGCAATAGTCAATTGCCCATATGCACTTTCTACTATCTCTCTCTTCCTTTATTGTACTTTTCACCATTATAATATTAACCATTCAATCTACACCATTGATCTAGTTTGATCAATGGCTATGAGAAGGTTTACATGGTTTCTTCAATTTGAGTGGGTTTTTAATCTAACCATCCCCTATATATATATATATATATATATATATATATCTCAAATGGGTCAAATATCCTATTTACTAAACATATTATACCAAATAGGTCAAATATCAACATTTAGCAAACATACATACACCAAATGGGCCACACTACAAACATATACCAATTGGGTCAACTATCACCATTAAAACTACCAATATATATCAAACAGGTCAAATATTAACATTTAAACTACAAATATATACCAAATGGGTCAAATATCCTATTTACTAAACATATTTTTACGAAATTAGTCAACTATCAACAAATAAACTACAAATATATACCAAATGGGTCAAATATCCTATTTACTAAACATATTTATACCAAACGGGTCAAATATTAACATTTAGCAAACATAATTACACCAAATGGGTCAAACTACAAACATATACCAAATGGGTCAACTATCAACTTTAAACTACCAATATATATCAAACGGGTCAAATATTAACATTTAAACTACAAATATATACCAAATGGGTCAAATATCCTGTTTACTAAACATATTTATACCAAATGGGTCAACTATCAACAAATAAACTACAAATATATACCAAATGGGTTAAATATCCTACTTATTAAACATATTTATACCAAACGGGTCAAATATTAACATTTAAACTACAAAGACATACCGGTGTTGATGGCGGTAGCAGTTGCGTTGGTGTAAAATGTGGAATACTTTCTCTTGGACAAGGCATAGGCTCAATCCCGCGAACATGTCCGCGACGTCTGCCCAACTCATCTTCAAATATACCACCTTCAAACACCCCAAATAATATTTGTTTTAACTTACTTCAAACCCAACAAACAATCACACAAACACGAAAACTAAACACGCACATACACAAATATATACCCACCTTATCCAACCGTTGGGAGCTGCTTCATCCTCCTCCTCCTCCTCCTCCTTCTGCTTCTTCTTCGGTGATCCGTTGAGTTTCAGACTCAAACTGTGCCTTTAACCTAAACTGTATTTTACAAAAGTGATTTAATAGAATTACATATATATAGATGTATGTTTGTGTGTGTCTGTATACATATATATATATATATATATATATATATATATATATACACACATATAAAATAGATTATTAATAAATGCTTACATAGTTTTCTTCATTATAGGGGCTATCAAATATCCCCTGCCTTCCTGTATGTTCCGAACGGTATGCTTCATACTGTTTGATGTTCTGTTTAACATTAAAAGTTCAATTATAAGTTAAATAAACATTATTGTCTATGTATATGTTTTTGTGTATATACATTTTTGTGACAGTGAGTGGAAAAAGAGCTCGTTCCACCTCGGTATGTGCACATTTGTTTTTGGCGGACGACTTTGTTAGTTTCAGACTTCTTCCTATGTTCGTCACTGCAAAAGTGATTAACTTTATCCTCTTATATTGCGCCATGTCAGGGCCTACTTGGCATGTATATTAGACTATGTCTTGTGGCTCACTTCTAGCCACAACTTTATCCTCTTATATTGCGTCATGTCAGCGCCTACTTGGCAGCTTGATAAAGTTGCTGCTCGGTCACCTGATCTTGTTGTAGCTAGGGGTGAGCAATGGCTTTATCCACATTTTTTAATTCTATTTTTATTTTTTTAGGGTTTCTAAATTTGTATAATTTGTAATATTAATACAAAAATAAACTTAATTAAAAATGTTTATTAATGTTTACAAGAATACAAACTATACAAAACTAAAACTAATCTAATACAAGATCATCAGGATGTTTAACCCATAAATGCTCGACCAATTCATGGCCAACGTTTCCGTGTATCTTACGATTCTTGATATTGTTTATGTTGTCAAGTTTTTGAATATATGCGATTGTCGTTTGGGCACGTGGGATATCACCTTGTTAATTTTGACATGTAGCCATGTACATGGGCTGTGGGCTAAAGTAGTGTCATATCAATGTTTCGATTGGTCCCTCTCTATCACGATCAAGCGGTGGTTGTGTTGTTAGCGCGGGTTTTCTTCGTCTTCGAGACCGGACCATCAAGTAATCAATCGTTATCCTTCCCACTTCCATAAACAAATCGTCTTCTTGAGACGAGTCGGATGAAGAAAACTCATTCCATGCCAAAGCCATTTGTAGAGAGTGAAGAGTAAAAAATTTTGATTGTTTGTGTGATTTGAAATTTTTTTTCCAAGGATGCCAAAAATACAAAGAATAGCCAATGGCCGTCAGCCAACGATCAAATTTGACTAGCCAACGGCAACTTTTCATCCGCTACCACACGCGAGTGTGGTAGTGTCGGCTCGCTCACGTGATCTTTCAAGTGGGTTTGTTGTTGTGTTCGCGAGCCACGTGGACAAAGTGGCCGCTCGCGCATGCTCGCTCGCGGCCCACAACACACAATCTTACTGAAGTTTAAGTAGAGGGACTAAACATACTTAACTATTTAAAAAGGATAATATTGCGCAATGCAATGGGTGTCCGATGCTCTTTTGAACAATGAAATCTAACTTCATATCCCTTATATACTGATTAAGATTGGGTTGTTGTTATTATTTTTATTTAGTAATTATATACTTAGTTATAGTTGATTATTATTATTATTATTATTATTATTATTATTTAGTAATTTTATAGTTAATATTTGATCAATAAAATAATACTTAACTTAAACCTAATGGGTTGGTTCGCACGATACGATGTAAGTCACCGCGGCTATTTTAGAGAGCGCAATATACTCGGACATGTCTTAAAAAGTTATCATATTTGTATATTACTATTGTTGTTGTTGTTTTTGTCGCTGATACTGTTAATTTTATTAGGGATGAGCATATTGCCCTGAATACCGAACCGATATCAATCCCGTACCGAACCGATACCGTACCGAGGGTGTTCGGTAGCAGTAGCCACATTTAGAGGTTTTCGGTTTCGGTATTAACCAGTATCGGTACGAGATATGTATAGTCTCAGTATTTTAAGGTAAATACCGATACCGTACCGTGTGTTTTCTGTATTGGTATTGGGTTTTTGGAATTTTCGGTATTGGTATTATCGGGATCGATATCTGTACCGTACCGATCCCGTCCCGAGCTCATCCTTAAATTTTATTGTTATTGTTATTATGTAAATATTTAGTACTTTTATATTTAAATACCATAATATTTAATCTAAAGTTATAAAAAAATACGAACAGTATATGTAAATTTAAATCTTAACAAAACTATTATAAATAAGATAATAGTTAATGTGGTGAATTAAATAATCTAACTTGCATTGAGTATTACTTTAATTACGATAAGTTTATTTAGTAGCCGAAAATTAGAAACTATTCCATAGAATGATGTATCATATGCATCAAAAGTTATAACATACTTCTTAAAAGGTTTGTGAAATTTCAATGTTTTCTAAAGGTTTGTGAAATTAAATGGTCCAGTTTGGTTTAGTTAATATTGGCCAAACGATGGTACAAAGGTGAAAAAATGATAAACGGTTTTCGGTTAATTCGGTTATTGGTTAATCGTTTTCTAGTTAATTCAGTTTTTGGTTCGTTGGTTTTTGATTTGGCTTGGTTTGGTTTCGTCTAATGATTTGGTTATTGCTCACATTGAATGTAACACCCTCAAATTCAACTTGCGGGGTTTTACTGCGAGACGCGGGACATACTAGGATCCAAGTCAATGGTCAACCAAATGACATGAAAATGACGTAATAAAAACCTAATCAGTTTATAAGTTTAAACAACAAAGTACAGCAGAAGCAATATAAGTTTACAACCCAAATTCAAATGTAAATAGTTTCAAAACAGTTCAATGAGTGATGCATGAGACAAACGGATGTCGTGGACTCAATTGCAGCTACCTTAGCGACATGAGAAAACATGCTATGTTAGTCAACACATACAGTGCGGGTGAGTTAACAGAGTTTTATGTTTGTAAAAGTAAGTAAACATTTGTAAACTGGACCCAACAATCCTTACATTTATACCTGATGCTAGCTAGAGATCGCTACATGATACTAAAGCGTTATGAACCATTGTTTAACGTTAGAAATGCCTTTAATACCCGCCACCAGACATCACTCGGTGTCATAAGTTAGATAGGACAAATATGCACATGTCCGACCTCTAGTCGACCCTAGTGGGCCTTGTCGGGCCCAATAGATCTATTCACACTTTCCCCGCTATGTATCCACATATTCATAGTTCAAAAGTTAGAAAGCACTTAAACAATGTAATGTCTCTTAGTGCCTATGTGATATAATGTAATAACGTGGTCTAAAAGAAAGTAAGTTATCCCGCATGTTTCTCCCATGAAAACGAAAATGGTAAAAGTGGGGCTGTGAAACTCACCTTAGGTTGCATCTTCTAGTAATAAATTGATGATGAGGTTAAGGAATGGTTACTAATATGCCCATTTGTGTATTTTTGATGTATTTATGATGTTTATATGTGATTAATGGGATGACTACGCGAGCTTTGATCGTTTTAGGATAAATGGTTAAGCAGATGGAATTAGAGCCGTAAAACGTGGAGCGTAGTGTCCAAAGGCGAAGACTTGAAGAATTGGCAGCGTTCGGGAGTTCACGGAAGGTGAATCGGATATTTAAAAGATGTTTTTATAGAAAAGTTGAATATTGGAGGGTGTTTGGATGAAGAAAAATGAGTTTAGATGGTGTTTGGATAGGGAAAATGAGATTGAAGAGTGTTTGGATACAAGGATTTGAAGGGAGAACATGTTGGAAGGAAAGTGTAGAATATCGACGTAAGCTACGGGTTGGATCCGTATCCTACGGTTGATTAAATGAAGAAAAAGAAGCTGATTCCGTAGCTTTGTCCCGTAAGGTACACCTTGGAGCCGTAAGCTACTGCTGAAGGAGACTATGTTTGGCGATTGACTTAACCGTAAGCTACGGTTCAGACACGTATCTCTTATGGCGGGTGTAGAGCAAAATTAGGAAAGATTGTTGTTTCAATTATAAAAAGATTTTTATCAACCCTAGTTGATTTCTAAGCCTCCATAGACGAAAATTATCAATCTTTGGGAGTATTTTGAAGCTACAAACATCAACATTCATCATTATTCATCCATATCTTCGGTTATTATCAACATGTTCGGGTTTGTTATTGAACTTTTTGTATGTTTCTTGGAACCATGAGCGGCTAAATATCATTGTAACCACCTCTGGTTGTAAGGTTCGTTTGTGAAATGGTGATGGTGGGTATGGAAAAGAAAGATGTATGAACTTCGTTAAATGGTTAGAGACTTTATCAAGAGAGACACTTTTTGAATTTGTTTTTGTCAATGAGCATCGTAAGAAAACAAAAAATACCGAAAATAACCTTCTGATCACTTTGAATGTTGTCTACGTGGATCAATCAAAAGCCACAAGATGGGGGTTTCTAGGTTTCATTAAGTGAAGGGGGTTTTCTATTTAGAATTCCCTTACATATATAGGGTTAGGATCTGTTGAGAACTCGATGAGTCGCGAGAACTCGACTTAAAATGCGAAAAAAAATATTTTTTGCGCACTGGTGTAAAAACACGTAAACCCCGTTGTAAAAAATTAAAAAAAATACACTAATTTACGTCAAATTACACCGGTGTATGTGATTTTTACCCACGTGTAAGTATATTAATATTTTATTCATTATTTTATTGTTGTTTAATTCTGGACCACATATTCATTTTTTATTAAAATAAGTGTCTGATTATAAAGTTAGTTGCTGAGTTCTCACAACTCAGATGAGTTCTCAAATGATCCAGATCATATATATATATATATATATATATATATATATATATATAAGAAAAGGGGTGAGACTCATGGCACTTGGTGAGGCCATCTCACCCTTTGATTTCCATCCAAAAGTCTTTTTCCCTCTTATTTGCATGGCACATGCACTTCCTTACACAATTTTAAACGTGAGTAACATTTATATACAACGTTTTTTTAAAAAATTACACCAAACTAACAATTGTTTTATTATCTTTCCAGCGAAAAATTACTCCAAATTAACAACTGTGCTATACAAAAAACAAAAAAAACAAAACTTTTTAGTGGGTTTTTGTTCATTAAAAAATAAACACAATGTGTTGAAGTAATTAATTAATCATGTCTAGGCAAGTCACTAATTATAATATATATGTTTTTGAACCTACAATTATATATAAAACCCGTTAACTACATATATATACACAGATATAACCAGTTTGGTAAAATTTTAATTTCTTTGATTTTACAAAAATAAAGTTGACGACTGATCATTGCTAATTAAGTACGTAATGTGCATGATAATTATATTGTGTAATATTAACAAAGAAGCTTTGAAAGCATGTAAATATTGATACACATACAAGTTTAATCAACATGTATATATAAATCTAACATATACCTTTCATATACAGTCTGAACTAGAAAAATAAAAATGCACACGTAGAATTGGAAGTAGATTTTATGAGTTTTCCAGTGTTGATCCTATACCATTTTTTTTCCTGAAAAAATGAGATATTCTTTTACGGTACACACATTTTGTAGCTTCATATTAGATTTGTCTATCGCTAGAAGCTTCAAGAAGATAAACTAGTTAAATTATAAAAACTTCTGACCGGCACTCCATACCTTAGTATTATGGGTGTTCATGGTCTGGTTTTCGCGGTTTTTAAGTTAAACCGTGAACCGAACCGTTACTAATGGTTTTCTTATTTTTGTAAACCAAAACCGAGCCGTAGAATTTTAACCGAACCGAACCAAACCGTTAGTAACGGTTTAGTTACAGTTTGGTTTCACGGTTTGGGCTAGTTAGGCCCTTAAGTTGTTTATGTGTTCTTCGAGTCTTTGAATGGTGTGAGAACCAGAATAGCAAGGTTACAAAACGTTTTGAATTTTGACCTTTGAATGTCAAACTAGTTTTTTAGGGGTTGAAAACTTTCGATTCTTAGAATATGAAAATGGGTGACAAAGAAAATGAGATTCACAATGTGGAAATTGGCTTATCGCACTTATAATGTATTTAAATTAAATTAGAACTAAACCGATTTTTGTTTTAATTGTGTGACTATATGGGGTTGTTTGTTTTTTGTGCAGAAGCACTTTGGACCTCTTTTGTCTACGCTGTGCAGAGGTTTGCGGTCGGCAGATTGTTAGTTTTTTGGAAGATTTTTCGCTCAAAAAGGTCTTCCTGACCTCTTCTTGTTGCACACTTGTTCCAAGGTCTTCTAAGGTCTTCTCTTCTTTTCTCCTCACCCACCACCACCACCACTACCACCACCACGGTCCACCACCACCCACCACCGCCGCCACGGTCCACCACCACTACCACCACCACCGTCCACCACCACGATCCACCACCACCCACCACCGCCGCCACGGTCCACCACCACCCACCACCACCGTCCACCACCGCCACCACGGCCCACCACCACCGCCACCCACCACCACCGTCCACCACCGCCACCACGGCCTACCACCACCGCCACCCACCACCACCACCGCCACCCACCACCACCACCGTCCACCACCACCATCGTCCACCACGGTCCACCACCCACCACCGTCCACCACTATCACAGTCCACCACCACCCACCACCGTCCACCACTACCACGGTCCACCACTACCACCACCCACCATCGTCCACCACCACCATGGTCTACCACCACCACCACGGTCCACCACCACCACCCACCCACCACCACTTTCCACCACCACCACCGTCCATCACCACGGTCCACCACCACCACCCACCACCACCGTCCACCACCATCCACCACCACCACGGTCCACCACCACCACTACCCACCCACCGTCAAGGTTGTAAAAATCCCGATTAATCACCAATTAATCGGTGATTAATCGCTAGTCCCCACTTTACTGATTAATTTTGAGCTAATCACTAAATTAATCGGTGGCGATCCAGGGTTGTAAAAATCGCGATTAATCACCGATTGGTCGAACCTTATAATTTCAAAATTAGGTCAAAAATGAATCCGAACGGGTAAAAACTGGAGCAAATCGATAAAATCAAACAAGTTCTTACATCAAAATTGGATGATAACCCATGATTTAGAACCAAAATCGATGAAACTCCATGAACCCTAGTTGCGTCTGAAAGTTTCGTACGATGAAAGAATGAATGGGAGGAAAAAACGGGATATGGTGAACGATGGAGGCGATTAGGGTTATTTAAGTTTAGTTATTTAACCCCAATCCATATTCACTAGTTTATATTTGGCCCCTAACTTCTAAATTTATACATATAAGATATAAAATTAACATTATATATGTATAAATTTAGAAAAATATAAATAAAAATCCAATCTGATTAATCCCGATTAATTCTGATTAATCCCGATTAATCCCTAGTCGGTACCTCACCGGCCGACTAGCGCCTAGCGAGTTCTACAACCTTGCCCACCGTCCACCACCACCCACCACCGTCCACCACCACCACTACCGTCCACCACCACCACGGTCCACCACCACTCACCACCCACCACCCACCACCACTGTCTACCACCAGACTGTTGTAAAAAATCGGTTTATTTAAATTTTAATTTATTTCAGCAGCATGCAGACGTTAACAAACAAACAGTTTTCTTTTTGCAGACTGCAGACCTTTGGTCCACCTCTTCTCCTGCAGATGTCTGCAGATGTTATCCGCAGACTGCAGACCTTTTCCTGTAGAAAAAACAAACAGCACCAAAAGTTTAGTAAGAAAACCGACCGTAAAAACGAACCGATAACCGGTTTAGACGGTTTTACGGTTTGTAACCGAACCATGAACACCCCTACTCAGTATCGGAAATTCCTAAGACCAAATAGGGAGAATCCCCGACTTTTGAAATCTGACATGTGGGCCTTTAAGCCAAAAACTATCTTTAAATAAAAAAAACCACCTTGTATTCCTCACATTATACCAAAAGGAAATATATTTGCAAAATATAAAACATTACATAACCCTTCAGCAGGATTATATCATTTAAATGTTAGAAAATGACATTATTTGAAAAACTACCGAGTTACAATTTTTTAACGGCAAAGTGACACATTTCTATACATTTTATTTTGCTAATAGTGAACTTAAACCTTCACCTTTTGATAGAGATCGAGTACACCTTAACAAACACTTTGGTAGGATTGAGTAATTACTACAAACTCTTTGGTGGTTGTATGTTACATATGTTCAGACGCATTCTCTGATTCTCTCTCTCTCTCTCTCTCTATGTATATATATGTTGTATTTTTTGGCATGTGCATACATAGCATTTACACGTGAACAAGCATTTGGGAATGGTTTGAAAATCTCTGAAGAGTCCTGGGTTGCAAACCAAGAAATTCTGTGTAACTTTCAAGAAAACTTGAAGCAAATCAATGGCATTTTCTTCACTTTTAGTTATTATCATCATTTACATCTCACCTTCTGTCTTCTCTTCTCCAACTGGTTCTCTCCCTCTCATATCTCTCTCTTTCTCTCGCATCTCTTTCCTTCTCTCATTCATCTTTCATTTCTTCTTGCAGATGCCCCCCTCTACGATTACACCGCTTACACTCAGGTAACTAATCATTACAAAACTCCTTTACGGCGGAACCAGAACTTTTTAGTCGGGTATATCTAATATTTTCTTGAAAAACTCAAATTTTATATAAAAAAATACAACAAATTCTAGTACCCGGCGATCAGCTAGGTGTGTAAATGATGCGCAACGGCTTGAGAGCTACTCGGGATCGGATCAGTAAGAAGCTCGAACTAGCCGAGCCTTAACGAGCCCGAGCCTGAGCTCGAGCTTTTCATACAATGACCGTTTAGGCTCGCGAGCCTAAACGAGCCCAAACAAGTTTTATATTATTATTATTTTATATATAGTACACATACTATTTAACATTGGCGAGTCGAGCTCGAGCCGAGCTTTGGCTCGTTTAAGCTATCAAAGCGAGATCGAGCCGAGCTTTTAGCTCTTTTTAAATTGTTCTATAATTATTTCGAGCCGAGCTTGAGTCACTAGGTTTTACTTTCGAGCTGAGTTCGAGCTCAAAGCATTAGGCTCGAACCGAGCCGAGCTCGAGCTTCATAGAAACATGACAAGCCGAGCTCGAGCCCACTCGTTTACACCCCATCAGTGGACCCTTTTTGATTTATATCACGGGCTAGATCTACATGTAAAATATGGTAACATCTTCATTAAAATATATGTTAACTAAAACAAATCTCAAAATTAATAATTTGCCTCGTGACCTTTTTCCCTGGAGCCTGAACACAAGTGTGACACCCTACTTTTGGAAATGTTAAAAATGACAAAAAAATATAGAACCTTTACATATCTTATGTTTTTTTAACCTTTCTACTTTTATTAAAACAGTGTAAAGTTGAACCAGAAGATCCACTTTACAATGGAGGTATCCTCCACAATGAAGTTGCATCAATGGAATTCATTGCTGAAAATAATGGAACCACAACCTCATGGCCTGCTTTTGTGTTGCCAGTTCTCAATCCTTCCACATATTACTCTTTTTCTAGTTAAGTTTTCGATCATTTATCATGTATTTGTTTCCTATTATAATAAAAGTTTTTGATTATTAACTTTGTTTATCTTGTAGGTTGGATCAAAATCCATGGTTCGAATTCTTCGTTAATAACCGCAAGGCTAATGTCCGGAAACTCACCGCACTACTGCGTGGGAACGGTTATCGCGCGTAACGATTGTTGGTTGTTCCTAAAGGGTGGATTTTACATGGACTTGGAATCAAATCCATCCCTACTCTATTTTCAGGTTTAGTAACATATATTAGTAATGTTATTTATATAATTATAAACAAACATATATACAAACAAAATGTGATAATAGTATACCTACATCAATTTTTAACCATATCAACCCAACAAACCTGAAATATATGGTTTTTAATTATTTTAGTATGTTTGGTACAGAACTCTGACGACAAGGAAATAAGCATAACAATTGCTAGTGCATCGTTACAACCCTTTACTAAAGAGCAATGGTCATTTCAACAACAATATAAGATAAACACAGTAAGTAACAATCGCGATAAACGTCCATTTTCATTACTTAGAAATGAGGCTCTTTTTGTTGAATGTATTGTTGATGGACCAGGAACGAAAACGTGCTGTCACGATTCATGTGTCGGATAAACAAGGAGCGAGGTTACAAGGGGCCACGGTTCGTGTGGAGCAAGTTGCGAAAGATTTCCCATTCGGGTCCGCTATAAACAATTATATCATTGGGAATTTACCTTATCAGGTAAGTTTTTCAATATGACTTATCAATCATCACATAAGTCCATAATTTATGGTCAAGATGTTTCGTACATTTTTGTTGTAGAAATGGTTTGTGGAGCGGTTTAACGCAGCAGTGTTTGAAAACGAGCTTAAATGGGCTGCAACCGAGCCAAAACAAGGGGTGTTCAACTACACATTAGCCGATCAAATGCTTGATTTTGTTCGAGCTAACCAGATTGTGGCTAGAGGTCATAACATATTCTGGGAGGACCCAAAATACATACCATCATGGGTGCTCAACCTCACCAGTTCCGAGCTAGAGTTAGCCGTAAAACAAAGGATCGCGAGCCTAATGACCAGGTACAAAAATGAATTCGTCCACTGGGACGTTAGCAACGAGTTTCTTCACTTCAACTTCTACGAGGACAAACTTGGGGAAAATGCCACTTATGAATTCTTCAAGGCTGCACACGAGGCGGACCCTTTAGCGACTCTTTTTATGAACGATTTTAATGTTGTGGAGAGTTGTAGAGATGTTAATTCTACTGTGGACAGTTACATTTCAAAAATGAGGGATTTGAGGAGATATGGAGTGTATATGGATGGGATTGGATTGGAGAGTCATTTTGGAGTGCCAAATCTTCCTCTAATGCGAGCAATTCTTGACAAATTCGCAACTTTAGAGCTTCCGATTTGGCTTACGGAGGTTGATATCTCGGATAACTTCGATCATCATCAACAGGTTAGTGTCAAAGTCCATAATGGATGGGTTGGCTAAACGTACCCTTTAAAAAATGGATCTTTTATATCATTTAGTGTCAACTGGATTTTAATGCCGTTCAAAAAAAAAAAAAAAAAAAAAAAAAAAAAAAAAAAAACTAGAGGATTTTAATGATTTAAGAGCTTATAACGGATCACTTAAGAAAAGTTATATTGAAAATGGGGTACGTTTGGCACAACCTCGTGAAAATCTAGATGGCCAACGGTGTCTCTAGAGCCATAAATTGTCATAATTTAATTACAGGTTCTGGGTTTCATACACTCCGTGACATCACATTCTGGAGTGTGACATCACATTCAGGAGTATGTGACAACTTCCTATTAGTATGTGATGTGGGCCAAAATGTATGCTTCCTTTTTTTTTGAACATTCAAACGAGATTTTATTCACCAACAAAATTACAACCACAGTTTCACCCAGGCACATTAAGCGAGTAGCTACCTGGGCCAACCCAAAAAGACATACACAAAGCATACACAAAAAGGCTCAAACGCTACATATAAACACAAAGAGCAACATGGAAACTTGTGTGACCCCAGCCCGAACACAAACCCAGACACGATACACTTCAGGCGTTGTCGAACAAGGAGAAGTCCCACCATGCCTCTTTATCTAGGTCTGCGAGTTTACCTCTTTTAAACATCCACCAAAAAGATTCAAGTTTGATATATTCCAATAAGATTGGCGTGGCCGTGTTTACATCTCCAAAAACCTTCTCGTTCCTCCGGATCCACAACTTCCAGACCGTTAGACATACAACGGCATACACAGCCATCAATTTCTTCCCGGATCCACCCAAAACATTAACTTCTTCAATAACTTTGTTGATGGGTTCCTCCCTTTTTAACTGTTGTAGCTTCAACCACTCCCCCATGTTCCACCAAATTGCTCTAGCCCAAACGCAGCTTGTAAAAATATGGTTAGTCGTTTCCAACTCGAGGCCACACCGTTTACAAATGTCGTCGCCAACCTGGACTCCTCTGAATGACAGCGCTTCAGCCGAAGGAACCCCATTCTTCAGTACCCTCCAGACGAAGCATAAAACCTTCAGTGGTACAAGGTTGCACCACGAAAATTTTGAAGCCTGCGGCGATCCCCACGAGGCTTGAATCAGCGTTTCCCTGACCCATTTGACAGAAAACTCCTTTGCAGCCCCAGACAAACCCCACAGCCAGCTATCCGACTTGTCACTCATCTTTTGTTTAATGAGAAGTGACCATAATCTGTGCATCTCCTCCCATTCGATGGCTGACGAAGGTAACCTGCTCCATGGAATGTCCCACCAAACCTGACCGTTTAATACCCGAAAGCACTCGCATACCAGCAGCTTTTTCTTGTCACACATCAACTTTAAACCTGGAAATTCATCGCCGAGCCGTGAATCCGAACACCATTTATCTTCCCAAAACCATGCTGAATCACCCCTACCCACAGCACAAATGAACATATCATGTAAATCTATTCCGCGAACAGAAAAGGACTTCTGGACTGCAGCAACGTTGGACCATACCCCCACAAAAGTCTTTTTGCTAGGAATGAACCCCAACCTGCCTCTCCCCTCGTGTACCAATTTAATAACCTTGCGCCACAATTGCTTGCTTGACGTTTTGTATCTCCACCACCATTTTCTTAACAAGGAGATGTTTAGATCCTCAATGCTTCCCACACCCAACCCCCCTTTGTTTTTCGGTTTGATAATATTATCCCACGCCACCCACCTAATTTTATTCCTCGAAGAACCGCCTCCCCAAAGAAACTTTCTTCTAAGTCCTTCCAATGATTTTATGACTCCCGCCGGTGCTTTGAATAATGAAAAGAAGTAATTCGGGATTGTTCCTAACACCGCTTTAATCAGTATCGATCTACCTGCAAAAGAAAGAAACTTTGCCTTCCAAGAAGACAGTTCAGTATGAAACTTATCGATAACCGGCCTCCAATGAATCAGTCTTTTCATGTTACATCCCACCGGTAGCCCCAGGTACACGAAAGGCAAATCGCCTTTCTTGTATCTGAGATGTCTCGCCATATTCTCCATCTCCACGCCACAAACGTTTACCCCAAATATATAGCTCTTCAGCAAGTTCACATTCAGCCCCGAAGTGATAGAAAAACACCTTAAAATTCTGTTCAAGTTCAACACCAGTGCCGGCCCTGGGGGTGGGCGAGCCGCACCCCCGGCCGAGGCACGTTTTTTCGAGGGGCCTAAATTTATATATATAAAGTCGGATGTGAGATATTAAGTGAGAAGCCCTTTTTATCGGTTAATAGCGATTGTGGTGAGGTTGTTACATATTTAAAAAATTTCCGATTGCCGGAAAATGTTGCAGAGAATAACCAAACGAGAAGAAGATGCATCGGGAACGTTCAAGAAATGAAGGCTTTAAGACAATTGTCAATGTCACACCCTCGATTTCCACGTGCGGGGTTTTACCGCGAGGCGCGTGACACACCAGGATCTCAGTCAACGATCACAACAAACATTCAACAAACATGCATTCATATATAAGTATAAAACCCAAAATATCATGCTTTGAGCCGTAAACCAGCAGCGGAAGCATTTCTTGTTTACAACCAAAAGACATATTAAAGTTTACAAAACATTGTTTATACGTTTCAAAATATTAGACGCTGTGCAAGACTCCATGCGCCTAGTCCATTGACTGCTACCTTAGCGACCTGAGAAAACATGCCAAAAAGATGTCAACATATAATGCTGGTGAGTTCACAGGTTTTCTTTTATAAACAAGTTTTAAAAGTTCCAAAGATCATATCTGTTACTACTTGGTTATAAGAGCGTTAGCTAGACGTTAAGTGTTTTTACTACTACGGTTGGGAACCATTACTAAACACGAACAAGAAGATGAAACCAGCCCAGACTGACTGGGCTACCGATGCCTTGGCGACCCGAACATTAAGGACAATATGCACCCGCCCGGCCCCGCCGTCGAGTGGGGCTTGTGAGGACCAATAGATCTATCCACATTTCCCCCCGTTGTGCATCCCCGCACATTCATGGTTTCCCCCTGGGACTTTCCGAAAAAGCCGTATAGTAATGTAAAGTAACCACAGTATAACATGATCTTTAATAAATAAGTTCGTAGCATGTTTCTCCCCCGAAGGCAAAACTGTAAAAGCGGGGCTGTGACACTCACCTTAGATTGCGTTACTTGAAAATAGTTAAGTAATTATGCTATGATAGCCCCAAATAGCGGCGACCTATCATAAGATATGTATATGTATCCGGACTAATAACCCGCAGGCTAACTAGTCCCCGAATGTCCAGACCATAACCATAGACGCTTGAAAACACTTTTGACTGATAAACCGACCGTGCCAGACAAGACTCGACATCCCATTGGTGACCCGACATCCCATGTGTTAGCTAAATGCAAAGTATCATGCAACATATGAAGTTAAACACTTAGCACGCGCAAGAGTTCACCTAGACTAGCATAACGCATATTTACAATACAGTTGAGTCCGAACACGTGTTACCAAGTCATATAGCATGTCCCGGGGTTCCTATCATGTTCCTAGATGTCAAATCATGCTTCGAGATGCCAAAATACGTTTAAAACAGCAGTACACGCGATTAGGAATTTAGCATGCAATTAGGAAAAGTCAACAGGCGATTAGGCAAAGTCAACAGGCGATTAGGGGGGCCAATCGCCTGATACTTCAGGCGATTAGGGGCCCAATCGCTCCTTAACCTTCCCAATCGCCCCCTGCATCAGGCGATTAGGATTCCTAATCGCCTGCTGCAGCTGCGCAACGGATTTTCGCGCGTTTAACCCTCCAAATCAGATCCGGAACATGCAAAAACACCCAATATCAAACCTAAACCATTCACCAACCCATTCCAAGCAAAAAACCCCCAATTTATTACTGATCTAACATCTTTTATGCAATTATTTCCAAAAATGGCAAAGTACTAAGTTTCACCAACCAACCTTATCTTTCCCTAAATGGAAACAATCAGATTTCATCTCCTACAAGTTTGCCAATCAACAAATCTCTATTCTAACACTTCCCTAGTGTAAAATCCAACAACATTGCATCAATAATCATACCATAATCATCCTTGATCTTCAAGAACATCCAAATGGGTCAAAATGCACATTTTCATCAAAACACAACAACAATAGCTCAAACTCTTAAATAATCATCCTAATAACCTCTAAATAACAGAAGTACAACCATTTCATGGAAATATTCAAGTTATAAACACCAAGAAGATCAACATATGCATGTAAACTTCACATATAGCAAGTATTATGGTGTAGACTTGTTTTAGGACTCTTTCAAAAGGGTTTTAAAGACAGAAACTTAGCAAAACAAGGTCTGGACCTTTGGGGAACCAAAATAACAACTTTACAAAGGTTAGAGATGAAGAACACACCTTGGATTTTGTCAAAGAAAGGTGTGTAAGCTTGGAAATGGTGAGTTTTGTAGCAAAACGAGTTCCAGAGGTGTTCTAGGGTGTGTGGGTGGCTTAGGATCAGTTAGGGTTGTTCTAAGGGTGTTTGGGGAGTTAAGGGTTCTATTTATAGGTGCTTTGACCCGAACACAGCAGTGCAGGCGATTAGCATGTCTTATCATGCGATTAGGGGCCTAATCGCTTGACACATCAGGCGATTAGGGCCCAATCGCCTGAAACATCAGGCGATTAGGGGCCCAATCGCCCCATAAGGCCTCCCAATCGCCTATAGACAGGCGATTAGGCATCCTCCTGATTCCTAATCGCCTGTAACATTCCAGATTGGGTTTTTGGCGCGTTAAACACTATTTTAACACATATAAACACGTATTAACATACCAACAAGTCACGTAATGATTATAAACACGTAATGCATGATAACTAACACATTTACATCCGTTCACCAATTCCCGGGACTCGAGACTTGCGAGTGTGTGCTAAACCCGATGATTCCTCGAATCACCAATCCTTGTATACATGGTTATGGATCGACTCCCGATGATCCCGCGGATCATCTTAACGACTCCCGATGACTCCCTAGAATCATCATAATGACCCGACTGATCTAGTTAAGTATGTAATAAGTATGACTCGCTAAGGTAGACTTACTAGTTTAGTCAACGTTACTAACCTGAGTTTGCCGGGTGTCACATCATCCCCCTGTTGAAAGAATTTTCGTCCAGAAAATTGCCCAAGGCCAAAAAGGAAGAGATGAAAGAGAAGAAAAAAAAATTTTCCGGTTGCCACATCATCCACCTTGATCTCTTCGAGAGGAACAACCAAAGATTCATCCGCCAGACACTTCTTGAGGTTAGAAACATGGAAGACGTCATGAACGTTACTGAGTTCGGCTGGCAGATCAAGCCTATATGCTACCGGTCCAATCCGTTCCAGAATTGCGAACGGTCCCACATAACGAGGATTCAGTTTGCCACGTTTCCCAAAACCTATAACGCCCTTCCACGGAGATACCTTCAATAAAACCCTGTCACCAACCTCAAACTCTAGAGGTTTGCGACGACGATCGGCATAGCTCTTTTGACGATCCCGAGCTGCTGCCATACGGTTGCGAATCTGTACGATCTTTTCGGAAGTCTTGTACACAAGTTCCGGGCCAGTGAGTTGGCTCTCACCCACCTCAGCCCAGCAAAGAGGAGACCGGCATTTCCGTCCGTAAAGAGCCTTGAACGGAGCTGCTTGATGCTAGAGTGGTAGCTATTGTTGTAGGAGAACTCCACCAGTGGTAGATGACTCTCCCACCCCTTGCCAAAGTCCATCACACACGCCCGAAGCATGTCCTCTAGCGTTTGAATCGTCCGCTCGCTTTGACCGTCAGTTTGCGGATGATAAGCCGTGCTCATATCTAGCTGCGTACCTAGAGCCTTCTGCAATTTTCTCCAGAAATTGGAGGCGAACCGAGTGTCACGGTCAGAAATAATGGAGACGGGCACCCCGTGCCGAGAAACTACTTCCTTAAGGTATAGAAGAGCCAAACGCTCGAGACTGTCAGTATCCTTGATTGCGAGGAAGTGCGTCGTCAACCTGTCTACTATCACCCAGATCATGTTACAACCACTGGGCGACTTCGGGAGTTTGGTCACAAAGTCCATTGTAATCCGTTCCCACTTCCACTCGGGGATTTTAGGCTGTTGCAGGAGGCCGGACGGCTTCTGATATTCAAACTTGACCTTAGCACAGGTCAAGCACTTGCTTACATAGGAAGCCACATCCGCCTTCATGTTCGGCGACCAATAGAGTATCTTTAAGTCTTGATACATCGTATCGGAGCCAGGGTGAATAGAGTACCGAGACTTGTGAGCCTCGTCAAGAACGAGTTCCCGCAAGCCCCCGAATAGCGGAACCCAAACACGTTCAGCGAAATAATGCAGGCCATCAGCCCTGAGCTCAAGGTGTCTGTCAGCACCATGCATGGTTTTAGCCTTAAGGTTTTCCTCCTTCAAGGCTTCTTGCTGCGCCGAACAAATTTGGTCAGGTAAACCAGAGTGGATAGTGAGCTGAAGAGCTCGAACGCGATGGGATTTGGCGGATTCCTTCCTGCTCAAGGCGTCTGCGACAACATTCGCCTTGCCAGGATGGTATTTGATGGCGCACTCGTAGTCGTTAAGAAGCTCAACCCAGCGACGCTGTCGGGTGTTCAATACCTTCTGATCAAAGATATGCTGGAGACTCTTGTGATCGGTATAAATGGTGCATTGGGTACCGTACAAGTAGTGCCTCCAGATCTTCAAAGCAAAGGCCACTGCACCCAGCTCTAAGTCATGGGTGGGGTAGTTCTTCTCATGTACCTTAAGCTGACGAGAAGCATAGGCAATGACCTTCTTGCGCTGCATCAACACGCACCCAAGGCCCTGGATGGAGGCATCACAGTAAACCTCAAAATCGTCCGTGCCTTCAGGCAAGGACAAGATAGGAGCTGAACAGAGTTTAGTCTTTAGCAGCTGGAAGGCTGACTCTTCCGAATCACCCCAGTTGAACTTCTTGTCCTTCTGGGTAAGCGAGGTGAGGGGTTGCGCGATCTTCGAAAATCCCCCGATAAAACGACGATAGTAACCTGCGAGACCTAGGAATTGCCGCACCTCAGTTGGCGTCTTTGGTGCTTCCCAGTCTTTGATAGCTTCTATTTTAGCCGGATCAACATGTATCCCCTCAGCATTAACCACATGGCCAAGGAATTGAACTTCACGCAACCAAAAGCTGCACTTAGAGAACTTAGCATACAACTGTTCTTGCCTCAAGAGTTCCAAAACAAGGCGCAAGTGTTCCCGGTGGTCCACTTCATTTTTGGAATAGACTAGAATATCGTCAATGAAGACAATCACGAATTTGTCAAGATAAGGTTTACAAACACGGTTCATCAAATCCATAAAGATGGCTGGCGCGTTGGTGAGACCAAAAGGCATGACCAAGAATTCAAAATGGCCATAACGAGTTCGAAAAGCGGTCTTCGGAATATTGGCTTCCTGGATTCTCAACTGATGATACCCCGATCTCAAGTCGATCTTCGAGTAGAAACTAGAACCCTGAAGTTGGTCAAATAAATCATTGATGCGAGGAAGAGGATAGCGGTTCTTGATGGTAACCTTATTCAACTCTCGGTAGTCGATACACATACGTAGGCTTTCGTCCTTCTTCTTGACAAACAAAACAGGGGCTCCCCACGGGGATGAACTAGGTCGGATGAAGCCTTTCTCCAACAGTTCCTGCAACTGGTTAGACAATTCCTGCATCTCAGGAGGTGCAAGACGATACGGGGCTCGAGCAATAGGGGCCGCACCAGGAGCTAGTTCAATACTGAATTCGACTTGGCGGTAGGGCAGAAGCCCTGGTAATTCTTCAGGAAATACGTCGGGAAAGTCGCAAACAACAGGGATATCTTCAATCTTCTTCTCTTCCTCGGACGAAACCGAAACAAGTGCCAGAATGGCAGAATACCCCTTACGAAGATACTTATAAGCCTTCATGCACGAAATGATACTCAAAGGGATCCCGCTTTTCTCACCGTGTGCCAACAGAAATTCTCCATCCGGAAGAGGAAGTCGAATAACTTTATCGAAACAGACGATCTCAGCATGATGCAAGGACAACCAATCCATACCCACAACGACATCAAAGCTACCCAAAGATACTGGCATAAGATCAATAGGAAAAGAATAACCCGACAACTCAAGGTGACACCCCCTAAGGACATGTGTCGCTTCGACTTTCTTACCATCAGCCAATTCTATCAAGTACTTAGCCTCTAAAAGTGTAGGTACCCTATCAAGCAACTGGCTAAATCCAAGAGATATAAAACTCTTATCGGCACTAGAGTCGAATAAAACTGTAGCATAGCGATTATCAAGAGGAAACGTAACGGTAACAGTGTCGGGATCCTGTCGAGCCCCGCTCGAACCAATCACAAAGGCGCGAGCATTCCTGCCTCCGCCCCCGTTGTTTCCATTACCAGACCCATTCTTCCCTTCCTCGCCCTGCTTCATCTTGGGGCAATCCCGCTTGTAGTGACTGAGCTCACCACAGTTATAGCATCCCTGTTTTCCCTGGTTTCCCTGGGGAGCAGCAGTCTGGGGAGTTGGGGTAGGTGTAACAGGTGTGTTTCGGTTGCCCTGGAGGTTAACCCTACAGTCCTTCATCTGGTGCCCAAACTTATGGCACCGGTGACAGCGGTCCTTCTCGCCACAGCGACCATTGTGGTAGAAGCCACACCGGTCACATTTCGGCAGTTTCCCAGTATAACCTCCCGGTTTCTGCTCAGACGACGATCCCCCAACATCAAACCTCTTCACCTGCGAAGGTGGAGCTGAGCTCGAGCCCTTACTCGCACCTTCCCACTTTCGCTTGTTGTTCTCAGGAGCCCTTACAGCAGCGCCTCGGGGAGGCAAGACTCCTTTAGTCACCTTCATGTTGGTCAGTCTGTGAGCTGACCGAACCACTTCATGAAAAACAGTGAGGCTGCCCGCGGCCACCAGCCCTGCAACCTCCGGCACTAACCCAGCAATATAGTGCTCAATCCGTCGGTATTCCGGTGTGTGCAAATCCGGGCACAACACCGCCAACTCATTGTGCCTAGCAGTATATGCTTCAATCTCAGACCCCACCATCTTATGAGTCCAGACCTCATGCTTAAGCTTCTGGATCTCATCCCTCGGGCAGTACTCGTTTTTTAAGAGTTGCACGAATTCTGTCCAAGGCATCGCATGGGCTTCCTCGATGCCCATGGTTTGTTTGGTGGAGTTCCACCAGGACAACGCTTGACCTTCAAAGGTCGCAGCAGCATACTTTACTCGGTCACCCGCCGAGCAATTGCACATCGAGAACACAGACTCAATCTTCTCCAGCCACCGGAGCAGTCCCACTGCCCCTTCGGTCCCACCCAGGTTGTGAGGTTTGCAATCCATGAACTTCTTGTAGGAGCACTGAGTTGGAGGGGGATTGACAGCACCCCCAGCACCCCCACCTGGAACAAACACACAGGTAAGGCAAGAAGAGATGCAGTACCCAAAACAAGGTAGAATAGGTGGAAATCAACTTACCACCTATAGCAGCAAGAGCAGCCTGGAATGCAGCCAGAGCTACATTCGTTTGCTGCTGCAGCAAGTTGTCCAACTCTTCTTGGGTCATGTTAACGTTTCCTCGGCCACCGCCGCCACCACGGCCACCAGCGCGGCCGCCTCTGCGTCCCCCACGAGCTCCCGACATCTTCTGTCACAACCAGAACAAAAGACTTAGGTTGCTCGTGGTATAACCCATTAAGAATTTAATAACTAGACCGGGTCCGGCTCGGGTCCATCCGTCCAAACACAAGGTCCACCTGGACTTTCATGCATTCCAGTTTATGATCTCGTGTGTACCCGACATGATAAACTGTTCCGCATGGTCCTCCAGGTGAACTTTCTGATTGAAGTTCAGGTCGCCTAGCGCTAACACACAATCATGGTATTATTACAAGTATAAGACAATTGACATAAGGACGAGCGCGTCCATTGGGGCATAGAAGGGAGATGTCCGAATCCTTGGACAGATCTCGAGAGTATGCCGAAGCCACCCCAATGTACGCCGCCGCCAAGAAAGTACAGAGATAGATCGTTCGCCGATGAATCGGATAAGAATGGAATAAGGAGTAGAATGAAGAAAAACAAACAGATGATGGAGCATAGAAGATGATGACACCGACACCCAGACAGGTTACAACGTTACCCATATGTTAAGACTCGACTATTTGTGACCGTCTAGTGTGTGCGACTCAGTTATAGACTAGACTCTACATGCAGTCTCAGTTTACTATAACCGTTGGCTCTGATACCAATCTGTCACACCCTCGATTTCCACGTGCGGAGTTTTACCGCGAGGCGCGTGACACACCAGGATCTCAGTCAACGATCACAACAAACATTCAACAAACATGCATTCATATATAAGTATAAAACCCAAAATATAATGCTTTGAGCCGTAAACCAGCAGCGGAAGCATTTCTTGTTTACAACCAAAAGACATATTAAAGTTTACAAAACATTGTTTATACGTTTCAAAATATTAGACGCTGTGCAAAACTCCGTGCGCCTAGTCCATTGACTGCTACCTTAGCGACCTGAGAAAACATGCCAAAAAGATGTCAACATATAATGCTGGTGAGTTCACAGGTTTTCTTTTATAAACAAGTTTTAAAAGTTTCAAAGATCATATCTGTTACTACTTGGTTATAAGAACGTTAGCTAGACATTAAGTGTTTTTACTACTACGGTTGGGAACCATTACTAAACACGAACAAGAAGATGAAACCAGCCCAGACTGACTGGGCTACCGATGCCTCGGCAACCCGAACATTAAGGACAATATGCACCCGCCCGGCCCTACCGTCGAGTGGGGCTTGTGAGGCCCAATAGATCTATCCACATTTCCCCCCGTTGTGCATCCCCGCACATTCATGGTTTCCCCCTGGGACTTTCCGAAAAAGCCGTATAGTAATGTAAAGTAACCACAGTATAACATGATCTTTAATAAATAAGTTCGTAGCATGTTTCTCCCCCGAAGGCAAAACTGTAAAAGCGGGGCTGTGACACTCACCTTAGATTGCGTACTTGAAAATAGTTAAGTAATTATGCTATGATAGCCCCAAATAGCGGCGACCTATCATAAGATATGTATAAGTATCCAGACTAATAACCCGCAGGCTAACTAGTCCCCGAATGTCCAGACCATAACCATAGACGCTTGAAAACACTTTTGACTGATAAACCGACCGTGCCAGACAAGACTCGACATCCCATTGGTGACCCGACATCCCATGTGTTAGCTAAATGCAAAGTATCATGCAACATATGAAGTTAAACACTTAGCACGCGCAAGAGTTCACCTAGACTAGCATAACGCATATTTACAGTACAGTTGAGTCCGAACACGTGTTACCAAGTCATATAGCATGTCCCGGGGTTCCTATCATGTTCCTAGATGTCAAATCATGCTTCGGGATGCCAAAATACACTACTCACATTGTCTCCTACAAAATACAAACCATCTGTCACACCCTCAAATTCCACATGCGGGGTTTTACTGCGAGGCGCGTGACACACCAGGATCCAAGTCAACGGTCACAATAAACGACAAACTATATGATTTAAAATATGTGATCAACCATTAAGCTTTAAAACCCATTCAGTACAGCGAAAGAAAAGTACAAACTACAAACCAATACCGTTTAAGTAAGAGAAAAGACAAGGTTCAAAACACGATATGCAAACTAGACACCGTGAGACTTCGTGCGCTAAGTCTGCCTTAGCGACCTGAGAAAACATGCTAAAAATGTCAACATGTAATGTTGGTGAGTTCACAGGTTTCATATAAAACATTTCATCAGTCCTTTAAAGCCATTTCTGTTCTACTATGTTGTGTGAACGCTATCTAGGCGTTAAGTATATTACTACTACGATTGAAACAATTGATGACTGTGTTTTGCCAAAGTGTGTACCCTTCGGACTACCGTCATCCCCGGTAGGCCCTGTGTGATCGAGACAATATGCACCCACCCAGCCTCCGGCCGTGGAGTGGGGTTTGTCAAGCCCAATAGATCTATCCACATTTCCCCGCTACATACCCGTATTAGTGGTTTCCTTGGGATTTAGATGAGTCGTATAGTAATATAATGATACCCATAATATAACATGATTTTGTGAATTCAAAATGTGTAAGCATGTTTCTCCCTCGAAAACAAAACTGGTAAAAGTGGGGCCGTGAACTCACATTAGGTTGCGTTCTTGACAATAGTTAATTCCGAAATTGCTATGACAGTTCCTTAAAGACGGCGACCTATCATAAGATGTGTGTGAGTACCTGGATTAATAACTCGTAGGTTAACTAGTCCCTTAGTGTCCAGACCATAACCATTTTACGTTTGAAAACATGTTTGACTGATAACCTGACCACACAAGACAAAGTCCCGACATCCCATTAGTGACCCGACATCCCACGTGTTAGCCAAAACAAGTAATCAAGTAATCATATGCAACTATGCACTTAACATGCACGATCGTTCACCAAGTCTACCATACAGTTCACATATCTCATATACAAGTCCGAACACGTCTTTATCAGGTTATTAGGCATGCCACGGGGTTCCAAACGTGTTCCTAGGTGTTAAACCATGTTTCGGGATATCAAAATACACTTACACCAGCATAACACACGATTAGACATCAAAACACGCGATTAGGAATCAAACAGGGAATTAGGAAATCAAACAGGCAATTACAATTTCTACTCGCCCCTATTATCAGGCAATTACAATTTCTACTCGCCCCTATTATCAGGCAATTACAATTTCTACTCGCCCCTATTACCAGGCAATTACAATTTCTACTCGCCCCTATTACCAGGCAATTACAATTTCTACTCGCCTCCTGCAGTCCAGGAGCTTCTTTTAGCGCGTTTAACCCTCCAAATCAGATCCGAAACATGTAGAAACACCCAACATCAATCCAAAATCATCAAGCAACATATTCTAAATGAAAACCCCTAATTTATCCTCAATCTAACACCCTAATTGCAATCATTTCCCAAAATGGAATAATATTATGAAAACATCACATCAAGCATGAACAACTTACCCTAAATGGCAAATATCCAGATTTCATAACATAACAACGTTGCAAATCATCATCTACTGTTACTACATCATACTAGTACAAACCCTAACATCATACAATCAACAAATCACATCATAACATCCTAAATCCTCCTAAATCACTCAAACGGGTCAAAACGCATATTATCATCAAAACACATCAAAGAACCTTCAAACTCCTAGATAAACATCCTAACAACTTATCCATATCAGTAGAACATCAAACATATAAGAATCCCCATGTTTTAATCATAAAAATCATTTCTTGCATGAATACACCACATAGAACACATATGAATGATTAGACTTGTTTTAAAAACTGGTTTCAAAGGTTTCAAAGACATAAACTTCACAAAACCAGGTCTGGACCTTTAGGGATCAAAATAACAACATGATAAAGGTTTAGGATGGATAAGACACCTTAGGTTTTGCTAAAGAGAATGTGTAAGCTTGGAAATGATGGGTTTTAGAGCAGAGTGTGGGGGAGGTTTGGGGTGAGTTAGGGTTTCACAAATGGTGTTTTACATGTCAAGGGTGATATTTATAGGAGTTTCTAGTCGTTCCAAAAGTTACAGACGAGTAGGAACTACAGGAGGCAATTAGAAGTGTCTAATCGCCCCTACTACAGGAGAGTAGACTTTCTAATCGCCCCTAAGTTGGCTACTCGCCTCTACTAGGAGTGATTAGGATTCCTAATCGCCCCCTGCAGGTGTTTATGGGTTTTTGGCGCGTTAAACACTATTTTAACACATATAAGCACGTATTCACATACCGACAAGTAATATAATGATTGTAAACACATAATTCATGATAACTAACACGTTCACATTCGTTCACGAATTCCCGGGACACGAGACTTGCGTGTGTGCATTAAACCCGACGATTCTACCAATCACCAATCCTTGTACACATGGTTATGGATCGACTCCCAGTGATCCCTTGGATCACTGTAACGACTCCCGATGATTCCCAGAACCATCCAAATGACCCAACTGACTCGGTTAAATGAAATGTATGCATGACACGCTAAGGTAGACTTTCTAATTTGTCAAAAGTTACTATTCTGAGTTTGATGGGTGTCACACCATCATGCTCTTTAGTAGTCACCAGGACTCTCCTGGACTTGGAATCCTGGACATAGCAGGCATGATCATCAAACAAGACAATCATTTTATTATCCTTTTCTAACTTACTTACAAAAATTAAATTTACACAATACTTTGGCACATAAAACACATCAGATAGGATGACTTGATTTCCTAACTTAATATATCCTATTTTCACAACCTTAGCACTTGTGCCATTTTGATGTTTAACTTCCATGTTGTACTTAGATACATCAAGAGAGTTAATCATGTTCTCATCAGTGCTAACCATGTGTTGATTAGCACTTGAGTCCATTATCCATTTTAAAAATAAAGCAGTTTTAACAAAGGTTGAACATCCAGAAAATTTTTGAAACAAACCATAAACCTTAGACAAAATAGACACATTTGACAAACCATTAGTTACAACAGACTCACCTCCAACATTAGATGATTGAGGATCACTTGTTGGTCTTTCACTAATTAGGTTCATCAGCTTAGAAACCTGCTCAGATAGGGCAAAGCAGTAGTAGCTGACACAGAACCCTTAATAGACAAATTTGCTTTACCACTAATCACATTACCAGACATATTGTTTCTAACAGATTGATTTCCTGGTTTCTTTCTGAAACCAGGAGGATAACCAACTAACTCATAACACCTATCTACAGTATGACCCATCATGTTACAATGGGTACATTCCAAATTTGGATTATGTCCTCTTACTATGTTCCTTTTATTTGAAACAAACTAATTTGATTTAGCAAGAAAAGACATATTTTACCCTTTTACATTTGTACTTGCACCCCTATGTGATTATTCTCAAGAGATAATAGAGAAAGCAGTTTTAACAGATGGAAGGGGGTCTTGCATCAACAGATTAGATCTTAGTGTTTGATAAACATCATCAAGTCCCATAAGGAATTGCATTAAATTTATTAAACTATTAAAATCATTAAACTTTCTAGAAGTTGAACAAGAACATGCAGGCAATTTGACTATTGAATCCAACTGTTTCCACATGGTATTATGTTTATGATAGTATTCTGAAACTGAACTTGCATTTTGTGTTGATGAATTAATCTTTTGATGCACACCAAAAACAATAGACCCATCCACCTTGTCATAAGTTTCCTTTAAGTCCAGCCAAACATCTTTGGCTAGCTTAGAGAACTTGTCCTAAAAACAACTCTTCACTAACAGAATTCAACAACCAAGTAAGAATAAGAATAACAAAATTCCATCTATCCCATTGTTTCCCTAATACTTCATCACTAACAGACCTAACAATAGTACCATCAATGAAGCCAAACTTATTTTTGGCTTCAAGGTCAAGTTTCATTTAACTTGCCCAAACAGAATAATTTTCAGTACCTTTTAGTTTGATACTGATGACAGATAGACTACTTGTATCACTTGGGTGTATATACAAGGGGTCACCAATATCTAACTTGCTAATTAAAGTATCGGTGTTCTCAGGTAATCCACCACAAGCAGGGTTTGTCACACCACCACTAGCAGGATTGGTAACATCACCCACCCATGATATCAAACAGTTAACAAGCAAGAAGAACATAAAGACAACAATCACACCAAACATTTAGCAAATAGCTAACTCAATCAATCAATAACCAAACAACCAAAAAAGAACCTAGAAGGACGAAGTTGTGTTAGTGTTTAGATAGTGGGGTCATCACTCATAGGTGACTACCCAGATCCTAAAACATGAGTCCTTTTATTATCTATCTATCTATATATATATATATATATATATATATATATACTATATATGATAATAATAAGCAACACAACAAACAAGAACACTGAATATCAAAGAACCAAGAACAGAAACACTTAACAACAAGCAGTACAATACTAATAATTAGAAAACAATTAGACACATGCAAGACAAGATAACATCAACTGCCGGTCCACCCTAACCCGACAAAGACTTCTAGACTCAACAGTAAAGAACAGAGATAAGAGAACTTACAGTGATCTCCAAGCATCAAGCCAATACAAGCTATACAGCTAATCAATAAAAGAAACAAGAAAGAACTTACAGGTTGCAAAGCTTCCAGTCCAATATCCAACAATCACCAGGATCCAGCAATATGCCAACAATAGTTGACCAATGACCCAAAATCTACACAGACAGATATAAAACCAAAAAAGAAATAGACAAGATCTACACAGATCAGATCTATCTCAACAACACAAATCTTATATCTATAAAGAAGATCAAAGATCTAAAGACAACAACTATAATAAGAAACCCTAGGATCAGACAGAAACCCTAGATCTGACAAATCAAAAGATCTAGAAGACAATAACAAAAAAATACTCAAAGACACAGCGAAAAACGAATAACAGCCATAGAATCACGAGCTAAAGCTCTGATACCATGTAGAAAACTATCACAGAAACTCTCATAAACTCTATCAACATACAAATACAAAAGAACGAAGACAGAACAAAGATATAGCGACAAAAAACGATGACAAAACTTTTATTATTACCCAAACTAAACCCTAAGATCTAGTAAATCACTAGATCTTAATCAATACAAAGTCACAAACATCTACTGACGTATTAGACCAGCAGATGATAATAATATAATACAGAATTTACAGAGACGATTGAGAGAAACAAACCCTAACAGACTAGTGAGAGAGAAAGTACAAGACGAAAATAAGTAAATGATCTGTTCAACATATTCTCCAACCATCTCTTCTCCTTTTATAGCTGAGGTCAAGTATCTACCATTGGCCACAACTGAACTGGGCTTTGTTATCAGCTGGGCTAAATATCTTTTGGACTTGGACTCTTATATTAATTTTAAAATAAGAAATACTCAACAAAACTATTAAGCCCAAATATATTATTTGAATTATAAACATTTGAATTATGAAACATATTATTTCAACAGGAGTGCCTCAGTTTCAAACCCATATAAGAAAGAATAGTTAAAAAGTTCTTAAAGGGAATGCCTTAGGTTTAAACCTATCTAAGAAAGAATATTAAAAAACTGTTAGTTTTAATTAAGGTAAAAAAACACTTAATTAGTTGTAAAATAATAATAACACCTTTAAGATAAGGGTTAGGTTCACGTACAAATAGCTTTTCCATACGAACTGTACGAATCAAAGGAAAAGACACGCGGGGTCGTGTATAACTAGAGTAATTATATAATTACTCTAGTTATACTCTAGCTATATAACTAGAGTAATTATATAATTACTCTAGTTATATACGGCCCGCGTGTTTTCCGTGTTTTTCTTTTGAGTCGTACAGTTCGTATGAAAAAGTTGTTTGTATTTGATCTTTTGTCTTAAGATAAACGTGAAGGAAAAAAGACCATTAAATAATGATTTAATGGAAGTGCAACATATGAAGTTGATATCTTTATAGTAATATATGGCTGTTAAAAACAAGATTTAATAATTTTGGGCTATACGTAACCAAATGAGAGATATATATGGCTTGTATGGACTTCTTAATGCATTGAATCAACATTTATGACGTATGGCCAATATTGGACGCCAAGTGAGCAAGTGTAACACCAAATTTTTTTATTCTTTTTATTAGCAAACTAAACTACTCCTAAAATACTCTAGTCTTATAAATGTGTAACACCAAAAGATCATATATATAGAAAACTAAACTACTCCTAAAATACTCTTATAGGCAACTTATTTGGAAGATGTTCTAAGAGAAGGCTTCTCACACCCTTCAGTGAATGGAATAATGCTTTGGTCTGCCTTGAAGAAGAATGGGAAGTGTTATCAAATGTGTCTAACTGATACCAATTTCAACAATCTTCCGGCTGGTGATACTGTTGATAAACTTCTAAAGGAATGGCAAACCGGAGTGATCAATAGCCAAACGGACGAACATGGAGCTCTTAGCTTTTACGGGTACTTAGGCGAGTACACTGTCACAGCTAGTTTTGGAGGCAAAACAACAAGCGCAACATTTTCGGTTAGTAAAAGTGATGAAACAAGACATTTTAGTATTCAAATCTAATTAGTTACTGCAGGTATTGTAAACAAGTAACATGCAATTCTTTGATAAGTATTGTTTTACTTGACATTAAGAAAGCTTATATTTATAGATACATAAAAGGGCAAACTGTCCATTTGAAACATTGTAATCTATTCTATACTACATTATAAAGGAGAGGAGGCATGGGCAAATATGTTCAAATTGTCCAAAGTTAAGATGGTATACCAAGGGTCCTTTATAAGTTTCTAATTTTTTGTCATTTTTTTCCTTTTGTGACCTCATGTACAACCTTTAATACTAATTGTATATATCTTTTATGCACTCTTTGTATCCACATGAAGATGTAACCCCTTCATAAACACAATAAACACCCAATTGAATGTTGTAATCCTTGAAACCCCATAATGCTCTTCACCTTCACCAGCCTTGGTTCTCGTGAATTGTTCACATCCATAGTTAATTCACTTGACCATCTGTGAGTAGCCGTCAAGTGGCACCTTCCTACCTCTGATTTCCTTCTAGTTGGAACTCGTTGGATTGATACTCTCTTTAAGAAATGTTAGTGGAATTATGCATGGATGTCTTTCTTTGTTTTGAATTAGGTATTTCCTGCTTTTTATTGATTTTGCTTTCATAACATTACTTCTATGGATGATTTGCTTAAGTAATTATTGGTTGAAGTTGTTAAGGATAATAGTAGTAAAGTTTTAGAACATTTGCACATCCGCGCCTCGGTTCCATCTTACAAACGAATATTGTTCGGTCAACCAATTTTGATACTTTTGTTTCGTAAAGCGGGCGGCATTGGTTTATACATGTTCAAATATTGTTTGTTATTTTGATGATAATGAAAATTCAATGGTTTTAAGTTAATTATCAGATGAAAGTTGGTCATAATGTTATATGATGGTATAGTTTGTCACTTAATTGTTGAATTAACCAAACAGCCAAAAGATGCACACTCAAAAATCCAGGGTATACTTGATGTCATGGTTGACTTGTACATTCATCGAGTTTCCTTTGGAATGGAAACTTCTACTGATATTTTCATTGAATGGAATAAAATGTAAAAAATGTTGAATGGGTTGTGGTTCGCAATAAACATCATAATTGAATTCAACGTCAGTTGAGACTCCCGTCGCAACGCGCGGACATTCTAACTAGTTATCTATAATATGAAAGGACTTCGTCACGTGCTTATATAAATGTAGGTGTCAGTACAACATCAAGTTTTGATGTCAGCGGTAGAGATTCACTTTCAGGGTTCGACGTAGACAGCTTAAGTTCACGTTTGACATAACGTTCTCGAAAAGTAATATGGTTAAAAATTATTTTACTAAAAACGATTTCCTTACATGCTTATTATTAGGTACGAACTTTTTTATGTATTGTTCACGAATCGTGTGTCGACAACCGTTCGTTCTAGCTTTGTTGGTAGAGCGCCACCTTTTAACAACGTGGTCGTGGGTTCGGGTCCCACGGTTGGATTTTTTTTCACAATCATATTTATTCTTACCGGGTTAGATACGTGACCGCTGGGCAATGCCCGCGGATCATATACTAGTAATTATCATTATGTGCAGGAACTCTTTGGTTAAATATTATAATTTTAAAAATTAAATTAACTTATTAAAAGTCATGAATCAAAAAATTAGTAACATTCTTCCACTTGAGAAGTTGATATTGATCTCGTGTTATTTTAATTGTTAATTACGTCAAAATATTGTAGTAATACCAAGGTGAAAAGGTACGTGCATCCGTCGTATTATTTATTTAGCACTCTTATAAGAAACTTATAATTATATAAATCCAACCATTGAATATGAAGTTAATTATATATGAAGTTTGTCTTAACATTACACTAGTGGGAAACCCGTGCGTTGTGACGGGACTATTAAAAAGAATAAAAAATAGGCAAAAACATTGAATCATGCACACGTGTGGCGGTGAGTTAACTCAACATATGAAAAAAAAGTTAAAAATTTTCCTAGAAAAAATTAGGTAAGTCAAAACCGTAACATAACCACATAAAAAGGGAAATAAAAAACTAAAAATAAACTTTCATGACTTATTCGCCTATGCTTAGATGACTTGTATATTATCACACATAATTTTGTTTTAAACAAAACTTACATTCAAACGTATATAAAAATAGAACCAATAAAGGAATTTCCCTTTTCTCCATCACACTAGTTTCCATTTTCAATCCTTCCCTCGAAGGGTATTATGAATAAAAAATTATCAAATAATACTAATCTATCAAACATCCAAAGTTTTTTTTATTAATAATCATTCAACTAAATTATAACGTATTAAAATCATCATAACAATTCGATATCTAATTTTCGCATATTACACTATCAAATACTCTTTGTAGAAGAAAATTCACTTTCATCTAATTTCATCATGATTAGTTGACGTAATTACATGAAACCTTTGTTTGAAATTCATTAGAAACAGAAACTTTTTTATCTGGTCATGAATTGAGTGACATAGAGTTAAGATCAGATTAGACATGTTTACGTGTATGAATATAACGTAATAATTTTAAAATGCAAAGCGTTACATCATGATTAAAAAAATAGCTTTCATTATTGATTTCTCGATTTCTTATAATATTATCAAGTTTAACGTTTTATAAAGTATCTAATTCTATATAAAATATTATAAAAAAAAACATGTAGCATATAAACTATTATTTATATTTTTCTATTTAATGTGTTCAAAGTAATTGAAAAATTAAATGTCATGAGCTCTCATAATTATCACTTAACTCTTGACTTTATTGTGATTAAATATGGTGTTCTAAAGACAAAATTACCCTCAAAAAGTAGTTATTATATGCATTGAGTGTTGCACCATAAGCAATTAAACGTGTACCTCTTAAATTTTAAGAAGTCCTTCTCAAATGCTTTATAATATAGTATAGATATATATATAATTAGTCTGCGTAACTATTATTATTATTATTATTATTATTATATGTAAAAAACTAATAACAAGATAAAATATTAGTAAAACCACAATCACATATCATTATACCTGATGCTTTTTTTTCTTTTTTGAAGAGGAGGAGAAGATTTCCATTTCACAAACAAAACGCATGAGTACAATTCTTTCTAGCCAGAGGTTAGAAATGAGAAAAACATAAAATACAAAACTAAGACATATTCAGCAACATTACTTGATACTAAAAATACTATCAAGTAACCATTCTTCGATCGAAACCACTTCGCTTGTGCTGTGTTTCATCCATAGGTAGGTAACTTCTTTAATCTCCTCCACTGTTTTTGCAAATGACAACGGAGTGCCTTTGAAAATCCTCGCATTTCTTTTCAGCCAAATCGTCCACATAGTTGCCATAGTAATCGCCATAGCGCCTTCTTTTGCTTCTTAGAACCTGTAATGCAGCTCACCTTTGTAAATATTCCCGAAACCGTGTCTGTGTCGACCAGATTTGCACATCTCAACCATATACCAATCGACCACCAAATAGACTTTGCCATGAGACACGATACAAGAACGTGATCCACAGATTCATCAATGATTTCGCAGCACGAACATATGGTAGAACCAACATTAATACCTCTTTTAGATAGGTTGACTCTAGTCGGAATTCTTCCGGATAATGCCCTCCACGCGAACATGTTTGCCTTTGGTATTGCCCAATTGCACCATTTCATATTATTGATACCATGTGTGGTACCAATAACATCCGTCAATTCCTGTGTAACGTGTTTAACTGAGAAGTATTCGCCTTTATCCCCAACCCAAACCCAATTGTCATCCCCCGTCTTGACTTTTGTATCTCTCAACAGTAGAATCAATTGAATGCTTTGCGACCAAGACTCGGCATCCGCTGGACGGTTCTTCCAAACCCAACCCCAGATTATCTCCCCGCCCATTTTTGAGTAATTGTCCAGCAGTAGAGTGCCTTTATTTCCAGCCATTTTGTACACCAAAGGAAAAGCATCTTTGAGACTTTGAGGAAGCACCCATGCATCCTCCCAGAACCTACATTTCCCCCCATTACCCACTTTACACACCAATTTCTTTGTGATATCAATATCTCTCTTGAAAAAATCAACACCCAACCCCCCAATGTTTTTCCTTACCCCAATTAATTGCTTGTTTATTGGAATGATGCCTTTGACCCACCGGTTACCATGAAGTGCTCGAATAACCCTTGCCCATAATTGATCCCCATTTTCTCTAAAACTGTCACACCCTCAAATTTCCACAAGCAGAGTTCTACCGCGAGGCGTGCGACACACCAGGATCCAAGTCAACGGTCACAATAAACGACGTCTAAATGTAAAAACATACGTAACAAAAACCATACATAAGATTTAAAAACCATCATTTGAAAGCGCGGAAGCGTATAAGTTTACAAAAGTCAAAAGTAATCAGAAACATAAGTTTAAGAGTTTAACATCCCAAAGAAAACATGCATAAATGATCCTAGACGCGAGACGACTCCAGTGCGACTCCGTGCGCCTAGATGACAGCTGCTACCTTAGCGACCTGAGAAAACATGCTAAAAACGTCAGTATAAAATACTGGTGAGTTCACAGGTTTTTAAGGAAAATGTTCCACGAGCTTTTGAAAGAACTATCATGTTACTACTGACTGAAGAAAAATACTTGTTTGACGTTTAGACTCTCAGACGAACCAATCATCGAACTGTCGTTTACCGCGACCAACGCACTATCGTTTACCACGACTAACGTACTATCCAAATATGTCCAACGAACTGTGCATTCACAATTAACGAACTACCGCCACAACGGACAACGAACTATCACAATGTAAGTCACATACACATAGAATCATAAGGGAAACGTACAACCAACCCAGCATAACATGATCTTTTACAAAACGAAGTACTAAGCATGTTTCTGCCCCGAAAACGAAAACAATAAAGAGTGGGGCCGTGAGACTCACCTTAGGTTACGTCCTCTGTTAAATGAGTAAACCGTTTATATGATATGATAGCCCCAACTAGTGGCGACCTATCATAAGATATGTGTTAAGTTAGGCTAATAACCCGTAGGGTTCATAAGTCCCTAAGTCCAGTCCATGACCATTATGTGTCCGAAAAGCGTGTTTGACCGACAACCAGACTACGTAAGACAAGACTCGACATCCCATTGGTGACCCGACATTCCACGTGTTCATCTCATACACAAATATACACAATTCATGCAACTTAGTACTTAACATGCGTTAAAGTTCAACGAGTCTAACACATAGGTCAAATAATGCACAAACAAGTCCATACACGTTGTTACTAGGTTACTAGGCATGCCACGAGGTTCCTATCATGTTCCTAGGTGTCGAATCGGGTTTTGAAATGTCAAAATACACTTATAACAGCAGTACACGTGATTAGGAACTTAGCATGCAATTAGGAAAAGTCAACTGGTGATTAGGGATGGTCAACAGGCGATTGTGAGGCTAATCTCCTACCTTAGCATGCGATTGAGGGGCTAATCGCATGCTAAGAGGCCCAATCGCCTATAACAGTAGGCGATTGTGAAGGCTAATCGCCTGCAACTGCTGCGCGACGCAATTTCGCGCGTTTAACCCTCCAAATCAGATCCGAAACATGTGTAAACACCCAATATCACTCCTAACACATTAACAAACATATTTCAAGCAAAACCCCTAAGTTTTCATCATTGTAACAGTCCCGAATGCGAGCGTTTTCCCAAAATAGTAAACTTAACATGTAAACATCACATCAACATGCAAGAACTTGCCCTAAATAGCAAATATCCAGATTTCATCACATAACCACGTTGTCCGATAGTATCCTACTGCTCTAGCATCATCCTAAAGCAAACCCTAACATCATACAATCAACAACACACCCCATAGCATTCTTAATCATTCAAAATCATCCAAATGGGTCAAAACATCAAACATCAACAATACACAACCAAAACCATCCAAACTCCTAGAACATCATCATACTAACTCATAACAGCCATAAACACTTTAATAACACAAGAACAATCATGTTTCAATCCTAAAAATCCTACCTTTAAACACAAATAACACATATAACACACATAAAGGTTTGGGTTTGTTTAAAAACGGTTTTAAATGGATTTTCAAAGACAAAAACATTTATAAGTCAGGTCTGGACTTTAAGGGAACAAAATATAATCATTTAAAGGTTTGGGTTTGAAGAACACACCTTGGATTTAAGAGAAAATGATGGAATAAGCTTGGAAATGGTTGTTTTGATGTAAAAACGAGTTCCAGAGGATGTTTGCGTGTTGGTATGGGTTATGGGACGGCTAGGGTTGCACAAATGGTGTTTTGGAGGCCAAGGGTGGTATTTATAGGCGTTTCTAGTCGTTTAAAACACGTCAGGCGATTGTGCAGCAGGTACATGCGATTAGGGCTCCTAATCGCCTGACATTTCATGCGATTAGGGCCTAATCGCCTGACATTTCATGCGATTAGGGCCTAATCGCCCCCTAAGTCATGTGATTAGGCCTAATCTCCTGATACTACATGCGATTAGGGCTAATCATCCCTATCAGCATGAAATTAGGGCTAATCACGTCCTATCAGCATGCAATTAGGGCTAATCACCCCTTAAGTCATGCAATTAGGGCTAATCACCCCCTAATATCATGCAATTACGCGTAATCACCTATAATGTCATGCAATTGCGTGTAATCACCGTGTTAACGTATGTAAACACGTATACACATACCGATAAGTCACATAATGATTATAAACACATATTACATGAAAACAAACACGTTCACACTCGTTCACCAATTCCCGGGACTCGAGACTTGCGTGTGTTTAAACCCCAATGATGCACGACTCGACTCGACTGACCCTGTCATGTGTAATGTATGCGCGACTCGCTAAGGTAGACTTACTAAGTTTTCAAAAAGTTAGTTACCGGAGTTTGCCGGGTGTCACAAAAACGCCACCACCACTTGGTGAGTAGCGCCAAGTTTGCTTCCCTTAGACCCCCAAACCCAACCCACCCGCCTTTTTTGAAGCTATGACCCTTTCCCACCCAACCCAACCCAACCCATCTAATCTTCTTCCCGTTTGACCCACCACCCCAAATGAATTTCCTTCGGATTCCTTCTTGAGTATTGACTACCTTCATTGGAGCTTTGTATAGCGATAAGAAATGCGTAGGCAAGTTGCCTAAAACCGCTTTAGCTAGTAGAACCCTCCCCGCGAAAGAGAGGCACTTAGCTTTCCACCTTGATAATCTCGAATCAAATCTATCAATAATCGGCTTCCAATTTGCAATTCGGTTCATGTTTGCACCCACCAACAAACCAAGATACTTAAAAGGAAGAGATTGTACTTTACATTTAAGTGCCTCCGCATAGTTGGATAATTGAAGTTCTCCCAATCCCACACCATAAATCTTGCTTTTTGACGAATTGACTTTTAGGCCGGAGGCAAGATAAAAGCATCTCAGCATACGGTTTAGATTTTTAGCTTCCTCAACATCCCCATTGCCCACGAATATCACATCATCGACATAAAAAAGATGTGATAGAAGTGGACCCCCGTTTGGTAAAGATATACCGCCATAAAGATCATGTGCTCTAGCCCGTTCCATAATAACATGAAGCGCCTCCATTGCTAAGATGAACAAAAAAGGAGACAGTGGATCTCCTTGGCGTAGACCTCTTTCGATGTTGAAACTGCTAGTGTTCGAACCATTGACAAGCACCATGCTAGATTGCGCCTATAAAATGCCCATAATCCAACATTTCCATTTAGCCAGAAAATCCATGTGTGTCATGACTGTTATGATGAACTTCCAATTAAGCATGTCGTATGCTTTATTGAAATCCACTTTAAAGAATGAGACCTGTTTTTTTATATGTCTTAGCCCAGGCAACAGCTTCGTACCTAATGCTTATGAGCATTCACAGTAGATCTTCCATATTACTGTGAGAGGGGCCTCCATATTATATATGGTGTGTATAAGTGGTTGTGATCGAGTAGAGGAGATAGAGAATATATAGAGAAGTTACTGTTCATCAGTAAATTTGATATGGAACTGTTCATCCTCCATAATTGTTTAATATTTTTTTAAAGTGGTTGTGAGTAGAGGAGAGAGAAAAGGTAATGATAAAAGTATAGAATAAATATTATTAAATAGAAACAAGTGAGAAAAAGTAGTGTTTTTAGAGTAATTATGGAGAAAATATGGAGAAGCTACTAGGAATGCTCTAAGTGTTGAATAACAGGTACCATAGTATAATGTAGCTGCATATCTTTATTAATTAATCACAAGTTCCGTAAAAATTTTGGGTAGTAGCCTTTTTCCGTAAGAAATTAAGTTAAGTAACAAGTTTAGCATATCTTTATTGATTGTTTTGTCATCTATGAGTTCTCACTTAAAGATACTTAAATTCTATCAAGATGAAGTCCCAACACCACGTTACTAATCCAATTTGCGAAACTAACGAAAGAGTTGTTACAATAAAGTTTTAATGACCTTGAGATGCCACTTTATTATTTTGAGCCCAACGATGTGGTAAGTTTTGATGTAGCGTACGTTATGAGGGAACTTGATGTAGCTACATGGTCAACCATCATGGTTGATGTTGTGTTACGTCTTGCTTACTTATGACTCCCCCGGCCAAGATATAACAAAGTCTTCTAATAACATGAAGATATAGCCAGATGTTGATTTTTTATTGTCGTTACACTTAGGGGCGGACCTAGCTTGAAGCTAGGTGTCGCGTCCGTTGCTACTCAACTTCGCGCGCGTAGTGGAAAATTAGTGAAAAATTTGTGTTTTTTTTACGATATTTGAAAAACGTTACTACTAAAATGAAAAAAATGAAAAACGTTACTACTGAAATTAATTTCTAGATCCGCCACTGAATTTACACTTTGCATGTAGAACAAAAAGTTGACCAAGCGTCTTGATTTGTTTCATAGTAAGATAGATTGGCTTGATCATATGAGAAAATATGTTGTTTTAGCGACATAAGGTGAATTGGGTGCGTATAAGTTCCTTATTGTATTATGATGGGCATTGAGAGACCGAAGAACAATGTCACTCAAATAAATATAGTTTTGCTAATTACCAACTATGTGTGATGAATAATATTGGAGGTGTGGCTAGTGGTATAGATTTATTATTTGAACCAATCATAGAAAAATAGTAAGTGCGAAGAGATAGTTGTGTGTACGTGGTTGGAAGAGAATGGATACAAAAGTATAGTAACTTCAGCACAACTATATTAAGACTAAAGCACAAGTTTGTATTAATTTTATGCGCCAAATTTATATTCAATTCATTATGTTCAAAAAGACCACTATGATACTAGAACAATACAATGGTCGAATGGTACTCGGCACAACAGTAGATGGTAAGCGATGACGATGAATCTATACATAGAATAAACCAAAGCCATTTTAATGACATGGCACTCAAAGAGACATTCTCCTTCTTAAGTGTGTCATGTGTCATCCCATGTGGCATTGAGATATTTTAGGAAAAAAATAATTTAAAAACAAAATTAGATTTTTCTCTCTTATGTTTCCTCCCATAATTTTTAAACGTTAATATCTTTTATATACGAGATTTTTTTAAAGAAAAAAATTACACCAAATTAACGAGCGTTTTATTATCTTTCCAACGAGTACCATAGTGCTATATAAAAAACGGAGAAAAAAAACGACTATTTTTTGTTGGGTTTTGTTCAAACAGGAAAAAAAACACAAAGTGTTCAGGTAAATCATTAATCATGTATAGGCAAGTCACTAAATATGTTCAAATCAGTAAATATGAATTCTATTTTCAACATGCGTTAGCATTGGAGTTATACATTGTTTTAGGTTAAATATTAATATTAGAGTTATACATTGTTTAAGGTTAAACGTTAACATTTGAGATATATTTTTAATTGTTTTAGGTTAGCTGCTACCCGAAGCTTTCATGTATGTAACTGTAAAGCGAATCATTCTATTTCATATGTAAAATTAATATGTCATATTAGATTTTTCAACCCCGGGACGCTCCCGGGGTATAATCTAGTACTATGTATGCTAATTGGCACTCAATTGCTAGATGGCATGCGACAACAGCTAGAGGCGAAAACATATCAAGTGGGCAAAAGAAAGGAAGAAGCTCCAAATTAAGCTTTGAAGTAATTTTTTGTATATTGCATTGGACATGTAACCTCACGGTACTTGGGTGGTAGATTGGTTAAAATTAGTATAACTTCTCATCATTGGATTTGTTCGATAAATATTTTCTTGAGCGTTAGCACTTTTCTAGTTAACCTAAAAACATGTTTAGGTTCAAAATCCGTATGCAAAGATTACGTTCAGATTAGTTTGTAAAGTTTTTGTAAATTATATTTGCTGATTGAATAAAATAGTGACCAGTGAAAAATATGTAAAAGATTGATTGTATATATTATTACAATCTTTAGTTGTCCACCAAGTGCGATGTTATATTTTTTTTAACGGTCAACGGTACACACCCATAACAAAGCCCCGCACCCTTCAGGTCCGGTTCCTGGCCCCCCCTAAGGTCCAGCCCCTCATTTCAGAATAACCTTACTCTGAGTGGGATTCGAACCTGTGACCTCCCAGGGCAGGAACCCCACAAACTGGGTAAACCTTTCCACCTCCGTTGCAACCACTAGGCTACAATATTATTGGCAAGTGTGATTTTATATACTTATATATATATCCGTGAGTTGGTAGAAATTGTTGCCCTTATGCCAGCTTAGATAGTATGTTTATTAAGTATTTGGTTAGATGTTACTTGTCTAAGATAGTACGTAGAACAACTACTAAACTCTTGCCCTGTTCAAAAACACAATCACCATCGCCATCTCGGTCACCAAAACTTCAAATCATTCCAATTCAACAACAAAATCACCATCGATCATGTCATGTTCCTCGTTTCACCTTGAACTCCATCACACAACACAAAAACCCAAACCGAACCGCGTTCGGTTCTTCAATCGGTAACCGGCTTCGGCTATTCTAGGCGTGCGAATGCACGGCCACGGCTAATCTTGAGGGCAAAACCAAGAACTCCATTTTTTATGTTAGTAAAATAAGTATATTATACCAAGAGATTCTAGCATTACTTAATTATATCTTGTCACGGTTATATATATGTGTCTTATAAACTTACAACGAATTAATTTATACGGATATTTAACTATTTGGGGCTTTTGTTTCTTTATATGGTTTTAATATATATATATTTGGGAAAGTAACGGTAACTGGTAACTAGGACGCCTTCTGAATTTGTGACACAAACCTTTTACATAATAAAACAAAAAAGACAGAACAAATGATCAGAAATCTAACGTTAGTACTAAAATTAACCGACAGAAAGAGTTAAATAAGCGTGCAAATCAGCCGTCCAAACGAGTGAACACGAGTTATGAACTAAATTCCAACAATGTTTTCAATTATAAATATGCAATAGTACAAAACACTAGCACAACCTTGGCATTTTCCAAATAAATTACATGATTTGTAAACTGTTTGTTTATGTTTTTGGTCGTTCACAAGCCATACTTATGCCTGCATCGTCTCTTGAACCCGTATCGATTTGAGTTCAAGAGATTAAACATGGAAGAACAACTAGTTTTTGTGAAAATATTTGTTTTGTTTCTCATCATAATACTAGCAGCAGCAACTGAAGGTCATAAGACAACATCAACAACTCAATTTTTATGCCTTTTTAACTGTTCGTTTTATAAACTAACGTGTTATCGATTGTTTTTGTGTCTTGTTTTTGTAGATGGGCCGTCTTATGATTTTACAGGCTACATTGAGGTAAGTTTACAACTAAATATTTTGGCATAAGTTTTGTAATTTTTATTCAATATCATTTCGATATTTTAGTGCAAGAATGAGCCTGAAGATCCACTTTATAATGGTGGGATTATCATTAATCAAAATCAATCTGTTTCCTCTACATTCGTGTTGCCAAGTCTCTCAGGGGATACAATCTACTCATTTTCTAGTTGAGTTGCCTTTTGTGATTAAGTTTAACTAATTTTAAGATATAATACCTATATATGCACATGTTTTGATATTACAAACTTCTTGTTAACACTTGTTTTATCCCATAGGTTGGGTGAAGATAAATGGCTCCACTGCAACTGCGATCAAGGCTAGCCTAACACTAGGCGATGACACAAAAATGTGTATAGGAAACGTCGTTGCAAAAAGCGAATGTTGGTCGTTTATGAAAGGTGGATTTGTACTCGATTCACCCTTGGACCATGCCATCGTGTATTTTCTGGTAACCTCATATCGCGATTAATCTAATGTGCTACCTTAATTTGTATGATTTCTCATTCAGAATTAATCTACATAAATGTTTAAAAGGGAGGCCATCTGGACCGTCGAGTTTGACAAATTAGCTTTGCTTTGCTTTGTGTTTTACGTAAATATCATTTAACTTCTCTTTTTTTAATTAAGAAATTGTTTCAACCTAGCAAAGGCTCTCAAGTCAAACACCCCATTGCCCCAGCACAATAGATTAAATTTGCAATGCTAGATTCTCTTGAGAACACAATGTGGCTTGAGATTGCAACTTGGTGGTTAGTAAGCCCTTGGTACAACAAAATGGATCTTGTGTGTCATGCATGGTTCGATTTGTTGTGTCAATTTGATAAAGGTGGTGAAGAAATCCGCGCAAGAGATGGGATCGATCTGTTCCACCACATGGAAATATGTTATGTCAAACACACGTGTCAAGCACTGATTGATTGGATTTTTTTAGAAGTCAGTGCTATTTCGTCAAACTCATCGGTCAAGATGATTATATTTATGATATTCCCATGTTTAAAATCTTTGTATGAAGTCATTAGTAAAGTCTTGGACCCCTTGAAAAGAATTATAATCATTTTGTAGATTGCTCAACAATATGCTTGTTTATTTTCGTGTTTCTTGAAGGATTCCAACGGCAATAACATCAATGTGACACTTGCAAGTGCTTCTTTGCAACCTTTTACACATCAACAATGGCAAAAAGATCAAGACACCATCATTGATAAAGTAAAAACTAAACTACAAAACATATATATTTTCTTGAACTTTACTTTTAACGTGTTATAACGTACACTTCCTATTTTAGGAAAGAAAGCGCGCTGTAACAATCCATGTATCAGATGAGGATGGAAATATGATCGAAGGAGCTAGGATCGTAGTCGAGCAAACCAATAGAGATTTCCTTTTTGGTTCAGCCATATCAAAGACCATTCTTGGAAACTTACCATATCAGGTAAAAGCTATAACCTATACAAAAAAAAAAATAATAAAATAAAAAAAAATAAACCACACGCTACAAAACAAATATCACCAACGGCTGGATTTGTCGCAATCCATCATTTAGGTGGTTACCAACAAGAATTCTGTTGGTGAAAGTGGTATGTGACCGACTTTAAGAAATACGGTCGTGGGTAGCCTAATTTTTGACAAACTATCGACGGGAGGAATATTTCATTGGTAATCCGTTGGAAATGTACCCACTACCAACGGATATCCGTTGTTAATTCTTTCACTTACAAAAAAGACTAAATCTCCAAGGTGTCCATCAATAATCGGTCGTTAACTGTCGGTTTACCCTGAGCATATATTTCGGCAATTGGCAAAACCTAAAAAAAGTTTTTAATATTCTTTAGGTTTTGTTTAGATTTTGTAGAAATTAACTTACGGAACTTACTGAAGTTCCTATCAATAAGTTCCTACGTAATCTAGACAAAACCTAAAAAAAAGTTGCAAATGGTAGTTTAATGTGGGTAACACCAACATATTCCTAATCCATTGGTAATCCCTCGTTTTTTTTTTTTTTTGAACGGCCAACTAAACAACGCCGGATACTTCGTACGCGGCCCCACAGTGGCAAAGACAGGGGCATAGCCCAACCCACATTGATCATTTAGAAAAACTAATGGATTACCAACCATTTTTTATGATTAATCCTTTGAAATTTTCTTTAGGTTTTTTCGGGATCTGTTGGGATTCCGTAGGTACCTACACTCGAAAACTATACGTAGGTGATAGTTATTTGTTTAGTTGTTTCAAATAACATCAACAATGTTTCATGTTTTGTAGAAATGGTTTCTAGAAAGATTTAATGCAGCTGTTTTCGAAAACGAACTAAAATGGTGCGAAACTGAGCCTGAACAAGGGAGTGTCAACTACACTATACCTGATTTGATGCTAGATTTTGTGAGAGCTAACCGAATTACGGTTAGAGGACATAACATATTCTGGGAGGACCCAATGTATATCCCTTCATGGGTCCAAAACCTAACTGGTGATGCGTTGTATTCGGCTGTCAAATCGCGTATACAAAGCCTAATGACTCACTACAAGAACCAATTCGTCCATTGGGACGTTTCCAACGAGATGTTACACTTTGATTTCTATGAGCAACGGCTTGGTCAAAACGTATCGTTGGAAATGTTTGAACTAGCCCATGAAACGGACCCCCTGGCGCTCTTGTTTATGAATGATTTTAATGTTGTGGAGACGTGTGATGATCTGAACTCGAGTGTTGGGGCATATGTCGCTAGGATGAAGGAGGTGGAGGAGGGTGGTGTTACGATGGATGGTATCGGGTTAGAAGGCCATTTTACAACCCCAAATCCGCCGTTGATTAGAGGTGTATTGGACCAACTTGCTACATTGCAACTTCCTATTTGGCTTACAGAAGTTGATATTAGCAACACCCTTGATCAAGATACCCAGGTAAGAGACAAAACATCTTATGTATGTTGTATAACTGTTAAACAAAGAGCTATCCTACATTGTACACTAGTGTTGTTTTCTAAGATTCTTTTAGAAAATTGGTACTTTGAAACACTTGATAACAAATGGTTGGATTTTTTTTTGTTCTTTAAATCTAGTTTATTCGCTATCAAAGATAGCGACTTCACAAATCCGTTTAGATTAGACTATGGTCTATTTTTTTTTGTTGAAGCCACCATTTGAAATAGCGACTTCAACTTCAACCCAACTAGCTAGATGTTGTAAAGTGAAGTTGCTATCTATGAAGTGACTTCAACTCTAAAGTCGCTATCTTAGTTAATGACTGATCCATATTTATATTTATATTTTAATAAAAAACCATCTAATTGTTATAATTCTTTTTTCAAAATAAGCTATATTTAGAAAAAAAAAACCTAAAAATCTATTTTACTAGTGAACAAAGAAAAAACATGGTTTGACTTTCATTGACAAATATCTAAAAGAAACTACATTTTGAACTTTTGTTTTTAACAGGGAAAGTATTTGGAGATAGTTTTGAGGGAAGTGTACTCACACCCATCAGTAAATGGTATAATGCTTTGGACAGCAATGGATCCAAATGGTTGCTACCAAATGTGTCTCACATATCCCAATTTTCAAAACCTACCAGCTGGGGATGTTGTGGACAAATTGTTGTTAAAAGAATGGTCAACGGGGATGGTCAATGGTCAAAGTGATGAGGATGGGACGTTTAGCTTCAATGGGTTCTTGGGTGAGTATATGGTCAATGTTGAGTTCAGAAATAGGACTTCTAACTCGACATTCTTCATCTCCAAAGGAGATGAAACCACGCATTACAACATTCAATTGTAATTTTTTTTTTATTATTATTATAGAAAGAAAACTCATTTTATTGCACCTTTCTTACTAGTTATTGTACATAACTTAAATTTATGTGTTTTTAGGTATGGAATAAAGTTTAGTTTGTAGCACATAGTTGGTGATTTTAATATTATCAAATTGTTTCGGATAATAAGATTTACTTAAAAGACCAAATGAGAAATTATAATATACATACTCCCATCGCCCTAATGTTGAATTAACAAAATATTCCTTATACTAAACATTTGGATCAACAAGCACCTTCAACCAGAGGAGTTCTCTCTTCATGAAGACAAGAAGACCAAAGGGTGACTCCAACCGTCACCTTCAACCATCCCTTTCTACCAAGGAATTCCAAGATCTGAAGAGGAGGAAAGACGAAGAAATAGCAAGCTTGAAAAGGAATGACGCGAACAAGAGTGAGAGATGGATTCCGGTTGTCAGCAAGCTAAAGGCAAAACGGGAAAAGACTTTCAGGAAGAAGATGGAGAAACTGAAAGAGACCACCTCCTTCTTTGTCTCCAATCTCCCTCCAGGATGTAACAGGGATAAGCTTTGGGCGGCTTTCCAAATGTACGACAACCTTGAAGACGTTTTTATCCCTTCAAAAAAAGATGGTGCTGGGAACTGTCAAAGGAACATTCCGGTGGCGTCGATTCCTGTAACTAAATCTTCCCGTGATAACATCAGTCTTAGGCTGGGGAGTACTTCCACTCTCCATCCCACCCGCATTGATCTACCACCCATTAAGACTCAGGTTAAGACAAAGTTGGCTTTCAAATCCCTGATCGGGGAGGCGAAAGAACTGGATGTGCTAATGAAGTTAGAAGAAATTATGGTTGAAAACAATGACCCGGGGGCAACCATCCGGTATCTTGGAAGAGTTAAAGTTATGATTTCGTTTAGCTCTTGTCAAGAAGCCAAGGAGTTTCTGATTGATCAGTATGACTACTGGTCACGTTGGTTCTCAAGATTGTATGTTTGGGAAGGTATCCCTCAGACTTTTGATCGTATTGCATGGATCAAAGTAGTCGGTGTTCCTGAAAGTCTATGGGATAGAAATGTTCTCAATAGGATTGGAGAAAGATGTGGGAGATTATTTGTCAAGTCCAAGGCTTCTTTGGAGGATTTGGATTTGTCGGAAGACGTTATGGCGCTCGTGGTTCAATCCGGGAGGAAAGTGAATATGGAGTTCCTTATGTGATGGGAAGGCCATTCCTTCACTATTTGGGTGCATGAAGTTGAAGCTGTGTGGAAACCTTCTTTTCCAGGGTCTCCTTTGCTGGATCAGTCGCCGGAAGTGGTGCCGATGGTTAGATCTGAGTTTGTAAAAGTGGAAGCTGAGGAGTCTTTGAGTTCCTCTACGTGCATGGGGAGTAAGAATATTAATGGTGATGATGGCGGCTCGCCTCCCGAGTTTGATTATTCAGTTAAAAAGTCCCCGAGCCCTATTCCAAGAGATAATGAAAAGTCTTTTTTGTCTCCTTCTGTAGGGCCCTCCAGTCCTACCAAGTTGGTGTCCCCCACTCCTAGTTGGTCGGGCCTCCCAAATAACTTGCAGGCTGCTTCCTTTGGGCTTAGTTTCGTTACCTTGAGAGCCAAGGACAAAAGGAGGATCAAATTAAATGGAGCCCACATGTTTAAAACCCCAGACCTAAACACGCCTGTTGAATCTGATCCCTTTAACCTTGATGAGTTAATAAGGATTGATGCTTAAAAATCTCTAAAGAAAAAACCTTCGAACGAAAAACATGTCCATTCGCCCCCTTAAACCTGGGTGAGGAGAACTCTGTTGCTCAGGATGATTCCGTTGTTAAACCGGTGGCCGATGAGGCAACATTGGCTCGTGAAGTGGACGCTACTTTGGAATTCGGTGATTGCCTTGGGATTGAGGTGAAAGGCCTATCAAAGCAGGTTAGTAAACTTATTCAGGGGGAAATGGAGAATATTGTGTTATAATGAATTTTTTGACCATTAATTCTAGGGGGTTTCTAGCTTGGATAAACCGGGTTGGATAAGAGAGTTGAAAAGGGAGGCGAAAATCTCATTTTTATGCATTCAGGAGACACATATTTCAGCTGTCCCGGATTCCTTTTGGGCTCGTTTTTTGGGACAGATCTCGTTTTGATTTTGTAGCTAGTGAGGCTATTGGTAGATCCGGAGGTCTTGTGTCGTTGTGGGACCCGACTCTGTTTCAGAGAGTTTTGTCTGTTATCGACCACAACTTCATCCTAGTTTCGGGTTCTCTAAAAGGTGTCCCGGGAAAGGTTAACATTCTGAACATACATGCTCCGAACGACACGGTCCTTAGAAGGCAACTCTGGGATAAAATTGCCAATCTAAAGGATCATTACGAAGGGATGTGGGTGGCTACCGGGGACTTTAATGAAGTCAGAACTGAAGAGGAGATATTGAATTCAGTTTTTGATGCTAATGGTGCTGCGTTGTTTAACGGCTTTATTAGTAGGATGGGGTGGTTTGAGTATCGTATGATCGGAGGCCGTTTTACTTATATATCCGATAATGCCGACGTCAAATACAGCAAGCTGGATCGTTTTTTTATTTGTGATGAGTTTGTTAAGACTTGGCCGAATGCTAAAGTGGAGGTGCTTGGGAAAGGGCCCTCGGGTCATTGCCCCGTGTCTCTCTTGTAACAATTTGGACCTCGGGCCTATTCCTTTCAAGTTTTTCAACTCTTAGTTGGGTTCGCCCGAGGTTGCAAATATAGTCACCACTAGAATTGAGAGTGGGATCGTTGTGGGGAAAGCGGATAAATACCTTGCCTTTGTTCTCAAAGATTTAAAATTGGATATAAAAGCTTGGAGAAATCGTGCTAAGATTCTGGAAGACAAAGAAAAGATGGCGTTGCAAAGAGCCATTGACTCTCTAGACTCCTCGGCCGAAAATGCAAAGTTGAATGTGGATGAAAAACGACATAGAGTGGACCTGAGGCTCAAACTCCGAAAGATTCAATTAAACAAGGCGAGAGATCTCCAACAGAAATCCAGAGTTAATTGGGTCAGATTTGGAGACGAAAACTCCTCCTTTTTTTCCACGGGATCATTAATGCGAACCAAGTCTCTAGAAGGATACACAGTCTTATTGTTGATGGGATGTGGACTTCGGATCCGTACTTGATAAAAGAAGAGATCCGTAGATGGTTTAGCCTTCAATTTACTGAGCCCATGAAAAAACGGCCCAAGTTCACTGTTTTTGGGCTGCTTCGGCTATCTGATGTGCAGGCCGAATCTCTAATTAAACCATTTGATTCTGACGAGATTTGGAACGCGATAAAAAGTTGTGATGGGAACAAAGCCCCCGGCCCCGATGGCTTTCCTATCAAGTTTTTTAAGAAGTTTTGGACTACCTTCAAGCCGATTATTCTTCATGTCATGGCTGATTTTCATATGAACGGATCTATCTCAACCGGGTGCAATTCCTCATTCATTTCTCTTATCCCCAAGATTCCTGATTCCCACTCTATGGATGATTACAGGCCCATCTCGCTCGTCGGTTCTATGTACAAGATATTGGCAAAGACTTTGGCGACTCGTTTAAAAGGTGTTATGCCATCTATTATCTCTCCTACGCAATCGGCATTTGTGGAAGGTAGGAACATTCTCGACAGCCCTCTTGTTGTTAGCGAGACGGTGTCATGGGCCAAAAAATCCAAAACGCAGCTGCTTATCTTTAAGGTTGACTTCCGCAAAGCCTATGACACCCTAAACTGGAAGTTCTTGTTTCGGACAATGGAGTATATGGGCTTCCCGGTTATTTGGATTGATTGGATAAAAGGTTGCCTCCATTCGGGTAGAAGTTCGATTATTGTTAACGGGGCTCCAACTAATGAGTTCGACATTAAAAGAGGCCTTCGTCAAGGTGACCCTTTATCGCCGTTTCTCTTCATTATCGCCATGGAAGTTATTTCTATGTTGATGAATCAAGCGGTGGATATGGGGCTTTTTCATGGGGTGAAGCTCCCAAATGACGGTCCTAATCTGTCCCATTTGTGTTGTGCCGATGACGTCCTCTTTTTTGAGGAATGGTCGGATTTCAACATTCATAGTCTAAACCGATTCCTTCGCTGGATCAGCTTGCTCTCTGGCTTGACTATTAATCGACAAAAATGTCAACTTTTTGGTGTGGGAGTAAATCCGGAGGAGGTCTCAAGGAGTGTCGAGGTCCTAATGTGCAAACCAGGTACCTTTCCTTTTATGTATCTCGGTGTGCCCATTGGTGCCAACATGAAAAGAATTATTCATTGGTTGCCTATTGTTAAGAAATGCTCTAAAAAGTTGTCCTCGTGGAAAGCTCGTCACCTTTCTTTAGCGGGTCGTGTTACACTCGCCAAGTCGGTTTTGGGGAGTTTAGCCTCTTATTATGTAAAGACCGATTTTTTTTTTAAATACATACACAACCAATACTTACGTACCAACCATTATCATTTACAACCAGTTCAAGTATTCAAAACATAGTTTGGATAAGTTGTCATGGGGGATTTATCCCAACATGTATCAAAACACTAACCAAGGACATTTTAGGTTATCAAAACATTGTTAACAAAATAAATCCCAAGACTTTAACCATGACACCTAGACCCACAAAACGCGTGTGCATTCCCAAGTGCGATCCGCGACTTGATCTTCAAGCATGCGCCTTACCAAGTACACAACACAACCAAAAGTGAGTTAGTTATGTATTCTACCAAGGATTATTCCATTATTGTCATTCACCATTAATCATCATACATAATTTCCATCCTTGACCCATTAAGGTATTTCCAATCATTTGACCCATTATGGTCATTTTAATCATTCTACTTAGTTTCCATCTATGACCCATTAAGGTCTTTCCAACCATTTGACTCATTATAGTCATTTTAATCATTCTACTTAATTTCCATCTATGACCCATTAAGGTCTTTCCAACCATTTGACCCATATTGGCCATTTTATTCATTCTACTTAATTTTCATCTATGACCCATTAAGGTCTTTCCAACCATTTTGACCCATTAAGGTCATTCCAACCATTTGACCCATTAAGGCCACTTTACATACTACATAACCCAACTATTTTAAGTCATCTAACCAATACACAATAATGTATACAAAAGTGACTAGTTACAAGTCAAGACCAACTTACCTTTGTCTTGCGTATCGTGTCCTCCTTGTTTGCTTGATCCTTCCGTCTTAATATCTACACTTGATGAACTCATAGTTTAGAACTCATGAACTCATCTTTTCTTCAATACAAATTTAGCCATAACTTATTAATGGCTTCACATTTGCTAACCATTTTCAATTAATCCGCATAATATTGAACATGATGCTTTTCTATTCATTCATCTAGGCATTTCAACATACACTTGGTGTGCATAAATTTTAATCAACATTCATATACCAAATTATGGACACACAACCCTCCTATCAACATTATACATTTCTACTATCATTATAACTAGCAAAATCACAACATAAAATTTCATCTTTACTAAGCTATAGCCTTGTTTGACTCACAGAAAGTCAAACATGGTCATCCTTCTTAAAACCCATTTTCACATACTTACATTTTCATACAATTTACTTCAATTAACAAAAATCATACATGCAACTTAGTACAATTTCTCAATTAAACAAGCTACTTCCAATTTCTAAGCTAGATTATCAAGAATCATACATTACTACCATTATCCAAGAATCTCATCATCATAAAACAACCACTATAAGCATCCTACAACTCACCTTGTGTTTATTATGACCTAAGGACTTGGAATTCCTTCACATGCAAGTAAATTGGTCGATTTTTGCTTGGGTTTGGGGCTGATTAGTGAGCTTTGGGGTTGGGGTGGTTTTTCTCCTTGCTCCAAATCGTATACTCCTTCCATGAGTTTTTGTTTTTGTTTCATTCTACCCCATTCCAACCCATAGATATAATATTGTTTCAATTCAGCCCCTCCCCTTTGGTTACTAGTCATTTTATGTTATAACTTGAGTTACTAGCTACTTAGCACTTTATTTATTCATCATTAACAATTTAGTCTATTACTTTTGTACATGTTTACCCTCTACCCTTTACTAGTATTATTTTAAATTTTTGGGGTGTTACAAGTCTACCCCCCTTACGGAGGTTTCGACCCCGAAACCTTAACACGTACCAAATATAGTTGGGTAGTGGGTCCACATCTCTTCCTCCGATTCCCAGGTGAGTTCTGAGCCCTTCCGGTGTTGCCATTGAACCAATACTTGGTTTATGGACTTATTACGCAACCGCTTTACCTTGAAATCTTTATGGCTACCGGCTTTTCTACATAATTCAACTTGTCATCAACCTCTATATCTTCGAGGGGCACATAGGCGGTTTCATCCGCAAGTCACTTCCGCAATTGTGACACATGAAATGTGTTATGAATTCCACTAAGAGATGGTGGTAATTCTAACTGATAAGCAACTTGTCCAACCTGTGCCAAGATTTTAAATGGCCCGATATATCGCGGGCCCAGCTTCCCGCGCTTACGAAACCTGATGATCCCCTTCCAAGGGGAGACCTTCAATAATACAAAGTCCCCGACCTGGAATTCGATGGGACGCCTTCTTCGATCTGCGTATGCCTTCTGACGATCTTGAGCGGCTTGTATTCTAGCCCGTATAAGGCTAATCTTTTCATTGGTAAGTGCTACCAAGTCTTTTGGCGCTAGCTCCCGTTGACCCACTTCCCCCCAACAAACGGGAGTTCTACATTTCCTCCCATACAACATTTCAAATGGTGCCATTTGGATACTACTATGATAGCTATTATTATAGGCAAATTCTACCAAAGGTATGTGGTCATCCCAATTTCCTCCAAAGTCAAGAACACAAGCTCTAAGCATATCCATAAGCGTTTGGATTGTTCTTTCAGTTTGCCCATCCGTTTGAGGATGGTACGCGGTACTTATTAACAACTTAGTACCCAATTCTTCTTGAAACTTCCTCCAATACCGAGACGTGAAACGAGTGTCTCGGTCCGACACAATGGACGTGGGCACCCCATGACGGGATATTATTTTGTTCACATAAATTTCCGCCATTCTCTCCGAGGTATATGACTCCCGGATTGCCAAGAAGTGGGCACTTTTTGTGAGCCGGTCAACTATGACCCAAATTGTATCTTGCCCATTCTTTGTTTTGGGAAGTTTAGTGGCTAAATCCATTGTTATTTCTTCCCACTTCCAAACCGGCACCTCAAGTGGTTGTAACTTCCCATAGGGCCTTTGGTGTTCAGCTTTGACTTGGGAACAAGTCAAACATTTCTCCACATACTTAACTATATCACGCTTCATTCCGGGCCACCAATAATCCCTTTTTAGGTCCCGATACATTTTCGTTGCTCCCGGGTGAACCGACAATCGGGACTTGTGAGCCTCATTGAGCAAAAGAGTCTTCACTTCACAAAGCCATGGAATCCAAATTCGACCATACCGGGTCTTGATTCCACTTGCATTCTCTTCTAGCTTATCAATAATTCCCTTCATTCTTACTTTCTTTGAATCTTCCGCTTGCAAAGTCTTGATTTGTGCCTCTCGTATATTATCTAGAAGGTTAGGTGTAACCACAATACCCACGGCTTTTACTTGAATTGGAGGTGGATATTCCTTTCGACTCAGGGCATCAGCCACAACATTAGCTTTACCCGGGTGATAAAGAATATCACAGTCGTAATCTTTAATTAATTCTAGCCACCTCCGCTGCCTCATATTGAGATCCTTCTGTTCAAAGAAATATTTGAGGCTTTTGTGGTCAGAATAAATGGTGCACTTCGTTCCATACAGGTAGTGCCTCCATATCTTTAGAGCAAACACCACAGCTGCCAACTCCAAATCATGGGTTGGGTAATTACACTCATGGGTTTTAAATTGTCTTGAGGCATAGGCAATGACTTTCCCTCTTTGCATCAAGACGCACCCCAACCCTTGATGAGAAGCATCCGTATATACAACAAAATCTTCCGTTCCCTCGGGCAAAGTTAGGATTGGCGAACTAGATAGGTTTTCTTTCAACAATCTGAATGCTCTTTGTTGATCTTCACCCCAAACGAATCTTTCATGCTTCTTTGTCAACTTGGTTAATGGCAAGGCTATTTTCGAAAAGTCTTGTATGAATCTTCGATAGTAACCCGCCAAGCCTAAAAAGCTTCGTACTTCACTCGGGTTCTTAGGGGCAACCCATTCTACTACCGCTTTAGCTTTGGAAGGGTCCACCAAAATGCCACTTTTATTCACTACATGACCCAAAAACTGGACTTCCCTTAGCCAAAATGCACATTTTGAAAATTTGGCGTAAAGTCTTTCCTTTCGAAGGGTCTCAAGAACTTGCCGTAAGTGATTCGCGTGATCCGTTTCACTATGAGAATATATTAAGATATCGTCTATGAATACAATCACGAAACGATCCAACATTGGGCGGCACACCCGATTCATTAGATCCATGAATGCGGCGGGAGCATTCGTCAACCCGAAGGACATCACTAGAAACTCGTAATGTCCATATCGAGTCCTGAATGCGGTTTTGGCTACATCTTCATCCCGCACCTTCAATTGGTGGTAACCCGATCGCAAGTCGATCTTTGAAAACCAACTCGCCCCTTGAAGTTGATCAAATAAGTCATCAATTCGGGGTAAGGGGTATCGATTCTTCACCGTCAATTTATTTAATTCCCGGTAGTCTATGCACATTCGCATGGATCCGTCCTTCTTTTTAACAAATAGCACGGGGGCTCCCCAAGGCGACACACTTGGGCGTATAAAGCCCTTATCAAGTAAATCTTGGAGTTGTGCCATCAATTCCCGTAACTCCGTGGGCGCCAATCGATATGGTGCCTTAGCAACCGGTTGAGCACCGGGCACCAATTCGATCTGAAATTCCACTTCGCGTTCGGGAGGAAGCCCGGGAAGGTTATCCGGGAAAACATCTTGGAATTCACTAACAATTGGCACATCTTCAATTTTGGGGGTGCCAATTGTTGTGTCCAACACATAGGCCATAAACGCCTTTTCTCCATTTCGGACATACTTCATAGTTTCCACCAAGGTACATAGCTTAGTTTCGAACTTTCTTTCTCCAATGATGCTCATCTTCTTTCCACTTGGCGATACCAAATGGATCATTTTGCTTTCACATTGAAATTTCGCATGGTATTTGGCTAACCAATCCATGCCTACCACCACCTTGAATTCACCCAACCTCATGGGTACTAAATCAATTTCAAAGTCCTCGTCTTCAATGGTGATCTTACATCCTCTACAAACATTATGCAATAAATAATTCTTGCTATCGGCTATTTCTACGTTTAAGGGTACATCCATTTTGTCTATTAAGAATGATGGGTGGTGTATCACTTCAACGGATATAAACGATCTACTAGCCCCGGTATCAAACAATACATACATTGGCATATTATTGATCAAGAATATACCTGACACGACTTCAGGATGGTTCTTGGCCTCTTCGGCGGTAATTTGGAACATTCTTCCTCGACCCTTAGGGGTATCATTCTTCTTGCCCTCCTTTGGTGCTTCCTTCTTCGCATTCTTGCATTCGGCCTTCACATGTCCGGGCTCATAACAATTGTAACATAATCTGACAGGACTGGGGCATTTGTAGAATGGGTGTCCCGATTGCCCGCAATTGTAACATGTCTTTTGTCCTAACCGACACTCCCCCGTATGAAGTTTCCCACAAGTCTTGCAACTAGGTATGTCTCCCTTCATGTTATCCTTCTTACCTTGATCATAATTCCTTGCCTTTTTGGATGGTTCAAAATTCTTTTCCGCCTTTCTTTTCTCCCCCCTTGCTTCTTGTCGTTTTAGTTCCATTTCTCTTTCACGAGCCCATTCTATCAACTCAACCAATGTACTACACTTCGATTCGGTGATAAACTCCCTATATTCCGTCTTCAACATATCATGGTATCGATTTATCTTCATCCTCTCAGTCCGAACCAACTCCGGACAGAACTTCATCTTGTCTAAAAACACACTCGTGATCTCGTCAATCGTCTCATTCTTTTGTCGGAGGTGGAGGAACTCTTCTTGAATTCTATCAATTGCGGTTTGAGGGCAATGATGTCTCAAGAAGGCCTCCTTGAGTTCATTCCATGTTATCACTTTCACCCGATCTTGCCCCAACTCCTTGCTATAGCTATCCCACCAATCCTTTGCACGGCGTCGCAATTGACCCGTAGCAAACATCACCTCATCCTCGGCTTCACAATGACTCCGAATGAACACCCCTTCCATGTCGGAGATCCACCTTTGACATTCAAGCGGATCGATTTCCCCATTGAAAACTGTTGGATTACAAGCCATGAAGTTCCGGTATGTACATCTTTTATTATTCTTTGAACCGGATGACCCTTCTTCAATCAACTTTTTCAATTCTTCAAGTTTGCTAGTCATCATGCCTTCTACCACCCCCAAGATATTACATTCTACTTCTTGTATTATCTTAGGGAGGTTTACCTTTATGGCATCCCCCACTTCTATAGCTATCATTTCTTTTACTTCATCATGATGGGTACGTTCCCCCGCTGAGTTATCACCTTCATCCGCCATAATTCTGAAACAAAATTTAAGTATTACCACACATATAATAGCATTCCAACCATAAAGTTCAACGATTCCACTTATCATATTGTTGGTCTTTACGACCTTAACTTCCTTATAACATAGTGTACATCACTTGGTTTTACACATTCCATCCATATTTCACCACGTTTATACTTAGTTAATCATGTTAAATCTATGTCTTGTTGACCTTAATGGAACCTATCTTGGTTCGGGATCGGCCTACGGAAAAAGCCAAATGGAAACAATCAAGAAAACAAGGTAAATAAATAAAAAAAAACTTGTTACATACAAATATTGGACATGTTTTGGAGAAAACTCATGGATTGGACCTGAAGATTAAAATATATGACATGAAAGAGGGTCGAAAACCGAAGACGTGGCCGCAAGAATCGAAGAAAACGGAGTTGTAACGAAGATTTTATGAAGAAAACAAGAAGACCAGCGCATGCTGGTGGGCACCAGCGCACCTTGCGCTGGTGCGTTTCTGACCTTGCGCCACCCCCCTTTTCACATCAGAAGACCAGCGCAAGCTGGGAGGGTACGAGCGCACCTTGCGCTGGTGCATTTCTGACCTTGCGCCACCCCCCCTTTTCACATCAGAAGACCAGCGCATGCTGGGAGGGTACCAGCGCACCTTGCGCTGGTGCATTTCTGACCTTGCGCCCCTGGACATTTAAGTCACAAATTTGATAGTTTATTCCCCATTTTTTCCTTCTTTCTTGGTAACCACCTACTACCATCCCATATATTAGTTACCCCACATACCTTGATCAAGTCTCGGACCGAATGCACACTTACCTCGAGCTTCGGGTTTGAGTCCAAACACCTAACCGTGCTTGAATCGCTCAAACCTTGGCTCTGATACCAACTTGTAAAGACCGATTTTTTTTAAATACATACACAACCAATACTTACGTACCAACCATTATCATTTACAACCAGTTCAAGTTTTCAAAACATAGTTTGGATAAGTTGTCATGGGGGATTTATCCCAACATGTATCAAAACACTAACCAAGGACATTTTAGGTTATCAAAACATTGTTAACAAAATAAATCCCAAGACTTTAACCATGACACCTAGACCCACAAAACGCGTGTGCATTCCCAAGTCCGATCCGCGACTTGATCTTCAAGCATGCGCCTTACCTAGTACACAACACAACCAAAAGTGAGTTAGTTATGTATTCTACCAAGGATTATTCCATTATTGTCATTCACCATTAATCATCATACATAATTTCCATCATTGACCCATTAAGGTCTTTACAATCATTTGACCCATTATGGTCATTTTAATCATTCTACTTAGTTTCCATCTATGACCCATTAAGGTCTTTCCAACCATTTGACCCATTATAGTCATTTTAATCATTCTACTTAGGGATGGCAATCAAACCTGAACCCGACGGGAAAACCCGATACCCGACACATTTGGGACGGGTTTGGGGTCGGGTAAACGGGTATGGGTCCGGGTATGGGATTTGTTTTGAAAATTTGGGATGGGTATGGGATTTAATGTTAAACCCATTTACCCGCCCCGATTACCCGATTATATATCCCCGTTTACCCGTTTATATATACCCGTCTACCCGTACCGATTACCCAATTTTATATGCCCGTTTACCCGTTAATATACGCTACATAAGTATGTTTTTTTACTTATATATTATATATTATTATTTATTAAAGTCCCAATTCCCAATAATATATTCCCGCCATTTTTTTATCCTTTACTTACTCCCCAATTTGCCTCTTCAAATTAACAAAAGTCTATCCATCTACCCTTACCCTTCTTCTACAAGCTGACAAGCAGCCAAGCGTGAAGCGTTGAAGACACTGATTAGGAAGATCGAACTTCGTCTTCTTCTCTAAGCGATCAAGGGACAAAAAAGATCGGTAGTTTTTTTTATTATTCTCTTCTCACTGAATCATTCACTAGGCATTCAAATTCTAATCAAACTCTTTTCTGTTTGTTCGTTTTTAATAAATTTTTATAGTTGTTAATATGCTCATATATCATGTTTTTAAGTTGAGTTGTGTATCTTTGTTGTTAATATGTTCGTATATTGTTTTTAAGTTGATGTAAATACAATGATAGCTGATCTTTTATAGAGATTTCTTATAAAAGAATTTGTATAGCTAGTGCATATTATATATATCCAGTGATAAAAAAAAATTAGTCGGAGGGCAGGGGAATAAGGCGGCCAGAGGTCGCAGACATGCTGTGGTTCTTTGCTAACATAGACAAAAAAAAATTCAAGAAGGTGGGGGTATTTAATATAAAAAAGAATTAATACTTAGAGCCTACTACTCACTCACCTACATCAATAATTACTCTACGACTAGAGTATGCCCATTAGTATACCCGAAACCCGTGGGTATGTCCGATACCCGATGGGTAATTACCCGCCTCATACCCGATGGGTTTTGGGCCGGGTATGGGACAGGTTTTTATAACCGGGTATGGGGTTGGGATTAGCCATACCCGTCCCAAACCCGACCCATTGCCATCCCTATACTTAATTTCCATCTATGACCCATTAAGGTCTTTCCAACCATTTGACCCATATTGGCCATTTTATTCATTCTACTTAATTTTCATCTATGACCCATTAAGGTCTTTCCAACCATTTTGACCCATTAAGGTCCTTCCAACCATTTGACCCATTAAGGCCACTTTACATACTACATAACCCAACTATTTTAAGTCATCTAACCAATACACAATAATGTATACAAAAGTGACTAGTTACAAGTCAAGACCAACTTACCTTTGTCTTGCGTGTCGTGTCCTCCTTGTTTGCTTGATCCTTCCGTCTTAATACCTACACTTGATGAACTCATAGTTTAGAACTCATGAACTCATCTTTTCTTCAATACAAATTTAGCCATAACTTATTAATGGCTTCACATTTGCTAACCATTTTCAATTAATCCGCATAATATTGAACATGATGCTTTTCTATTCATTCATCTAGGCATTTCAACATACACTTGGTGTGCATAAATTTTAATTAACATTCATATACCAAATTATGGACACACAACCCTCCTATCAACATTATACATTTCTACTATCATTATAACTAGCAAAATCACAACATAAAATTTCATCTTTACTAAGCTATAGCCTTATTTGACTCGCAGAAAGTCAAACATGGTCATCCTTCTTAAAACCCATTTTCATATACTTAATTTTCATACAATTTACTTCAATTAACAAAAATCATACATGCAACTTAGTACAATTTCTCAATTAAACATGCTACTTCCAATTTCTAAGCTAGATTATCAAGAATCATACATTACTACCATTATCCAAGAATCTCATCATCATAAAACAACCACTATAAGCATCCTACAACTCACCTTGTGTTTATTATGACCTAAGGACTTGGAATTCCTTCACATGCAAGTAAATTGGTCGATTTTTGCTTGGGTTTGGGGCTGATTAGTGAGCTTTGGGGTTGGGGTGGTTTTTCTCCTTGCTCCAAATCGTATACTCCTTCCAGGAGTTTTTGTTTTTGTTTCATTCTACCCCATTCCAACCCATAGATATAATATTGTTTCAATTCAGCCCCTCCCCTTTGGTTACTAGTCATTTTATGTTATAACTTGAGTTACTAGCTACTTAGCACTTTATTTATTCATCATTAACAATTTAGTCTATTCCTTTTGTACATGTTTACCCTCTACCCTTTACTAGTATTATTTTAAATTTTTTGGGTGTTACATATTATACATATTATCTCTCCATTTTTGCTGCCCTGAAGAGTGTTTTAAAGAAGCTTGAAGGGATTAGAAGGGACTTTTTGTGGGGCTGCACGAATAGAGGACACAAGGTTAGATGGATAAAGTGGGATAAGTTGTTGCGTCCTAAACAACGGGTGGTTTAGGTCTGGGTTGTATTAAAGATTTTAAGCTTGCCATGCTCTCGAAATGGTGGTGGAGATTGAGAAGTGATCCTAATCAACTATGGGCAAAAGTAGTTTTAGCTATTCATGGCAACAAGACGAAGGCGAAACTCATTCCGGTTAAAGAATCTATTCCGGGTCTTTGGAAGGACATCAGCAAAGTCGACGGGGTTATGGCCAGTGAAGGTATTCGTATCGAAGAAAAGTTGAAGGTGTCCGTTGGAAATGGGGCGCTGACTTTGTTTTGGAAGGACCACTGGCTTGCTCCTGAGCCGATCAACAACATTTTCCCAGATCTGTTCGCTTTAGCATCAAATAAGAAGCTTCTGTGGCAGCTTCTTTCTCCAAGATTAACGCTAGTATTCAGTGGATGGGGGGCTGGAAACGCAACTTTAATTCAGCCAGCAAATGGGTCTCCTTTACCGCTATGTTGAAGATGATCAGTAGCTTCTCGTTTACTGGTAGCCACGATATGTGGAGTTGGAATAATGATGACGGGGCTGACTTCTCGGTGAAGGGCATTCGTAGCGAGCTTGATCTTGTCAGAAACGGTTCCTTGTCCGAGGACGTTGGTTGGTGGGATTCTTGGGTCCCTCCTAAATGCAATCTTCTTGTGTGGTGGGATGCCCTTGGTAGAGTTGCTGAAAAGGGGAATTCACATAGACAACTCGCTTTGCGATCGGTGCGGGTACGGGATTGAAGATGTTGACCATGCTATGTGGAACTGTATCCTAGCTAAGGCGGTTTGGTGGCAGGTTCTTGCTTGGGTCCGGATCCCTTTTCCTTCGGATGTGAATTGTTTCAAGGATTTCATGACCCGGCTAAAGGGTTGCCCGGGTTCGAAGATTTGGAAACGGTTGGTAGTCTCTATTGCAAGCGCTACTGTGTGGAGACTTTGGCTTGCTAGAAATTCAAAAAAAATTTACGGCAAATTTATTCCGATTATCAAGGTGGTCGACCTCGTTAAAGAAGACTCGTTTCTTTGGATTTGCAACCGATCTAACATTCCGAAGCCTTCTTGGGGAAATTGGGTTGATTTTGACATAGTGGCCTGTTTGTAATTTGTTTGTGTTCTGGCTGAGCCCGTTTGGGCTGCTCTTGTTCTTTGTTGTTTGTTTCCTTTTGTTTTGTTCTCCAGCCGCTTGCTGGCTCTTTATATCACTATATAAAGTGTTTTGTCGTTAAAAAAAAAAAGAAATTATAATATACATTGGTGCAAATAAATAGAAGTTTAGTATATGTTTGACCAAGATTATTGCAATTTCAAGTACCAAGCAACCCAAGGTTTAAGGAGGGCAGTGCCCCCTTTGGTGGGGAGGTTCGGGGACAACGATCTAGAAAGGTCCTGGGCAACAAATAAGTATGTATATAGCAAGTTTGACAACTAACAAATATAATCTTATTTTCTAGCTGTGGATGACATGTTTATCTTTGACATTGATACAAATTAAGTTGATAAAACAAAGGAATTCTTGTTCATCTAACATCTCTAAGAAATATTTGGACGAAGCGGATAGAATCCTGGACATTGGGCATTAGCATCAAACATGATAACATGCGTATAACTCTGTTGAAATTTGCTTGCATTGGACAGAAAGAGAATTTTGCTCTTTTTTTCAAACCTTCTTCAATCAACCTATTATGATTACTTGTGCGTATGAAAGAGAAAAGAGGCGTGACAAAAAAGGGAAGACTAATGCTACGGATGCTTGTACACAAAGCTTTAAACTTCTTGTACTAGCAATCCTCTCACAAAGACAAGTGGCTAAATGATATATAGTCAATTAATATTATAATTAGACTTTACAAGAAAAATATCATATGAAATAAGAAATATAAAAATAATTAACCAATGTAAAACACAAAGTTTTAATATCATTTACAAACTACAATAAGAATGTCAAATGAATCAGCCTATTACTGATCTCAATATGTATACTATATTATAATGCATAAGTAACGGGTAGTTTAAGATACCTAAAAATTAAAAACTTATTTTTCATTAATAACCCTAAAATAAGGGTAAAATAGTCATTCATACATTATTTACATTTTAATACCCTATCTTAGAGCATTCACAGTAAATCCTCCATCTGCATCTCTATAATTACACTAAAAATCACTACCTTTCTCTCTCCCTTTCTATTTAATAATATTTATTTTATACTTTTATTATTACCTTTTCTCTCTCCTCTACTCACAACCACTTTTAAAAATATTAAAAAAATATAGAGGCTGAACAGTATCTCCTCCAAATTTACTGGTGAACAATGTCTCCTCTATATATTTTCTTCCTCCTCTATTCACAACCACTTATACCCACTCTATATAATATAGAGGCCCCCCTCACACTATTATAGAGTTTCTATTGTGAATGCTCTTAGTTACACTTTAATCCATTAAACTTTACTTAACTTTTGCTTATTTAAATTATACTTAAACTTCTTTTCTTGTTTTAAGCAAACCATCCCCTATGATTTTTAGATAGTCATATTTTTTGCATACATTTATACTTTTATAAAAAAAATTACATCATAATAATGAGCATTTTATTATCATTAATTTGAGTATAGTATTACTATTTTTTTTATTTTAAAATCTTTTATGTGCTACGTGATTAACGATATCTAGGAGTGAGTAATAACTAAACCGTTCACCAAAGCCCAACCAAAAAACTGACAAAACTAAATCAAAATCTATTGAAAACTGAAAGCATCCTATTTTAACTTAAAATTGGTTATTTTTTTCTTTTTGTACCCTTAGTTAACCCAAATTAGTTAAACTGAAACAGACCCATTAATATATTCACCAGAAAAATACGAACTAAAAAATTTGTGGATGGATGCCCGGGCATTGAGAAGGAAGGACGGTTTCAGAGGCGAAAGGCCATGGGGAGATACCGACAGCATGCCCGCACGATGTGGTAAGGAACACAAGCACTTCTAATGGTTTATGGTTGGGTTAGGTTCAGTTCGGTTATAAGCCTCAACCAAAGCAAAAATTGACATTATTGGTTTATCAATCTTTTTAACAAACCGGTTAATTGGTTCAGTATATTTGGTTACTTGTCGTTTTTAATTCGGTTTAGTTAATTTTGGTTAATAGCCAAAACCAAACTTTGGTTAAAACTTTGCTTAGAAGCACATGAAATGAAGGTATAAATACATGTAACGGATGTATAAAAGATAAATGTATGAACGGTTCAGTTTTGGTTTGTTAATTTTGGTTAACTTGGGGTACAAAAAAACCGATATTAGGTTAACTCGGTTTTGGTTCATTTTCAATTCGGTTTTGTATGTTTTTGTTCGATTTTGGTTGAGTTTGTTCACCTCTAGATATTGTTAATCACGTTAAAAATCAAATTTTTAATTAAAAGTATATAGCAAATTATACTCTAATATGGTTTGAAGCTGAGTAGATAGATTTATGAATTGTAGTGGCGGTATAAATAGAAAGGGTTTTGAAATTTTTAGCATTTATACCTAGGCCTGTAAACGAATCGAATCAGTTAATTTTAACCGAACACGAACACATAATCAAACACATTTTTGTGTTAATGTTCGTTCATTAAGAAATTTGTCATGTTCTTGTTCGTTTATGTTCGTCCGTTTAAGCCTAAATGAACAGTCACCAACGAACATAAACGGACGTTCACGAACATAATAAATGTGATCCAGTTACTGAAAAATCCAGTTACTAATTAGTAATATATTTATAAAGGTGGTTAGACACCAAATATGTTTGTATTTATAAAGGTGGTTAAACACCAAATATGTTTGTATTTATGTAAATATAACTACATATGTAATTAATAAACTTAAACAATAAACGAACACAAACGGACGTTCACGAACATAAATGAACTAACTCAACGTTTGTTCATGTTCGTTCATTTAACTAAACGAACAATTTTTTTGTTCGTTTATTAAATAAACGACATAAAAGAACTTCTCGCTGAATAAGTTCACGAACAGCTCATGAACATTCGGTTCGTTTACAGGCCTATTTTTTACCTCTATTTCATGTATTTATACATCCATTTCATGTACATTTAGGCAAAAAAAAATTAGCCAAAGTTTGTTTTTGTTATTCACCAAAATTAACTAAACCGAACTATAACCCGATAATCTAACAATACTAACCAAACCAAGGAACCAGGGTCGTCCCTGATAACTCAGGTGCCCGGGCCGAGTCACCAAAAAAGGTGCCCCTTAGCCTTAGGTGTTAACGAAATAAATAAACGTAAACTATTTTTTAAACGACGGGTAAAGTAATATCAAATCGATAGATCAACCCTTCAAAGTTTATATTATCCAACATTTCATTCTCGATAACTATCATTACCAATCCGTAAAGTTTTTTTTACTTAAGTGGGATAACGCTTCATGGTTATTAACTAATGAACTAATGGTTAAGTTACTTTATTACAATGGCAAATATAGAATTTCCTTTGATGGGAGCACAATACGGATCGACTAACAATAAACGATTAGTTTTATGGTTTTTTTTTTATTAACAAATGAAATAAACGAGATACTTTTAAACTCAAATGAAATAAGATAACAATAATAAAAGTAAAAAATTGTGGTAAAAATAAACTATTAGTTTTAAGGTTTTTTTATTATTTGTTTTGAATGATGTTTTTTATCATTTTTAATTTTGAAAATAATAGAGTGACTGACAATACAATGACAATGATAGATTTGAACGACATTGATACAGGTTTTAACCACATAGACTTTTTTATCAAGTACTCACAAAATCATTTAAAAAAAACTCATAAATTTATAACTTTACTAAAATATATACCCCCATCATCTTTGAGTATTTATGCATTTACCATCGTCTTCCGCACTAAATCCTTACTCTATAAATTTTTTGGTAGATCTGTAAATTTGCCCAGATCAGATATGAACCATTCCATCCGGTTTAATAAGGTTATTGCCGACCCTCCAATACATGTAAATCCGCCATTGTGATCGGCTGGATGTGCCCCACTAGAGATTGGGTCCAGGCTGGGAGTCCTCCCCACACCCCACCATTGCCGGCCTTGCAAGGAACCAATTGTTTAATAAGATTGATAATTTTTTATTTTAGTTTTGGTTGAGGCTAATAATCGAACTTAACCGAACTATACACACCCTTAGAAATGTTTGTGTTCCCCGCTGCATCGCGCGGGCAAATCCGGTTCGATGGCTGTTCTCCACTAACCACAAGGATCTACTAGTCAATATCAAATACAGTTTAAAATACAATGTCAAAGAAATTCGACCAGATTATAGGTCATTGTCATTTCTTCTATGCGTAGAGAGACATCTTGCTCGAGTATGACCTTTTGTCCTTTTGAGTATGACCATGTTATCTATGTATTCCGTAAAGGTCTTCATGTTTCCATTGTTTAATATAATAATATGTATTTCACTTTGTAGCCTTGTTAAATGAGGATGGCTCTCTTATCCCATCTTATATTTGAGTTGGAAAGCAGTTATACCCAAATGTTGTACATTTAAGTTTAACATGGATGGAAAGTTTTCAAAACTTTACTTTTCTCAAATCAACCATGTAGGGATGGCAATGGGTCGGGTTTGGGACGGGTATGGCTAATCCCAACCCCATACCCGGTTATAAAAACCTGTCCCATACCCGGCCCAAAACCCATCGGGTATGAGGCGGGTAATTACCCATCGGGTATCGGACATACCCACGGGTTTCGGGTATACTAATGGGCATACTCTAGTCGTAGAGTAATTATTGATGTAGGTGAGTGAGTAGTAGGCTCTAAGTATTAATTCTTTTTTATATTAAATACCCCCACCTTCTTGAATTTTTTTTTGTCTATGTTAGCAAAGAACCACAGCATGTCTGCGACCTCTGGCCGCCTTATTCCCCTGCCCTCCGACTAATTTTTTTTTATCACTGGATATATATAATATGCACTAGCTATACAAATTCTTTTATAAGAAATCTCTATAAAAGATCAGCTATCATTGTATTTACATCAACTTAAAAACAATATACGAACATATTAACAACAAAGATACACAACTCAACTTAAAAACATGATATATGAGCATATTAACAACTATAAAAATTTATTAAAAACGAACAAACAGAAAAGAGTTTGATTAGAATTTGAATGCCTAGTGAATGATTCAGTGAGAAGAGAATAATAAAAAAAACTACCGATCTTTTTTGTCCCTTGATCGCTTAGAGAAGAAGACGAAGTTCGATCTTCCTAATCAGTGTCTTCAACGCTTCACGCTTGGCTGCTTGTCAGCTTGTAGAAGAAGGGTAAGGGTAGATGGATAGACTTTTGTTAATTTGAAGAGGCAAATTGGGGAGTAAGTAAAGGATAAAAAAATGGCGGGAATATATTATTGGGAATTGGGACTTTAATAAATAATAATATATAATATATAAGTAAAAAAACATACTTATGTAGCGTATATTAACGGGTAAACGGGCATATAAAATTGGGTAATCGGTACGGGTAGACGGGTATATATAAACGGGTAAACGGGGATATATAATCGGGTAATCGGGGCGGGTAAATGGGTTTAACATTAAATCCCATACCCATCCCAAATTTTCAAAACAAATCCCATACCCGGACCCATACCCGTTTACCCGACCCCAAACCCGTCCCAAATGTGTCGGGTATCGGGTTTTCCCGTCGGGTTCAGGTTTGATTGCCATCCCTACAACCATGAGAAACCACAATACCACATAACGAACAAAAAAATAACTGTATCAGACTTTAATAAATCTAACTTGAAAAATAATATATAGTTGTATATATGATTTTGAACTTGTTTAGGTTTTTAATAAAGTTTTTTTTTTCAACCAAAAACTATAAAATACACATTTACTTTTTAAACCAATAAGTAAACTACTATATAATTGATTAATTGTCATGAAAAATAAAATCCTAAACACCCCATAAAACCTAAAAGTTTCATTCAACTGACATATTTAAACTTATAAAAAATGATGGTCATGCTAGTATGTATTTAGTTAAGACTATATTTCATAAAAATACGTGGCAAAAAAAAAAAAAAAAAAAAAAAAACAATGAGTTTAAACCTTGAATAGGATATCAGCTCTAGAAATAAGAGACAAATAATTCAACGCTTTCCACTACAAAATAAATAAGTAAATATATAAATAGTTATTATTATGATAAACTAAGATTCTACCCAGCTCGCGCTTCGCAGCAAGAGCTCCTATTGCATTGAGGGTTTGGTGGACGTTAAATATCAGCGTCGCTATGGGAGCTCCTGTTACGTGGAGGGTTTCGTGGACATAAGAGATAATATCAAGTGACTGTTATTCTCGCGTGGGCTTCAAGAAAATACTCGCGTCTAAAAGCTAAAAGTTTGATGACCAAAGTTTGAAATCCTAAAAGTTAAAAGTTTGGTGGTCAAATTATAATTCATTAACACATAAGTTTGGTGGTTAAAGTACATAGGTTAGTAACAAAGTAAGTGGTCAAAGTTTGGTAGTCAAATTGGGAACAAAGTAACTGTTGGGTGACAGGTGGCAGGCAAAATAAAAAAAAGGAAAGACACTGTATGTAAAGTAAAAGTGTAAGGTAGTGTTTGGTACGTAGGAATGAGAGGCGGAATGGAATGGAACAATACAATGGAATGAAAAAAAAAAGGTGTTTGGTTGGTCAAGGTAATGGAATTATCCATTACCTCCTCCATTCCATTCCTTCTAAAACCCCAAAATTCATTCCATCTAACCCCCCTGTTTTTTTTTTCCATTCCATTCCTTCTGTCACCCTTCATCACCATTGACGACCACTACCACCCACCTCTACCATTATCACCCATACCACCACCGACCACCGCCATCCACCACCGACATCTGCCACCCCCTACCGTCGCTCTTCGTTACCGACCACCGCCACGCATGGACCACCGCCACCCACCGACTAACGCCATCACCGACCACCACCACCGCGACCCACCGCCAACCGCCACCTCCACCACCTACCACCAAGCACCGACTGTCACCACCGGCACTCTACGTCACCGACCACCGCCACCGTTAACCGCCGTCGCCACCACTCACTATCTTCGTCACCCCCTGTCGCCACCCACTGCCACTGACCACCATCACCATCACCGCAACTATCACCAACAAACGTCGCCACCCATCACCACATCCCATCGTCGTCGTCGCCACTGACCACCATTACCACCACCATCGTCACCGTTGCCGCCACCACCCACCGATCACCACCACCTCCGCAACCACCAACCACCATCGTCGGCCCCGTTGCCAATAACCACCGCCACCACTCACCACCGCGATTTTATTCCTTAGTCTTTTCCTACATATCAAACGATACAAAGTAATGATTCATTCCATTCTTAGTTGTAACCAAACAAAACCATGGAATGGTAATCATCCATTTCATTCCTTTGTCCATTCCATTAGCTTCATCATTCCATTCTCTCGCCCATACCGTTACCCCATACCAAACAGACCCTAATGTTTGGTTGTATAAACAAGGAAGGATAATGTACAAAGGAACCTTAACCTACAGAGTGTGAGAAGGAACGTAGGTCATAGATTAGGGTTAAGTATAACGCGGTGGCACAATCATAATATTTAAGAAAATTTAAAACAGTTTAACACAGGTGAGGGTATTATCGTCGAATTGCAAAATCAAATTTCAATTCAATTCAATTTGCGTCGCCCTTTTCTCGTTAATAGGTTTTATGATCGGGAAAAAAACTCACGTAACTGATGAACGTAAAAAAACCACCAGACCAAAAACCATGCTCTGTTTTCGAAAATCCATGACCTTGGAACATGCTCTGTGTTTGTAATGAAAAAACAAAGCATGATTCACTAACTAATTGGATTACCGAGCATTATGGCTACGAAACGTAAAATCAAGTAAGCATTTCACCATTGTTTGTAAATAACTTTTGCTCTTACTTATTAAACAACATTTACGACCTAAAAACGTTCTAGTGAATCAGAGGATCGATGATGGAGAAAGAAGAATCATATGCTGAAAAACGTATGTTGTAAATGAATAAAACGCACGTTATAAATGAATAAAAACACACATTATAAATGAATAAAACACACGTTATAAATGAAAAACGCACGTTATAAATGAATAAAACACATGTTATAAATAAATAAAACGCACATTATAAATGAATAAAACGCACGTTATACATGAAAACGCACAATATAAAAACGCACATGTTAAAGTTTTAAATAGAATTTGAATTTACGTAAAAAAAAAGGATACAAAATCGTTGCTACAATTAGAACGTGATTAAAGACGTCATTTGAATGTCTAAAATACCCTTTAATTGAATTAGAACGTGGTTGAGAATTTTAATTGTCAGCTAGATATTATTTACACGTGGCAGTATGTTGTTGTTTCTTATCCTTTGTATGTTAAAGTATTTTGTACCGAATACTTTCTCTAAACATATAAAGCTATATTGAGATAGACACTCACATAATTGAGACTCGTGTGGTCTATGATCAAATTGATATGAGATCTAAATGTGTAACATGTTTATGCTGCACACTTGCATAATTGTCCCCTTCCAAACAACAAGTTGGTCAAACCATGATGATATTTTGGCTGTACAAAAAGATTATAATTTGAATCATGCCAAGAACCCAATTTTTTTTTTACAAGTAAGCACATCTAAATTTCTGAAAACATATTTTAATCACTTTAGCTAACATTGTTCTCTATTTGAAGAAAAACAACTCGTCCACTTCATTTTTTAAATTAAACTAGGTTTTTAAGCTGTCGCGTGTTGCAGCGGCGTCAATCAATTTGCTTCGGCGGTGGTAATACGATTTAAAAAATAAGTAAGCATATAACGTATAACAGAAAAGAAGTAAAAACGCAATTGGTTAAAAGTCAACACAATAAAAGAAAGATGTAAAGTCGTCCGCCACGCAAGCTTAGTCTACAACACATGCCTTTGGTGTCTGAGGTTATTTCTCTAACAGTGTGGAATTCCCAAGTAACCTCTTATTTTTGAAATTTAAGCAATCTAGGCATGTCAATCTTAGCATCGCCACTCTATTTGTCAGGTCATTCTTCCATTACTCTAGCCATGTTAAAAGTCATATAATATAAATATCATTTTAAGGGAAAAAAAACCAAAGCAGATTATAAATAAAGCTAACCTTTTATTCTTGAACTTTAAGCACTTGAGATATGTGAATCTTAATATAGCCAAATCCATTTGTCAGGTCAATTTTTCATTAGTCTAGCCATGTTAAAAGTCATGTAAGTTAAATACAGTTTAAAGGCGAAAACAATAAAGAAGGTTAAAAATAAAAATAACCTTTTATTCTTGAACTTTAAGCACTTGAGGCATATCAATCTTAACATCTGTTTTGACTTGTTCATATGCGATGGTTCAACCTGAAATTGGAAATGAGTAGAAAGCAACAATCTTTAGGCTTTTTTTTAGTTCCTTGATGGCTGAAGCTGAAATTAAACTTAGGTACAAAATTTTCAAATGTGTTGGATTGTGTAGTTGATTATATGTTCGCAGTAACCTTTGAAAACTGTTTTAAAGCATAAATATTTTCCTTTTGGGAAGAAAGGGATGGTTCAAGATCTCATGGTAGACATTTCATGTGTCAAAGAAAGGTGAACACCACCGAGGTTTGTTGAAAAGAAGGAGCTCAAGCATAAATCAGAAGTCAAATTACCTGAGATCATTAATGTTGGTGACGATGATTACTGAGGTTCATGGTCTAGAGTTCATGTCTATACCAGCTGTATTACTAACCTTCCATGACGCGCGACGGACATGCGAAACCTCCCCTCACCCTACGAAAAAGAAAAGAGTTGTATGTGATGAGAGGCTTCATTCTCTGTTTGGAAAGAAATCAATTCCTCGAATTAAAATTCAAGACCAAAATTGTCTACAATTTTAATTAGAGGAATTGATTTCTTTCCAAACAGAGAATGGAGCCTCTCATCATATACAACTCTTTTCTTTTTTGTAGGGTGAGGGGAGGTTTCACATGTCCGTCGCGTGAGCCTACTCTATTTCAGGAAAGGAAGAAACTCGCCATGCTACTCTAAAAGAAAAGCACAAGAGAGTAGCATGGTGGGTTTCTTTCTTTCCTAAAATGTTGAGATTTTCGCTAAGTCACAAGCATGCTCTCTTTTCGGTTTCTTTAGAGACCGTACTCTTCCGGTTGAATAGACGAACTCTACACCATTTACAATAGTAATGTATTCTATGTTGATTACCACCATTAGCATCAACGATCTCGGACAATTTGGATGCTGATTTATGCATGAAGTACTCCTTTCCAGCAAAACCTGGTCTTGTAAACCTTTATGTGACCCATGAAACGCCTACTATGAGATTTTGGACTATCCATTGTCTCTAAAAGGTTAGATATTTTGGTTTATACAAATTGTTAATTGAGTTTACTATGAAAATATAATAGCTACAGTCTACAGTTGATAATAAAATTAACAATCAAGTAGACGGCCTAAGGAATTTGTAAATATTGTACCTAGATCGAACTTTAATTTCAACTATCAAGGAATCAAAAAAAGAAAAAGCCTAAAGATTATTGTTTTCAACATGAATAACATACCTAAAATTGGCAGCTGGGTTGAGGATAAGAGGACAGGTAGGTGGTTAACGTGGGGAGAGATCAATGGTTGAACAACAGTTGTGCCAAGTTACTGTTCAAAGTAATTTGAACGGCCTGAAATATGGAAGAAGTCGAACTTTAGTATAGATTAAAATATTTTAAAATAATGTAAGATAAAATAACACGTGGCACCTTCACATTTCCCAGTTTCGGCTGCTCAAAAGGATTTGCATACGATTTGATAGCTGCCTCGCAGTAACTCCATTTAGCACATCACTCATTGTTGAGAATGGCTTTCCGCAAATGATCTTTAACCATCAATGTTGCATTCTTAACGCAATATGCAGAAGCTCTCCCCTTTCCGCATTAGCATAGGTAACGCAATAACATTTCATGATCTTGGTTTAGAGTTTTCAAAAGTAAACATATGTTACTCATCATCACCAAGGAAAATACTGCTAAAAAGACATAGTACATTATCGTTTGAATAGCCATAGTATATAAAGGCGAGGAACCCAAATAAAAGGTTTTTTAACAGTTACCCAAAAAAAAAGAATTTTAAAAGGAAAATAGCCAATGTGGCGCCCACAGCAATTCTGCACATGCATCTACCGACTCATCATAGCCCGGGGGAAAAAATATAGTTTTTAAAAAAACATAACATGAATCAAACGACATCAGCGAAAGCCTGTAAACCAGAAATTACCTTCACATGTTACTGAAAGAGATAAAAAAAAGGAACATTTTTGGGTTCAAAAGTCAAACAAATGCATATATATTGGTTGAGAGGCTCAGATAATCCAAACAGGCTGCACGTCGACTGGTTGCCATATGAACCTATGGGTTGCCCCACCAAGATACGGAATATCTCATAAGGATAAGTCCGCCATGGCTGCATACCCAACGATTACGTAGGAAACCGAAGGCAACGACATCATCATAGACGATGAAGTAGTAGCAACGATCAATATACATTAAAGGATTTCATCATAGCCCCAAGACATGTACACAGAAGATTTCGTGACCGCCATCCACAGTCGTTGCAACAACATTTTAATTATTTGGCTGGCAAAATTTTTAGTTTATCACAGCCGAACAAAGTGGGAAAACATCAACGAAGATTATACCATATAACAGAACCCAAGAGCTGTCACTGGCATTTGTCACAAAGAAAAGCCCGCTTCGACACCAAAAAATGAAAGAGATAAAAAAAAGAAAAGGAACATTTTTGGGTTCAAAAGTCAAACAAATGCATATATATTGGTTGAGAGGCTCAGATAATCCAAACAGGCTGCACGTCGACTGGTTGCCATATGAACCTATGGGTTGCCACGCCAAGATACGGAATATCTCAAAAGGATAAGTCCGCCATGGCTGCTTGCCCATCGATTACTTAGGAAACCGAAGGCAACGGCATCATCATAGAAAATGAAGTAGTAGCAACGATCAATATACATTAAAGGATTTCATCATAGCCCCAAGACATGTACACAGAAGATTTCGTGACCGCCATCCACAGTCGTTGCAACGACATTTTAATTATTTGGATGGCAAAATTTGTAGTTTATCATAGCCGAACAAAGTGGGAAAACATCAACGAAGATTATACCATATAACAGAACCCAACACTAGCATTTGTCACAAAGCAAAGCCCGCTTCGACACCAAAAAAATGTGTTTTATGGCTCAGAAGATGAAAACAGAATGGCTGTAAGATAGGTTGCAGTCTTACAGGTGCGTGACTGCCATCCACAATCGTTGTTTCGTCATTTCATCACATACCCGGGAATTTTTTTAGTTCATTGCAGAGTAAGATAGGTTGCAACCTTACAGGTGTGTGGCTGCCATCCACAATCGTTGCTTCGTCATTTTCATCACATACCCAGGAAATTTTTTAGTTCATCACAGCCAAACAAACTGGGAAAATATTAGCAAAGGCTAAACTATATAACAGTGTTCACAATAGCCGTCAGCATTTAGGAACAAATCATATAAAGAAGTTACCAAATATCTAGGAAGCCTAATCAGATGTAACGCTAGGAAACATACAGAACAGGAACTTGTTCCACCAAGAGACATAAACACACAGTGAAAGCACAATCAGGCACATAACATTAGCGCCATGACAATCAATCAAGCTACTTTGAATAATAGATTGCAAGATTTTATATATTATTATATTATGTGGTATTAGCCACGTGTTCAGTTGTGGCTTCTCACCTGGCCACGCGTCCCTACATCTCTAGTCTTCATTCTTCTCTTTTACATCTCCATTCTGTCGATCAAAGACAGTCATCATATACGCAAGCATCATACCCGAGCGCACTACGTCATGATCATCGTATGCAAAGCATAATAGGTGGCCAAAGCAGGCAACTAAACATATATCTAAGGTACAAAAAACAGTTATAGTTATCTAAGTTATGTAATTAGCCTATTTGTAAAAGACAATTCTAAACCATACGTAAAGAAGTTTGGATTGGCCCATATTGTCCCTAAAAGTATGCTAAACATACAAACAGAAAGAAACAAAACTCACATCACAGACCAACAAAATAGGGGTGAATAGTACCGATTGGCTAACAAAACAACGACTATCCAAAGGTTAAACGTCAAACGACAAAGGCCTGCAAGTGTAGAGCAAGAGGCAACAATAATCAGGAATAGGAGCAACAGCATAACAAACCATACAGCAAAACCAAATCTTTTTGATAAAAACATAAATTTAACAATAAATCTTGAAACTCGATAACACAATACTATATTAATAATCAACTTACCTTGAAAAATAAGCCTCCGAGATTCAAAACAAAGAACAAACCATGACTGCAAAGGGGTGCAGGTGAATACCAACCATCCATCAACCCTGGAACACCAAGGAACATCAGTTTTAATTTATGGTCAGATGTATGAACTCATCATAGGCCAACGACAGATCCCAACCACTAAACAGAAATAACAGTCTCTATATTCGATGGAAATGGTGGCCGACTTAAAATAACCCAGCAAAAGACTCATGCAAATTGTACGCCTTACCAATAAGAATAGATTGGCACTTCACTTTACCTGGTCACAGAACCCGGCCATCTACACAACCAGTCAACTGACACTACCATATCTAAGAAAATCCGCTTGCGTCAATCGCCTGCTCGGATTTCAATAACCAAAAGGGCCAAACCAACATTGCAAACCCAGGTTCTAATTTAAAAGGGCAAAGCTATCATTAACAGATTCAGGAGGCTCAAAGAATGCATAAGGACAATGTACCATGGCTGCAATAAGGGATGCAGGCAATAACCTGCCATCCTCCATAGTTGCCACGCCACAATAACTTACTGAGCTAATGAGTCATCATAGCCTCGTGTGTACCAGGATCCATATTAGGGATTAGTATGGTAAACCCTAAATTAACCTAAATTGAACCCTTTAAGGATTGTTCTCCTAAACCCTGCCACACTTATGGTCTAACATCGCAAGGCTGAAAGGCGGTCCGATATCATCGTAATCGGAGCATTTTCCACAAGTAAAGTAACAAACAACCACACTTATGGTCTATCATCGCAAGGCTGAAAGGCGGTCCGATATCATCGTAATCGGAGTATTTTCCACAAATAAAGTAACAAACAACCCACAAATCGGTGTTGATCGCCGACATACAGGTAATCCGAGCCAGGTGAAAAGCCCCAACTAAACACGTAGCTCAAACACACACCCATAAAACACCACATAATATATCACAAGGCTGAAAAGCGGTCCGATATCATCGTAATCGGAGTATTTTCTACATGTAAAGCAAGAAAAAACCAACAAATCGGTGTTCATTGCCGACATGTAGGTAATCCGAGCAACGTGAAAAGCCCCAACTAAACACGTAGCTCATACACACACCCATAAAACGGTCAAAAGTAATTAAGTAAATTAAATTTTTGCTTGATTTTGATGAAATAATATGTATATATATAGTGCTTTTGATTAAAAAAATAACTTCTCAAAATTTTTTTATCTTCCACTTGATCACAAATGGCAAACCAAAACCCAAATCCAAATCCAATCCTGGCCTCAATGAACCGTGTGCGAGCACCAATGTGAACTGTTGAGGAAGAACTCGCCTTGGTGGATTGTAATATTCGCCAACAAGAGATAGGAGATTACGAGCGAAACAAAAGTTTTTGGTGAGGGGTTGTCACCCGATTCAACCAACGAATTGGTGAAAACCATCGTTCAATTGATATGATATATGGAAAATATTGTTTCATGGAGGCGAAGTGCAATATATTTGAGCATTTCTACATGACTGCGATGTACGAGAACCGGGGTTTAAAAGATGAAGACTGGATTGAAATGACTTGTAAGGAATACCGAGCCATACACAAAGATAACTACCCACGTGAAGAGATTTGGAGACTTATGAGAGGACGATTTTTATAATGGTTTGATGTTTTTATTTTATGTTTTTTTATGTAATGTTTTTTTTGATGCAATGGAATTTTTATAATTTAGTCTATTTTTTCTTTATTAATGTTTCCTTTATAAAAAAATTGTGGTAAATATTTTAAATACATTTGGTAAAAAAAAAAAAAAAACCCGCTAACCTTGAACCACAACATCCTGCCGCGAGCGACCGTCGGCCGCTACCCAATACCACGTAGGCGTTGACATGGTAAAATATTATTCGATAAATCTCACACTCACGTCAAACCACAACGAACAGTCTAACATCCAATAATTAACTTAGAAAAAAATAAATAAGTTAATAATATAATAAACTGAAAAGAGGTTAAAGAAAACACGCGAGGATAAAATAATATTTTACAGACACAAATCTAGAAAAGCATCTCTACAAATTACAACTTTCCCATAAAATAAGACGTCTCCTTTTACATATTCCAAATCACTAACACTACAAAAGACAATATTACCCTCAGATACCTCAATCATACGCCTTTAATACAAGGACAATATTGTCATTTTACATCTGCCACTTCGAAGTTTGTGAAGTTTTTCCTCTGTCAAAGGAAATTCGCCATGTCTCACTGTCTTTTCTCCAAAAGCGAAAAAAACAACTAAATCCAGTCCCCTTGTACATTACGCATTAAGAGTTGTACAATGCTCTAGCTTTAGATATTTTAGTGTTGTACAGACAGCAAACCCAAGAAAAACAAAATAATAAAACAAATAGTGGCACCAAATGGCTGAGCCTTTGTTGAACCACCCATAGCTAAACCGGCTAACCATGAACCATTTGCTTCAAGTGCTTCAGTTCCTGACCCTGAACCGGATCCAACACCTGACCCGGTTCCTGATTCTGACCCTAAACCCGAACCGGACCCGGATCCAGATAATGAACCGTACCCATATCCGGGTTCTGTACCCGACCCGGAAAGTGACCCATCACTGCCTGTTGGGTTGGTATTAGTGTTGGTGTTACCGTCGGTTGTGGGGGTTGCCGGAGGTGAGGTGTCCTTTGAAGATTTCTGACTGTTAAAACATAAATACACCAATTAATGTTGCAACAAATAGATGTACATAATGTTTGGAAAATTAAAATAAAAAAATAATTCATATCATTATTGTATGAATAATAAAATAAATTATTGAACTCTCTAAACTAGAACAAAGTCCGCTATTTTGATATTCAAACCGTTTAATATTTGACGTTTTGTTAGCGGTTCGAATAAGAATTTTTGTTATAACTAGTTAGAACCATCAAATCGAACAACCTAACAAGTAAGTGGGTCCAAATCCTTATTAGTGCAAATTAAGGGGTGACGGCCTAGCTTTTTACCCGTCTACCAGCTATCCTATGTAATGTTACTTCTAATTGTATGAAAAAAAGTTTGTTATTTAAAAAAACTAAAATATTATTATGTATTCCACTGTTTTTTTTAATGGCCAACAAATTGATGTCCCGACTACCCAGGACACCCACCATTGTGAAAGCATCCATACATCCTGTGTAAAGACACTTGTTTTTTTAATGGCCACAAGTAGCGTTGGGTAGCTAGAACCCACCTAGTCACCAGATCCGGAAAATACCTAACCCTCATCCGTCCGAAAACACGACAGTGAAAAATCAGTAAAACCTAAACGAGATCATGAATCAAACCTAAGACCTTTCGGTCCCAAGTCTTATCCTTTATTTGTCTTCCACTATGTTAAATGATTGTGTATATTGCCGTTAAAAACTAAATGTGATTAATGCCGTTAAAAAATTATTGTGTTTAATCAATGCTCACAAAATGTACAAATAATAATACACAAAGCACAAGTGAACGTGCTAACCTTGGCATAGAAGGACAAAACGTGACAGTATAATCTCCTCCAGCACATGTGAACGTGCTAGTTGGATCATCATAGGCATAACTATACGATCTAGGACAAACCGATTTAAACATCTCCGAATACACCGACGGTTTACACGTGGCAGGCGTATTATACGCACCGCTACAACAATATTCTGGACTCCCAAACGCCTCACACGCACTCCTACAACCTTGACCCGACTCAGCCTTCAACTCATTAGGACACTGCCGGTTCAAATCATTAACACACCCGGTTGTAGCACATAGACCCGACCCGCCAGACACCTCCACAATCATAGCAATATTGTACCCGTCTACTAAGCTCACGTCATAAAAGTCTGACCCACCGGTTCCGAGTGTGAACTCTGCTAATGTAGCCGGTGGTGCGGCTCCGGCCCCGTTGCATTCGACTTGGCCGGAGCCGCAGTCAGCGGTTTGGCAGGACCCGGAACCGGATTGGTCAAACTTGCAGTTGGTCCGGCCCCAGAAGCGGCCGGACCAGCCGGTTGGAGCTTGGAATGTGCGAGAGCTTTGTTCCGGAAGCTCGAAACCGGTGGAGTCCAGAGATGGACTCCCCGCATTGGCCAGTATGCCTGGCCAAACTGTGTAGTCACATTTGTTGACAAATGTAAATGTTGCTCCCAAGACACCTATAGTGAGAGAAAAAAAAATGTTACAAACATAGAAAACTAGCATATTCTAACAGTACCAAGATGTGTTAGTAAAAAGTAGTATAAGAAGGTGTGTGAGTTAGCCGTTTAAATATATAATAACAATATGCTAAAAAAATATAATAACAATAGTGAAAACAAGAGAAGAATTTACCTTTGGAGAGTAATGAGAGAACAACAAAGATTGTGAGAATATGAGTAACACAGGAAGAAGAGAGCAGATCCATGTGAGTAATTAGTGATGTAATGTTTATGTTGTTTTTGGATTTTTGTTTTTTGGGTTATTATGTGATAGTGTAAAGGCAGTGTTTGTACCGTTGCAGGGGTGTAGTGGTGGTTGGTGGTGGTGAGGGGAGAGAAGGATGAGAAGTGTTAGAGGAGAGCTTTGACACTCACCAAGACACCAACCAACGGTCTGAAAACAAAATTATTTTTCTGTTTCTGCTCTAGTGAGGAACATATGGGATAGGGACCCTTTTAACACTTTCATTTTGTTTTTTGACCCCATATATTGATTCCTTTGTATATTTAGTATTACCTTTTTGCTATTGTCGTTTAGGAATCATACACACTCTAAATCCTGGCTTACATCATATATCAATAGCCAAAGGCATTATAGCCCAGCAGCATCTTGGTTGTGAGATAAGACTTAAGGACCATAAGGTCCTGGGTTCGAATCTTACAAAGGGGATTTTCTCATAATTATGAGTTTCCTCCTGAATTGGTGACTTGGTGGTGGAATATGATCGCGTGGCAACATTGGTGGCACGATGATACTCCAGTGTTCCATGAGTGATTCCAATTTGTTGGCCGTTCAAAAAAAAACATCATATATCAATAAGAGGCTTCCACATAATCTAGAATATGATGTCATATGACGTCATAGAGTGTATGAAACCCATAACCATTTGCTATTTTTAGGGTTTTATACGTACTATTACGATCATGTCCACTACCTTTAAATGGGTCACATCCGATTTTCACATACCGTAGAAATTATTTTTTTTATGGCTTTGGATATTAGCACACCCCCTCTATGTATTTGCACACTACTGTCCCCTATACATGTAAGACCCCAACCATAATTACGAAGGTTATCATATAATTAATGATCAAAACGCCGAGTTCACGGTCATAATCGAATTATTTACACATGTTTACCATTACCAACTTAAAACAATAAGTGTTGTAGTTAACGAGTGTTAAAAAGCTAATAACATTAAGCCATTACAACTTTGAACCCAAAAGTTTAAATGCGAAAGCGAAGGATTGTGTGGCGTATGCGTTGTTCTTCAATAACGGGAGCTTGGTCATCTTCCATGCATTTAATGATTCCTACTTAGGGTCACCCAAACAAAGAAACCCGATTAGAGATTATAACACATCAAACAAAGAGCAAGAGACAAGATATATGGGATTAAAAACTCTCATCGTAGCTTACGGAAGCTAAGCCGTAAGCTACGTTTGATGTTGTTGGTTTTGTTTTGCTTGGCCGTAACCTACGGCTCGAAGCCGTAGGTTACGGTTGGCCGGTTCTGACCTGATTTATCGAATAGGCCGTAGCCTATGGCTCGGGGCCGTAGGTTACGGTCTATGGCTGCTGTAAGCAAAGTAAATGTTTGCTCAAAACGTCTAGTTCATCCCCTTGTTGATGAGTTGAATTATTATCATAAAACGATTGAACAACGACCCATTTGCTTGGATTATTACATAAACTTGGGGCTTTGAAACATCATTCAATCAACTTCAACATCCATCTAAATCTTATGACTAGTAAACCGATTCATTGACCCGTTAAGCATCTACCCAATCTAGAAGCATGATCCGGGTAGACTTTCTAAGGACTTACGAGCTACCATCTAGAGCGATTTATCCCTTTTCAACCTGCAATGGAGGGCGCCAACAAATATGGAATGAAAATTAAAGACCCGACTAATCAACGATTGCTTAGTCGAGTTTGATCCTATAACAACTATACAATACGACTACTTGTGATTCCCTTCTTGTAGTGCTCACAATACCTTCCCAATCATGCTTTGATTCGAGAAGTTGTGTGCCCATTTAAGTCATTCTACCGTGTGGCTATGCCTCGTGTCCGTGGCCACGTGTGCCACTTTACTCGGTCACTATTTACCCGGTCCGAATAACAGATAACACCATTTCAATGATGAATCCTAAGTTGATTGGAAATCACAATACCGTCTTTAACTCTTTTGGCAATTACATTATGAGTACCCAAAACAAGAATATACATATGCGAGCCATAGTGGCGACTTACCTGGCATGTGTCCAACCTTTGACTAAGGTTGTTTATATCGAGTTGCATTCAAGTACGAGCTCCCCATGATGAAGCTCGTGTGGCATTATTCAAGCATGGACGTTTACATCTAAAAGCATATAACTTGACATTTAAACAAGCTTAAGTCATCGAGTGACATAGCTTTGTGCCTAATCTTTCCCGCGTGTTCCATGCGCTCCTAGGCCTCCTAAAGCCTCACCTTTGCTACCTAGTAGATTCTTATCCACCTAAGTTGTTAGGATCACGATTAACAACATGGCTACACATGAACAACCAATCTTTTATCATATTTACCATGTTTAACATATTTAACGGGTTTTAGTCCAAATTCATTCATTTGGACATTTTAACAAATACTTGGCGGGCATGAATTACCAAATCTTTTATCATATTTACCATGACATTTTAACATTGTCTTGCAGGCTATAATACATCAAATATGAGGAAACATAAGTTACCTAGTGATTTCATGAGATTTGTAGGTCCGATTTCTTGCTATCCCAAGCAAAAACCCGTTGAATTACACTTGATTCAAGCTTGTTTATGAGTTTTTAGGGTTTGGTTTGAAAGAGGGTATTTGGAACGTTAGTTTTGGGAGAGCAGGGAATGAATTCCCGGCACTTTGTTTTGCCATATAAACCAAGTTTCATCACTTGGCATTTTCAGTCCCTCATGTATGGATTTTAGTTAACTTATGCTAACCCAGTTAGTTTTTTAATTTGCAATTTAAGCCGGTTATTACCTGTATTAGTGTAAACGCTAATTGATAAATTTTGGGGTATTACAATACGCCTCGTATAGGGCAATACGTGGGAGGGGTATAGGTCGTTGCACAAACTTTCATGCAGCCCCTTATATGCCGCATATAGCACTATATGCGGCGTCTAGGTCACTGACATGTCTTTAAGTGATGAACGTTAATGACACATGAAAGTTTGTGTAATTTCATATACGCCTTGTTTAGCCCTATACGCGACGTATAGGAGGGTGTGTAAATATTATCACTTTTTTTATATTTATGATTCATTCATATAAGAAGACGACGTCCAAATAGAGTTCGGCCCACATAAAGTCATATTACACCATTTGGACCATACAATCGATTTGAATTAAACATGTTTCTAAATCAAAGGAAACCCAATGATTTAATGTCTTCGATGATCGCTTCCGTCGTTACATCCTTGTTAGAAAATATTTTCTCGTTCCTTGCTTTCTAAATCCTCCAACATGAAATTTTCACAATACTGTGCACAACTTCCTTAGAAATCTCCCCAATGTCGAATAACTGTGAAGCTCTAGCAAGTCTCTTACAGAAAAAGCAAAGACTTTAGAGATAATACACCAACTGCTAATGAATTGTCGAACCTTCGAAGTCATGATGTAACCTATAAATAAGTGATTTGTTGTTTCTAAAGCTAGTTCACAAAGGGGGCAGATATTTAAAGGAACTTGAATATTTCTTTCATTTAGCGTCTCCCAAAGTAGGTAGTCTAGTCATTTCAGCTCTCCAAGAAAAAACTTGGGACCCACTTGCACCAATTCACTACATACACGTGGCTCATATAATAGATTGAATAGATCCATTTGAACAACACAAACCACACCGAAATCAATTGAGAAATGAAGTAACCAAAAACCGAATTAACTTAAAATCGGTTATTGGTATTTTTTTTATACCCATAGTTCACCAAAATTAACCACACCTTTCATATATTCTTAGTTTTTATATATCTATCTCATGTATTTATACCCTGTTTCATTTACTTTGAAGTATAATATTACCAAAGTTTTGTTTTGGTTATTAGCTAAAATTAACTTAACCGAATCGAAAACCTACAATCAAACACTATAAACCGAACCAACCAACCGATTGATTAATAAGATCAATTAACCGATGACTTTGGTTTCAACTGAAGCTAATAACTGAACTGAACCTTACTATGGACTCGCTTAAAAGTGTTTGTGTTCTTTTTCACAAGTGGCATCCTGCAAGTTATTCTAATAAAGGAGACACTGTAGTGATATAAAACCTGTTCAATAAACATTTGTAATCGATTATGCCCATTAAGAGGAAAGTTTTACGAAAAATAATAATTTGAATGCGAAGTGATTTTGTTAATATTCAACTAGACCTATATAAATTCACTAGATTATATCTCATAAGCTTTTCGGGATAGATAAATTTAATATGAAGTGATAAAATATATATTATGATGTAACATAGAAATTAATGTAGTATAATATGATAAAACAACAATTTTAATCATGTGAATAAGAACGAAAATGTATATTAAAAAGATGTATGTTTGGATGAGGAACAGAGCTAGAAACAACCGTTGCAGGACGTGATTGAGGAGGTGGTCTTGAAGGTGTGACTTTTTTTTAAATGAGTGGTGTTAACCTAATAGAATTCCTAGTTTGAATATGACTAGTGACTTGCCTAGACATGATTAATGAATTACCTAAATACATTGTGTTTTTTTTCCTGTATAAACAAAAACCCACAAAAAGTCATTTTTTTCGTTTTTTGTATAGCACTATGGTACTCGTTAGAAAGATAATAAAACGTTCATTAATTTTGTGTATTTTTTAAATTCATATATAAAAGTTATTAACGTTTTAAAATTTTGGAGAAAACATGAGAAAGAAAAAGACTTTTAGATAGAATTAAGAGAGCTCGGGGCACCCTCGGCTAGGGACAATCGGCTTGAGTAGCCCTTCGGCTACACCGTCCCGGCCAATGGGGCTTCGAGATTGGGCTTGAATTTTTGGCTTGCCCAAGCCTTTTCGGTTTCATGATTTAAACAGTCATATGACCGTTATGTATATTAAAAAAATCAATAAATGCAACAACTAGCCGTTGGTTTAAAAAAAATAAAGAAAGAAACTTAAACCTTTATAAATAACTATTTCAATAACCATTTCATCCAAACCATTCATTCTTTCACATCCAAACAATAATGCCATGGATAAGCAAAAAAAATTTGTTGGTTCAAGCAAGAAAACCACCAAATCTTAGGTAGGCGGTGCAAGCTCATGAGGTGCAAACCGACATGATGGTGCTTCGTTAAATCCCGAATTTCAAGGTGATATATATCGGCCTAGACTACCACAACCCAATCCCCAAGGATGATTTGCACAACCCCCACTCAATTTATATGGCCCAACATACGACACAATTTTTTCCTCGTGGTCTACACAACCCCAACCTCAACCCACAAAGATATTCTACACAACCCCCACCCACTTACAATATTTTAGGAAAGGCTATGGAAGATTTCGAGGTGTTTGAAGAAGAAGCTGATGATGATGATGAAGCCATTCTCGAAACCCAATTTGAAGATGACGAAGCCTAGGAGCATATTAGAGAAGATGTTGAGGTTCGAGAAGACTCAAAGGGAAAGAAAAAAGGGAAATTTATTGGTCGCGCTGAGCGAACCGATTGGGGCCAGGATGAAGAAGTTGCTTTGGTGAAAGCATTCATGTTTCGGTCGATCGGGTGAAAGGAAACGTACAGAGTGCTGGTAGTTTATGGAGTGTCGTGTTAAATCATTACAACGAACTAGTTGCTGGTTCCAATCGCACCACTCATCTAGTTCGTTCAAAGTGGAGTAAAATTTTGACGCAATTGAATTCGTTCAACGACTTTTACATTCAAGCGGTACTGATTTTTCTCCTTATATTATTTTGAATATTTTTATAAAACCATTAATCGACCTCTAAATATATTTGTATTTTTTATTTTTATAGGATCGCATCCAGAAAAGTGGTTGCACCATGGTAGATGTCATGACAAGGGCGCTAGATAATTATCGAGAAACAGCAAAGAAGCCTTTCAAACATTTAGGGGCGTGGAAGATTGTTAAAGAAAGTGAGAAGTGGTCGAACGTCCAGTTGATGAACGAGGAGTCGGGAAATAGTTCGGATACGTGAAGAGGGCTGTCGGAATCCGGATCGCATTTTTCTACAGGAAACGCGGATATGGGATCCGGTGGGTCGGTGCCAGACTTGAACGAAGACAGTAACCCAACACAACCTAGGAGACGAGAAAAGAAACAAGTCGGGTTGTCTAGCAGAAGTGGATTGGGCGAAACATTATCGGAGTACGCCAAGAATAAAGAAACGACAATTAAGGAGATGACAGAAACGAAAAAGAAAGTCGCGGACGAGTATATGCCGTTACTTGCGGCACAAATGGCGAGTCTCAAGAAATTAGATTTTACCACCGACTTAAATTATTTAACAAACCGCATGACAATCTTAGCCGCCAAATGAAGAATGTTGTCATTGCTCGTAAACGTGAAATTGCGTTAGCATATAATTGGCCGATGGATGGACTCAAGTCAGATGAGGATTAGTTTTATTTTTTATGTTATGTTTCGTATTTTATTTTTATTATATTGGCGTTTATTTTATATTATTGAATTAATGTTTATTTGGTTTTATTTTGTTTTAAGTAATTTATAGTAAAAAAGAAAACCGGATTAGGCTACTTTAGGCTAGAGCATTTCCAGTGCTGGAGCTACTTAGGGCTATTTTAGGGTACAAATGACGTGACACAGTTTCATGGGGTTGGGATGGGGTCACGTGGGACTTGTGCCCCTTCTCCCTCTAAGGAGGAGGATGTCTCGTAACACACCCAATAGAGAAGAATGATCTCTTTAAGTGTCACGTAGGATTTATATATAGAAATAGATATAGATAATGTTTGAGCAAGGATTTTCTTTATCTCTTTCTTAATAAAACTTCTCTTATAAAAAAAAATTCGTGAATTTGTTTGATAAATTGTTAAACAAGATTTATAAAAGAAATAAAAATTATAAACATGACCCACTCTATGCATTCTTATAAAAAGTTTAACATAAAAGATTACCTCAGAAGTTTTACAAAATTTGAATAACTTTACATAAAGTTACAAATTAAATTCGTTTAAGCCGTCAATCAGAAAAGCCTTCCGGAAAACATTGTATGATAACAAGTCTTTATTTCTCTTATTTTAGTTTGCTTATAAGGCTATCTGGTATGGAGATAAAACACCCCCGTCCCTACACTTTTTCCTTGTCTCGGACCGTCTACACCAACCCCTCCCCCGCCCCTCAAGGCTAAACGGACGCACCAATCATGTAATTTTTTTTTTTGTGAAAATGGACGTTGGGTAACGGGCATATTATTTCTACGGCTAATTTTTTCTTTTGTTTTTTATAATACAATTCAACCAACATAAACCAAAACCAACCAAATCATCTCATCCATACCAAAATACTCTCATCTATCTTTAAAAACACACTAATATTTTCTTAAAAACATACCAAACAATGTCATATCTACCGTTGGTTGATTCGTCTAGTTCGTCGAGCGAAGAAAACCGGATTTTTGTGAACGCGATTTGGGAAGCGGCACAATTAATTGTGGTGGAGAAAGACGAAGAAATGAGCTCGCAACCACGACCTAGGCAAGCGGCCATAAGCAGAGACCGGGAGGGTAAGTGTATATTTTTTGTTCGAATATATATAGCAACTATTTTTTTAGAATGTATATCACAAATATTTTATGTTTACAATTTTTATCGTCACTGTGATACCCCGCAATTTCAGGTTCTCACTCCTCACTTTAACTAAACTCTAGTTACTTGTACTTACATTCTTTGCATTTTACTTAACTAGGGTTAGCTAGATAAGTCACACGTTGCACAATTATAGGTTAATAATTGTATGAAGTGGTAATTCGGGGAATTACAAAACTATATACATGAGTATTGAACCCTGGACGTTGGTGAATTGTGAAATTAGATAATTGTTGACTTAGATTGATTGCAATTACGTGTTTCTGTGAAACTATGTGCAAACTGTATGTGATTACATGAACTTAAACTGAACGCGTCATTTAAAAACCGTAATCGATGAACCGTTTGGATGGTTGGGGTCTTAAGACATGGGGTTGAACTTAATATGGTCCAAAATAGCGAACATGTCGATGAAAACACGCAATACACTGGACCTGAGCACCCGGAACGAGCCGAGGCTGAGTGAGCGGGCGCTCACTCAGGCCGAGCGGCCGCTCACGGGTGTCAGGATGGCTAAAACCGACTTAAACCTCTATTTAAGCAATCTTAAGCCCCAAGTATCCCATAACACTTAACCCTAATCGCCCCCTACTGCCTATTTACGAAAATATTAACCCCAAACACCTGCTAAGGCTCAAGAACACCATTCGGGAAGCTTGAAGAGCAATCGGTTGGTGGTTTTGAAGTGCTTTCGGTATAATACTCAACTCTATATGTTTTAATTATCTTTAGCGTATTTTAAAACATCATAACCAAGTTTGTCCAGGTCTGAAACGTTTTCATAAAGATTGAAACTTGTTATTCATAAAGATTAATGGGGTTAAACATGATGTTATGTGATAATGATTGTATGTATTGTATGAGTATGCATGTTCTTGACGTTTTAGACTTCTAGAGTTTATGATTGATGATGTTTGACTTATATCTTGCTAGGTTTTGATCAGGTTATGTGTTATTAATGCTATATTATGTTTGTTGAGTATTGATGATCGTTTATATGCAAAGATAGTGATTAAAACTAGGGTTTATGTGTGATTTAGAATCCGGACAAAATGATTGGGTCGACTTGCAGAGGCTGTAACATGATATTAAAATGTTTGTTTTGATGATTTATTTGCATAAACATATCATACATGGTCTTAGCTTTTCATAATGGGAAAAATCATCTGTTTTGGACACCGTTTGATAGGTTTTTGGAATTTTCTTTGGTTAAAGGTCATATCAGATTTTCGGATTAGTAAACTGGGTCAACTTTAAACGATCATAACTTGAGTTTTACAAAGATTTTGATTATGAAATTTGGACAGTAGGTCGACATTGATGAAACTTGAAGTTTCCAAGTGGATTCCTCCCGTTTGGATGAATACAAAATTTTTGGGAATTTTTCTACTAATCTGATTTGTTGTGAGTATTTTCTTGACATAGCTGTGTTGTATGATTTTTCATAATTTTTGCGTATGGTTTTGTCACAAACTAAAAATATGGACTTGTCCGGTAGACTACCTGGAATATTCAGTAAAATTTTGGGAGTCTAATTCAGTGGGTAAGTATTTTAAATAAATTGGTTTTCACAGCGCATAATCTATCCTAAAAACGCAGATTATGTAATTTACGCTTATGTGGCTATTTGGAGTCTTGTATGACTTGTAATTGACATGAACTTGTATGAGCACTTATATGAGGTGTATATGAAGTGCATAACTGATGTTAAACATTGTGTCACCAACGGGTCCGTAGGGTCTACTTGTGCATTTAGAATCATTAGGTGTCACTTACACGGTTTTGAACTTTTAAACGTCTTGGACAAACGGGTCATATGGTGTAATGATATTACACATATACTCACTTAGTGACACATGTAATAGGAGTTGGTAGTACGTTCTAGTTGTGGAGTTTGGAATTATTTGCTTGCAACATAAGGTGAGTTTCACTACTCTTTTCTCAAAAGCATGCGTCTCGGGGAGACAACTTATTTAACTTTTTCATAGTCCGGTTTGGGACTAATTTTACACATCCCGGTTTGGGGTGCTAGGTTCACAAGGTGAATCTGCTTTTACTAATTCATGTTTTATGTCCTTGATGAACTAAACCAACTCTATCATTGAAATCCTTCTAAATACCGAATGAATTGCCGGGTGGGCAAGCGGGTTATTAGTTGATAGCGCTAATAGGTTTCACAAACCTCACATCGTGCTGGGAGCATGGGTGTGAACTATAACTTAACATTTATTATCATTGTTGATAGACAATGATGCAAGGCACTTTGCTCACTATTGTGGGATCTCGTTTTTTAGCAGTTCGGTATTACCGGTGTCAGTTGTCATGAGTGGGTTAACTACCACTGGCATGTGAATTAGCTGTTACTTGTTGTTACATGGTCTGGGAGGCCTACTCTTTTATTTGTTGTTACGTGGTTTTGGGAAAACCTGCGCGTTTACTAACTCACCTATTTTACTTTGTGAACTCACCAACTTTATGTTGACACACGATAACATGCTTTTGCAGGTCACTAGTTTCGGAGCACGAGTAGGGCATGCATCATATAGTGTCATTGGGATATGAACACTTAACTATTTTTGAACATTTAATTATTTACTTTTGGTTTTGGGCACGTTGTTTTGCGCAGACTATTTGGTTAACTGTTTTCTTTAATTTTGCTTTCGCAACTATTTGAATGTTTTGGTTAACTATGAAACGTGTTTTACAATAACAAACTAAATGGTTTGGGAATTTAGAGTCGTTCATGTGACTTATGGCTATGGGATCCTAGTATGTCATGCGCCTCGCGATATAAACCCCGTAGTGGAAATTTGAGGGTGTGACAGTCACAATAGTTATATTTATTTACAAATTACAACATACGTGTAGGTGCACACGAGCGATTAGTAGCAGATTACTTTGCCGATCAACCGGTGTATACGGATGAGATGTTTAGGCGCCGGTTCCGGATGAGCTGTCGATTGTTCGTACGTATTGCCGATGATTTGGCCAGTTGTGACCCGTATTTTACATTACGGTACGATGCTAGAGGCAAACGGGGGTTCACAACTTTAAAAAAATGCACGGAAGCATTGCGCCAACTAGCTTACGGGACATCAGCTGACTCGTGGGATGAGTATTTACGGATGCCCGAAAGAACGTCATGTGACTGCTTGTATAAGTTTTGCAAGCGTGTTGTCAAGATCTACAGCAAAAATATTTTCGAAAACCAAACTCCACGGATGTCTAGAAATTGTATGAGTTCCATCACGAAAAGCATGGTTTCCCCGGGATGCTCGGAAGCATCGATTGCATGCATTGGCCGTGGGCGAATTACCCTAATGCATGGTGTGGCATGTTTTATCGAGGCGATCACGACCATCCAACAATAATCTTAAAGGTTGCTGCTTCACAAGACTTATGGATTTGGCATGCATTTTTTGGTGTTCCCGGATCGAATAATGACATTAATGTCATTAATCAATCATTGGTTTTTGAGGATGTTAGAAAAAGAACCGGACCGGACACAAAATCTATAGTTTCAGGGGTTGATTACAAGCACGAGTATTATCTTGCGGATTTAATATACCCAACCTACTCTACACTCGTTAAAACTGTTAAGCACCCTCCCGACGAAAAAAGAAAGAAATTTGCTAAGTATCAAGAAGCGGCGCGAAAGGACATTGAACGAACATTTGGGGTTCTACAAGCAAGATGACACATCATCGCAAACCCGGCACGTGCTTTCACACCCAAAAAACTACGTTATTGTATGTATGCTTGTATCTTGCTGCATAACATGATCATCGAAGACGAAGGCCGAGCTATTTGTGAGTACGATGAAAACACGGTGGAGGAGAATACTATTCCGGATGGCCCAGAGCAGCAAGAGTTAAACGAATTCTCGTTATGTAACGAACACATCTATCATCATCTTCAAGCCGACTTGATTGAATATATTTTGAACAATGGACACGACGACTAGTATTTACTTTCGAAAGTTTATGTAATTTTAGGATCGTTTGTATTTTTTTTAGGATGGTATGTAAACTTTTTTTTTTTTTTTTATTTTAGGATGCATTGTAATTTTTTTAATTAAATCTAGTATTTATTTGAACACTTTTTTTGTTAATTTGTTACTTTTATAAAACTAATTAAAATTAATGTTAGAAAAAAAAATAATAAATGCTTGAGACATGGAGTATTCGTGTCTCCACACCCCACTCATATCTCAAAATGTTTGAGACTAAACATTTTCTACGTAGCATCCTACATGGTATTAAGACAAACCTTATTTTAGTCTCCACACCCACTAGCCTAATATCTATTACAAAAGAATAGTTTAGTTTACCATGGTTAGTTACAACCTTATGCATTATTATTATTATTATTATTATTATTATTATTATTATTATTATTATTATTATTATTATTATTATTATTATTATTATTATTATTATTATTATACTCTTTTATTATGTGTTCTGCAAACATTTATTTTGATATGAATAAACTAGCTTTTGTCCTGGGAGCGTCCGGGTTGAAAAATATAATCATTCTAATAATACTAATACTAATAGTAATAATTATCACTCTTCTAATTAATTAAATAAAAAAATAACCTTGATATAAAGTGACACCATGTGTTGCAGTGTTGCGTGATTCTTTCTCCTAGCTTCTCTTGATGAAGTATACCTATTCATCTTTAGAAGAGTAAAATTCCAATGATAGCATGACGATTGAGCTGAATTTCAACATCGTAGATAAGAATCTGGTTTAAAAGAAAAACATGATTAATGATTAACCTGAACACTTTGTGTTTTTTTCCTGTATGAACGAAACCCCACAAAAAATAGTCGTTTTTTTCTCCGTTTTTTATATAGCACTATGGTACTCGTTGGAAAAGATAATAAAACGTTCGTTAATTTGGTTTAATTTTTTTTCTTTAAAAAATCTCGTATATAAAAGATATTAACGTTTAAAAATTATGGGAGGAAACATAAGAGAGAAAAATCTAAATTTGTTTTTAAATTCTTTTTTCCTAAAATAACTCAATTTAATTTTTATATAGATTAAAAACAGATTATTAAAATAATAAATTCAATACTATCACCTCAAGGTGCCACATTACACATTCAATGGGGGGTCGAAGCCTCCATTAAATACCACCTTATAAAAACTCAATTCTTTTATTATAAGTTATTGGTATAGATTATAGATATTAATTCTTATCAGTTACACTAAAATAGAATGGAGTGTGTGCTTGGGATTCTTTTTCGTACTTGTTAATCTTTTTTCTATCTCGACTTTTAATGCATGGCTGTATTTGCAGTAGTATCTTTTGACTTCTTAGAAAAGCCCATTTCCAGCAACTTATTTATAAAACTATGTTCATACTCCCAAGTCCTCAAAATTCTACATTGAATATAATATTATGTATGAGATACAAAGGGTGATACCAGTAACACACCGTAAAAATTATTTGGACACCCTTCTGTATGCCGGTATAGGATACGCAGTTTATAGGATTTCTAACTTCACTAGATCCTAACCATTGGCCCTCAGTACGCATGTATAGCTTTATACATGGCGTATAAAGGTACAATATCACCATTTCCAAAGACCAGTTAGTAGCCAATCATTGGGGCCTATACGCTACGTATAAATGGTGGATCTTGAATATAAAAACCTGATGGGGCCGGACTCAATACATATAAACTTTTCGAAAATTTTCGATAAAATTTACATATCGAAGCGTAAAAGTTGGGCAGGCATGGGCATCGTCTAACCTGTAGGAAGATCCGCCAATGTTACGTATAGGGCTATACAGGGCGTATATGTCCCACTAATTGGATCTATATCTCGCGTATAGCCCTATAGGTAGACCAAGGGTGTGAATATTTGGGGGTGTGCCAATAACCAAAGCCCATATAAATAAGTGCCTATGACGTCGGAATCATTATTGTTTGTGTTGGTGTGATCTCCAATTAGGGAACACCTTAGTCATATAATCGGATAGAAGTTGAAACAACCACATCTTAATCGAAGTCGTAACTTTTGTCACTCTTATGTAAGACAACTTCAGTTTCTTTAACCTTTTTTACAATTTTCACATCGTAAAAAGACAGCTTTAAGCATTGATTGTAATTAGATATATTATTTGAGTCCAAAATTAGTAAAAAACAAAATTCAACAAACTTACTTTTATGGAAAATTTTAAGGTTTTAATCAAATTTTATATTTTCACACCTTAGTAAAATGTGTATGTTAGAGCGTTTACATCTCAATGCTTATGCGATTTGGATCGTGGCCTAATAGTACACCAAATAAGGTGTTGGGGATTATACCAAGGTTCGATCCTTGAAAGGTGAAAAAAATAAAATGGGATGAGAAGGTTGCGTTCAAAAAAAAAACATGTCAATGCTTATATTACATTTAACACTTCCCTAATTATAATTTTATGGAAAATTTAAGGTTTTAATCAACTTTTATATTTCATCCGATTCTTCAATAAAAGGACCAAGTATTAGTACAAATTATTTATTCCTAGGGATGATAATGGGACATGTTTAGGTAGTTCAAACTTAATTATAAAAGGTTTTCTCAAAACTGGCCAAACTTAATAGGGTATGTATCGAGTAATTACCAATCATATTTCATGTAAACTTGTTACTCTGTTAGTTTGTTAAAAGTACCCATCGGGTATAACAACCCAAACATGTCGTGTATTTAGCGGATAACTATTTTTTTTTTTGAACGGCCAACAAATAATCCCGATCACTCACGAAGTACCCACTGGATAAACAAGTATTCCGAGAGTAACGCGGGTCCATCAATAATTTCACACCAGTTCCCGGGGAAACCCCGCCCCTCAAAGGCTCACTGCGGTAAAACCCGGCCCACCAGCAGCATTTTGGTGCCGGTAAGACTCGAACTCCCTACCTCCCGTAACAAAAACAAAGAGGGTGCCACTCCACCGTAAAATGAATTGACGTCATATAACTATTAATCATTTACATTTCTCAAGTTGTATGTTAGAAAAAATAAGCATTCAAATTCGAAAACAACCCTTCATTTTAGTCAATATTTAATCAGAATGGCTCATACATCTTTTCTTTGTGGATACTAATTTTGGGTTGCATATGGATTAAATTAGTCATACGAAATACATAACAAAAATTTAGTAATTTAGTGTGACTAATATACAACGATTTCTTAAAAAAAAGAAGAAATAGATTGTCATATATACATACTAGCTGATTACACCGGGAAGATTCTGGGGTTGAACAATCTAATATGACTTAATAAAAAATGATAAAAGAAGAAAACCTGGTTAAAGCATCATTAAGATATGGACCTTGATCGGTTTTATCTGCTTGTACACATGAATCACCATGCGTCTTCTGATATTCATCCATCACCTAATCAACATGTGCATAACAAATTTATTGTATAACCAATTAAAGAGCATACAAAACCATTTAACTGGTGTTAAAATACAATCTATTATATACATGACATGACCTTTCTTAAGACGACCTGTATTAGAAAGCCTGCAAGTTTTCACATTGTAATAATTATATAGCAATCAAAATCAGTACCTTAGCCATCCATTGTGTTGATAACTTAACGTTTATACAGCCAAGGCCAGCCACAGAGCACGATTCTACCATGTCAGACGCTGGAAGATTTTGCATGATCGCCTACATGTTATAAAGAGCATATAAAACCATTTAACTGGCGTTGAAACTTAAAATACAATCTATTATATATATGACATGACCGTGAAACAAAGCTCAAGTTTTGTCAAGGCGTGGCTAACTAGCAAAGACAACATTGCATATGAAGTGCAAACAATAACAACAACTAAATCGAAAGAACAAAGAAGACCACATCGTTACCTTAAGCGAAATCTGAGTTCAAATCACGGATACCGGCGTATGAGAGAAATTCTGGTTCCGTCAGCTTCCTTTAATCACAATATCAACACACCCACAATTAATAAAAAATAAAATCAAATTAAAGTTTATTAATTCAAATAAAAGTCAACATGGAACAACATACCTAAACGACTTTATTAAAGATCCACAAGAAACAACACGATTGTCAATTAATGATTACCAAACAAAACCCACTCTAATAGATCCCTATTGTGACAACCGGCAAAAATCCAGGTATTATCCGTACAACATAATAACTATAGATATGATTAGATATTTTGTGCTAGATTTGATTTGGCGATAATTAGAAAGATATTATCGGGGTGTGAGTATTGTTGGAGATTTATTGGGAATTTTATTAGTCCCGTATCACTTAGTGGTAAATTATCGTATTAAACACCGGTGATGACCCGGCTAACGGTAGAAAGTTCAGTTTTGACTCGTGATGTTTGATTTAGCATAAAATAATATTTTATGGATAACAATATTATTAGAATTGTTTGAGGTAATGAATGATGATATCTAAATCGTCCATGTCTAGTAGTTGCGCGTTTTTAAGTTATGACGTGAAACTGAGACCCGATACAGTAGGGAAATCTCTAGTATAACTTAATTAGCTCAAAATGAATAATTTTTATCAGGGAATATTATTAGAGGCCAAAGGGGTAAAAGCCTTAAGTATTTAATATTTATGGGTTTTATAAATTGTAAGATTGTGTATATTATGTATCAAGTTTTTTATAAAAAAATAATAATATACCCAACCCCCCCCCATGTACGGCCCGCCCCCTCCCCTTTTTTAATATTATTATCACTCTTCTATTATTATTATTATTATTATTATTATTATTATTATTATTATTATTATTATTATTATTATTAAATTCATATGATTACATATTAAACCCAACACCACACCCAACATCTCATTCTTACACCTTACTCCACAAAAACCATCCATCTTCCTCTCCTCTCTCCCCTTAAACCGTAAACCCTCCCCATCACCCTCATATTCACTTATTTTGATCATCCGTTACAAGGATGAACTCAAAAACTTGAATATACTAGTAACCTTGGTGATTTCAAGCCAAAACTTGCAAGATTAGAGTGACTTTTAGAGAGAAAGACCCCCATTTTCAAGAGTTTTTACAAGGTAATCTCCTTTAATATAAATCCTACTAAAAGTCTTCTTATTTTCTGTTTTGATTCATTATTCACCAAATAATCTAAGATCTTGAAAACGGGTTTCATAAACTAAACAATGGGGAAGAGATTAAAGGAAAAATGGTGATGAATGTGTGAGTGTACGTCTGTGCGTGAGTGTGTATGTGCTTGTGTGTGTGTGTTTATAGAGTATTTATTTTGATGTTTTGATGGTTAATATGCTTAGATCCCTTGATTTTAGTCCCATGCAATAATGGTTTTCAAAGTGATTAGAAATCTGAAAAACGATCTTGTTTTGATGTTGGTAATGGACCAAATAAGTGGAATGATAACAACATTAGAGAAACATGGATTGTTGATGTGTAAGAATGTGTTTAGGTGTAAGTTAATGATGAGTTTTGGATGATTTGTGATACAAACTCAGGTCTGATTATAATAAAGTTATAAGGGATTTCATAAACTTAAAATGGTACAAAACAAGATTTGATAGGATCTACACGCTCGGGAAACCTTACATGTACGATCGAAACCCGTTTTTCGGCTTAAAACACCAAAATAAAAGCTTTAGAAGCTAATATTCTAAAACTGATTTGAAACAAGTTTCTATGACTTATGTTGATGAAAAATAAAGCATGATAAAGTAAATGTGAAAGACCTAAGTCGAAAACCTAAGTATACTTGCAAAAGACGCGTGAAAATAAATGTTTTCGGTGAATTTTGTGCACTTACGATTCATGCATTTAGGGCTGATGTAAAATAACTATATGAGTGTTAAATGTAGTATAAAAATCACTCATTCAGGTACAATAGACGTTTACCTTAATAATAGACGCTTACAGTGCAAAACTATGTCCTGAAAGTCGTCCGAAACGTGATTTTAAGGCATATTATGTTTATGTGTTGTATCAAAAGTAGAGCAGCCAAAATAGTCTTGTTACATGGAATTTTATGCATGTTATATGATTTAAATAGAGTTTATAGGAAAATCATAGGTTAACATGAGATATTGGGAGTTGCTTGATGTGGAAATTTGCGTAAACATGTTCTAGTGTGCTTTCTGTGCCTATGATTGATTTGCATGTTGGGATAGATGGTTAAGATATGATGTGCAATATTAATATGACACCATGAAAGTGTAAGTAAGGACTTAAGAGTTAGGTGATTAAATGTTAAATGGACCCTGCGATGTCTAGACTTAACTGTTCGTCACATGTCACCAACGGGTTAATAGGGTAAGGGATAACGAAAATTCAATACTTTCGATTTAACTAAGTCGAGGTAAATTGGTGAATAGCTTGATTAGACTTAGTACGGTTACTGAATTGGCCCTACGGATTTGGGATGTAATTAGGTGAAGGATTGTAACTTGGAGTTGGGAATTACCCAAGTTGTTGCATTGAGGTGAGTTTGACGGCCCCTTTTCTTTAAATGTTTTTGAATGTTTTTACAAATCGGGAGATTAACATGCTTGTATGATGAGTTAGACTAGAAATGTAGAACACTTGATGGCCTTAGGTCGGTGCCTCGGTGGGAACGATTTCGTGACACCAGTGTCCCTTCGGGTTGTCACATTCCCTGCACTTCTTAATCATTAGCTCTTGGTCTAGAGCCGTTGTTTATGTTATAGATCTATTGGGTAGACGCCCCCTTTTTCAGGATGGGCATAGTATTTACTGAAAAAGAACATAACCTCCAAAAAGTTCCTCTTGGACTAGAGGTCACCCCGGGAATAAAGTTATGGTTTGATTAGGAGCCTTTGGATACATCATACTTGTTAGATTTTCGCGAGTCTACTTGGTTCTCTTTTAGTGATAATTGATCATACATTTTCATTAAACTTGAAAGTTTATTTATTACTTTTAAACCTGTGAACTCGCCAACATGATGTTGATATTTTTAAGCATGCTTTTCAGGTACTGATGCTTAGGTAGTTAGAGAGTGGTCTAACTGGGCACTACGATGGACATGATGTTGGGACCGTTTAAAATTACCTAAAAACAATGTTTATTTTGTTTTGTAATACAATATTAACTTAAATTTCGCTTCATCTTGGTAGAACTTGTTTTCTTTGTTTCCAACAACTTTCGTTATTCACGAATTTTAAAACAATGTTTAACTAGAGGGTGTTAGCAAGATGTCCATAAGTAATTACACGTGAACCGCTAAACTTTGTGGTAACAACTTCTGTTACCTCATGACTTGCATTCTGCTGTGCGCTGTCGGGGTGTGACACCAACTTTAGAACTCTCGGAAATTGAAAGATAAAGAACAAAGTTGCAATAAACATTCAACTGTTTACAATCAACCAATAAAAACAAATAGTAAAAAAACATCAAATGCTTAGATTGCTAGATCCGAACAAATAATAAACCTAGGTTAAATAATTCTATAATAATAATAATAATAATTTATTATTATTATTATTAAATTCAAATGAATAAGATGTTTTTATAATAAGAAACAATATCGTATGAAAAGATAAAAGATTTTGAAACTTAAAATATATAAAAGGAGCATTGATTAATGAATAATTTGTGATATAAATATATTTTTTTTAAATTCTCATAAGGAGGGAGGAGGCCACCAATTAATGTCATGTCATCAAACACCAATTCTTTTATATATATGTACTAGTAAGAAACCCGCGCGATGCGTCGGTGGCGACATTTTTCAATGAGGTGTTCGTTTTTTGTTGATTTATCAATCCTCTTGTGATATATTTTATGGTAGGTTTGTCACATTACTATTCGTAACATTGGTGTGATTTATCTATGTCAGGAGGTTTAAAGAGTGTTGGTGATCTAAAATATATACAAACATTTAGTTTGAAAAAGAGAAAACAAAATCACCTAGATTTTGATCAAGAAATATAACCAATAATCTGTTTTTAACAGTGGCACCCAATATGAACTAAATTCAAACAAAAAATTTTATATGGTTGATGTTAAAACACATAAAGCAAGAGCTTAAATATACAAAAGCTTTATAGAAATAGTAATTACAAAAAGGTAAGCACAGTCATAAAAATTATTATTTACACATAATTGCCATTTATATCAGGTCATCTAGCCGCTTAGTTACACACAAGATGTTCTTGCAATTGGAGACCTAAAAGCAACTAAAAATAACATTTTGGTTTTCAGCCAGTAACATAACCCTGTGGATTCTCATTGTTGCTGCTAGTTCCATTGACCGGGTTTTTCATTGTCTCGGAGTTTATTTAGGAAATGGCCATAAAATCAAGGTCAATACCTAAACAACTGACTTGTAGCCTAAACCACTATGTCAACATGTTAAACTACAAAGTCAAACCTTTTTAGCAGGGACAATCAACAATTCATAGAAGCTACCAAACGAAAAAAATATATCAGCTTGTTTCCCAACGACGTACAGATTTAGGCACTGTGTTCGGCTGTTCGCCACAACTTAATACACTTTTTTTCTTGCATTGACCAGACATTCTACATACAAAAATAAACTAAACAATTAATCAACAAAATCAGTTAGATCGTAAAAAGACTTAACTGTATCCTTTGTTGATGAACATATATAAACTTTTTAACAAAACATAAAGCAAATTCAAAAATAAATAAAAAAATTTCTTCATGGGTATGTACTAATTCAAAAATGTACTTCGGGGAAACATTGTTTCTTTTTGGCAATTTGAGTAGGATAGTTGTAGAGTTCCATTGTCTTTTAGCGCCACTTTAAAGTCAAAGAAAAGCAAATTGTCAGATATAAAAGCCAATACAACCCTATGGTCCAAAGTGAAAAAAGCTCACATATTCTTTGTTTAGTAAAAGGAGATACCAGAGTGGAGCAGCTTACAGCTACTATTTAGCATATATCATCAAAATAGTATAATCCTTCAAATCATAGCAGCAAAAAGTTATTTGTTTACTACCTTCTATTGTTCTCAAGATTTAAGGTCATCTCAGGTAAGTCAACATTTCAAAAGCTTAATCAACTTTTAAGACAAATTCAACACCCTATTCAAGAAGGATCGTATTATTGTTGAAAGACAAAAATGTTTATTTCTTGCATTTTGGTTGTTGATTTATTCGTTTACCATATTCCAGATATAAATTTTCATTGCCAAATATGGTTAAACTTTAACATTTCAATAAATATAAAATATTTTTGAATAAAATGATTTAATTGTCCATTTGACCTATTTCCTTAATGTTGTATTTTTAATTGACCGTGTGATGCAATCGGACGTCTCTATTAGCCGTTTGGAGTTTGGACATGTTAAAACAAAAGTGCAAATTCCAACTGACCTTTAAACCAGATATACAAATGTATAATCATCCGCAAAAAGTTTAATCCTTTAAGAAAATGCAAGCTTTAGAGAATCATTAAGCCTAATACATGCATAATGCAAGCTATAGAGTTTGTTTAGAAGTACATATTCTAACTTAGTTGATTAAATAACATACAATATGTAGTATAATGAAGCAAGATAAATACAATAATAAATAGACACACATTAGAAACTAAGGTTGTAGTAAAATTAGTAAGAAACTATATGTACGTATATCAATTTTGATACACCGTTTTAATAATTCAAAATAGCTACTGGGTGTAATAAAAGTGGGTAAAAAATCCAAGTAGTCTCTTTTCGCATTGTGTCGGAAATGGAATTGAAAATACGGGATGCTAACACATGGTGGTGGTGACATCACGTAAAGAAAAATGTATGTTACTAACATATGCGAAGATAACATCTTTGGCACAAGAAGATGCATATGCATGTATATTTATAAACAAAATGGTTACTCCCATCCTTACTGATAAGGGATTATTATCATCATTACCTGAGGCTCCAAGTAAATATGTTTCGCTCCTAATTCTTAAGAATGAAACAACGCATCCAACCTTAACTTCTCATCACCATCACCCAATTTCGGTCTGAAAGATATTAATAACTTATATAAAGTTTTTGTACAACAACAAACATGAAGATTATTTATTTCTTTTGTTTTATTTTATTTTTTTGCATCTATTTCAGTTTTAAGTTTCTGTATAAACATGAACAAGTGACTGACATATAAGTTGAGGCAAATATTAATCTTTAGTTAAAACTCATTAACATCTCCAAGTTAATCACATAACATGACCATCCCTCGAAAAAGGAATCATACAACAATTAAAAAGAAAACAACACATTTGTTTATAAATGGGTCAATTCAAAAATTATAATTTTACTTTATCTCTACTTAAACAAACGTGTTACCTGAAATAGGCAGTTGTTGCGAGCAAGAACAACCTGATCCATTAGACACAACAGAATTAGACACACTGATCAATTAAAAAACATACTACACTCTTTAAATACAGATCTATTAGTTTTAGGAAGTCACCATTTACCAAGTGTAGTCTTCCCACATCATGTAAATAGTTTCCGTCTTCTGACAGATGTGAAGTTTCCAACCCTAGACCGCTGAAACAAACGGAAGGCACAAAGGTTAGATAATCCCAAAGTGTAGATGTGAAAAACAAGTTAAATGTTTTGAGTTACAAACAATCGAAGGTTCTCCCAAATGTTAGATAATCACAAAGCTCATATGAAGTTTAGGTTCTCCCAAAAGTTGATTAAAAAAACACACCCAATAAAAACCATTATTCTAAAACATTCCAATAAAAAGCCAGTTAGACTTTATCCAAACTTTCAGAGAACTTTTAAAAAATTACATATTGACAAATGTGCTGAATTTTTTTAAGGGCTTACAATTAAGAGAATTAAAAAAATGACATGCTAAATAATATATCATGAAAGTATGCTTGCAATTAAAAGCCATTTTTTGATACTGGAAAAAAAAATGTAACCTCTTTTTCCAAAAAAAAAATGCTTTATATGATTAAAATGATAGAACACAACACCAAAGCATATTTTGAATCAATGCTTTATGTTACATATACAACCAAATGCAAATAAGCATCTCATTGCAAACAGAACATAAAAAATCTGCAACGGTATAATATGCAGATAAGGAGAACTTACTTTGCAACAAAAAGGACCAACATTTCTTTCTTACACACTTTTAGCCAATCTTCATCATTGTTGCCAAGATTGGCCCGTGCTGCAAATATTACATGATATTATTCTAATACACTAACTGAGATTCAACTTGTCTAATCGTTAGCTAAGTTCATATATTTTACCCAAACTTTCAACCCGTTTAACTCTTAGTACTTGAGATATTAAAACCCAAATTAATCCATCACATACAGATCATAATACAAAAAACAATGGTTTGATGTACATACCATTTATTGCAATTTCTAAGCCATTTATCCCTTAGCAAGTTTACATCTTTGTCCAACCCCAAAAAATGACCCCTATCACAACATAGAGCATGGTGAATTACAGCTAATTAAGTACACGTAAATTAAAACCAAATGTAAACTACAAATATACATTGCATACAACTTAATTGGTTTGCTGTAAACAATACAGTGACTTCTCTTTTGGAACCATAATGCTTGTTTCTAAAATAAAGAATATTAAGTATTCAGTGAGTGTGAAAAAGCTATACCAAAAGTGGGAGATGATGCAAGCAAATTACTCCATTAACACAAATTGTCACAGAACGGGCTAAACAGTTAACAGAAATCCACACATGAAACAAAAAGACAATGCTAAACATAAAATCTAGCCTAAAATCAGCAAAATTCAAGCATAAAAATGAGATATAAACAAGCACAAATTAAACATAAAAATAAGTTAAAGGCAATCATGGGTAGTGAATCCTTATTTTATTAGCACTCCATCAAAGAAGCCTTCTTATGAATAAGAAAGTTCAGAAAAATTCAACCCAAAACCAAAAACCCTAATTTACTCTTGGCAAGGATGTCTTTAGCCATACATGTTTTTTGTGTTCTACTGTTGGTTTTGTTAAGTACATACATTTTAAGGAAAAAAACTCAAATTTAGAAGATCCAATTGTTGTTTACTTCCACCATTACCGGCCAGCGACCCTCCTCCCATCAGTCTTCACCTTTCAAGAACTCCAAAATCCATAAACAACTTTGACCCAGTTCACAAAATTCAAGAAAATAGAGTATTCGACATCAGGTTTCTTAACAAACAAAACCCAAAATCAGATTCGAGAGAGGAGAGACTGGAGGTTGGAGGAGATAGGGTTGAACAGGAGGGTCCTTGTGGCCGAGATTTGAGGAGAGAGAGAGAGAGATATGAGGATGAGTAGGTTTGAATTTCAAATATGGATCTGGAAATCTAGGGAAGAAAGAGGCACGTGATTTTTGGTTTTATCTGTGGCTTGAAGAGGTTTAAGATATTTTCAACAATGCGTGCTTGAAATGCTTGTGTAATAAGCTTTAAAGGTTGTACATCAGTAAAATGACTATCTTGCCCTTCCTATATGCTTATTAATATAGTATAGATATATATATATATATATATATATATATTAATAGATTTAAAAAATATAAAGACACTATTTCGGTTATATAAACGGGTAAATGAGTATAGCGCTGAATGTGTCGAGTTTTGGTTCGATGCGTTAAGGTGCTTTTTTTTTTCTGTTCATTCCTAAAAAATATGAGAAAAAATACCCCAAAGACATGATGTGGTAATGTGTTTTTTCTCTATTCAAGAAGTGGAGGGTTCAAGCATGTACAAGATCATTTAAGAGTAGGTTAGTCTGCCGTTAAAAATAGCAATTAAAAGAAATACTATTTAATAGGAGATAAGCAAATCTAATATGAAGCTATAAAATGTGTTTTATGATGTAACATAGAATTAATGTACCATAATATGATAAATCAACAATTTTAATCATGTGTATAAGAATGAAAATGTAAATTAAATTGAAAATGTACGTTTGGATGAGGAGCAGAGGTAGCAGCAACCATTGCAAGGCGTGATTGATGCGGTGGTCTTGAAGGTGTAGCTTTTTTAAAAACGACTGGTTTTGACATTATTTTGTTTTGAATAAAAAGAGAACTCCAATTTACAATTTCATTAAAAATTTGTGTGTCACACGAGTTATAACATTTTTTTGCTTTTATTTATCATTAGGTTAGAAAATTTTATATTACATGAGGTTGGATCAATAAAATATTATGGTTTTTAATATGCGGAAATATAAAAACAATTTGTCAACAAAATAAATATTAAATAAATAAGAGATAAACGTAGAATTGTGATTTAATAATATTATTTTATATGAGAGAGAATTTTGAGATAATCATAAGATTTTTATGTATTATATAGTAAAATAATAATAAATTAAGAGATAAATATAGTAAAATAATAACATTATTTTATATCAGAGAGAATTGAGATAATCATAAGATTTTTATGTATTATATAGTAAAATAATAATAAATTAAGAGATAAATATAGTAAAATAATAAATTAAGAGATAAATATAGTAAATATTTAGCTAATTAGGTTATTTATAACCTAAAATTTCTTGCGAAAATTCAAGGGTGGAGATGGCTTCAGCAAACGACATGTGGAATACCCTAATTGTTTTATTAATGTATAGATATAGATTGAATAAAAATACATATGGGGAATGGGTAGGGATATTTAAAAGATTTGTCAATAGAGATAAGTAGTATGACTTTAGCTAACCCTATGTGTTTTGGCTTAAGGAGTGCATAAAGATTATGCTATTAATTCACGTCATCGGAACGCTGACATGGCAATGGATAAAACTTAAACTCAATCGCTGCACCCTGTTGTGGCTTAAGGTGAGCAATGACTTTATCCGATTTTTTTATTTTAACTAGTGGGTTAGCCCACATGATGCGGCGGGTGGCACCGAGCCTCTTTTAGAGAGGGTGTTTTTGGTTACTTGCACAAAGGTCGCACGTTTTATAACAAATCGTAAGGACTAAGGAGCGTCAAATTTAATGGGACATGATGGGTGTTAATTTCTGTTACAAAGTGAAACCGTTATCCAAATGTAGTTATGAAGAACAAATGGCTCGATTTCGTATATAAATGCATTAATGAACAATTCCATATCTAATTGACATTTTTTAAAACTCATTCCACCAAACTTAATTAATTTTTTTTTTCTTAATTGACATGTTGACCTCAAATTAGTATTGCGGTCACCGGTTTCAATATTTGATTGCTTTTTAATGACAATTTGATTGTTTCTTATAAGTATTTTATTTATAAGCTTCATTATATTTATATAGTTTTATATAAAGCTACTAATGAATAAATGGTTATGTACCCTTTCAAATACCCATGTTAATTTCATGACTAACTTATAAATTTAATATTTATATTAACTTACTCATCAAATTAATATTTATGTTCAAGGATCACCACATTCAATTGGGTGTTTATGAATGGGTTACATCTTCATGTGGATACAAAGAGTGCATAAGAGATATATACAATTAGTATTAAAAGTTGTACATGAGGGCATAAAAGGAAGAAAATAACAAAAAAAGTGAGAGACTTGTAAAGGACTCTTGGTATACCATCTTAACTTTGGACAATTTGAACATATTTGCCCATGCCTCCTCCTTTTTAATGTAGTATAGATAATGTTAGATTAAATAAAATAAAAAGCATTACATTGAATAAAATATAAAAAACATTACATTAAAATAAAAAACATGACATTAGATAAAAATAAAAACATTTCGATAAATAAAAATAAAAAAAACATTTCATTATATAAAATAAAAACATTACATAGACATTTAATAACTAGAAAATATAAAACCTAACGTAATATTGGTCATATAATTTGCCACGACGAAACATGTGTGAAATCATGCTTGGTCTCGAAAACATGCTTGACGTGAGTGAATGCTATGACCACATCTTCTTTTTCATTGGGGAGTTCGTTTTTTCTTTTTTGTAAAATCGTTCGAAGGTTTGACACTTCGATTTGAGGTCCCCGTAGTTGTGGAAGATTGAACACAACTATATTGTGTTCCCCCGACAAGCTGACTACACTCGGCTAAAACTTTAGCACATTGTGGAGACCAACTTTGAACACCCCGACTAGTCAATGTGCCATCGTCGTGCACGTTGTTGAACGTGATGACTAACGCAAGTTCTTCATCTTTCGTCCAATGCACTATTGTTTTGAATGTTGTAGGAGAATAAATTGAAGTTTTGAATGTGGTTGTAGAAGAAAATGAAGGTTGAATGTTTTATAAGAAGATGAAAATGGTTAAAATTGAGAGTAAATGTGTATATTTATATATTAAATGAAAATTGGCTTTTTTTTTAATTCAAAAGGTTAACTAGCTGTTTGCGGACGTGACCGCGCTCGCATGTGCCTTCACGCGTGGTTGTTGTTATGTTCGTGAGTCACGTGGCTCGTGGACTCGCTAGCGTGCTAATAGGCGCCAAACAATTTAGTTTAAATTTGAATATTGTTGAATTGTATTTAGTCAAAATAGTTGTTACGATAGTTTTTATATTTACGAGAGCTTATCTCCAACATTCTAGGATATACTACTGTATATTAAGTTGTATACAAGTTCAATAAAATTCATTGAATGTTTTTAGTCTTTCATGGTATCAGCCTAGGTCTTCTTCTACCTAACATCCATTGTTCTTTTACCTTACATCCATGGCAGGCCCTACTCCAAACTCCTCCTCCTCTTCTGATCCAACCACCACACCGCTCCATACTCTCTTACACCTAATCACCATCAAACTCTCATCAACAAACTTTCTTCTCTGGAAAAATCAAGTCGTACCGGTCCTGTCATACCTTCGTCTTCTTGATCACATCGATGGTTCTTCCGTCGCTCCACCCGAAACCATATATGCTGATGGCAAAACCATCTCCAATACAGATTTTTTCACCTGGAAAGAAGCAGACCAACGTGTCATTCTTTTGCTTCATTCCACCTTAACCGAAGAAGCCATGGCCGAAGCCATTGGTCACAACTCGGCTTATCATGTTTGGCAAGCACTTGAGCATGCCTACAGTCATCAATCTATTGAACGAATGCATACTCTCCGTGAGTCTCTTCGTCAACTTCAGAAAGGAACTTCTACAGTCTCCGAATATGGTCGAAATTTCAAATCTCTTTGCGACCAATTGGCTGCCATTGGTTATCCCGTGACCGATGAAGATAAACGCCACTGGTTTCTATGTGGCCTCGGTTCATCCTTTGAATCCTTCTCTACAGCCCACCGTACCGTCAAACCATCCCCACCATTTCGTGATCTTCTTGCCCAGGCAGAAAATCATGACCTTTTCCTTCAAACCTTAAATGTTTCGCCCGCTCCTCAAGCTGCCTTCTCTGCCCAAAACCATAGGTTTTCGTCTCACTCCACATCCTCTCGTGATTCCTCACAACGAGGTTGGTTTAGGGGCTCACACCATGGTCGTTCAACACTCGCCAAACGTCCTCCACATTGCCAACTCTGTCGAACAAATGGTCACTATGCTAGTGCTTGTCCTAACATCTCAACTTATGCTCAAAAGGTCACACCAATTGATGCCAACATTGCGCAAGCTTTCCATGCTAAGTGCAACTTGGCGCAAACCACTCCGGATTGGACGGCTGACTCGGGAGCCACGGCTCACATGCTTCGATCTAGCGATGCACTACATGATTCCCATGCAGAATCTGGTAATTATGTTATCTTTGGTAACGGTCAGTCCCTACCCGTAACAAAAATTGGTAACACAAACATTAACAATATACCATTAAATAATGCTCTTGTTGTTCCAAATCTCACAAAAAATCTACTGTCCATTAGTAGATTAACAAATGATAATCTCGTTGATGTGTTATTTTCTAACAATTTCTTTCAAATCCAGGATCGCAAAACGGCGGCAGTTTTCACTAGAGGCTCTTGTGAAAATGGATTTTATGTTCTGTCACAAAGTCACAAGTCTCTTGTTGCTGCCCTTGCTGCTCCTCACCTTCGTGCTTCGTTCAATAAATGGCATAGTCATTTAGGCCATGTTTCGTTTGACACTATTTTCGTTTTAAATAAGCATGGACATGTATTTGTTACTTCCTTGTTACCCACACCAGGATTATGTTCATCATGTCAATTATCAAAAGCACATTGTTTACCTTTTGTTGAAAATAACAAATGATCTTCACATGTGTTGGATCTGATTTATTGTGATCTTTAGGGTCCCGCACCCATTTCATCTACTAATGGATACTTGTATTATGTCATATTTGTGGATGATTTTTCTCGTTTTACTTGGTTATATCCATTAGAACTCAAATTTGATTTTTATAATATTCTAGTCACTTTTTTAAACTTTGTACACAATTAATTTACATGTAATGTCAAGGTTTTTCAAAGTGATGGCGGTACCGAATTCACAAACACCCGGGTTCGAACTTTTTTCATCAACATGGCATTCTTCATCGTTTCTCATGTCTCCACACATTCCATGAATACACGATCAAAATCGGGAATATTTAAAACCAAACATTTTGCCAACCTAACCGAACTCTCCACAACGTGTTTACATCAAGCTCTTTTTGCCACCTCCATTCCAAAGGGAGTCATAACAACTTCCAAAAATTCAAAATGGGTTTTCGCAATGCATGACGAGTTGGACGCTCTTAAAGCTAACAACACGTGGGAACTTGTTCATCGTCCAACCCACTCGAATGTTGTTGGTTCCAAATGGATCTATCGTATCAAATACAAAGCAGATGGTTCTCTCGATCGTTACAAAGCACGTTTAATTGCTCAAGGTTTCACCCAAGTTCCCGGTCTTGATTTTTCCCACACTTTTAGTCTCGTTGTCAAGGCCTCGACTATTCGAGTTGTTCTTAGTCTTGCCACTATTTATAGTTGGCCGCTTCGTCAACTCGATGTTAACAATGCCTTCTTAAACGGACACTTAACTGAAACGGTATACATGGAACAACCACCGGGATTTATTGATCCAAACTTTCCAAATCATGTTTGTCGTTTAAACCGTGCTTTGTATGGCCTTAAACAAGCACCCCGTGCTTGGTTTCAACGTTTAAGCACCTTCCTTGTCTCTCTTGGTTTTTGCTGTAGTCGAGCCGATCCGTCTCTTTTCATTTACAAAACTGAAACCGTGCTACTTTATCTACTCGTTTATGTTGACAATGTGATCCTTACTGGTAACAACGTGTCTGTTATCAATGACTTCACTGTTCGATTAGATAAAGAATTCAAAATTAAAGATCTTGGAATGCTAAGCTATTTTCTCGGCCTTGAAGTCACGCAAAACTTAGCCGGCTTATTCTTAAGTCAAGCTAAATACGCTCATGATATTCTATCACGAGCTGGATTACTTGATGCAAATCCGGTAGCCACTCCGCTGACCACCGATGACACGTTCATTTCCACCGGTACTCCGTTTCATAATCCAACTCTCTATCGATCCTTGGTAGGGGCCCTTCAATATCTCACCATAACCAGACCGGACCTTTCGTATGCCGTAAATCAAGCTAGCCAATTTCTTCAAACTCTAAGAACAACCCATTTTCAACTTGTCAAACGCATACTTCGGTATGTCAAGGGAACTTTATCTTTTGGTCTCATTTTTGATCGGCCTCTCAAAACCACGTTAGTAGGGTATTCAGATGCTGATTGGGCACGTTGTATCGAGACACGGCGTTCAACTTATGGTTACTCTATTTATCTAGGTGGTAATTTAGTCTCTTGGAGTGCAAAAAATCAACCAACTGTATCTCGTTCAAGTTGTGAATCCGAGTATAGGACTATGGCTAACACCGCTGCAGAAATCATTTGGTTAACTCACTTGCTGCGTGAACTATATGCTCTTCCGCCAGACCGACCCACATTATTATGCGACAACAAGAGTGCCTTGTTCCTAAGCCAAAACCCGGTCTCTCATAAACGCGCCAAACACATTGATATTGACTATCATTTTGTACGGGAATTGGTTTCTGCAGGTCGTTTGTCAACAAAATTTGTTCCGACCACGCTCCAGGTAGCCGACATCTTCACAAAAAGCTTGTCTCGTCCTCTTTTTGAACGTTTTAGTACTAAACTACGTGTTGGATCCCTACCTGTTCGCTTGAAGGGGGGTAATAGGCGCCAAACAATTTAGTTTAAATTTGAATATTGTTGAATTGTATTTAGTCAAAATAGTCGTTACGGTAGTTTGTTATTTAGGAGAGCTTATCTCCAACATTCTAGGATATACTACTGTATATTAAGTTGTATACAAGTTCAATAAAATTCATTGAATGTTTTTAGTCTTTCACATGCCATAATGTAGAGTCTAAATTATTGGTGATGATACTTTAATAGGCTTCATATGCATACTTAGCATAGTAATGCATTAATACACTATATTGTCTATTAGTGAATACTTTGCATAGCTTTATTCATTGCTTAGTGCCTTAATGTATACACCGGTAAACACATACTTCTACATTTGAATATTTGTAATTTTTATTGTTCTCGTCAGTATGTTCTCATCTTGATTTTGATCCAATTAAACGTATCGATATTTAATTTGTAACAAGGCTTGAACTTTTTACATGTTTCGCTTTTGCTTTCGTTTGTATACGGTATGGAATCGGGAAGCTCGGGACCGTGCAGCAACACCGTTCCGTCCAAATCGTGGTTGCCGGTCCCGTTTTCTTTCTACGAACTATACCATGTGCCGATGTGCCCTAACAAGGGGTACATTCAACCTTGCCCTGTAATCTTTGATCGCATTCGTTAATTTTTTTTTTTTTCATCCAAATCTAATTCTGATATGAATTCGAGATCAACTTGGTCAAGTAAATTAAGTTTAATTATCTCAATGGTATGTATATTCACCCAAAAATAACAAAAATTATTACTACTCTTTTACAAAACTACTTTTACATTTAAAAAGAAAAAAAGAAAAAGTTGAAAAGGAATGGGCCAAAACACGGGCCGGCCTCCACGAGTCATATGTATAAAGAAATGATATCAATATTGAACCGGATCAACAGGCCGGGTAGGCAATAGTTTATAATGTCGTCCGGTTGAACTTGTGAACCGGATCTATGGTTGTATCGAATTTTCATAATTTCTTATTCTATTAAAAAAATGACCTCTTTATAATGACAACTCAAACACTCTTGAGTTATGCTACTAAATGTCTGAACTACACATTTTTGTCTACCACGATATATATCATCTTAAACATTTTGTAAAGACTGAGAAAGTATACTCTTTTTCTTTAATAAAAAAAATCATTACCTATTTCAATTATATAAGATAAAATAATAGAATCATGGAAAACAATATAAAGTTGTATAAACACTTAAGTGGCCAAAGGAAGGTATCCATTATGGGATATTTTAAGGAAATTAAAACATTACTGAAAAAATTTATAATATCTTAATAAACTTTATTCCAATTTGATGTATTGTCATGATGAAGAATAATTAGATTTGACCAATAATCCCACTTTATTTCATAAATTATGCCCAATGTTTCCCACTTTGACTATGCGTTTGGACGTTTGGTTACTACACAATAGTGAAAGTACACCAAAACAGTTATCTCTCCACCCTTCATCTATTCGACCATATAAAAATGTATATAAATCGCATAGATGAATGAGGTAAAAACATGATTAGTCATTTATACACTCGTATAAATGTATACAAGTCGTGTTGTTTTCTTTATCTCCATCTATACCATAATATAGTTGGATAATTATCAATGTTTTAAAAACCGGTTTTTTAGTCATACCGGATTTGGCTTAAAAATGGTTCAACCGGTTGAACCGGGTTGTACCGGGTGGTTGAACCGGGTAATGTAGTTAACCTTATAATTCTATAAGTTATGGACCATAACTTACAACATCATCTTTTTGACAAGTTACATACTCCCATGCTTTGTCTAATTTTGATCTAAAACTTGATTGAATAGGTGGCTCGGTTCGGTTATCTTCCATATTCTACAAAACAATTTTTTTAAAGTGATATCAATTACACACAAAAAATTCAAGCATAGAGTTTTATGATTCAAGTATATGATTTGTATATCCCTTAAAATACTATTAGATATAGCTTTTTGTCAGTCTATATTATATGGCATACGAATCAAATTCAAGTATATGATTTGTATATCCCTTAAAATAACTTTACATAACATGTATCACCTCCAAATCCCTATTCCCACTCTTGGATTTGAATACCTTCATGCCTTTGAATAATTGGTTTGCAGATAACGCATCACATGCACATTAGTATGAAAATGTAGTAACAAGTCGTCAAAGTCAACCTCATTGCGAATAATTAAAAGATGACATACTGAGTATTATTTTTGATGAAGTTTTGCTTAGGTTTAGGTTAAAATGTAGTTAACAATATATGGGCTTTGAAAAAAATTAAAAGGTGACATAATTTATGGGCCAAAATTACTTTGGGCTGGTTTTTAAACGGTACGGTACGCCGGTATGAACCGGTTTTTTCCAACTTACCGGCGGTATGATTCAGATGCCGTTTTCCCAATTTACCGGCATGTTTCATACCGGCTACACCCCCGGAAACCGGTATTACCGGTAATACCGGCCTGTACGTATCGGTTTTTAAAACATTGATAATTATAACTGCTTGTTAAGGTTTGGGGTATTTCAAATTTAAAAATTTATTTATTTATTAGCCTAACGATGTTTCTCACACGTGATAAAAATACTTCTTTTGTTTTAAAAAATTTATTATGATCAACTCCTTGAGAATGATTTTCATGACTAAAAGTTATACCAAAATCTTCAATTTCTTTCAATATCAATTTTCTTCATTTCCCATGATTATGAATTTTACCTCTGTATGCATGAAAAACAATAACGGTGTCTACATGACACATGATAAAAATACTTCTCTTGACAACGTTTATGAAAATGTTGACTTTAACACCATAAACAAGAAGCAGATGGATTGTGTAACATATGAATATATCATAGAGCGTAAGTCAAAGTTTTTGGACTCAATTCGTACTTTTGACCTTCCAAACAATCAATTAGATGAACCACATTTATATGACATATGATAAAAGCCTGTATTTAGACAACCTATGATTATGTTCTATTTTATTACAATCATCACCGTCAACTACTGTAGAGTGTTAGACTTTTATTATTTTTGTTAGTAAATTGTAATAAATTATCGGCTCAAGGATGTTTTTATAACTGCATTCATATGACACATGATAAGAGCACTTCATTAGACAATATGTACATTCAACAACTAGCAAAGTGACATATTTTGATAAGAACTATATCTAAAACAAGCACAAAAGTGAACTTTGTTTTTTTTTCAAATGTAGTATCATCCGGTACAAGTTAATAAGTTACAGACAATGATGAGATAATAGTAAATTGTAATAAGTAATCAATTTCTTTTCATCATCGATACTGGTTTCCGGTGGTGGTGGATTAACATGGTAGAATCAGGTAGGGTAAAACGATGGTGCGTAAGGATTCAGTGGACGATTCAAGTTGTTACAAGTGTGGTGAGAGTGGCCATATGTCTCGAGAATTCCCTCAAGGTGTGTGTGGGCATATGTCCAACGTTTTCCATTAAACACATCGCAAAAGCAAAAAGAAAAATACTTGAAATCAATCGATAAGTAAAGAAAAAAAAACAAACACAACTCCACCATTCACATGATTAATGAGTAAAAAAAGAAATCATAAGTTTCAAGAGCACCTGATGTTGTACCCAAATCTTCAATCTCTTATAATATCAAATCTCTTTGTTTCCCATGATTATGAGTAAAAAAGAAAACATAGGAATTCAAGAGCATTGTTGATGCATATGTGTGGCTATCGCTTTGGATTAATCAAGTTTGGCGAATAATATTGAAGATTTGAAATTGAGATGTTCAATCAACCAACCGTGAGATCAGATGAAGTTCAATATGGTCGAATGAAGTTTTGAAATATATTAGTTTGTTTATTGATGTTGGTTCAAGCCCTCGAAGGGTCGAACAGATTCATTCGAACCCTGCAAGGGTCGAATGAACAGTCTATATATAGTTTCATTTTAGTTTGAAACGTAATATTTGGTCATTTTCAGAGTGTGTGTGTTCTCTGTAAGAGTCTAAAAGTTTCTGTGAGTTAGGTTTTCATTAATATCTAAACATTGTAAGGTTTTATCATCATTTATTAATGAAAATCATGTTGAAATGGAATCTAAACGTGTTCTGATCTGATTATTATCATTTTGCATGTGATATAGGGTTTCCGAACCTGGATTACTTATACTTGTGTGATTATATTGTTGATTTCATAAAATCCGGTCCTTTACAAAGTGGTATCAGAGCTTTGCTCGATCACACAACTGCAAATTGATATTTCAATCAGATTTTTCATCAAAAACATCAAAATTTTATCTGTTTTGCATGAACATGGACATTTATTGATTTAGACTTGTTTTTATGGATAAAATCAAAATTTCTTTTACAAAACTTGATCATTAACCTATATTCAGAAGATGAAATTTCACCTCTACCATCAATAGGTTTCCATAAGATCCGATTCAAAACCTTCTTATTTCATTGAAATCCATCAACTTTTGAAAAATTCAAATCAAATTGGTTGATTTTTGAAGAAAAAATGATTTTCAAATGGGTCGGGTCGAATGTGTTTGAGAGAGGTCGAAGGAGTCAAGTTTTGGGTCGAACGAGAGATTTTTGGGTCGAGTCAATCCGAATTAGGTCGAATCAAGTGAGTTTTTAGGTCGAATCAAATTTTTCAGTGTGAGTTGTTGTTCATTTGAACCTTCGTTGTTCATTTGACCAAACGTAAGGTCGAACGAACTTTGTTTCAGAGTCGAATCAAGTTCTTTTCAGTCTGATTCTCATTTGAACTTGTAAGAAAGATCGACAGTGTTAAATAGGTCGAACACTTCAGGTTTTAAGATTTTCTAAGTGTTGTCATTTCGTACATCATGGATAACATCTGGGGTTTACCTATGACACCGAGACCTGCTATGACACAACCACAGCAAGTTTCAGCGAATCCTTGGGCAGTAGCAGCAGTTGAGAAAAGGAACACACAACCACCACAAATGCCGAATTACTGGGTCATTTCTACACCATCACAACCTGCTGTTAAACCTCCTCCACAGCAAATTCCAGACTATTGGGGAGTGGCAGCCGCAGCAGCAGTTCAAAGCCAGACCACCAATGCCATAACAACCTTGGTTAATGACTTATCTTCGGGAAATGGAACTCAACCACCAAAGTTTTTAGACATGATTGATTATCATTCGTGGCAAAAGAAGGTTCAAGATTCATCTTGAAGGCATGCGATTAAATGGTGGAGAAGCATTGCAGATGATAGTGAAAGGATATGTTGCACCAACCATTGAGAATTCAACCACACCAATAGCACTTGAAGACCTAACAGATTATGAAAAGAAGAAATTTGCAGCAGGGAAGAAAGCTTATTCACAGCTATCTCAGGCATTGAATACAGACTTATTACATGAGTTTGGACCATGCTCTACATCCAAACAGCTATGGGATGCATTGAAAAGTAGACATGATGGAAACGAGAAGACTCGCAGATTGAGGATTGAAAAGTTAAAGACAGAGTTTGATAACTTCAGTTACATTGGGAATGAGACTTTGAAGGAAATTACACCAAGGTTCTTTCATCTATTGTCTGAGTTGTCAAACTATGAGGTTTCTTATCCAATGACAGAGGTTGTAAAGAAGTTTACTGATGCTTTACCACCATACTGGAATCAGCATGTCGAAGTGTTAAAGGAAAAAGATGCTTATTGTAGAGGATCGTTTTGTCAAAAATAGATTAGATGATCATACAAGTCTACCAATCTAGGTGCGGAAACCCTAGATCAGTTACAAAATGATAGTTATCGAATCAAACAATCAAACTCACCTTTTCAACATCCATTCTCATTAATTAACTTTGATAAGATCTTTACAATTGATATTTCAAGTTAATAAAACCTTTAAACACTGATCACAACCTACAGAGAAAACCTAGACTGAACACAAGACACAAAATGGCAAAAGTTACAATGCAAAATAAAAATCAAGCTTATATAGTACTGCACGTTCTCCCCTTTAGCTAGGTCAAACGTGCATGTTTTCCAGATTCGACCCTTAACACAGTACGAACCAACACATGCATTTAGTCTTCAGTCTTCATTCGTCCACTCTATTCTTCCTTCGCCCCAATACTTCTACATTCGACCCTACTCAAAGTCACATTCGCCCTCCCGATTATCAAAACAACTTTTGTAATTCGCAATCCAAAGCATTAGTCGCACAATATGCACTAACAAACTCCCCCTCGACTATTGCTTGGATTGCTTTCGTGCTTCGTCCATCTGTTTGTTCATCAGCTTAATCCTGAGTTGTTTCTTCTGATCCTTCGTCATCTCGGGCTCAAGATTTCGCTTTGTCGAATGTTTCAGTACTTCGTTCATTTTCACTTTCTCACCAAGTTTCTTCTCCAGATTACTTCCCGAATTGATATCATAAGCAAAACAAACTCCCACAATCTGCTGATACTTTCTAGCTTGATCTGCATCCTTCGGTTCACAATAGATTGGATTGTAGTAGAGCATGATGATATCTTCAAATGCACAGTTAATGATCCACATCGGATCAAAAACGTGTATCTTCTTGTAAGCATCCTTTCTATCTTTCAACACTATCACCGCTTCTGCCGTTCTCCAATCATAATACCACATAACGAATTCAGAGCTGAAAATCTGTTGAATCGGCATTAAAGGTATCTTCTTCATTTCAATTGGAGGTTTGTACTTTAACATCACTTTTTTCAAACCTGTCTTTGGATCAATATCTTTATGCACATTCCTCTTGGGATATTGTGGTTTAAACATGTTCCACCTCGTTCTACTCTCCCAAGTTAGCTTATCAGTAAACCAACCAACCACGTCATTATTCGCTGAAGCACCTGACATTGTAAATCTGCATATGTCTCTCACCGCCCAGTACGGTAGAGTCTGAATGTCATGGAATCTGTAGAAGTACATAATTCCTTTATCCCATTTCATTGCTATGCACTTCAAATATCTAAGATATTTCCAACCTAAGGCTCTGCCTTTGAACAGTTGGTTATGAAACTTGTAGAATCCACCTTGTGATTCAGGTTTCGGTCGTTTATCATCCATTTCCTTCAAATTCTTCAACAGAGTCTTCAAACTATCACTCTGTTCAGTTTTTGGTTTTTGATTACCTTCAGCAAACACATTCTTCATGAATACATCACTCTTCTTCTTTGCTCTGTATTCAGCTTCTTTCATGTTCACTTCAGTAAAGTTTGGGAAAACTTCATCACTCTTATCTCTGAAATACTCAGGATATTCTTTGTGTGTAGTATCCTCTATCTCAATATCTTCATTCTCAAATGATTGTTCATCAGAATGATTTCCTTTATCCTTTTTAGGAATATCAGGTATCACCTGTTCTGCCATAATCTCTATAAGTGTCTTACCCACTTGTTGCCGAATACCTTCAAGTATCTCTTTTGACACAGCAGCAAACACTTCTCCCTCTTCAAGATCTGGATCGTTGTATTCTAATTCGAATCTCATATAATCTCCTTCAAAGATCTCAGGAAACTTTCCTGTAAGCTCAATCGTCCAGGCTTTCTTGTTCAGCATTTGTCTATACAAGTTCTTGTCATCATCAGATAAAGATTTGATCTTTTCGGTCTAGAAAATATAATCATTATCATCTACATTTCCACCAGACTTCTTTTTAGAACTGGATTGACCTTTATCTCCTTTCTTACTCTCTCTCTCTCTCTCTTCAAAACTGAATTTGCTAGCAACATTATCATCATCATCACTACTACTCTCCTCATCATCATTCTTCTTTTCACCAGAGTTCCCATCTGCATCATCATCATCAGAACCATCGTCTGATTCATCATCATCTCCCTCATCTGGTGAATCCTCATAATCTAACTTCTCTTCCTCTTCCTCCTTTTCCTCTTCACCTTCTTTAAGTTGAGGAGCTTCATTATACAGTTTGTCTAACAATTTGTTCATCCTCTTGTTATCTTCAATCAACTTTTTGTTTTCATCTCTCATTCCTACAAGTAATCTCCTATTTCTTTTACTACGTGCATCAATTTCATCCTTTTCTTCCTCTAGCTTCTTTAACTTTTTCTCTGACTCATCTTGATTAGTCTTTGATGCTAAAACAATCTACAACATTGTTTTTTCATTCTTTTTGAACTTCTCAATTTCAGCTTGTTGTGCAGTAATAATCTTCATCATTTCATCCATTCTCTTATTCACCACTTCCATCACATCATCAGAAACAGAAACCTTTGGAATGGAAGATTCAGCTTCAAGAGTTTTCTTCTTCTTCTAGAATAAGTTCAGAACATTCTTCCAAGTAGTATCCAAATCAGGAACTACTTCAGCTTCAGTAGTAGTTTTCTTTGACTTCTTTGCTACTGGAGAAGTAACTTTCGATGAAATGCCAACATCAGGGACTTTCTTTCCTTTCAACAAGATTTCAACTTCCTTCTCTCGTCTTTTCTTAGGATTTTCTTTCACATCCCTCTTTGACATCGTCTTGTACTTTGGTTTATTCTGCTTTGCAACAACAGGAGAACCACTAAAATCTTCAGCACCCAAACCAAGATCTCCTTCTCCACCTTCTAAATCAATAGGACCTTGTTCTTCAATCGTCCTGTGTAAGACCCTAACCCGTAATCACGCGATCAACGCCTAATCATACGGGTTTTGACCTTACGTAAAACCACTCCCGATTAAAACTTTTAAAATTATGAGAAACATAAACCGTTATGATCAAATACATATTCGATTCCCAAAAATTTATACATTTTAATAGTTAAAACATATACTAAGATTTTGCGTTTTATCGAGAGTTCCTTGAATTTTAATGCGGAAGCTTGATGAGTGCTCGGGTGTGTTCGGTTCTTCTCGCGACTCGATCCTTGCTCCGGGATTTCCATCAAAGGTGTACCTAGCACCATTACATAGATAATGGTTAGTTGTGTTGATAATAACACCTTTTAAATAGTTAACACATTGATATGCGTCAAAACGGAACGAACGGGTTTGGAATACAAAAAAAATATTTTGGGATTACATTCTGCTGTAAGCTACGCTTCCAGCGTAAGCTACGTTGGTCACTAGATAAAATTTCCCGAGAGGGCCTGGCGTAAGCTACGCTGCCAGCGTAAGCTACACTGGCTACTGGACAAATTTTTGCGAATGGTCCTGGCGTAAGCTACGCTGCTAGCGTAAGCTACGCTAGACACTGGACAAATTTCCTGAGAGGGTCTGACGTAAGCTACGCTGCCAACGTAGCTTACGTTGGCCACTGGCTGAAAAACTCATTGTTTATGCTTGCTTTTCCCCACTTTTGGCATCTCTTTTACTTATGTTCAAAGCCATTCCGGGGAACACTTGGGGACTCATTGATACCATATTATCATGCTTATAAGATACCATTTCTCAAAATCAAATACACCTTTTCGGTTATTCAATGCTTATGTTGATTTTACCCAAATCGACCCGTTAAGGCCATAAATTATACAAAGCCTTATTTGACCATTCAAAAGGCATGACAATCATATTGTCAACCCATTGAACACTTGTTTAACTAAAAACATCAAGTGATTTGTTTCATTAAGATCCGGTTCTTAGATTTAACCTTTAGTAAATCTTTAAATTCCTAAAATGCCCCTTATGGCCAAACCTTTCCATTTAGCCATCCATGGTGACACTTCTTGTTTCAAATCCATTATTTTTGACTCAATGACTTGTTTATAACCCTCTAAGTCCTTCCGGACTTAGATTGTCACCATTTATCAATATTTCTCTTATTTAGTCGATTCTAAGCGCAATAACGCACATTAGACATAGTTATGGAAATAACTTACTTGATTAACACCCACACCTCATGTGAGTAGCTTTAGTACCCATGTTGCTTCACTCGAAGTCGTTTATTTAGCTACGGACTTACCGGGTGGCCTTGACCCATATCCATACCTTGTGCTCATCCTCCATGATTCTTGGCATCAAGTGCCCATTCTAAAAATGCATTTACCTGCATGCTTTCTATATTGACAAACATTAAGTTTCTCGAATTCAAATGGTAACACTTTGCCATTTGATACGTTTAACCTCATGAATCTTAATTCTTTGGAATACAAGCATCATGTGTTGGACTCAAATGATGAGGGCTTCACCATTTGACCCATTTAGACCCATAGTTCATGATGCTATGTTTTCCAAGCCTTATCTATGGTTCAAGGGACACAAGCTTGACCAATTTAACAACATACTTAAAGACTTCATTCAAATGTTTTCATTCGGATTAAAACATCATTCCTCGCATATCATTTTTAATTAACCCGTTTGATGAATTTTACCATTCGGTCACAACTCATTATCTCGATTAATGTCATAAAACACATTTTGTTATGAGTGCGCATAAGGCAACCCACTTCCTAAATTCCACCCCTTGGGGTTTACCTTTATCACATACTTAAGATTTAAGACTAGTGTATACAACAATTAAGCTATGCTATAGTCTAATGGTGTAACTAAAACTTACATTGTATCCATTCTCATTTCCTTGCACTTTAGGCTCGTATCCACTTGACCCGTTTTGCTCGTTGATCCATTCCATCCAAGCTTGCACCTAGCTTGACAAGATCAACCTTATCTAAACTCATAAGGTTAATTAAGTTAGTCATCATGTCTAATAACTAACACATCTTATAAGTTTATTCACACCATTACATCACTTTCCCAATCATCGTTGGGCTATATTTTCATGTATGGTGTGATCCATCTTTTAAACATGTGTTTCACGTTTTATATACGGGTAATTCCATGATTACCCAAATCTAGTTATCACCTAATTTTGCACACAAGACTATTGAGGCGTTTCATCAAACACTTGGTGTGCACCCACCAATTTGTTTAGTTTTAAAAGCTCAAGATTAGCCAAAACATAATCATTTGTCTAATCATCATCATAATACATTATTTAGACCATTTTGCCTAAATTTCCCATATTAACAACTCCTAAGAGTCAACTAGATCACTAAACATAGAGGGTTTCAACCTAGAGGTAAAACCCCAAATTTTACACATTAACATACTCATATGAACATAACCAACTTCAAATGAAGAATGTGATTCATAACCAAATTAGATATGATTGAGGCTCCCTAAAGCTAGAAAACCCTCCTACAACTTAGAATCTCACGTTTTTACAAAACCCTAGATTTTCACCATGATTAAAAACGAGTATAGCATCAATTTCTACCAAATAAATGGTACCTTGATGATCAATAGGCCTTAGAAGACCTGTTTCTTGCTAATGCACTGAAAATCCCCTTGCTTTGGCTTGGATTCAAGCTCATTATTGAGTTTAGGGTTTGGTTGGGTGAAGGAGGTGATCTCCTGATGTTGGAGTCAACCAACACACACAAGTGTGTGTGTGTGTGTTTTGTTTTTTTTTATCTAGTTTTATTAATAAAACTAGTTTTTCCACTTTGGCAACTATAGTCCCTCCAATAATCCCCGAATGTCATATTCTTATGAAACTAGTTATTCAAGCTAGTTTTCTTATATTATTAGCTCGTTTATAAGATTAATAACATTAACTAGATTATTTCTATATTAGAACATAATCCGTGTTCTTTCTTTGTTCGATCCTTGTTTTATTAATTTTGCTAATCACGTCTAATGGCATAATTAGGCGAATGAATGGTTTTGGGGCGTTACAAGTCTACCCCCCTTAAAGAGGTTTCGTCCCCGAAACCTTTCTTGTGTTCTTGCTTTGGTCATACCAAAGAACCTTAGTGTCTCTAATCAAATTTGAGCACCTGTCAATCCCCTGACCTTCTATAGTCTAACAATTAGTACTATATTCTTAGGGTTTGTATCCCTTTATTCGGACTTCTATCTTTTATTATATGAAAGCCTTAGCTCTCATAATGTGACTTGAGTTATTTTATTCTTTCGGTTAGCTAGGGGAAATATCTACTTACTTACCCCTACCAGACATTTTAGCTACTTATGTTTCTCATAGGCCTTCCCTAGAACTATAGACTATTCCCCGTCTACTATTATCCCGTAGGATGTAATGATTTAAGGGTTCGTTCTATCGTACCCCCTAAAGCATCTACTGGATTACTTGTTTGCATTATGCATACGTACGTATGCCTATGCATCTATTAACAAAAGTAATTTATCTTGGTTTCCATGACTAACTCGACTTTTTAGTCATAGCCGTTTTCTAGCCCTTGGATTCATCCCCGAATCCAAATCTCGTTTCTTTTAGGTTTGCTAGAATGTTATAAACAGACTTTGCTTTACACTAACGTTTTCCTTTCCTTGGCTAATCCTATTCTAAGAATTTGCCACCTATTGGGTTCTTTCAACCTTCGTGATCATTGTGGAAATCGTTACCAATTCCCACACTTTACCTAGCCGGTTTGCTAGGCTCCTATGTTTCAAGTATCTTATTATAAGGTATAACCCTAAGGCTTACCATTCTATTCTATCCTCACACCAAGTAAGCTATCCTGGTTCTTTATGCTTGGGCTTTTTCCCATAACATCTCTATTTCGTGTCCGTCAATTTGAATTTGGGTTTCCCAAGTTCCCGTTTTGCTAACTCGATTGGTGGTCATTGCCACAACCGAATCGTTTAAAGACTTTTGTGTTTTAGAATTCTATCATTTGTCTATTTAGAATGCTTATTTTCTTAAAATCCTTTCTTCTGATTTACCATTCTCAACATAAGTTGAGGTTGGTTTTCTTTTCACAATAAAATGGCGTTGATTTGACATTACAACGGATCGTATCGACTAATCCCATGTTATCATGGTTTGCATTAGGTTGTACCAACTATACAACCTAATGTTATCATGATTTGCATTAGATTGTACCAACTGTACAATCTAATTTTATCACAATTTGCATTAGATTGTATCAACTATACAATCTAATGTTATCACACTTTACACTTTTTCATCATTAACCCGAGGGTTGAATGATTTACTGATTTATCACGGCTCTAGTCCGTTGTTTATGTCATCAATCCGAAGATTTATGACTTACTGGTTTATCACAACCCAAGTCCGTTGTTTATCTCACTAATCCGAAGATTTATGACTTACTGAGTTATCTCAGCCCATGTCCGCTGTTTATGTCATTAATCCGAAGATTTATAACGTACCCGAATGTGATATGACTCAACCTTGATTAAGATTCAAGTCTATTTACAAACCAATTTACTTATGACTCAACCTTGATTAAGGTTAAAGTCTATTTACAAACCGAATTTACTTATGACTCAACCTTCATTAAGGTTCAAGTCTATTTACAAACCATATTTACTTATGACTCAACCTTGATTAAGATTCAAGTCTATTTACAAACCGAATTTACTTATGACTCAACCTTGATTAAGGTTCAAGTCTATTTACAAACCAATTTACTTATGACTCAACCTTGATTAAGGTTAAAGTCTATTTACAAACCGAATTTACTTATGACTCAACCTTCATTAATGTTCAAGTCTATTTACAAACCATATTTACTTATGACTCAACCTTGATTAAGGTTCAAGTCTATTTACAAACCAATTTACTTATGACCCAACCTTGATTAAGGTTAAAGTCTATTTACAAACCGAATTTACTTATGACTCAACCTTCATTAAGGTTCAAGTCTATTTACAAACCATATTTACTTATGACTCAACCTTGATTAAGATTCAAGTCTATTTACAAACCGAATTTACTTATGACTCAACCTTGATTAAGGTTCAAGTCTATTTACAAACCGGATTTACTTATGACTCAACCTTGATTAAGGTTCAAGTCTATCTCTATAACAACCAAAGGTAACTCGTATAGTATATTGCCCGCTTTGCTAGCCCAGCTTATAAGCTGGTGCCTCGCTCAAGGTCTTGCATGAATCGCATCCCTGCCGTGTTAGACAGTGGACTACGTCCAAAATGCCTCAGTATATTGTCCTCTTTGCTAGCCCAGCGTATTTCAACTGGTGCCTCGCTCAAGGTCTTGCATGGATCGCATCCCTGCCGTGTTAGACAGTGGACTACGTCCAAAATCTCCCGGCACCTTACACTTACTAAGCCTTTGCTACATAGATTGCATATGTATTAATTATAAGAAACCCATTGTATCATATGTTTAACACTTACCTGGCCAGGGTAAGTAATTCGCATATTGTACACACGGACTTATTATAATTAAGGCATCACACCCTATGCAAACAAATTTTCAGCTCATGCTTGTGTCCCCTATTTTATTTGGTAAAACCTTTCTCTTGATATTTATTGGGTATTTGGTTTTAACTTTACACATTTAAAACCAACGATGTGTTTTCATTTCATAAAACTTTGTGTGTTCATACCCATTGATATGACCACTACGTGACTCTAGCATTTCTTAGATTTTAAATGTTAGTTTGGGATGATTACCCCCAACCCGGTTTCGACGTTCAAGTGCATTGATCGTTCATTATCTTGAACTATGCACCTTTCCTGTTCTGCTCTTTGATTGTGTATGCAATTACCACTCTTCGTGTGATAATTGCCTACTAGTGCACTTACTATGATTTAGGGCGTGTACCTGATTGATACGTGCTCATGTGTTCCCCTCTTTTTATCAATCCGCTAGTCTAAGTCGTTACTTGACTTGGTCCATGGTGAGCATGCCTTCCGCCGTGCTCCTGGACCCTCCAACACCTCGTTGGGTGAATCATTCGATCCTATCTCGATCGAATAAAATGTTCTCATCCCGGTCACATTTACAATTTCAATTGATTAGTAACATGACATGTCGGTACTAGTATGCATCATTACAATAATAATGTTAGAATTCTTGTTACACAAGAATTTCGTTGCCTGAATAAATCTTTGGATAGGCTTTAAGCCGCCCAACCACTTCCTTACCAAGATTTTGTGATAGCATGTATCTACACGATATCACTATTGATCATATATAACAATCTCCGATCAAACCGGATTGTTATTGTAAATATTACTTACCGGATTCCTCGATCAAGCCCCGAACCGAACACCCTTCAACACTTGAGCGCCCAGTTTGAGTCCAAGTATCCTTCTCGACACTCGGATCCCTCAAACCAATGGCTCTGATACCACTTGTAAGACCCTAACCCGTAATCACGCGATCAACGCCTAATCATACGGGTTTTGACCTTACGTAAAACCACTCCCGATTAAAACTTTTAAAATTATGAGAAACATAAACCGTTATGATCAAATACATATTCGATTCCCAAAAATTTATACATTTTAATAGTTAAAACATATACTAAGATTTTGCGTTTTATCGAGAGTTCCTTGAATTTTAATGCGGAAGCTTGATGAGTGCTCGGGTGTGTTCGGTTCTTCTCGCGACTCGATCCTTGCTCCGGGATTTCCATCAAAGGTGTACCTAGCACCATTACATAGATAATGGTTAGTTGTGTTGATAATAACACCTTTTAAATAGTTAACACATTGATACGCGTCAAAACGGAATGAACGGGTTTGGAATACAAAACAAATATTTTGGGATTACATTCTGCTTTAAGCTACGCTTCCAGCGTAAGCTACGTTGGTCACTAGATAAAATTTCCCGAGAGGGCCTGGCGTAAGCTACGCTGCCAGCGTAAGCTACACTGGCTACTGGACAAATTTTTGCGAATGGTCCTGGCGTAAGCTACGCTGCTAGCGTAAGCTACGCTAGACACTGGACAAATTTCCTGAGAGGGTCTGACGTAAGCTACGCTGCCAACGTAGCTTACGTTGGCCACTGGCTGAAAAACTCATTGTTTATGCTTGCTTTTCCCCACTTTTGGCATCTCTTTTACTTATGTTCAAAGCCATTCCGGGGAACACTTGGGGACTCATTGATACCATATTATCATGCTTATAAGATACCATTTCTCAAAATCAAATACACCTTTTCGGTTATTCAATGCTTATGTTGATTTTACCCAAATCGACCCGTTAAGGCCATAAATTATACAAAGCCTTATTTGACCATTCAAAAGGCATGACAATCATATTGTCAACCCATTGAACACTTGTTTAACTAAAAACATCAAGTGATTTGTTTCATTAAGATCCGGTTCTTAGATTTAACCTTTAGTAAATCTTTAAATTCCTAAAATGCCTCTTATGGCCAAACCTTTCCATTTAGCCATCCATGGTGACACTTCTTGTTTCAAATCCATTATTTTTTACTCAATGACTTGTTTATAACCCTCTAAGTCCTTCCGGACTTAGATTGTCACCATTTATCAATATTTCTCTTATTTAGTCGATTCTAAGCGCAATAACGCACATTAGACATAGTTATGGAAATAACTTACTTGATTAACACCCACACCTCATGTGAGTAGCTTTAGTACCCATGTTGCTTCACTCGAAGTCGTTTATTTAGCTACGGACTTACCGGGTGGCCTTGACCCATATCCATACCTTGTGCTCATCCTCCATGATTCTTGGCATCAAGTGCCCATTCTAAAAATGCATTTACCTGCATGCTTTCTATATTGACAAACATTAAGTTTCTCGAATTCAAATGGTAACACTTTGCCATTTGATACGTTTAACCTCATGAATCTTAATTCTTTGGAATACAAGCATCATGTGTTGGACTCAAATGATGAGGGCTTCACCATTTGACCCATTTAGACCCATAGTTCATGATGCTATGTTTTCCAAGCCTTATCTATGGTTCAAGGGACACAAGCTTGACCAATTTAACAACATACTTAAAGACTTCATTCAAATGTTTTCATTCGGATTAAAACATCATTCCTCGCATATCATTTTTAATTAACCCGTTTGATGAATTTTACCATTCGGTCACAACTCATTATCTCGATTAATGTCATAAAACACATTTTGTTATGAGTGCGCATAAGGCAACCCACTTCCTAAATTCCACCCCTTGGGGTTTACCTTTATCACATACTTAAGATTTAAGACTAGTGTATACAACAATTAAGCTATGCTATAGTCTAATGGTGTAACTAAAACTTACATTGTATCCATTCTCATTTCCTTGCACTTTAGGCTCGTATCCACTTGACCCGTTTTGCTCGTTGATCCATTCCATCCAAGCTTGCACCTAGCTTGACAAGATCAACCTTATCTAAACTCATAAGGTTAATTAAGTTAGTCATCATGTCTAATAACTAACACATCTTATAAGTTTATTCACACCATTACATCACTTTCCCAATCATCGTTGGGCTATATTTTCATGTATGGTGTGATCCATCTTTTAAACATGTGTTTCACATTTTATATACGGGTAATTCCATGATTACCCAAATCTAGTTATCACCTAATTTTGCACACAAGACTATTGAGGCGTTTCATCAAACACTTGGTGTGCACCCACCAATTTGTTTAGTTTTAAAAGCTCAAGATTAGCCAAAACATAATCATTTGTCTAATCATCATCATAATACATTATTTAGACCATTTTGCCTAAATTTCCCATATTAACAACTCCTAAGAGTCAACTAGATCACTAAACATAGAGGGTTTCAACCTAGAGGTAAAACCCCAAATTTTACACATTAACATACTCATATGAACATAACCAACTTCAAATGAAGAATGTGATTCATAACCAAATTAGATATGATTGAGGCTCCCTAAAGCTAGAAAACCCTCCTACAACTTAGAATCTCACGTTTTTACAAAACCCTAGATTTTCACCATGATTAAAAACGAGTATAGCATCAATTTCTACCAAATAAATGGTACCTTGATGATCAATAGGCCTTAGAAGACCTGTTTCTTGCTAATGCACTGAAAATCCCCTTGCTTTGGCTTGGATTCAAGCTCATTATTGAGTTTAGGGTTTGGTTGGGTGAAGGAGGTGATCTCCTGATGTTGGAGTCAACCAACACACACAAGTGTGTGTGTGTGTGTTTTGTTTTTTTTTATCTAGTTTTATTAATAAAACTAGTTTTTCCACTTTGGCAACTATAGTCCCTCCAATAATCCCCGAATGTCATATTCTTATGAAACTAGTTATTCAAGCTAGTTTTCTTATATTATTAGCTCGTTTATAAGATTAATAACATTAACTAGATTATTTCTATATTAGAACATAATCCGTGTTCTTTCTTTGTTCGATCCTTGTTTTATTAATTTTGCTAATCACGTCTAATGGCATAATTAGGCGAATGAATGGTTTTGGGGCGTTACAAGTCTACCCCCCTTAAAGAGGTTTCGTCCCCGAAACCTTTCTTGTGTTCTTGCTTTGGTCATACCAAAGAACCTTAGTGTCTCTAATCAAATTTGAGCACCTGTCAATCCCCTGACCTTCTATAGTCTAACAATTAGTACTATATTCTTAGGGTTTGTATCCCTTTATTCGGACTTCTATCTTTTATTATATGAAAGCCTTAGCTCTCATAATGTGACTTGAGTTATTTTATTCTTTCGGTTAGCTAGGGGAAATATCTACTTACTTACCCCTACCAGACATTTTAGCTACTTATGTTTCTCATAGGCCTTCCCTAGAACTATAGACTATTCCCCGTCTACTATTATCCCGTAGGATGTAATGATTTAAGGGTTCGTTCTATCGTACCCCCTAAAGCATCTACTGGATTACTTGTTTGCATTATGCATACGTACGTATGCCTATGCATCTATTAACAAAAGTAATTTATCTTGGTTTCCATGACTAACTCGACTTTTTAGTCATAGCCGTTTTCTAGCCCTTGGATTCATCCCCGAATCCAAATCTCGTTTCTTTTAGGTTTGCTAGAATGTTATAAACAGACTTTGCTTTACACTAACGTTTTCCTTTCCTTGGCTAATCCTATTCTAAGAATTTGCCACCTATTGGGTTCTTTCAACCTTCGTGATCATTGTGGAAATCGTTACCAATTCCCACACTTTACCTAGCCGGTTTGCTAGGCTCCTATGTTTCAAGTATCTTATTATAAGGTATAACCCTAAGGCTTACCATTCTATTCTATCCTCACACCAAGTAAGCTATCCTGGTTCTTTATGCTTGGGCTTTTTCCCATAACATCTCTATTTCGTGTCCGTCAATTTGAATTTGGGTTTCCCAAGTTCCCGTTTTGCTAACTCGATTGGTGGTCATTGCCACAACCGAATCGTTTAAAGACTTTTGTGTTTTAGAATTCTATCATTTGTCTATTTAGAATGCTTATTTTCTTAAAATCCTTTCTTCTGATTTACCATTCTCAACATAAGTTGAGGTTGGTTTTCTTTTCACAATAAAATGGCGTTGATTTGACATTACAACGGATCGTATCGACTAATCCCATGTTATCATGGTTTGCATTAGGTTGTACCAACTATACAACCTAATGTTATCATGATTTGCATTAGATTGTACCAACTGTACAATCTAATTTTATCACAATTTGCATTAGATTGTATCAACTATACAATCTAATGTTATCACACTTTACACTTTTTCATCATTAACCCGAGGGTTGAATGATTTACTGATTTATCACGGCTCTAGTCCGTTGTTTATGTCATCAATCCGAAGATTTATGACTTACTGGTTTATCACAACCCAAGTCCGTTGTTTATCTCACTAATCCGAAGATTTATGACTTACTGAGTTATCTCAGCCCATGTCCGCTGTTTATGTCATTAATCCGAAGATTTATAACGTACCCGAATGTGATATGACTCAACCTTGATTAAGATTCAAGTCTATTTACAAACCAATTTACTTATGACTCAACCTTGATTAAGGTTAAAGTCTATTTACAAACCGAATTTACTTATGACTCAACCTTCATTAAGGTTCAAGTCTATTTACAAACCATATTTACTTATGACTCAACCTTGATTAAGATTCAAGTCTATTTACAAACCGAATTTACTTATGACTCAACCTTGATTAAGGTTCAAGTCTATTTACAAACCAATTTACTTATGACTCAACCTTGATTAAGGTTAAAGTCTATTTACAAACCGAATTTACTTATGACTCAACCTTCATTAATGTTCAAGTCTATTTACAAACCATATTTACTTATGACTCAACCTTGATTAAGGTTCAAGTCTATTTACAAACCAATTTACTTATGACCCAACCTTGATTAAGGTTAAAGTCTATTTACAAACCGAATTTACTTATGACTCAACCTTCATTAAGGTTCAAGTCTATTTACAAACCATATTTACTTATGACTCAACCTTGATTAAGATTCAAGTCTATTTACAAACCGAATTTACTTATGACTCAACCTTGATTAAGGTTCAAGTCTATTTACAAACCGGATTTACTTATGACTCAACCTTGATTAAGGTTCAAGTCTATCTCTATAACAACCAAAGGTAACTCGTATAGTATATTGCCCGCTTTGCTAGCCCAGCTTATAAGCTGGTGCCTCGCTCAAGGTCTTGCATGAATCGCATCCCTGCCGTGTTAGACAGTGGACTACGTCCAAAATGCCTCAGTATATTGTCCTCTTTGCTAGCCCAGCGTATTTCAACTGGTGCCTCGCTCAAGGTCTTGCATGGATCGCATCCCTGCCGTGTTAGACAGTGGACTACGTCCAAAATCTCCCGGCACCTTACACTTACTAAGCCTTTGCTACATAGATTGCATATGTATTAATTATAAGAAACCCATTGTATCATATGTTTAACACTTACCTGGCCAGGGTAAGTAATTCGCATATTGTACACACGGACTTATTATAATTAAGGCATCACACCCTATGCAAACAAATTTTCAGCTCATGCTTGTGTCCCCTATTTTATTTGGTAAAACCTTTCTCTTGATATTTATTGGGTATTTGGTTTTAACTTTACACATTTAAAACCAACGATGTGTTTTCATTTCATAAAACTTTGTGTGTTCATACCCATTGATATGACCACTACGTGACTCTAGCATTTCTTAGATTTTAAATGTTAGTTTGGGATGATTACCCCCAACCCGGTTTCGACGTTCAAGTGCATTGATCGTTCATTATCTTGAACTATGCACCTTTCCTGTTCTGCTCTTTGATTGTGTATGCAATTACCACTCTTCGTGTGATAATTGCCTACTAGTGCACTTACTATGATTTAGGGCGTGTACCTGATTGATACGTGCTCATGTGTTCCCCTCTTTTTATCAATCCGCTAGTCTAAGTCGTTACTTGACTTGGTCCATGGTGAGCATGCCTTCCGCCGTGCTCCTGGACCCTCCAACACCTCGTTGGGTGAATCATTCGATCCTATCTCGATCGAATAAAATGTTCTCATCCCGGTCACATTTACAATTTCAATTGATTAGTAACATGACATGTCGGTACTAGTATGCATCATTACAATAATAATGTTAGAATTCTTGTTACACAAGAATTTCGTTGCCTGAATAAATCTTTGGATAGGCTTTAAGCCGCCCAACCACTTCCTTACCAAGATTTTGTGATAGCATGTATCTACACGATATCACTATTGATCATATATAACAATCTCCGATCAAACCGGATTGTTATTGTAAATATTACTTACCGGATTCCTCGATCAAGCCCCGAACCGAACACCCTTCAACACTTGAGCGCCCAGTTTGAGTCCAAGTATCCTTCTCGACACTCGGATCCCTCAAACCAATGGCTCTGATACCACTTGTAAGACCCTAACCCGTAATCACGCGATCAACGCCTAATCATACGGGTTTTGACCTTACGTAAAACCACTCCCGATTAAAACTTTTAAAATTATGAGAAACATAAACCGTTATGATCAAATACATATTCGATTCCCAAAAATTTATACATTTTAATAGTTAAAACATATACTAAGATTTTGCGTTTTATCGAGAGTTCCTTGAATTTTAATGCGGAAGCTTGATGAGTGCTCGGGTGTGTTCGGTTCTTCTCGCGACTCGATCCTTGCTCCGGGATTTCCATCAAAGGTGTACCTAGCACCATTACATAGATAATGGTTAGTTGTGTTGATAATAACACCTTTTAAATAGTTAACACATTGATACGCGTCAAAACGGAATGAACGGGTTTGGAATACAAAACAAATATTTTGGGATTACATTCTGCTTTAAGCTACGCTTCCAGCGTAAGCTACGTTGGTCACTAGATAAAATTTCCCGAGAGGGCCTGGCGTAAGCTACGCTGCCAGCGTAAGCTACACTGGCTACTGGACAAATTTTTGCGAATGGTCCTGGCGTAAGCTACGCTGCTAGCGTAAGCTACGCTAGACACTGGACAAATTTCCTGAGAGGGTCTGACGTAAGCTACGCTGCCAACGTAGCTTACGTTGGCCACTGGCTGAAAAACTCATTGTTTATGCTTGCTTTTCCCCACTTTTGGCATCTCTTTTACTTATGTTCAAAGCCATTCCGGGGAACACTTGGGGACTCATTGATACCATATTATCATGCTTATAAGATACCATTTCTCAAAATCAAATACACCTTTTCGGTTATTCAATGCTTATGTTGATTTTACCCAAATCGACCCGTTAAGGCCATAAATTATACAAAGCCTTATTTGACCATTCAAAAGGCATGACAATCATATTGTCAACCCATTGAACACTTGTTTAACTAAAAACATCAAGTGATTTGTTTCATTAAGATCCGGTTCTTAGATTTAACCTTTAGTAAATCTTTAAATTCCTAAAATGCCTCTTATGGCCAAACCTTTCCATTTAGCCATCCATGGTGACACTTCTTGTTTCAAATCCATTATTTTTTACTCAATGACTTGTTTATAACCCTCTAAGTCCTTCCGGACTTAGATTGTCACCATTTATCAATATTTCTCTTATTTAGTCGATTCTAAGCGCAATAACGCACATTAGACATAGTTATGGAAATAACTTACTTGATTAACACCCACACCTCATGTGAGTAGTTTTAGTACCCATGTTGCTTCACTCGAAGTCGTTTATTTAGCTACGGACTTACCGGGTGGCCTTGACCCATATCCATACCTTGTGCTCATCCTCCATGATTCTTGGCATCAAGTGCCCATTCTAAAAATGCATTTACCTACATGCTTTCTAGATTGACAAACATTAAGTTTCTCGAATTCAAATGGTAACACTTTGCCATTTGATACGTTTAACCTCATGAATCTTAATTCTTTGGAATACAAGCATCATGTGTTGGACTCAAATGATGAGGGCTTCACCATTTGACCCATTTAGACCCATAGTTCATGATGCTATGTTTTCCAAGCCTTATCTATGGTTCAAGGGACACAAGCTTGACCAATTTAACAACATACTTAAAGACTTCATTCAAATGTTTTCATTCGGATTAAAACATCATTCCTCGCATATCATTTTTAATTAACCCGTTTGATGAATTTTACCATTCGGTCACAACTCATTATCTCGATTAATGTCATAAAACACATTTTGTTATGAGTGCGCATAAGGCAACCCACTTCCTAAATTCCACCCCTTGGGGTTTACCTTTATCACATACTTAAGATTTAAGACTAGTGTATACAACAATTAAGCTATGCTATAGTCTAATGGTGTAAGTAAAACTTACATTGTATCCATTCTCATTTCCTTGCACTTTAGGCTCGTATCCACTTGACCCGTTTTGCTCGTTGATCCATTCCATCCAAGCTTGCACCTAGCTTGACAAGATCAACCTTATCTAAACTCATAAGGTTAATTAAGTTAGTCATCATGTCTAATAACTAACACATCTTATAAGTTTATTCACACCATTACATCACTTTCCCAATCATCGTTGGGCTATATTTTCATGTATGGTGTGATCCATCTTTTAAACATGTGTTTCACGTTTTATATACGGGTAATTCCATGATTACCCAAATCTAGTTATCACCTAATTTTGCACACAAGACTATTGAGGCGTTTCATCAAACACTTGGTGTGCACCCACCAATTTGTTTAGTTTTAAAAGCTCAAGATTAGCCAAAACATAATCATTTGTCTAATCATCATCATAATACATTATTTAGACCATTTTGCCTAAATTTCCCATATTAACAACTCCTAAGAGTCAACTAGATCACTAAACATAGAGGGTTTCAACCTAGAGGTAAAACCCCAAATTTTACACATTAACATACTCATATGAACATAACCAACTTCACATGAAGAATGTGATTCATAACCAAATTAGATATGATTGAGGCTCCCTAAAGCTAGAGAAACCTCCTACAACTTAGAATCTCACGTTTTTACAAAACCCTAGATTTTCACCATGATTAAAAACGAGTATAGCATCAATTTCTACCAAATAAATGGTACCTTGATGATCAATAGGCCTTAGAAGACCTGTTTCTTGCTAATGCACTGAAAATCCCCTTGCTTTGGCTTGGATTCAAGCTCATTATTGAGTTTAGGGTTTGGTTGGGTGAAGGAGGTGATCTCCTGATGTTGGAGTCAACCAACACACACAAGTGTGTGTGTGTGTGTGTGTTTTGTTTTTTTTTATCTAGTTTTATTTATAAAACTAGTTTTTCCACTTTGGCAACTATAGTCCCTCCAATAATCCCCGAATGTCATATTCTTATGAAACTAGTTATTCAAGCTAGTTTTCTTATATTATTAGCTCGTTTATAAGATTAATAACATTACTAGATTATTTCTATATTAGAACATAATCCGTGTTCTTTCTTTGTTCGATCCTTGTTTTATTAATTTTGCTAATCACGTCTAATGGCATAATTAGGCGAATGAATGGTTTTGGGGCGTTACATCCTGTTTAGACTTTCAGACTCTATAGCCACAGTGGCCTTGGGCTTAGAGGTCTTTATAGTCTCATCAGTAGAATCCCATCTCTCATCTTCTTCTGTTTCATCAGAATCAACAGAAGATTCTTCATCAACCAGCATAGTACCTTTCTTTGCAACACTTTTCTTTCTTTTTGTTTGTTTCTTAGCCTGTTCAACTTCATCAACCTTTGCTTTGCCCTTCCCTTTGGCTCCAGCATTCTTAACTTGTCGTTTTCTCTTCATTGTAGGATCTAAATTAACGAATGGATCATCAGTATCAGACTCACTGTTAACATTCCTTGCCTTGTTCTCACCCGGATCCTTATATCCTGGATTAATCAAATGACCAAACAAGTTTTTGTGAGGTGGTTTCTCATTATCAGGAATTCCTTTATAACCCTTCATTCTCATCAAAGTTTTCAAGTTCATATGATCCTGAACTAGAATCTTTGTGGGATCTTTCTTCAATGTTGGATACTTGTGATCAAAGATCATCTGTAGAACCTGGGATACATTAAGAACTTCTTCGTCTTCAATCCCTTCAGTGGTTCAAGCATATGATCAAGTATCATCCCTGAAACATTGAATGGTTTATTCAACACTAATGCAACCATTAATGAGCTCAGGCTCTTTCTCATCACGTCATAACCACCACTCACAGAACCAAACACGTGTATAATCACATGAGCTAAATACTTGAATTGCGGACACAATTTCCCTTTGTTTAATGCACCGTCAGTTATTGGTCCATTATATTTCATCCGAAGAAAATATAATCTCTGCTCTATCCAAGATAAGCTTCTCGGATCAGTCGGTTCATCTCTCAGCTTCAATGCTTGTCTAATATCATCTTCTGTAACAATCGCAAACTCCCCCTGAATGTTACTGACTATTGTAGTCTTAGCATCCCAGAAATCATAACGTGCGTTTCTCCAGAAGTCCTCTTGATGATCTTTATATATAATAGCAGGTGTTGCTATAGCATCTACAACTCGGCTTCTTCTAAGAAAATCAGTGATTCCAGAAAATTCTGTGAGCTTCTTCACTTCGCCCAAATATGCACAACAATTATGGTCACTCTCGAATGGCAACTCTTCTTGAACTGGAACTTCAACATTCTGTTGTTCAACTTGTGGTTCAGCCATTTGTATATCTGCAAAAACGACACATTGAAAATCTGTTAAAAACGGACAAAATCGACAAGATTTGAAAATTTGGTTTTCAAATTTCCACATTCGTCCTTGTGTGGGTACGAATGAAAGAATTTTGAAGTTCGAAAGTGGAAAAATGGTTCGAATGTGAAGAATCATAGTCAAAATTCCACATTCGTCCAAATTTTCACATTCGTCCCTTTGATCAGGCTACATTAGACCGAATATAGTCACATTCGACCCTTTCCTTCTGGTCGAATGTGTTTGTTCAAAGACCAAACATCAAAATTTCAATTCAGCTTGTTTTAACATCTATTTTTCATTCATTTACCCTCTAATATGACCGACTAAGCTTACGAATCAATCAATTGTTACTATTGTTCAGTTTTAGATGGTTTTTAATCACAAACTAGGGTTTAACAGGTTTTAATCATCAAAATCTATCAATTAATCTGTTAAAACACTAGATTGTGGCATATTCTCCACATAAAATCATCTAAAACTCAAACCTAATTAACAATTTTATGTATAAACGATTCAAACTGGTCCAACAATCAAGTTCAGGGTTTCGAACATAAAAACCCTAATTCTGACTTGATTAACAGGCCATTACCTGCAAATATGGTATGAAAAGGATGAAAATCAAACAAGGATTGATAATCAGTAATAAAAAACACAAGGGCAACAAGGTCTGGTTAGTTTGGAAATTTTTTAAAAAAAATCAGAAGTGAGGGTTCGAAAGAAGAGAAAAGGTTTTATAGACGGCCACCTTCGACCAAAGGCATAGGGCGAATGTGAATCTAGTTCTACATTCGACCCTATTTAAAGGCTCGAATGTAGACCTAGGGTTCTAATGTATAAATAATCACTGGAACTCTCACATCCATCCAATTTTTAAGGTTCGAAGGTACCAAAAATTCCACATTCGACCCAGCGAAGGGGTGAATGAGAATTGGAATTTTTTGAAAATTTACCAAATCTCAAAATCGAATCACGTTCAAACATTTTCTCACATTTTAAGCTTCCAACATTCATTATTTCACATTTCAATGATACAAAACTCAGATTGGTTTATCAAGTTTCAAAAAATGACCATCAAACACCATCGGTTATCAAAAATAACTCAGAAATGTAAAAATTTTGGTTTTTCTTAAATTTAAGCTAAAACACACCTAAAATCTTTTTGAGTTTTTGTATCTTTTGCAAAACCAATGTAAAATGCAGAAATTGTAAACATAAAGCAGTAAATGTTTTGTGATTTCCGGTAAGAGGATCATATCAGTTATTTAAGAAATCTGATCACACCGTTGATCTTTATTATATATTATCATTAAAACAGTATGTGATCCGGCAACTGCTGATATTGTTGTCCACATAAACTCACATGCAGACCGTTATGCAATGCTTTAAAATGATACGCAATTAGATGTATTAAACTAACACGCTTATGGTTCCCACGCACACGACATACTCCCATATCAAGAAATTTGCACAAAGCTTCGTCGTAACGCGTGATTATGCCAAATGTTATCCGTTTTGTTACAGGATATATAGCACAGAGGTGTACAGGTCAGCAAATTAATGTAGCAAAGTAACGTGTGCATATATACCAGGTTGAGGCTGATATCAATCACAGATTTTCATTAGTGAATTGATATGATGCATTTAATGATATTTGATCAATAAGATACATGAAGTCCCTCAATTTGGTAACTTTTAGGTTTTGGCATTAAAGCTCTTTTAGCAAATATTCTGATTGAATCTAGGTCCGTAAATTAATACAACAAAAGATCAATCAGAATACCCCGGATAACAATTAACATAACGCCCCGAAACCTCGGAATTTGGCAACCCTATCAAACGAAATTACGGTACTAAGACCATATGCCCATGAGGTGTTCAACCACTAACGCGTAGTTCGTTATGTTTGTATCACTAAGGAACGCAGTAATAGGTCTACGAAGCCTATCAGCACATCACACAAAATCAACACACGCCTCATATTGCATTACATTTCTTTAGTATTTATCATATCCCCACTGATGTACTATCATTTCCTCTTTTACTCCTGGAAATCATTTTGGGTTTTTCTATATTTATGGCTTTTTGGATTTTTCAATGTTTTTGGTTTTTCTGGATAACGACTCCCCCTAAAATGTAAAACACATTTTTGGGTTTTTGGATTTTTCTGAAAAACAGTAAAAACTTAAAAAAAAAATTGAAAAACAAAAGGTGATAAACCGAGATGATGATCAGTCTTGTTTTTCTTTTATACCGTTAGCTTTTAAAAGATATTCAAATCTGGATTTATTAAAATCTTTGGTAAATAGATCCACCCTCTAATAATCAGTGTGGATTTTGACCATATCAATCAACTCTTTTACATAGCAATCGCGGATAAAGTGATACTTAATCCGGATGTGCTTAGCTTTTGAGTGATTAACCGTGTCTTTAGTTAATGCAATTGCGGCTTCGTTGTCACAGTGTATAGGGGTTTTTAGAAATTGCAAACCGTAATCAACCATCTGCTGCTGAATCCAGAGAACCTGTGAGCAACAACTAGAGGCTGCTACATATTCAGCTTCGCATGTAGATAAGGCGACTGCTGTCTGCTTCTTACACTACCAAGTCACGAGCCTGCTCCTCAAGAATTGACATCCAGCCGTTGTGGATTTACTGTCCTTGTCACAACCACCCCAATCTGCATCACTAAATGCATTGAAGTCAAAATTATCATCATTAGGGTACCAAAGTCCTCTCGACGGACAACCCTTCAGATATCTCAAGATTCGCTTGACTGCTGTTAAATGACTTTGTTTCGGCTTCGATTGGAAACGTGCGCAGATACATGTTGCGAACATTATATCTAGCCTAGATGCGGTGAGATACATCAGATATCCGACGATTGCTCTATATGTAAATGGGTCTGTCAGCTCCTCCTTAGCGTCAACTCCAATCCCGTGATTAGGTTGAATCGGGGTATCCATCGGCTTCGAATCTTCCATCTGGAACCGGCTCAAGACTTCTGATACGTATTTGGTTTGTTGAATAAAGATCCCCATTGGTCTTTGATCCACCTGCAAGCTGAGGAAAAACTGTATCTCTCCCATCGCACTCATCTCGAACTTTTCCTGCATCACTTTTTCAAAATCTCTGCATAAAAGTTCGTTAGTAGAACCAAAAATAATATCATCTACATAAATCTGGACGAGAAGCAACTCATCCCCTGTTCTTTTGGTGAACATTGTACAATCAACCAAACCGAGTTTGAATCCTTTGGATAGCAGGTACGTGCTTAGCTCCTCATACCATTGGCGTGGAGCCTGGTGCAACCCGTATAGTGCTTTGTTGAGAACGTAAACCTTATCCTGATGGATAGGATCTTCGAAGCCTGGCGGTTGACCGACGTATACCTCTTCCTTGACCACACCGTAGAGAAACGCGCTTTTGACATCCATTTGGTACACCTTGAACTTCTTATACGAGGCAAATGCTAGAAACATGTGGATATCTTCTATACGTGCCACAGGTGCATAGATCCCATTGTAATCAATTCCTTCAACTTGATGAAAACCTTGAACTACCAACCGAGCTTTGTTTCTCACTATTACACCTCTGTCATATTTCTTGCATTTGAAAACCCATTTAGTTCCTATCTTCTTCCTTCCCGGAGGTAAATCTGTAAGTGTCCAGACGCCCAGTTTCTGGAACTGCAACAACTCTTTCTGCATCGCCTCTACCCAAGCATTGTCCAAAAGAGCATCCTTGTAAGTCTGCGGCTCGACCTGCGAAACATAACAAGCAAAGGACCAGTCATTCTGACAACCATATTTTTGAATTTTTGCATATAAAGCTAAAGTGCCAAGATTTTCCAGTGAGTTTGCACTACGAAGTTGTACACTAGTCATGACACTGCTTCCAAGGTCACCAATAACTTGCTCGAGCGGGTGAATATGATGAATCCGAGATTTCGGATGATCAGGTACTGTAACTCCCGTCTGAGTAGTCAAATTTTCCACTGAATCCAGATCATTACCCGTGTTAGACGATGAAGCAACATCTGGATTTGGGTTCACTGGTGGTGCCTCTGTTGCATGATCTAGAAAAACTTCACTAAAGTCTTCATCATCTTCCGATTCTGAAGTATCAAGTGTAGTTGAAGCTTCTTGGAAAACTTCTTCTTCTGCTAGAGGAGCATTGGTATCATTAGAAGCTGCTGGAGGAGTTACGGTGATCGGACGCACCAACGGTGGAGTCGCCGCGTTTTCAGACTCTTAAAGTAATCGTAGAACAGCCTCTTCAACCAAGCTATCTAGATTGAATTATTCAAAGAAGTCTTTTTAATCAAACATCTAGTCAGGACCGTTTCCCTGTACGTTCTGAGTATACCGTTGAACCTCAACATTTGCCCACTCCTCCATCTGACGAGTCTTTTGTTGAATACCCGTTTGAGCGGGGTTGCTTATCCAACAAAGTATCCCTCTTCAGCTTTCAGACTAAACTTTTCACCTGGATTCAACATCGTACACAGAACCCCAAATGGTTCTAGATACTCCAAGTTCGGCTTTCGTCTGTTCAACAGTTCATGAGAAGTTTTGCCAAACTTCTTCACTGTTAACACACGATTCAGTGTATAACAAGCTGCGTAGATAGCTTCATTCCAAAACATTACTGGAAGATTAGAATCCACGAGCATTGTTCTTACCGTTTCTATTAGAGTCCTGTTTTTCCTCTCTGCGACACCATTCTGTTGTGGGGTATAAGGAGCAGAATATTCATGATGAATTCCTTTATCTTCACGTGCATTTTTGAACTTCGTCCCATTGTCACTCCGAATTCTTTTAATCTTTAAACCGTAGATATTCTCCAATCGAGTGAACAAAACTTTCAAATTGGTAAACGTGTCACTTTTATGTTGTAAGCACATCACCCACGAGACTCTTGAAAAATCGTCGGTAACCACAAGACAGTAAAGCTCCCCGACATGACTCTTACGCTTGACAGGTCCGAATAAGTCCATGTGCAAACGCTCAAGTGGTAATTCAACAGAGTTCACTTTCTTTGGTTTGTGAGATTGTTTGTGCTGCTTACCCTTCTTGCAACTCACACAATTGTCATTGAGATGAAAGTGTTTAACATTAACGCCTTCGACAAGCCCATTCTTCACCAAATGATTCATTTTTCTGAGGTGAATGTGTCCCATCCTCCTGTGCCACCTAATAGATTCTTTCTATGTAGCCTTTGATAGGTAACACGTCACTTGGCCCTGGGTTGTCATCGCTTTAGACATATCAAGAATATAAAAATTATTCACTCTCGGTGCCTTCGGCATGATCCACTCCTTTGGAATAACAAAGCCTGGCTTGAGGATATAGCAAGATTTGTCGTCAAAGTGCACAGAAAACTGTTCGTCGAAGATTTGACTCACACTTAACATATTGTAATCAATTCGCTTCACATAGGAAATCATCTCAAAACTCACTATCCCATTACTCACACTTCCCTCCATAGTGATATAACCTCCTTTATTTCCAGCAAACGCTACATAACCTCCATTGATATTCTTTACATCTAAGAGCAACGCTAAATCACCAGTCATATGGCCTGAAGCTCCACTGTCAACAATCCAGAGACTACTAACAGGGCCAGCTGAAGCTCCCTGCACACATCAAGGAAAAACATTAGTTCTTTCGGGGGACCCAAGCCTACTTGGTCTTAGGCCTTTGAACATCAGCTTTCAAAGATTCATTCACAGAAACATTAGGTTTTGAATCGACCTTTTTTCTGATCTATCAAACCTTTTTCACTTTGAGGTTTTTCATTAGCCTTTGAGGTAGAAGCACCCGGAGAACCCTTAGGTGACCAAGATTGTTCCGAACGTTTTAGAATCCTGATCTGAGATTTTGGAGTCTCAGCAGATTTCTTAGTATCGTTCTAGAATGAAACTTTCTTAGTTACCTTCTTTGATTTAACAGAGACAGGTCCAACTGTCGACTTAACAGCAGGTTTTGGAGGAACCTTTTGTTTATCAACAGTTGTGTTCACCATAGGTTTCTTCAATGGTTTTTCCATAGCAATCTGGTTTCGACGATCATAGTTGAATTGACGATTATCCCTCCTTTGATAATAATTGCTTTGATTATAAAACGGTGCTGGTTGAGGGACAAATCGTCTTTGAGGATAACTATGATTATCAACTGGCTTTCTATAAGATTTCCTCATCTCAACTTCGTGTCTCTTATGTCTCACGTACGGGCAGTGAGCAAGTAAATGCCCTCTATCCCCGCACTTGAAACACGCACGGTATTCCTCAAAAACATTCTGAGCATGTGGCTTAGCAAATGAATTAATCGGATATTGATCATCCACACATCGGCGTCTTAAACTCTCAGGAGCTGGGTCCTTTGAGTAAGCCGGCTTAAGAAAACCATTTGCCTTCTCTTTAGGCTTAATGAACTCAGTGACATGAACCTTAGGTTCTTTTGGAGTATCTAGATAGGGTTTCTTTAAAATTTCTGGTGGTACATCATTGGTCCTTTCGTGTTTAGGAAACCAGATTGTACTTTCTTGCCAGATCTTTTCAATTTTAGAATAATTTGCAAATTTTATCGGATACTCCTCGTTAGAGATAATCTTATCGGATCCTTCCATCCGATAAAATACTTTGACGGGTTTGTCAACTGATTCATTTTTAATTTCTTCCTTTACTGATTGATTGACACGATGAGCATTTGCCATCGGATGTGAAATCTGAGAAGGTGATACTGGTTCATTGGTGATAATGTGATTTTCCTTAGGAATATCACTCACTTTCTCAGATTCCTCATTTTCTGTGTCAGAAGCATCAGTCACAGCAGTTACCCCTTCATCATTCAAGCCCAAAATCGGTCGTACATTGGAATTTGGATCTCCAACACTAGAAGTGTTAGATTCATCTTCCGATGCAGAGTCAGATTTGACTGAACTCTCCGGTGTTACTAAGTAGCAATTGTGATTCTCAAATAACACTGGTGACGGAACAGCCTTGTAGTTTGCAATACTGGGTTTTAATGGCTCTTCAATGATATGGTCAACCACATATGCAATGTGTTTATAACTTTCAAGCTTTTTGTTGACCTTTTCAGCAAAACACTTGATGGTGGCCATTTCTAACTTTGTTTCCTTAAGTTCGTTTATATAACTGTTTATTGCAAGTTGCTTTAAAGAATGTTTTCTTTAAATCAGAAATGTCCTTTTTATAACCATCAAGCACTTTGTTAAATTCTTTGGCTTCCTTGCGATAAGATTGACAGTTGATTATCGCACTCTCAAGTTGAACCTTGAGTTGCTTGTTTTCATCTGCCAGTCTATCACAAGTACCACAGTACTTCTCACTATTCATATCAGTTGTGGATTCAGAACTTAACTGTTTCGGAAGATCAGTCATAGCCATGAGTGCAAAATGAGCTTCCTTTCCAGCAAAGAACTTTGAGTAGTCAATTCTGATGTAGGCATCATCGACAATACATGACTTCCGAGTCATAAGAAAATCAGCTTCAGCCAAGAGTTGGTCAATCGCATTGTCTAATGAGTTCACACTTGTTTCTGAATCTGCTTCACTCTCCGAGTCTGAATACACTGAATCATTCTCTTCAGGAATATCTGTAACTGAATCAATAACAATTCCCGAAGTCTTCTCGTCATGTGGTTCTTCAATTGGATCAGCAACAGAAACATTCACTTCTTCAACCAACTCCTCAATCTCTTCTTCAGAAGCACTCTTAGTCTCCAAAACCTCTCCAACTATCTCCGACTCCTCTAAATCAATCTTTTAAGCAACACAAGCTACATTTCCTGTTGTGACCTCTTCAACACCGAGTTGCATCCCCGTCCAGTCATATCCCTCATCCTTTTGGATCACCAACGCCTGATTTTGTGTTTCAGCTTGTGTTTGGTTGTTTGGTGTTAAGATAGGAGTGATGGTTTTGGTTGGGTTATGTGGTGTTTGAGTTTGATTGGGTGTAGTTGTTTGTCTGGCAGAGTTGTTCTGTGAGGTGTTTTGTTGGTTTTGGTAATCGTTTTGATTTTGATTTTGATAGTTGTTGTTGTTTTGGCTTTGATAAGTGACTTGGTTTTGAGATTGACGGTTTTGGTAATTTGAATTAAATGGATTTCGGTTACCTTGTTGAGCTGGCTGTGTGCATTCTCTCTTGAAATGACCTTTAGCACCACAGTTGAAACAAGTGACTTTGGCTTTGTTGAAGCCATATGTGGTGTTTGGTGATGTGGTCAGATCAGTTCTTCTGGTCTTCTCAATGAACTCGGTTGCTCGTCTCATAACACTCGTAAAAGCCCATTGGATATCAATAAGCTCTATCTCTTCTTTATCAATCTGAGCATAATCTTCCTAGGTTAGATTGTTGTTCCCGATCTGACTAGCTACCAATCCATTATAAGAAGCAACCATTGCCGAAACCAAAGCAACGTGCTGCTGAGCAACCTCAACTGTGACATTGTTCATGTTGGATGTCTCCAACACTATTGGACTTTGACCTGAATGGTTTTGATTCATCTAAGGAATGTAAGATTGTTGTTGAGCTTGATTCATGCTTGTTGTGTAAAATGCTTCTTGTTGCATTGGTGAAATAGGTGAAACGAAAGAATTTGTGTATGATGGGGGTGGTGTGTATGATGGGGGTGTGTAGGATGAAGTTTGAGCAAGGTGATTGATTGGGTTTTTGGGTGGTTCCATAACACTTGAGACACAAGCAATATGAGGAACAATTGTACCACCAACACTTGAGCTAGCTGCAGCAGAAGATGTACTAGCATGATACAACTCTGGGTTTTGAAGAAATTGTGATCTCTTTTCTTTCCTCTTCTCTTCGAGCTCTTTGTTTTTTAATTTCTGAATCAATTCATTGATGGTCTAGTATTTAAAAGCATCTTTCTCCTTTAGAACCTCAATATGTTGATCCTAATACGGTGGTAGAGAATCAGAAAATTTGTCTACCAAGTCCGACATCGGAATCTGAATCTCATAGTTGGACAATTCAGTTAGCAAATGACAATATCTCGGAGTCAGCTCCTTCAGAGTCTCATTTCCAACGTAACTGAAGTTCTCAAATTCCTTCTTCAACTCTTCTATCCTTAACCTTCTAGTTTTCTCATTACCATCGTGACGATTCTTCAACATATCCCACAGTTGTTTGGAAGTAGTACAAGATCCAAACTGGTGTAGAAGATCATTAGTAATAGCTTGAGTTAGTTGAGAATACGCCTTCTTCTCCACCGCAAACTTCTTCTTTTCATCCTCAGCTAAACTCTCGAGTAGAATCGGTTCACCTGTATTCTCCAACACTGGTGCAACATATCCCTTAGCAATCATTTGCCACGCCTCGGTACCTTCTAGTCCCATCCCTTCCAAATGAATCTTGAACTTTTTCTGCCATTGATTGTACTCTTGCATCTCCATCAGCTTCGGTGGTCTGTTCCCACCACTTGAGGACAAATCATTTATTAGAGTAGATATAGCATTTGTAGTTTGAGAGTGTACCGCTGCTGCTGCAACGCCCCAATAATCGTTCATTGGTTGTTGTGGAGGTTGAGCAACATTCTGTGGAACTGAACTACTCATCGCAAGATAATTGATCGGCTGTGATGGTTGAGTGTTCGACTTTTGAGCAGCTACAGTCCAAGGGTACATGGTAACGTGTTGTTGTTGTGTTGTACCAGGCCTAGGTGTTGTCGGAAATCCCCACATATCGTTTTTTAAGTTGGAAATACGAAACACTTTAGAAAAATTTCAACCAGTTTCTACTTTCGTCCCTATCAGAGGTAATGGGGGTACGAATGTGGAATAACTCCTGGTTCGCCCCTTAAAACTGACACGAATGTAGAAAATACAAAGACCCTGACTCACTTTCGACCTTCCAAGACCCACGTTCGACCTCCCGTAAGGTCGAATGTAAACAACTATGTCGAATGTGAAAACACAACACACTGAAATCCTAGGTTCGACCTAAAATCACCACGTTCGACCAGAAAAATGCTAGGTTCAACCCAAAAATCACACGTTCGACCCTTTCTCTCTAGATTCGACCTGACCCATTTGAAAACGGTTATTCTTTGAAAATGAGTTAGTTTGATCCCAATTTTTCAAAAGTTGATGAATTTTGATGATGTTTATCAGGTTTTGCTTCGGAATTGATTTGGAACAACTTTAATGAATGGAAAACTTGATTTTATCCATGAAATCTAATCCACAACAACAACCAAGCCCAGTAAATCCCACAAATAGCAAAGCTATTAGTAGGGTCTGGGGAGGGTGGGATGTAGGCAAGCCTTACCTCTACCCCTAGTGATAGAGAGACCGCTTCCAGGGAGACCCTCTGCTCAAATACACAAAGAAAAACACACACACACACCAAAAAAAACGGGGAAGATACACACACACACACAACTACTAATAACATCATAGACATTGACAACAATGCATCGAAAGAATATACACTATACCACCATAAACAACCTATGCACAAACATACAGGATGACAAACATATAAAATCCGCATGTGAAAAAAGTAAGACCCTACGAAACACCTAAAACGACTTTTTCCCATATCCTACTAGTCCTTAGCCTTTATCCTTCGCCTCCATAAACCCCTATCATGGACCATGTCCTCAGAGAGGTGCAACTCCAGTAAATCCTGTCTAACCCGCTCATCCCATGTCAATTTTGGTCTGCCTCTACTCCTCTTCCCTTCCACCGTGAGACCTTCTACCACTCTAACTGGCCCAGTCATCTGTCTCCTCTTCCCATGCCCAAACCATCTCAATCTCCCCTCTTTTATCTTATCCGAGATACTAGCTACCTCCAATCTATCCCTTAAAACCTCATTTCTTATCCTGTCTAACCGTGTGTGTCTGCACATCCACCTCAACATCCTCATCTAAGCTACTTCCATCTTCTGTGCTTGCATTTTCTTGATTGCCCAACAGTCAGAGCCATATAACATAGCCGGTCTAATAGCTACCCTATAAAACTTCCCCTTTAAGTTAGTTGGAAACCTTCTGTCACACAAAACCCCAGTAGCTGCTCTCCACTTACACCATCCAACCTGGATGCGGTGGGCTATGTCACCATCTATCTCTCCATCCCTTTGTACAAATGATCCTAAATACTTAAAATTAGTTACCTGCGGCACCACCTGTCCCTCAATGGTAATCTGAGTGTTCTCGTCATTGCCCACGCCACTAAAGTCACAGTACAATTACTCCGTCTTGGATCGACTAATCCTTAAACCTTTACTTTCTAGCGCTACATGCCACTCCTCTAGCCTCGCATTCAAACCTTGTTTACTCTCAGAGACTAACACAATATCATCTGCAAAAAGCAAGCACCACGGGATCGTCTCCTGGATCGACTTTGATAACTCGTCTAGGACAACCGCAAACAGAAAAGGGCTCAAGGCAGACACTTGATGGAGTCCTACTTCTACAGGGAAAGATTCAGTATCTCCTACAGGCGACTGAACGCTAGTCACAGTCCTAACATACATATCCCTAATTAGGTCTTTATACTTCCCAGAAACCCCTCTACTCTCTAAACTGTCCCAAATCAGTGTACGAGGAATGTTGTCATATACCTTTTCAAGATCAATGAACACCATATGCAGATCTCTCTTCTTCTCCCTATATTTTTCCACCAATCTCCTAAGGATATGTATTGCTTCTGTGGTAGACCGCCCTGGCATGAAACCAAATTGGTTAACCGTAAGTTGAGTTTCTCTTCTAAGTCTAGACTCGATTATCCTCTCCCATAATTTCATAGTATGTCCTAGCAGTTTAGCCCCGCTATAATTCCCACAACATTGGGCGTCTCCTTTTTTCTTATACAAGGGTACTACTACACTAGTCCTCCATTGATCTGGCATCCTTCCAGATTTGAAAATAAGATTGAATAACGTTGTTAGCAATTGAAGTCCTACTTCGCCCATACACTTCCACGCCTCAATCGGTATGTTATCCGGCCCAACCGCCTTAGCCCTTCCCATCTTACAAATTGCTGCTCTTACCTCTCCCTGTGTGATACGCTGACAATAGCAATTATTCCTTTGGAGCATTTGAGTAGATGAGTTGTCATTTTCTTGTTGGAAATCCCTCCCGTTGTTGAAGAGATTTTGGAAGTACGTTTGCCACTGCAACTTATTGTCATGTTCCTTGACTAAAACTCGTCCATTCTCTCCCTTCATAAACTTCACCACCCCTAAGTCCTGCCTCCTACGCTCTCTAGCTTTTGCGATCTTGAACATATCATGCTCCCCCTCTTTTGATTCCAAGCGTTCATACATCCTTTTGTAAGCTGCATTCCTCGCTTCCGTCACTGCCTTCTTCGCCTCCCTCTTGGACTGTTTGTATCTCTCCCTCAAAATTACTCACTCCTCCTCATGAAATCTATTCCAAATCATTCAATTTTCATCAAAAACCATTGTTCATTCAAAATAGAAAATTTTTTATCAAAGTTGGGTCCAAATCAATTCAAAAACTATCAAAATGTAGTTGTATGATCTGTATAGGCTCTGATACTACTTTGTAGAGGATCTTTGTGTCAAAAACAGATTAGATGATCATACAAGTCTACCAATCTAGGTGCGGAAACCCTAGATCAGTTACAAAATGATAGTTATCGAATCAAACAATCAAATTCACCTTTTCAACATCCATTCTCATTAATTAACTTTGATAAGATCTTTACAATTGGTATTTCAGGTTAATAAAACCTTTAGACACTGATCACAACCTAGAGAGAAAACCTAGACTGAACACAAGACTCAAAATGGCAAAAGTAACAATGGAAAATAAAAATCAAACTTATATAGTGCTGCACATTCGCCCCTTTAGCTAGGTCGAGCGTGCATGTTTTCCAGATTCGACCCTTAACACAGTACGAACCAACACATACATTCAGTCTTCAGTCTTCATTCGTCCACTATATTCTTCCTTCGCCCCAATACTTCTACATTCGACCCTACTCAAAGTCACATTCGCCCTCCCGATTATCAAAACAACTTTCGTAATTCGCAATCCAAAGCATTAGTCGCACAATATGCACTAACAAACTCCCCCTCGACCACAAAGTGTGAGTATTTCTACAACACAAATGTGCTAATCACTACACGTGAACTTAATAGTTAGCTTACAAGTGCGTGGGTTTTTACACGCCACGGGTACACTCATAAGTCCCTCCACTTATTACTAAAACACCCACAAGACCAAATACTAAGTTGATTAATTAGTTAGTTCATCAAATAAAGAAAGAGTAGAAGGAATTACCAAGAACACAAAACACCACTTAAACTACACATAAACTATATAAATTTATACCAAAATGGTCTTCACCCTAGCAACACCATAGAAGGAATTACCAACAAACTCGAAAAGAGTAGAATGAATTACCAACAAACTCACAAAGGTTGATTTTACAAGAAATCATGTTGAGGGTAGGATAGAGATTGTGACATGCCGCATTTTCAGGTTAATAGTTTAACCTAACTCTAGTTAACTTACACAATAGTTCATGGCATTGCCCTTGACTAGGATTAGTTAACCTATAACTGTGTACTGTGTGACTCACTTATTTGATTTGATTTATATTTGGATCACTGGTGTTGGGAATAAGTCTGTTTTTGTGTTTATACTCGTTTCCACACACACACACACACACACACACACACATATATATATATATATATATATAGGAAAAAGATCAAATAGGAACTAATACCCTAGTTAGGAACTTAGGAACCAATCTGAGCCATTCATCTTTGATCTTGATCTAGGGGGTAGTTATGTAATTAGACAATTAAATATTATCTTTTAATTTAATTAAAATAGTTATATATGGCAGTTATTTGACTTCATGATATATGGAGAGAGAGAGAGAGAGAGAGAGGAGGGCAGAGCTCGGTGGACAGCGGCGGAGTATGGTGGTTTACGGCGGAACTCCGACGGGCCATCCTCAAACCCATCAACCACCACCCCCCCCTTCTACACCGATGACACCCCAACCTCCTGTTATACACCCAGACTGGTTCGAAAGAGGGAAAGAAACCTATATAAGGAAAGAGAAAGAATAAGAGAGAGAGAACAGAAGCATAGGGAGAGGAAGAGATGGTGACGGTGGTGGCGGTTCCAACTAGGGTTCCGATTAGGGGTTGAAGATGATGGTTGTTGCTGAACCAATAGCGGTGGTGAGGGATTATAACAATAATAATAATCTGGATCTCTTCGATCCATGACCCCTCTGTTTGTAGCATACCAAATATATTACCAAACCCCCTGTAGTCATTTTCCTTTCTGCAACTTGAAACTGTTGACCAAGGTCTCCAAATTCTTCGAGATCTTCTAACCTTTTCCGTAGTATTACAAACAGTTGTATATGGTAGTATTACTTTCATGGGTGTTAACTGGTTCAAACCAGACCAGACCTGAACGAACTAGAACCAAGGGTTCAAAAATGTTTGAAACGATCATACTGGTCGGTGCCCGCTTTATCCAGAACCCATTTTATTTGGGGTTCAAAAATGTTTGAAACGATCATACACTGGTGTATCATATATAGTTATTGGGGTTGTACAGATACAATAAGATTGTTCTTAGTTTCTTAGTTGTTATACACAAGTGTATTATAGGTGGTAAAAGACGTTATAATAAATTGATAGTATTTTGTTTGACGTTAAATGTGCAGTATGACACAGCCTGTGTGTTACTCAATATACACAGGTGTACCGTATATGAGTTGTAGCATGTCTAACTATATTTTTTAAATATTGTAAAATTCAATTTTAATTTTACATTTTTTTATTGTAGGTTCCTCGTCAAGCAAGGTATGTGAGTCTCCCGGTGGGACGAGATGAATATACACCAATGTATATCTGTGTACATCAATGTATATCTGTGTTGATGATGAATGAAAAAACGATTATACACCAATGTATATCTGTGTTGATGATGATGAATGAAAAAACCAATATACACCAATATATATCTGTGTTGATGATGTTGAATGATGATGAATGAAGAAACGAATATACACCAATGTATATCTTGTGTTGGTGATGATGATGAATGAAAAAACGAATATACACCAATGTACACTGTTGTATATATACCGAAATATAATTTTAATAGTATATACAATAAATACGTTTGGGTATACCATAAACACTAATTTGCTGTTTCCAAATATACAGGAGTTTCTTATACCTAATAAATGATATTGAACATAAGACATTAATACCCCTTTATTAAAATAACAATTAATTAAAGTTTTACTTATTTACAATCATGCCATTGAAGATGGATGGCTCATATTGGTTCCTATAGTTCCTACTTAAGGTTTGGTTCCTATTTGAACCCTACCCTATATATATATATATATATATATATTAATGAGGTGTTATTAATTATTATCGAATATATAAAATAGAGATTTTATATTAACTTGTTAAAATGGATCCGGGTCATGGGGATTGACCGATTCCCAACTGGGCAGTCATTCAGATTTTGGAGCAGACAATTGAAGACAATCGTAGATTATTACTAAAGTCTCAACTGAAGACACAAATCTCCAAAACATCTAAGGGGGATTTTGTTGATACATAATTGTCTATGGCCAAAGATTTGTGACGGGATCGTGCTCAGGCTAGAATAGGCTTAGATTATTGTATTATGTATTTACATTATGCTACGGTTGTAATTGGGTATGGCATTAGGCACAGTAGTAACGTTAATGTTTACATGAGAATGGTCTTAGGTGAATGGCCTATTTTCATGGCAACTCAACTCCATACGTATTAACGGCCGCCATATACGACCCCTCTGCGGCCCGCGGGGGAGAGGTTTTCGTGGAAAACCAGTTTAGGATTTCTATAAATGATTTTAAACCCCATTATCCTCATAAACACAACCCTAATCATTATCAACCTCCATACGAATATTATACTCCATAACCTCTTCCATAAATATAATCGATCAAGTTTTAGAGCTTTACTCGTATTTTTATCAATCGAACAAAGAGCTTTAGGTATATTATCAAACCTTTTGTGTTTAATCTTATTTAAATGTTTTAAAATACCACTTATAAAGATTAAAAGATGAGTTTTGTAAAGGATTAACATGATTAGACAATGTGTATTTATGTTATTAATTATTGATATATGTTATATTATTGCATGATAATTATTGTTGAACATGTAAGTTATATAGGTGATAATATTTATGATGAATCTTGCATGTTTCGATCATATTTGCATGTTAGGAGTCTTGTATTATCTTTATATGATGTCTTTATTCAATATTGTACATCTAGGGTTTGTAAAAGTTAAGGTAATTGCATGTTTAAAAACGGACAGATTGTATGATGTAACTTGTAGGACAAGTAACATGACCTAAAGATGCTTGTTTTAATTGTTTCTTGGTTTCAACATGTTATAAGTGATCTTAGCTTTTCAGAATGGGTAAGATTGTGCATTTTGGTTATCGTCTGACATGTTTTTGGATATTTATACGAACATGGGTCTAAACTGATTCTCGGATTAATATTTTGGGTCAACTTTAAACGGTTGTAAATCGCGTTTTACAAGGATTTTGGTCACGAAATTTGTTCAGTAGGTTGGTATAAGAATAACTCGGCTTTTCCAAGTGGATTCATCTCGTTTGAATGAACACACGATTTTTGGGAATTTGTTTCGTAAACTAACCTGGTGTGAATGTTTTCAAGACCTAGCTGTAATAAATGATTTTTATAATCCTTCAACAAGGTTGTCACGTAAAAAAATAGTGGAACGACGACTGGACTCCTAGGAATATTCAGTAAAATTTTGGGAGTCTAATATGTTGTGTAAGTATCTTTCATAAAATCATTTTGACAGCGCATAATCTTTCCTAAAAACGCAGATTATGACATATGTATATAAGTGCATGTTTGAAGGCTTGTATGACTTAATTATGACTTGAACTTGTATGTACACTTGTATGAGATGTATATGACGTGTATAACTGATATTAAACATAATGTTCACCAACGGGTTCGTAGGGTTACTTGTGCATGTAGAACATTAGTGTCACTTAAACAACTTTTCACATCATTGGATGTCTTGGACAAACGAATCTTGCTTGTGTGTTGTGTATACACATGTACTCACTTAGTGACACGTATAATAGGGAGTCGGTAGCGAGCTCCTATTACTTACGGATTTGGATTTTAGCTTTGCAACCTAAGGTGAGTTTCACTACTCTTTTTTCTCAAAAGCATGCGTCTCGGGGAGACAACTTACTTAACTTTTATAGTCCAGGTTTGGGACTACTGTTTTATCCCAGGTTTTGGGATGGGTTGGGTTGGTCCTGGTAGGAATCGGGTTTTGCTAGTTTCACACTTTTTGTCCTTGATGAACTAAACTGTATACTATCACAGAAATCCTTCATTGTATACCGAATGAGTTATCGGGTTATGGCAAGCGGATTACTAGTTGATAGCGCTATTAGGTTTGACAAACCTCACACCGTACTGGGAGTTCGGGCGTGAATTACGACCTTAGATTTTGTCATTGTTGATAGGCAACGATGGGAGGCAAAAACCAACTCACGGGGTGAGTGGATCGTTTAAATAGTTAGGTACTCTTTGTTTATTATCATGAATGGATTAGTTACCCTTGGCATACGCTGAACTAGTGGTTCTTGGTACTTGATTTTGATCACCGGTTTTGGAAACCTACACTCTTTATTACTTTACTTTATGAACTCACCAACTTTATTTTGACACACACTAGCATGCTTTTGCAGGTCGCTAGGTACGAAGCACGTTAGGGCATGCATCATTGAGTCATGGGTTAATTGAACACAGTTAACTTTATATATATATATATATATATATATATATATATCTTTTCAATCATTTGGTTTTATTTTGGGCGCGTTTTTTTGCGCATGGTTTTAAAATGAGTATGTTTGGTTTACGCTTTTACAACTTACCTAAACTTTTTGGTTAAACATGAAACTTGATTTTTTAAAATGAACTAAATGGTTTGGGCCAAGATTTTAAAGACCGAATCAGACCGGCCGGTCCGACCGGTTCAATCGGGGATCGTTCACATACGCGGTCCGGTTAGCTTAGATCGTTAGTCCTTCAAAAATTAGGTCGGTCCGTTATTTTCTTTGGTTCGGTGGTTCGGTGGTTCGGCCGATCAGCCCGGTAAGCGTGTTTATTATACCCAAAATCGTTTACAGAACATTGAAAAAACAAAAATAATCTTGCAACATAACGATGTAAGGCATGCAAAATACAACCTTTATATAACATCTGATCAAGAAGAAGATCAATTGTGGATGACACATACAAAAAAAATGAAGAAGACGACTTAGAGATATAGAAAAATGAAGCCTTGAACCCTAGTTGTGTTTCATTTTCAGCCGTTTGTAATCTTGCATAGGGTCTAAAAATAATTGGGTTAAATATTGTTTGTGTGAAATTAGTGGTCAGGCCCAAAAAAATAAAACAACATAAGTCGGACCTGGCCCAATGCGGAACCAGGCCTAGCCTGATCTGAATGGCTCTGCGGCCGCCATATACGATCCCTCTACGGCCCGCGGGGGAGAGGTTTTCGTGGAAAACAAGTTTAGGCTTTCTATAAACGATTTTAAACCCCATTATCCTCATAACTACAACCATAATCATCCTTATCAGCCTCCATACAAATATTATACTCCATAACCTCTGCCATAACTATAATCGATCAAGTTTTGGAGCTTTACTTGTGTTTTTATCACCCGAACGAAAAGCTTTTGGTATATTATCAAACCTTTTGTGATTAATCTTCTTTAAATGTTTTAAAACACCACATACAAGTTTGTCGGGTCTGATGTGAATTTATAAAGATTAAAAGATGAGTTTTGTAAACGATTAACATGATTAAACAATGTGTATTTATGTTATTATGTGATATATGTTATATTATTGCATGATAACGATTGTTGAACATGTAGGGTTTATAGGTGATAATATTTATGACGAATCTTGCATGTTTTGATAAGATTTGCATGTTAGGAGTCTTGTATTATGTTTATATGATGTCTTTAATCAATATTGTACATCTAGGCTTTTTAAAAATTAAGGTAATTGCATGTTTAAAAACAGACAGATTGTATGATGTAATTTGTAGGACAAGTAACGTGACCTTAATGTGCTTGTTTTGATAGTTTCTTAGTTTGAACATATTATACGTGATCTTAGCTTTTCATAATGTGTAAGATTGTGTGTTTTGGTTATCGTTTGATGTGTTTTTGGAATTTTATACGAACATGGTCTAAACTGATTTTCGGATTAATATTTTTGGTCAACTTTAAATGGCTGTAACTCGAGTTTTACAAGGAGTTAGGTCACAAAATTTGGTCAGTAGGTTGATATAAGAATAACTCGGCTTTTACAAGTGGGTTCATTTCGTTTGGATGAATACAAAATTTTTGGGAATTTTTCTCGTAAACTGACTTGATGTGAATGTTTTCAGAACCTAGATGTAGTAAATGATTTTTCATAATTCTTCAACGAGGTTTTGTGACGAAACAAAAATAGTGGAATGCGACTGGACTCCTATGAATATTTAGTAAAATTTTTGGAGTCTAATATATTGTGTAAGTATTTTTTCATAAAATCATTTTGACAGCATATAATCTGTTCTAAAAACGCAGATTATGACATATGTGTATAAGTGCTTGTTTGAAGGCTTGTATGACTTAATTATGACTTGAACTTGTATGTACACTTGTATGAGATGTATATGACGTGTGTAACTGATACTAAACATAATGTTCACCAACGGGTTCGTATGGTTACTTGTGCATGTAGAACATTAGTGTCACTTAAACAACTTTTCACATCATTGGATGCCTTAGACAAACGAGTCTTGCTTGTGTGTTGTATATACACATGTACTCATTAGTGACACGTATAATAGGGAGTCGGTAGCGAGTTCCTATTACTTACGAATTTGGATTTTAGCTTTGCAACCTAAGGTGAGTTTCACTACTCTTGTTCTCAAAAGTATGCGTCTCGGGGAGACAATTTACTTCACTTTTCTACTCCACCTTTGGGACTATTATCCCGGGTTTTGTGATGGGTTGGTTCCTAGGAGGAATCAGGTTTTGCTAGTTTCACACTTTTTTTGCTTGATGAACTAAACTGCATACTATTACGGAAGACCTTCACTGTATACCGAATGAGTTGTCGGGTTATGGCAAGCGGGTAACTAGTTGATAGCGCTATTAGGTATGACAAACTTCACACCGTACTAGGAGTTCGGGCGTGAACTACGACCTTAGATTTTATCATTGTTGAAAGGCAATGATAGGAGGCAAAAGCAACTCACGGGGTGAGTGCATCGTTTAAATAGTAGTTCGGTACTCTTTGTTTAGTTATCATGAATGGGTTAGCTACCCTTGGCATACGCTGAACTAGTGGTTCTTGGTACTTGATTCTTATCACCGGTTTTAGAAACCTACACTCTTACTTACTTTACTTTGTGAACTCACCAACTTTATGTTGACACACACTAACATGCTTTTGCAGGTCGCTAGGTACGGAGCACGTTAGGGCATGTATCATTGAGTCATGGGTAATTGAACATTGTTAACTTTATATATATCTTTTCAATCATTTGGTTTTATCATGGGCGCGTTGTTTTGCGCATCGTTTTAAAATGATTATGTTTGGTTTACGCTTCTGCAACTTACCTAAACCTTTTGGTTAAACATGAAACTTGATTTTTGAAAATGAACTAAATGGTTTCGGCATTTAGAGTCGTTCTTGTAACTAATGGCTATGGAGATCTTGGTATGTCACGCGCCTCGCGGTGTAAACTTCGCAGTGGAATTTGAGGGTGTGATAGAGATTTCTAGGGGTTTTAGCTTTTCTCCCTTGGGGGTAGGCTACAATGAATGTTTATGGAGTGATCACAAGCTCCAAAGGTCACTCAAGAACCTTAAAAGGTTGATTTGGGGGCTAGAGAGCCCCCTTGGTGGGAAAAAAGAGGTGTGTTCTATCAGAAGTGTAGGGTAGAATGGATAGAAAGGGATGCCCAAATGAGAAGTGGAGGCCTCTATTTATAGGTTGTCTGGCAGGTCAAGCACGGTCATGCTTAAAGTTGTGAACGCCCGTGCAAAATATCTAGTAGAAGTCCGTAGTCCTTTCTTGTAGATTCTGTCGGGTCTGGTGAGGAGCACAGTCGTGCTCATAGGTGTGCACGGCCGTGCTTGACTACGTGGCTCTCCGTTTTGTTAGCCTTGGTCTCCTGAGCCTTGTGGTGCAAGGTCGTGCACACCTTGCGCACGCCCGTTCATGTTGACTTTTCCATTTTGTTGACTCTTAATTGTTGATTTGTTGACCAGGAACCAGCGCACGGACAAGGCAACATCTGATGCTGCTCTCTAAGTCTTCAATTCTTCATCTTTTGTGCCGTTTTTCTCCCCTTTTCTCTCCTTGAGACCTAAAACCTGCAACTATCAAATAGAAAGTATCAAACATGATAAACTCATGATAAAAACATGATTTTGGTGCAAAAAGGAGTGTAAATGCACAGGTAAAATATGTGTAAATCTCGGCACATCAGCGACCATTAGCTTCCACATAATCCGCTTCGAAATCATCCCCACTCTAAATATATTTAAAATCCCAACATTCAGATCATCAGACTGGGTTTATTGTAAAGCCAAAGGCGTAACCTCGTGTTCCACTTTTAACCCCTTTACGCATCCAGCTTTCCCATCCACCACAATCCCTCTTATGTTAATCGATAAATAATTCATATCTTACCCAATCAGTGGCGATCCTTTTAAGGGGCAGGGAGGGGCGGCCGAACCCCCCCCCCCCCCTCCCCGCCCCACGCCCCCCGAATTTTCGCTCAGAAGTTCCGATTATGTAGTATTCGTATAGAAATTTTTTGGTATATAAGGTTTCGACCCACCCCGAAACTGGTTTTCGACCCCTCGAAACTGGTTTTCGACCCCCCAAAACTAGTGGCTTCTGACCCCCTGAAGTTTCGGGTCAAGATTCGCCAGTGTACCCAATTGATAACCTTCCTGCTCAAGTGTTTGTCTGACCAATTCTTCATGATTATGTAATTGTCACCCCTAACACCACCGTAATTATCACCTCCTGATCCGTCCCAATATTATACTCCTCCCCCCTTCTTTACTGTTTTGCACTTCTTCTTCTTAATCGTCCCCCTTCCTTCTCCCCCTGATGTTGTAAGTTGTGATTTAAGCCAATAGAGCCATGTTAACTAGTTCTCGTTCACCTTCAAACAACTAATCCCACCTCTTGCTTGATTATTTTTTTGTTCATCCATGTAAAAAGCTTGTGTTTTCCTCACCATCTGTAGCCCACTTGATTCTCTCATTTTGCATTATGTTTTGACACCTAGCATTTTCCAACATCATCAAATTCTTCAGCCATGTACTTCTATTACTTCTCTCAACCTGGCTGTGATTTGATAACTCCCAGGGAGCGCGAATGAGCGACGTGTTTGACCACCAGTTACAAACTAGCATCCGGTCTAATTTACTCGGTTTGTCTCCAAAATAAGGCATAAACTTATATCTTCTAACCCAATTCTGTATTCCTTGAGATTGGCATCACGAATAAAATTAATTAATGAAGTTATATAAACTAGCATTCGATCTAAATTATTCGGTGATGCAGCTAGATTAATAAAAATTTGTTCATTATTATATGGATAGACAGTTCTATCCATAGACTAATTTTATAACACTTCTTGCATTGTAAAGTAGTTGATTCATATTATATATGAATAAAAATGGTTATGTACAATGTTATTTTTGTTATGAATGCATCTTAATGTGGTGACTCTCCACATACAAAACCTCCATCTAGTCATTACCTTTGAATTAATGTTAATTCCCTATAAATAGTGGCTTCATGTAATTGTTAATATACACTCAATGAATAAGTTGTCTCTATTCTATCTCTCTCTATATCTTCATCTAATCTTTGTTCATAATTCCAATATTTTGTATGTTGGTTACTAATAGGCTGTTGTTTTACAACACGTTATCAGCACGAATTGCTTTTGGATTGAAGCATAGTATCATAAGGTAACTTGACAACCTCTCATACAAAATCAATATTGTAATCCATACAATTTTGGGCTATATTTAGTTTCATTATTCATTCTTTTTATTTTATTTCTCTTAAACATAAGCCATATTATAAATCATACAAAGATTGAAAGATAACTATTCTTGAAAAATGTTTGATGTTGTTTATTGAAAGAAAAATGGTATATTCTCATTTTATATTCTATTTTCATATTTAGCTTTAGACATTAGCAAAGTGATACTATTTTGCAAAGAAAAATTTATATTAAAGCATGGTGACATGATATAAAGAAAAAAGAAACCCAAGAGGTTTGTTTTATGGATAGTCTTGTGTAATAAAGGATAATTTAATTCCTTTTAATATTATATTAAATTTTAATATTAAATTGTCATTTATGAAATAAAACATTTTATATTAATTCTTTAACATTTTGTAAAGAAAGGTTTAACTTGTCATTCGTGTTCCACTAAAAGTTTAGTTGACAGACAAACCTTTACAAAGAATTTTCATATTCATTATATGTTGTTGATTTGTCATTACACTAATATTAGTTATGGCTAAATCATGTTAATCGCATTAAATTAAGATAATTTTGAACCATTTATATTACATGTCTAAAGCTATTGGTGATGTATATCAACTTTAACTAGGACATTAATCAAATCGATTTTGGGCATGATAATCGACCCATTTATCTTGAATTGTGATGTGTTGATGGAGTATGTTGACTTACATAGTAGATTTTTTATATATAATCTTGACAATACATCCATGCATATGATATAGAAAGTTTCATGTATCTTATAAATTCTATTAACATTTCTCATCAAATACATATTGAATACTAATGTTTATAACTACTTAATGATTTTGATGTTTCGTATTCATAACTCATATATTGTGAATGCTATAATATTCATACTTAGACACTATATATTTGAAATGCATGTGAAGAAAACATTAATTGTGAAAGATTCATTTATAATATGACACTTGAGTTGTCATACTCTCTAAGATTTATTATAAATTTATGGAAGCTTGTAAGACTTTAGAATGATAAATCGTAATGATCAGGTCATATAACTTCTTCTCAATTAGTGTTATGTGATGAGAAGATTATTTACACAAGTTGATTAAAACAGCTTCCATTGTCATATCTCATCTATGCTCTTGAAGTAGCAAGATTATCAAAGAACATATAAGGTTTGAAATGACCACAATATATGAAAGTTGTCGCTCTAATCCATTCCCTGAAGTGAATGCGATGACACAATGATTGGTGTAAAGGTCGTGATCATGTACATAACTCAGGAAACTGTAATGGTGCAACCATGAAAATTACGTTGTTATAATCTGTTCCCTAAAGTGAACGTGACGTTATTGATCGATATAAAGATATGGTTGTACTTCATTCAAATGAAATGTGATGATATAAAGAGTTGTATAAAAGTTGTGATCATATACATAATTAATAAAATTGTATTGATGACACCATGAAAGTTATGTAGTTAATAGTCCATTCCTTGAAGTGAATGTGATGATATAATGACCAATTTAAAGTTCATAATCATGGTAATTGAGGAAATTATTATGATGCTCAAGTAAATGAGATCAAATAAGTTGATATGTGATAATGATCATGCTCGATATAAAAGTCGTGAGCAAAATTGTAAAGATCATCATGTAAATAAGGTCAACATGTTAATATTGAAATTGATCACAAGAAGTTGCACATTAAGGGAGTAATCATACGAGAATAAGATATGGGAAACATGTGTATAACAAGAATGTTTGAAATAGTTATCCAATATTCTCTCGTATTTCTTATCGTGTATTAGACAAACACGAGTACAACTAAAGAATATATGATCGTAAACTAGAAGTTTTCGGATCATGAATTACAATAAATTGGCTTGACCGGTTAGACCATTCCGTGTCACTGATGATGTGAAAAATATAGAAGGACCAGAAGATTCTTCATGGTAATTAAACATACAACGTTTGCTCTCAAGGGGAAGATAATTATTTAGCAACTAATATGGGTGTAAATCTCTAATATGGTATGGAAATGATAAAAGGGTATGTGTATCCCAACATGATACCATTTAGTGTCCTAAAATCGATGCATCGTCTAAATGGTTATCAAATTCGCAACCTGAAGTTTGCTTGAAAGTGGCTTAGCTGATAAGATAGCAAGCACATTACTCTAGACTATCATATTAGTTTTGATAAATGTGGTGATCTTGATTCCCATTTTCTTAATGATTATTGAAATAAGTGTCAAACTACATGTGACAAATGTTGTTGCTTTTGTTAAAGATGATGTCTAAACGCATATGATTATTTGTGAAGCCAATAATCATGAGAGCAAAGGTTTATATATGTATATGGGAACATGTATTTTTACATGATGTAATATTATTCACATTAAGCCAACAAGTTATTTAACCTTTTCCCCATTATAATTGGTTTTCGGTCAGGAACCAAACACTTCCCATCTATTGTTTTGATGTGCAATATATTTTGCAATTGATCCACCACAATGCACAAAAGATGGGACTTCATATGTTGGATAAGAATATATTGATAACTACGTACTTAGAGTCGTTAAAGGTGCGATTTGATTGATTGATTTTTATTTAACAATCAATATTTCCAACATGAGGGGGAGATAAAAAGCAGTTGAAAAAGATGAAATGAATTATCACTTGATCCTCAAATTAATAAGTGTGAACTAAAAGTACAAAGGATAATTCATTTACAAGAATAAATTGATTACCAGATGTATTCACTGACCTAAATATAGTGACTAGCTAAGTCACATGTATCAACTGCTAGTGCTCCAATTGAATTAGTGTCCCAGAAAGGACAACCATACATTGGTGGTAAGTCTGTGGCATGCCTGAGGCGTGGTAGACTAGTCGGTTCCAAGAATAAAAATCCTCGAAAATGGAGCAGGTAATGAAAATGGTCGAGTCGAGGTATAGTAAAGGGTCTCTTGAAGAGACATTAGACATGATGGTTCCAAAAGAACCTCAGGTACCTGAAAGTAAAGAGATCTCAGTAAATTATATCATGTCTAGAAATATATGGAATCGAAACAAAATCGACATCGATGATAATTTTGTATAAATATGGCGCTTGAAATAATGAAAATGATGAGGATCATGAACTAAGATTTGCCGATAAATGAAATGTGAAATGATTGGCCAAATATTGAAAGACGCAAGTAAGGCAGAATTGAAATCTCTCATGAACCTAGAAGTTTTGGACAGATGGTCCATACAACTAAAAGTTATAAAATGTGTTATATATAAATGAGCCTTTGTGCAGGATCATAATGAGAAAAGTGACATTATGAAATATAAGGCACAATTTTTGGCACGAGTTTTTAGTAAAGACTCAAGAAATAATTATGAGGAGAAAATTCTCTTGTGGTGGATGCAACAATGTTGGAATCTGGTAATATAAGAGAGAATTGATATGCGTCTAATGAATATTATGATATCTTAAATATATGATAATGAATTTTACATGAAATCCCTGAAGGATTTAGGTTTTTAAAATCATATAAATCAAGTTCTCGAGAACGATGTAGCTGTTGTATACAGATTTGGATCCAAATACATTATATATGTTGTATACATTGATAAATTTAAATATAATAGGAACTCATGATAAGTTCCATGAGGCAATTTAGCGCTTAAAAGCAATCATCTTAAGGATGTAATTCCTATGAAATAATAAGCATATGGTGATTATAAAGTATGTAAGATGGTACAATACGAAATGGAAGTGAAACAGGTAACGAGTTCTTTGAATATAATATGGAAAACAATATGCTTTATGTGACAAGACTCTTGAAGAGCTCATTAACGTACATTGTTGGTTAGCATGGAAGGGAGTCCATGAATGATTGTAAATGCATTGAGGCATTGGAATTAAAGGGTCGAGAAATATATTATATCAATTTAACAATTTTTATATATGAACTAAAAATACCTTACTCAGACATGGTATAATCAACTTGGTGGTTATCTCTGAGGCAAAAGACATGAATATGTTGTACTCGTTCATGTGTTATAAGATATGTTGATCATATTATCATATGTCCTGACGAGATGATATGCAGGTTGAGCATTTGTTAACCATATTTTTGTCAAGTTACATCCAAAAGATGTTGGGGCATTTTAATATCTGAAGGTCAATCTCTAAGAAAGTTGGAGATTGTCAAAACATTTTGTATAAAGTGAATTATTATTATCATATTCTGAATAAAGATTATCGGTGGATAAGTACCATAGTTAAGTGCAATTGATGCAATATTTCGTGCACATTATACACAACTAGATATATCATTAATTTATGTTAATGTGTTAATAAGATATAGTTTGTTTCCAGTAAGGAGACATTGAAATGATTTAAAATCAAATATTTTGATACTCTCAAGGTATGAAAAATATGAGTTTGTATTTTACTAACCCATAAAAAGGGAGTTGGCTAGTCTTTTTGATGCAGGGAATGTAACACTACTAACCTGTAAAAAAGGGGTTTGGTTAGTCTTATTAATGCAGGGAATGTAACACAATACACTCGTTGATTCCATGGCACACATATACGAGAAGAGTCACTAGAAGTCTCGCATGAAGATCATACATCATTGTTTTGTTTAAAGAATCGTACATAAGGAGATCAAGACCCAATTCATTGGCTACAAAAAGTTTTGAGCAACTTTCATAGAAGATCGACACAGTCATTCGAAAGATACATATTAAAATGAGGGGGAGTATTAGAAGCGGTGCACTATTTTTGCCTTCACTAAGTTTTGTCCCACCGTGTTTTCTTAATAAGGTTTTTAACTAGTCAACTCAACTGATCCAGAAGTATCGGTAGGAGTTAATACGCGCTGCACTCTTTTTCCCTTAGCTATGGTTTTTTCCCATTGGGTTTTCCTAGCAAGGTTTTTAACGAGGCAGCATCACTAATCGTATTAAAAGAATAATTTATGGTATATTATTTCATGATGTGGATAGTCAAGGGGGAGTGTTATGAATGCATCTTAATGTGGTGACTCTCCACATACAAAACCTCCATCTAGTCATTACCTTTGAATTAATGTTAATTCCCTATAAATAGTGGCTTCATGTAATTGTTAATATACACTCAATGAATAAGTTGTCTCTATTCTATCTCTCTCTATATCTTCATCTAATCTTTGTTCATAATTCCAATATTTTGTATGTTGGTTACTAATAGGCTGTTGTTTTACAACAATTTTCTTGATTTGTTGCATAGTACCTATAGATTTGGATTAGATAAATAATTATAATACAACTTTAAATATAGCATCAATTTAGTATCGTTTACTATTGTGTCTTCAAAATCTATCACATGATTTTCGACAAAGCTAGGACATTTCATGTGTCATTAGCATCATCAATCCACAATTAATCTTGAAACATATATATCTCATAAAATCATAAATGATATAAATTAATGGCTATTTTAAATTGCATTGCATTAAACCCACCAAGTTTCCTGATGATTTGTGTATTACTACAGAATGATTAGCACAATAACAATAAGCATCCGGTTTAGAATTTTGCGAGGGCAGGTAGTATGAAAATAGTAAGCACTAGTAAATGATTGGGGGCCTTTGCATTTGATACATTACTGTCTTGTGAAGGCCCTGATTTAGATCCTCCTGCATTTCAAACAGATTTTTCTTATTTCATATTAATTAAACTTATTTGAAAGATAGATTAGATAATTTGTACCTGAAGGACTAGGTGATATTGTCTGGTTAACAATACTAGCCGGTGCTTTAGGAGTTTCGTAGGAAGATGGAGGAGAATTACTCACTGGAGAATTAGATGTTGGTCCGTTTGCAACACCTACAAACAATATGATAAGTCGATAATAAATACATTCATATTTCATAAAGTAGCAACATTTACATTCAAGTTAATAATTTAAATACGTTTATATCTTCTACAACAAATTTATTAAATAAAGGGAAAATTACCTAAATGGTAATGTTATGATATATTTTTTTTCTTCAAAATAGACATAAAATTTTGGTCTTCACTAAAGTAGTTAGCCCTCAATTCTACCAATTAGAAGTCGTCACCTCAGCAGCTTCGCCTGCTAAGACGGCTAGGATTTAACCTACACTAGCAACATTCTTTTGGAGGCTTAGCACCCACTTTTGGGTGCAGGCTAGCCTTAGCCTGTGCTTTTTCCTGACGGCTAAAATTTCACATTTATTTTAGAAAAAATCAGGTTAACGTCACCATTTAGGTAAATTTCCTTAAAATAAATAGTTCAATCAAAGTAAATGAATAATACCATTGCATTGGCTTGCTGGTGGTGTTTGTACTTTACATGCACCAGGAAGTGATAAAGCCATTGTTTGGTTTATGGGTATCCCAAAATCGGTACCACCATTTAGCAGCGAGCACAGGCATTGTGGTTGGGCTTGTACCACATTAGAGAGTTGTAAGCAACAAGAAGAGGACGGAGTTGCTGAGTTTCCAGACACATAGTCTAGGCATGGGGCTAAGCCAATGAGCGCAGTGGTGCAACCTGGTTGAGCTATAGTCTCACCCCATAGCATCACTACTAGGACCAAGACTACACCCATCTTAGTTCCTTTTGGTGTCATTGGTTAGTTATGAATTGTTCTGTTAAAATTTTAATGCATCAAGCAATGCATTTATATATAAGAGGTTTGGGCTACCAACTTTTTCAAAGCAACGGATGGATTTATAATTTATTCGATAATAATCTGCAATTTTTATTTATTTATAGACTTTTTATGTTACTATCTTGAGTTCTTCACAGAATTGTAAATATTACCAAATTGACTGCGTTTGTGTCTCGAAAATCAGGATGAACATGTTGAAATTATATAAATATAGGGCAACTTTTATTTCATACTTTCTTTGAGAGGTGAGTTGGAAGCATTTATCATTTTTCATAAATATAACATTGATTTGTATGATTCTCCATATCGTATCATAAACTGTTTTGGACATTTAATAAAAAAATAAATTTAATGAATAATGTTAAGCTACTTATTAAGTGAAATATTAAACCTATACTTACTGATAGTCGGATTTGAGGATATATTAGTTTTGGAAAAAGAATTATACTCTCGTATTAATTAAAACAAACTAGTGTGATTCCCCGTGCTTGGTATAGCAATCAAAAGAGATAACATTGTGAGTGATGCAACTTTGTTTAAATGTAGAGAAAACCATTATAACAAATACCCGTAAAAATGCTTAGATGATATCAGTTCAATTCAATTATATTTAACCCTTGCAACTTCGTTTTTAACAAAATATATGTTTGAACGTCAAGAAAACCAATGCAACGAATATTAATGTTTTTTATTCAGACGACATTAATCCGGTATGTTGTCACTTTTATTAGGAAGACATTGATCTGGTATGTGATGGTAAAAAACAAAAATGAAAAATCCATAATATTTAACCATTATAAGTTTATAACTATGTTTTATTTAGCAAACGTATATAAAAATATTCAAATATTCACCTCACATCGTATATTATTAAAATAACAAAAAGAGGGAACACAATGTCACTTTATACATGAAAAAAAAAAAGTATAATGCAAGGAATCTTTGATGACATATATGTTCATGTCTTGATTTCTAATTTCTTGTAAATGTAGACTACTCTTCACAATACGATTTTGAGTAAATTTATATTGACATGTATATAAAATCATTTAAGTGTTACTCCTGACACTCAAAATGTTTATTTTGAGTAAATTATATTGACATGTATATAAAAATCAAAATGTTTAAAAATATGTGCAATAAAGTTAGTGTTAACTAGATAACTTTGTGAGTTAAGCCAACATTAACTTGTGGGCCGGCTACTCTCGCGTCAGCGTGGACCCGGTTAAGACAACATAGTCTGATCATTGTAGAGTGGTTAGGGGATCCCCTTCTGGGAGGGGGGAGTTGTGATGAACTCTGCCACAACATAGAAAATCACATTCCAAAAAAAACTGCAGCATTATTTTATTCAACTATAATGAATGTTTATCGGGGAAGAAAGAGAATTATCAAAACTTAGGGGGAAGGTCGTTTATAGATTTCTATTTTCACTTCAATGATTTTAACCAATTATGCACTATCACATCACTTCACTTATTTACTTCACTAAAACACTTTTTTGGAGGCAGGACTCCACTGATTCTTTTTTTTTCAATAAAATACAAATCTAAACCTTTTTTTTTAAATTCACACGGTTTTTATAATTTACCACCTAACGGTCAGCACATAATTAATTTCCATAAACCGTTCCACCCAAATCATTAATATTTTTAGAAAACTTATAATTAAATTGAAAAGTAAGCATCAATTACAATGATTTCATCCTACATTCAACCTCCCAATCCAAAATTTACCCACATTACCCAAGTAAGTTACACTTACGACATCATAAACTTAGCATTACATACTAACCCATGTTAGACAATTGTACACTAGACATCAAAGCAAAAAACACAAGTTCAAGAGCAATTTAGGTGGGATAATCCCCAAAATTTCAAGTCCTAGCCCTACCATGGTGACTAATTCAAACACTTGATGAAATTAAGAGTTAGAAAGGGTTCCCTTCAAGATTCTAACCCTAATTTGCGGAAATTTGTCTTCAACACCAAGGAATTGATACTCAATTAGGGAAGTGTATAAACTTGGAAAATACTCTTGTGGTGGTAGTGTTATCTGCGATCTCTCTCAAGTGTAGGATCCGAACCTTTTGTTCCACTTTCTCATTTACATAAATGGCCCTCTAAGTTCTACTTTTAGGCATTTTCTAATAAAAATTTAACCTAACTTGATTAGGTTTTTAGTTAAATTTTCTAAATATGTTATTCTACTAACATCGTTATTTTCCTTTAGTAAGATAACCCATAATTTACATTATAGTCGACTATATCAAACAGCAATTTACACATATTTATATATGTTATAAAAATGGATTTTCAGAATGTTACACCAACCCACACCTCTCCCTCATATGTCTTATATTTACAGATGCCGACCACCGTCGTCGCCAATCACCACCACCAATACCCATCACTGTGGCCGATCTATATCCAACTCCTCCACTCATTTGACCACCATCACCACCGTCGTCTTCTAATTCAAAACCCTAAAATCGTTGTCACACACCTTTATTGTTTTTATTGTTCTCCACCACCATCAACCGTTAACGACGGCATCTTCAAACTCTACTTGACATTCGGGTTTTGAGATTGCTAAAGTCCACCATGGATTTAGCTAAACCGGAGTAGTCTCTAATAAAATCTGTCATGTAAGGAAATCATTTTTCGGTCGATTTATTGGATTCATACAAAATACGGTGTGGGATCGCTTCAATCAGTATAGTATGAAGCAAGTCATAATGTTTTGATTTCTACATATAATTAGCCAGTATATGGTTCAAATTTGAATCTCGGATTTGAATAGAGATGACAGAGATGGTAGAGAAGGTGATGGCGACGGTGGTCTTTGGTGGAGACTGATAAAGGGGTGTGGTGGTGGCATGTGGGATACGATGTTGCTTATTATAAAGGTGTTGGTGGCGGTGAGGTGGTGCTTATGGCTGATGCGGTGATGGTGGTGATTGAAGTGCCTTAGTAATTTTTTTTAAGTCAATTGCATAAATGATCCCTCCACTCCACTTAGTTACATAATTATTCCTTTAAATGTAAAAAGATTGAAAGACCTCTGAATTTAACAAAAAAGTTAATAGAATTTGACATTATTACCTAAACTCATTACAAATTGAAATACAAGACCCAAACTTTTTTTTTCATTTTTTATAAAATGGCAGTATCCAAACATATTATTCTCGCTATACCACAAGGAATATTTATATAGTTAACTTTTTTTCCATCATACAAATAACCTATAAAAAAACCATATTTAAAACTTATTTTTTTAATAACAAACTAACATATTCCTGAATCATATTTTTTCTTTAAGTTTCCTTTACATTCCAATATTTAAAATTGAAGATATGAAAATGTAATTTTAGGGAAAAAAAAGAAGAAAAAAAAAAGCATAAGTTATTCGTATCGTTAAGATATTTATATGCTCATGGAGGGATAAAAATGTAATATCCCTTCCTTTACATACAAAGCCACCATCACACATCCCCTTTCCCAATCCCAACTTCATTAGGGTTACAAAAACGGATGAGCAGAATACCGAACCGATACTGATCCCGAACCGATCCTGTATCGAACCGAGGGTGTTCGGTATTGGTATCGGTATCGGTACTCACATTTAGAGGTTTTCGGTATATGTACGGGATCGGTATGGTATCGATATCTTAAGGTAAAACACCAATACTGAACCGATACCATACCGTATGTTTTTGGTATAGATATCGGTACTGGGTTTTGAGAGTTTTCGGGATCGGTATATTTTGGATCGGTATCGGTTGGTACCGATACCATCCCGAGCTCTTCCCTAGTTACAAATTCTCCGATCAAACCACATCCAAATTATTTTATTATTATTATTATTATAAAGGAAGTCCATATTATTATTATTATTCCATCACCATCAAACAACAACCATGTACAACAACATCGGACTACAAACCGCTAGAGGCTCAGGCACCATCGGCTACATCCAAACCAACAAGTTCTTCGTGAAACCAAAAACCAGCAGAGTTTTGACCTAAAACAACGGCGGCTACGAGTCTGGACAAGGAATCGTCGGAGTTTCCAGAAAACCTAATAAAGATACCATTGAACATGACCGTAAGCGACAGATCCAGCTTAAGCTTGTTGTGTTGGAAGATAAGCTTGTAGATCAAGGGTATACGGATGATGAGATTGCTGAGAAGTTGAGTGAAGCTCATAAGACTTTAGAGGCTGCTATAGCAGCGGAGGATGATGGTGGTGTTACTGCGGTTGTGGTTAATACAATGTTTTGGATTGGATTTATATGTTTTTTGTTTTTGTTAATATTTGTTAGGCTTTAAATTGAAATATGACTTACATGTTTAATTTAAGATGCAAATAGCGAAACTACTGGTAGGTTTTGGAGGGGGGGGAGACCAATAGAGAGGCTAGTTTTAGAGTTTAAATTGGTAAGATAGAAACAAAGCCAACTGTTAAATGATATAACAACACATGATTCTTATTTGAATGTGATTGTGTACGATTAATTCTCTATAGGGTTTTAATTCTTTTTTTTAAATATTGTATGATAGTCGAATTTGAATGGAGATGGCAGAGAAGGTGATGGCGACAGTGGTATTTGGTGGAGACTTGTGGTGTGGTGGTAGCATGTGGGATGCGATAGAGGTTGCTGATCATAAAGGTGTTAGTGGCTATGAGGTGGTGTTTGTGGGCCAGGTGGTAGTGGTGATTGATGTGCTTTTGTAATTTTTAAGTCAACTACAGAAATGGTCCCTCTATTGCACTAAGTTACATAGTTAGTCGTTTAAATGTAAAAAGACCTTTGAATAGAACAAAAAAAGTTAACAAAATTTGGCATTAGTACCCAAACTTGTTACAAATTGAAATCACAAGGCCCAAACTTGTTACAAAACAAAGTTAGTACCAAAACCTCTTACTCTCACTAACCACGAGGACTATTTGTGCAAACACTTTTTTCTATCATACAAATAATATCCAAAAACCACTAATCATGATATCAAATTTGTTTTTTTAACAACAAACTAACATACTTTTTAATCTTATTTTTTTCTTTTTTAAGTTTCATTTACATGCCTTTATTTAAAATCGAAGGATTAATAAATGCAATTATATGTATCTTATAAAGTGGATGGTCGGTGACCATGTTCTAGTCTTCCCACCCCTTAAGTTTTTTTTAAATGACAGTATTCACCATTTAAGTTTTTAGTTTGACAATAATTAACTTTCTAGCTTGACAGATTTAAACCCCTACTTTATAAGTTAACAAACAAAGTCCTTTACTTTCTAACTTCACTTTAACCTTCAAACTTTTAACATTTAACTCATCCTACCCCAAACTTTTTCTATAATGTCAAAAGTAACTCTCTAATTTTGCAAATGACAATTTGACCCCCTCAAATTTTTAAAGTTTCAAGCTTACCGTAAGACTAATTTCTTACATATTTTATGAATATGTTGATATAAAGTCGAGTTAATTTTGATTGAAAATGAGTTGAGTCAAACATAATACGTTTTGATTGGACTTGTGTTGGTCCACATTATGACGTAAAGGGTCGATAATAATCACGCCCCATAATTGGTTTAAATTCGAGTTCGTCTACATTTTGATATAAATTTGGTTTAGTTTGTCGTATAAGTTTGGTTTTGTCTATGTTTCAATGTAAATTTGGTGTTCGTTTACGTGCTTTATTCTGTACGTTTTGTATGTATGACACAGGTCATATATTGTCCGTTGTGATTTGACGTTAAATTGGTTTTTACATTTTGACTTTATCGGGTCCGACGCAACGGGGACGAGTTAAAAACTACTTTACTCCAAAAACATAAGATATTATTATATACTATTAATAGACAAAATGATTTGAATAGTACTTTTATTATTATTTTATTCATTTTGTTATCTTAAATACACATGGTTCAATAAAAAATAACATAATGGGGTAGTGGTGGAGTGGTTTGTGGTGCTTATGTGTTTTTTGAGGTCTTGGGTTCAAAATTTGTTTGAGTCTTTTTTTTACAACACTTATTTATATATAAATACATATGATTCAATAAGAATTAACAAAATGGGGTAGTGGTGGAGTGGTTTGTGGTATATGTGTGTTCTTTGAGGTCTTGGGTTCGAAACCTGTTTCAATCATGACATTTTTTTCCAACACTTATTTATTTATAAATACATATGATTCTATAATAATTAACAAAATGACTTGGTGGTGGAGTGGTTTGTGGTGCATTCGTGTGGTTTGAAGTCTCAGGTTCGAAACCAGTTTGAAACATTGTTTTTTTTAAACAAATACGAAAAACGCGCAACGCGCGTATGTTTATACACCTAGTTAAATCGAAACTTTTTACATCTGGGTTCTTCAGTTTTACATTTTTTGCCAACATCGTCCCTGACACTAACCTAGTTAAATCGTCCCTTAACTTAACGAGATAATTTAACTGGGTTAGTTTTAGAGACGATTTTTGCAAAAAAAACAAAAAAAAAAAACCGTTAAATTGAAGAATCCAGATATAAAAAGTTTCAATTTTTAACTGATGTAGCAAAATTTGCTAAACATGATATACGATTTTAGCTATTAACTTTTAACATATACATTTACGCTCATGGAGGGACAAAAACGTAACTTCCTTTCCATTACATACATAACCACCGTCATCACATCCCCTTCCATTTCCTTTCCCAATCTTGGATTATTAGGGTTACAAACCACACCAAATTATTATCATTCCACCATCATGTACAACGGCATCGGACTACAAACAGCTAGAGGCTCAGGCACCAACGGTTACATCCAAACCAACAAGTTCTTCGTCAAACCCAAAACCAACAGACTCTCCACCCAAAACAGCGGTGGCTACGAGTCCGGACAAGGAATCGCCGGAGTTTCTAGAAAACCTAATAAAGATATCCTTGAACATGACCGTAAGAGACAGATCCAGCTTAAGCTTGTTGTCTTGGAAGATAAGCTTGTAGATCAAGGCTATACTGATGATGAGATTGCTGAGAAGTTGAGTGAGGCTCGGAAGACTTTAGAGGCTGCTATGGCGGCGGAGGATTCTGGCGGTGTTACTGCGGTTGTCGTTAATACTGATCATAAGTATGTTTAAATGTTTTGGATTGGATTTGTATGTTTTGTTTTTGTTCATATTTGTTAGGATTTTAAATTGAAATATGAATTACATGTTTAATTTAAGACGCAAATAGCGAAACTATTGGTAGGGTTTTGGGGTGTGTGTGTGGGGGGGGGGGGGGGGGGGGGGTTAGACCGATAGACAGGCTAGTTCTAGAGAGTAACTTGGTAGGATAGAAACAAAAGCAGCTATTAAATGATATAACAACGTATAGACATGGTTATAGGTGAAGTTTACCCTAAGTGTGGACGTGTGGTAAAAATTTGGGTGGGCGCTGAAACGAAGCTAGGCTACCTATGTGGGGATTAGGTAAATAAACATATGTTTTCTGTATAGATATGGACGTTAGGATACTGTTAAGAACAAGAAAATTGATAGATTAAAATACTGAAATCGGTTACAGGATAGAGCCTAGATTCGAGAATGGGAGGTCTCCAATTGAAAGGTTCAGAACCCTAATCTGATAATAGATAACATTGATAATGGAAAATTGAACAAAGATTCCTACTAGTACAGCAGTTACTACTATAATCTAGAAAATGACTGTGAAAATGTTCACACTAGATGATTTCCCTGCTATTTTTCTGACTTCGTCAATCAGTAGCTTGGTTGGGTCTTTTGGCATGGATTTGGGTCAGGTTCTGGGCCAATCCGCTTTGGGTATGTAACAGATAATTTGTGTAAGAATAACCAACTTCACAATGCTGTGCTTTTTAAGGATAATAATTTTTAGTTCTTTTGTTTTGTTATCTTATGGTTTTTATAAGGTTTATGTCATTAGTATGTATTTGTTACTTTGTTAGTTTGCCCATTGATATTGTATAGAGGGTTACTGTTGCAGATGTATGTATGTATTTACTTGCGCAATGATTACTTATAATTAACATTATCTATATCTTAGGCAGTTTATACTATGTTTTATGTTTAGACGGTTGCATCTGTTATGTTTTTTGAGTGATTTGTATAACAATCTTTGCAGCAGTGATGAATGCTGATCATAAGTACATTTTAGTCTTTTGTATCCATGTGTAGTTTAGTTTTATTAATGTGAAAAGTTTTATTGTAAGCTTGTGAAATATGTGTGAGCTGTTGGTTGTTTTTGTGATGGAATTAGGCTTTAGTTGTAATAGGATTTAGGATATAGAAAATTGCATGTTAGTTATATGTTTGACGCATATGAGTTGGATTTTGGGATTTTGAAATATGCGAGTACTATCTAAACAAAAGTTTCTTTTCTGTATAGATATATCACTAACAAAGTATCTAATGTGATTTTTAGGGATAACTTAGGTTTTAATTGCAATAGTTAAAGAATTGGTGTTGGAAAATTGCATCTAAATTGTATTTTTAGCAGGTATAAGTTGGACTTTAAACACAATTTTGTATCTAAACACATTTTCGTATCATCATGTATATGGGACTACTATCTAAAACAGTCTTGTATCTGTATAGATATGAAAATTAAAGGATAGTTTATATAAGAATTGTAAACAAAGTATCTAACATGTCTTCTAAGGATAATTTGTATTAGGTTTCTATTTTTAGTATGGTCAGTTATGTTTTGTTCATTTCTATGTGATCATGCCATGCTTAATCTGATGTGTCATTCATGCAATAATGCCACGCTTCAAGATAGTTAGGATTCCAAACTGTTGGTTATATTAGGCGAAGAGATTGTTTGTGAGATTTGTTGTTGTTGGAGTAGTGTTGGTGATGACAGTGAATTGTTAACGGGTATCTTTTATATGTTTTGAAGTCAGTTTAATTTTATGGAGCACATTGTAGCAGATGTAATGTATGTACTTAGCAAATAATTACGTATAATAACATTATGGTATTTTGGGAGTTGAAATTTAGGTTAGGCAGTTTTTGCTATGGTTTCCCTTTAGACTACTGTGCTTGTTTTGTTTTCTGAGTGATTTGTGATATATGATTTCTGTTTGTTCAGGGTTTCAGACACGCAGTCTCATCAAGTTGCAGCACGTAAACAGAAGCAAATGGAAACTTTAAAAAATGCTCTTGGAATAGTTCATGAAGAAGATGTCAAAAAGTTTGCACCCGTTTCTGATGATGAAAAAGTTGACCCTGTGGTTGATGGTAAACATGAAAAAGATACAAAAGGGGGTAAAGATGGCCTTGATGAACTCAAAAACTACAAGAAAAAAACAAGCAAAAGAAAAGGGGCTTCTTCAGATAGTGAGAGCGACAGTGATACTGGTTCTGATAGTGATAGAAGTGGTGAAAGTAGCGACTCTGAATCTGACTCGGATGTTGATGTAAGAAAAGGCAGGCGGAAATCATCAAGTAAGCACAACAAAGGTAAAAAAAGACACGAAAGTGATGATTCTGATTATGCAAAAAAACGTGTTGAAAATGTGAAAAAGAGATACGAGTCAGATGGGAGTTCTAGTTCTGACGAGCGCCCTAACAGTAAAAATTTAAAGGGGAAGGATCTTCCATCCTCCAGGAGCAGGCGGCATGATTCAGATGATGATGATGATTTGATTGAGGACAGGTATGAAAGAAAACAAAAGAGAATGGTAAGCAAAGTAGAAAAACGTGTTTCTAGCCCGTCGAATGACTATGAAAGAGGTATCAATGATAGGTGGGATGGAGGTAATAGTAAGCATGATGTATCTGATTATAGAGACACAAGACTTGAGAAAGAGAGAGGTGGAAGAAGAAGAGACGATACTGATGGTGAGGACTCTGATAAAGACGTACGTCAAAAGAAAGTGGAAGTTGAAAGGGGTGGAAGAAGGAAACCCGATGTTGACCGGGAAGAATTTAAAAAAGACGCAAGATCTAGAAAGGACACGAGAACAGGTGAAAAAAGAAGGCATGATAGCGATGATGAAGCATCTGATAAAGAAATATATCAAAAGAAGGCGGAAATTGAAAGGGGTGGAAGAAGGAAACCCGATGTTGACGGTGAAGAATTTAAAAAAGACGCAAGATCTAGAAAGGACATGAGAACAGGTGAAAAAAGAAGGCATGATAGTGATGATGAAGCATCTGATAAAGAAATATATCAAAAGAAGGGGGAAATTGAAAGAGGTGGAAGAAGGGGACTCGGTGTTGACCGTGAGGAATTTAAAAAGGATGTAAGATCCAAACAAGACACGAGAACAGAAGAAAAAAGGAGGCATGATAGCGATGATGAAAAATCTGATAAAGAAATTTATCAAAAGAAAGGGGAGATTGAAAGAGGTGGAAGAAGGGGACTCGGTGTTGACCGTGAGGAATTTAAAAAGGACGTAAGATCCAAAAAGGACATGAGAACAAGCGAAAAAAGGAGGCATGATAGCGATGATGAAGGATCTGATAAAGACATGTATCAAAAGAAAGTGGAAGTTGAAAGGGGTGGAAGAAGGGGACTTGGTATTGAGCGTGAGGAATTTAAAGAAGACGTAAGACCCAAAAAGGACATGAGAACAAGCGAAAAAAGGAGGCATGATAGCGATGATGAAGAATCTGATAAAGACATATATCAAAAGAAAGTGGAACCTGAAAGGAGTGGAAGAAGGAGAAATGATATTGACCGTGAAGAATTTAGAAAAGACATAAGATCTAAAGAGGAAAAAAGGAGGCATGATAGTGATGATGACATAGATGTGGGGCACAAAAAAGAGAAAGTTGAAAGGGGTGGAAGAAAGGAGGAGAGTGATAATCATGAACGGAAGATGAAGTTACCGACTAAAAATGAAGAAAAACACAAGAGTCAAACTAGCGATGACGAAGATGGAAAACAGTTACAAGGCAGAAAGGATATCAGGGATGAAGAATATCATCGTGATAGAAAGCACAGAAGTGAAGAAGATGAGAGGTACAGAAAGGTTGAAAAAGATAGCAGAGAGCGTGGAAGCAGATATGATAGTGAGAGGGATAGACACTCAAAGAGAAGCAGATATGATAGTGACAGGAAGTATGACACTGGACGTTCAAGGCGCTGATTCTACTACAATTGTAAGTTTGCCTTCTTCCTCTTTGACGTATTTCGTATATTCAATAGTTTTTATACTTATTTTGTTTATCTGTGTTATTTGTGCATGATGTGTGGTGTTTCCTTTCTCTTACGTTTGAATTTACTTTTTCTTTTGGCACTTCTGTTTCATATACCAGACTACCTAACTACAAATGATTAGGAATCGTGTCTTGTTTTAATTTACCGTTGTCAAAGCTTTACAAATGTAAAAGAATCCAAGACTGTTCAGTGTGAGCATGCAAAGTGCAATGTATTCAAAAGTCAAATGTGGATCTTTAATATCAGCTGAAACCCTTTTTGGGTGTTTTAGACATTTTTGAAGAACAATTACTAAAACAACCAGAAAACAATGGCAATATAAGCAAATAAGAGAACATGCCACAAATAAATTATCTGGGTTTTTCTTAAAGAAATTCTGTGAATGTCTTGGAAATATTCTTAAAAAATGTATATGTTTGTAATACTGGCAGTAACAAAGTATTCTTTAAAAGTGTATGATTGTAATACTGGCAGTACGGATCAAAGTACTTGGTGTTTATGAAAATGAGCTGGGGAATGTCTTGGAAAAGTGTAGTCAATTTGTATGGTTAGTGAACTATAATCAGTCGATTATATTAATTATATATCTTTTCAGGTCATTCTGGCTGCTTGCGGTTTCAGCTATAGAGTCGGTAAAGCTCGTATGATGGTTACCTAGATGTTATATCCTGCTAAGCGTCATTTTGCACTAAAGGTTTGTGATCAGCCAGTTTAAGTTGAGTCTGATTTGCAATATTCTATCTATACACTCTTGCTTGTAATAAACATGTTATGCACTAGGATTGCAAAAGTATTTTCTCTTATTATTGTATGAGATTTCATGTCTTTGTGATCGTTCAGTTTGTTATGAGTTTGATTCGGTGTATAATTTTAATTTTAAGAGTTGGGACGTTCCCAACTGTATGCTCGCCACGATCTTGTGTAGACATTTTAGATTAGGGATGAGATCCGTACCGAACCAGTACTGATACCCATTTTTTTGGAAAAGTGGGTACCGAATACTATATCGAATCTTTCAGTATGATATCGGTATGGTACCGGTATTCTTAAAAAATGTTCTCTAGATGGTGTACGGTATCGTTACGATACCAAATGTTCATACCTATCTTAGATCATGGGTCATAACTTGAAGACGTACGTGAACTTCACTGGCCCCATATTTTTCATTTAAACGAGCCACTCTTTAGTTACTTGAGACTAACTCTCACTAGTAGCTCGAATTGAGGCGGAGCTTGGATTAGATAAATAATAGTTAATGAGATATAATAGTAAATGAGATTATCCTATGTTGAACTCCCATCTTTCAAATTAAACTAGCTAAGCCGAGCTTATCAGACTCGGCTCATTAACACACTATTTATGACAAGAGCTTGCTTGAGTTGGCTCAGCTCGTTAAAACACTATTTCTGACAAGAACTTCGTCTATTAAGGATCGAAAAGATGCCCTTTGTATTGCTATATGATGTACTTTAAATTAATTTTCAACTAGCACTTGTCTCGTATTAGGTTATGGGTCCTGAATTTATGCCTTGAAATTGATTATCTATTTGGATAAATAGATTCTGCATTTTGGTTGGTTCGAATTATTGGATTCAAATGCCCTGTTTTCCACAAAATGACTTTTTTTAGGTCAAGGGGTATGTTGGCAGCTTTTAGGAGCTTCAAGCTTTTAAGAAAAAACTCCTACTTAATAAAAAGCCTTGTTTGGTTGAAGGAGCTTCAAATTTTTAGATTAGAAGAAAAAACTCTATATTGAAAAGCTACTAGTTACAAACTTTTAATGAGTGAATGACACAAATACCCATTCTATCATAAAATTAATAAAAAACATGCATACAGGCTTTTAGATAATGCATATTTTGGTCATTTTATACATTTTATTAAAAGCTCTAGCTATTCTGTCAAACACCAAAATATATTTAAAAAGGTACAGCTACCAGCTACCGGCCACCAACTAGTTTTACCAAACATACCCTAAATAAAGTTAACCTACCTATCATTTTAACATAATTTTTTGATCGTTAGGTCATGTTCATGTTCATTTTGCAAATTGCTTGTACCGAAAGTGGGGGCCAGTACCGAAGGTGACTCCGGTATTCCCACACTACATAATTGGGCGGTACGGGTGATGCCTTTGTTCCTTCTTTGTTTTCATCACTGAGTGGCGCCTTCATCCCGCTCGCGTGATTTGTTTATTTTTCCAACCCATCCATGCTACATCATCACTTAGCAAAGTGTGGGCAACCAAAGCACATGGTCTAGTATTGCATCTGGAGTTTTAAACATTAACTATTAAAATAATCAAGATCTATGTTAATTATTTTAATGTTGGATAATATTTTAATATGATCTTTTTGGTTTATTGTTTCAATTCATGTATCACGCCCGTTCTATCAATCCAATGATAAAACTTGAAGAGCTTAAAGTGTTTTTATAGTTTTAATATTTAATTATTATATGTTTAACGCATCAAATCAATTTATATGTTAGTTTCTTCTTTTCTTTGTTTTTAGACCATACGGTGTGCCTTCGGGGAGGTCTTCGAGAAGTATGAGGTGGCTTCTTCCCCGAGAGCAAACACCCCCCCCCCCCCCCCCCGTGTTTAATTCGGTGAAAATGGGGAAAAAGCACCGAGGCCACCGAGCTCTTTGATTGGTTTAAATTTTTTTTTTAAATCAAACTTTATATAATAAAAAATGAAGGGGGTTTGGGGGAATACCATTTCCAAACTTTAAGGAAGTAAAGGGGGAGAATGATGTGGCGCTGACGTGACACTTGGGGGAGTTGGGGGAAAAGGGGGCACACCATATAGCCTTATAGCCGAGGTATGGCTAACAGATAAAGTATGTGTGACAATTGATTATCATATAATCACGAAATCAAACTTCAAAACGTTATCACATCAAATTATTTGTGTCGGTTATTTGGAAGTGTATTATCTTTTTTTTAAACGACCAACTAAATATCACCTGAACTGACAGTAGGTTAGCAGTAGACTGGAAGTGTATTATCATTATCACTTATAAGTTATATTATAGACTAGGTTAGATTCCCGTGTGCTACACGAGTTAAACAATTTACATCCGGTAAGAAATAAGAGATAATAAAAAATACTACGAAGAATGAAATTTCATATTCCATTTAAGAATGTTATACATAGCAGCGGAGTTACAAACATAACATAACATAACACACATTAAATTCAATAAGCTTACAAATTAATATACAGTAATTATTGTAGGGAAGAGATATTGTATAAAGCCTCTTAAAATAAGAAGCGTAAGAAGCAATCTGGACCATTAGATCAAACCCAGATCAAATCCTATAACCCGCCTTCTAACCCACGCGTTTAAATGAAACCAGGGGTAGATTAGTCAACAAAATTCTAAAACTCGTTTAAAATAATTATAATTTGAACCGCCAAATGTCGACGGTTACTAAATTTGAGAAACAAATCATTACGTCTCATTTAATTAGGGTTTTTCAAAATAAAAAACACACACAAAACACACACAGACGATTGAAATCATCAAAAAAACAAAAAAACAGAGACGATCAGGAACACAGATACAGACGATCAACATGTCTTCCAAAAGAAACGAAGGTGCGTTTCTTATATTTATACTTTGAAATTAACATCGACTTATAATCTATAACTTCTAAAACCAAAAAACCTTTCAAAATCATTATTACAGGTAAAACAGGGGAAAAAGGAAGCAAAATCATACATGACACATCTTCAGGTACTAACAAAATCATGCATTCTATTTGTATCAGATCTGTTTACTAGAAGTAGGGCTTTGTATGTATAACTAGTGTACTTATTTTGAACCTGAAAAACATGAATGCGTCTGAAGTATTTCATAAATGCGTCTGATTACTGATGTTTAATTTAAGTTACATGAATGCGTCTGTTTGAGGTTAATGAATGCGTCTTATTGTTTCCACTTTGCTAGTTAGTGAGTGCGTCTGTTTGAGATACTGAATGCGTCTGTTTGTTTCCACTTTGTTAGTTAGTGAATGCGTCTGTATATTTGTCTTAATGCGCCTGTTCATGTACAGACTCAACATGGAATGCTTCTGATTTTGAAGATGGACCAATAAAAAACTTAATTAAGATTAAAAAAAGGGTTGAAAAGGTCAACCCTGAAGCTGCTAGAAGGTTGGGAGATGATGTTAAAAAAATGACACAAAAGTTACAACAAAAAAAACAACAAGCTGTAGAAGAACCTTCGGAATCATCAGACGAAGATTTCCAACGGCATGTTAAAAAGCAAAAAGTGGATGAAGCTAAGAAGAAGAAGAAAATAAAGGATAGAGAGTTTGTTGATTACAGGGATAAGAAGTTAAAAATCAGATGCTCTCCTGCTGAATTTGTTGACAGCATGATTGAGTACACTGATGAACAGAAAGTTGAAGTAAGGAAGATGGGTTTTGGGTCCGCGTTGGACATTAAGATTGATCAAATCTCAACATCATTGGGTTACTGGCTGTTAGTAAACTATGATGAGGATAAAAATGAACTGAATGCTGGAAATTGGAAAATCAAAATCACACCTGCATTGGTGCATGAAGCTTTTGGGATACCAATGGGAAAGAAGCCGGTGGTCGAATACACAAGGGCAAGAAAATGTGTTGACTCTACAATTGATGAATTCAAGAGTCAATTTGATAAAAGAAAAGTGAGTGTTAAGATGGTAACAAACGCTGTTAAGGTACAACAAAAAGGTGGAAGGCTGTTCAGGTTGAATTTTCTTGTGCTATGGAACACAGTTTTCGGGGAGATCACAAAATCAACCACAATCAATCAAAGCTTTTTGCATGGTGTGGATAATGAGACAGAAATCCCAAATATGGATTGGTGCTCGCACCTGATCGAATGCCTGAAGAGAACAAAAGCAGGATGGAAAGAAGACCAGTATAATGGCCCAATTATAATGCTGAGTGTAAGACTTCAAACACCTTTTATTTATTATTTTAACGCACTAACTAATAATTTAAACACATTTGTAATTCTAACAAAAATATATGATATGTTGAACACACATGCAGGTTATCTACACACAAGAATACAACAAGAGGCATCCATCTGAAGTAAGAATTAACATACCAGCAATTTCTTACATTACAAGTAGTTCACTTGTAGCAATGGAAAGACCGACGTTGAAGTAGATGATGCAGATGATGAAGCTGAAGCTGATAAGAATGATGAGGTTGATGCAGGTGTAAGAGATGAGGAGATGAGGAGGCTAGAGTAAATGATAATTTGCAAAATGATCAAAATCTAGATGATGTTGTGAACATGCTGGTCACAATGCAAGAAAGGCCGGTTGATGATGATTACACTTTGCCATTGGGGATAACTCCACAAAAGAGGATCACCATTGAAGATGATGTTGATGAAGAAGGAGATTGGAGACAGTACGAGATGAGTACCCAAACACAACAAATGTTTGAGTATTCAGAAACTCAACCACAACAGAGTTTGGTTGAGAAAGGAAAAGAAGCAGAGTATGAGGCTTCATTGAAGGCAAAAAAGGTACAACTCTTATTCTGTTTTTTTTGGTAAAATTTTTAATACACAAACAGAAGCATTCATTGAAAAAAACTGATCTTTATAAAATCTACTGGTTTAAAACAGACGCACTCACATACACAAACAGACGCATTCACTGGAAAATCAAAAAAATACTGATCTTTATAAAATCTACTGGCTTAAAACAGACGCATTCACTGAAAAACTACTGATCATTGTAAAATCTACTGGTTTAAAACAGATGCATCTATAGATTAAACAGACGCACTCATTTAAATATATATATACTGATCTTTATAAAATACACAGGTTTGGATAAAAACAATGAAACGAAACATAAAGAAATACGAAGCTATACAGAAAGAGATGGGGGAAATGGTAAAGGAGGCACGAACAAGATATTTATGGGTTCCAGAGTTGATGAAATTGTGCGACAAGTGGGACAACTTGAACACTTCAGTTAAGGAAGCTGAATTTGTAAAACAACATGTTGAAGCTGAAAAGCAAAATGTTGAAATGCCTGGAGCTTCAAACCTGAATGAGGAGGGGAATGGGGTGGAAAATGTTGAAGCTGCTAAAGAGAAGGAAGCTGAAGTTGTCAAAGAACAAATTGAAGTTGAAAATCAAAATTTTGAAGTGCCTGTAGCTTCAAACGTGAATGAGGGGGGGAATGAGGTGGAAATGGATGATCGGGCTGTCGAGGAAGGGTTGGGAACTACAAATGAGGACTTTGATATAAGTGATACAGCAATAAACATGCTGCAAACTGTGGAACCAGGTGTTTATAAGGTAACAGATGTGAATGAGACAACAAAAGAACAACCTGCGGAAGGAGTGGAGAAAGAAAGAACAGAAATATTGGACAATGCTGCCGTATCATTAGAAACACAAGAAATAAGTGACGCAGCATTGAGTGAGCTACAAACAATAGAACCCGGTGTGTATGCAGTTCGAGATAAACATGCAACACCAAAAGATAAGAATCCTCAGGAAGACAAAACACCGGTAAAGGAAGCAGTGCAGGAAGAAGGGAAAGAAAAAGGGAAGGCCTTTGCTAGTTATGATAAACCAGCTAGGGACAAAAACCCTTCTTATGCATTAAGATCACCATACGCCGGGAGGCAAGTCTGTCCAATCGAAAAATTAACCGAGGATGAAACAAAGATTACACAATATATGTTTGCCCCAATTAGAGAGAGAAATGTAAGTGTTTTTCTTCATATTTTGTTTCTAATAAAAACATAGACTATTTGCTAATTTATTTTCATATGGAATGTTTCAGAAAATAGTTTATTGGGATAAAGGTGGTAATGAGGTGATGAAAGTTATTTTTGAAAGTTTATATCCGGATATATGGCTTTGTTCAAATGCCATTGATGTATGGGCAGACATTCTCAACTATGAGGAAGCTGAGAGAAGGAAGGAGAAGAAGTATGAGCCTATAAAGAGACTGTTTCTGAGTAGCTGCATGCTAGTAAGTTACAAAACACAAAACAGACGCACTTATACATACAAACAGACGCACTTTGAGAAACAAAAATATGCCTGACTCAAACAGACGCACTTATATAAAAACAGACGCACTTATACATAGAAACAGATGCACTCACTAAACAAACAGACGCATTCATTATTCTAACTATATATATATTTTTTTATTTTTTTTTTCAGCCTCCAGACTTGTATAAGGTAGGTACTAGTTGGACACTAAGGGAAAATGTCTACATAAGCAACCTTCAAGATATCTTCAGAAAAATAAATGCAAAGTCTTTATACGAGTTCGACATGATTCTTCAACCGGTGTGGATGGACAAGCATTTTTATGTATTGGCTTATGATGTGAAGAATGGGACAACAGATATTCTTGACAACTCTATACACGGAACGGACCTAGCAGAACGATACAAAGGCGTGCCAGAAATATTGGTATGTAATTATAACATAAACCTGAACCCTACTATGATAATAAACTAATGTTTTTGACTAAAAATATTCACAGAGACACACTTTGTACCGGGTGTGGCTGAAGACATGTCCGAAAACACACGGGATTCAAGGACTTAAAACAGGACCTATTATAAGAAGACAGATGTCATGGAGGACTGCAAAGAACCATGTGGACTGTGGTGTCTTCGCCATGAGAACCCTCGAAACCTTTAAAGGTTATCAGTCATGGAACCCGGGGTTTGCAGCCGAATCAGAATATCAAAACAAGCAGTTGATTGCATTGCAGCTCAAGTACATGGCAAAGATGATACTCTCTCTATTCAACATACTCAGGGGAGACATAAGTAAAGAAGCTGAGAAGTTTGCAAAAAGGCCAGCAAAACAAAGACTAAAAATGCTAGAGAATGCAAAGTCAAAGTTAGAGAAGAGGGTGGCTGCTTTATAAACAATTTTAATGGTTTTCTTATGTCATCTTATTTTGAACTTTTAAAATTCTAACATTCTGATGTAAAGTCTTGTTTAGACGCACTCATGTAATTGTTCTGTTTATTTTGGACGCATTAACTGTTTTTTGAATTATAACAAGGTGATTTCAAAATACACTTTTATTAGAAAAAAACAGCAACTACAACACAGGTAGTAACAAGACAAACAAATACATAGTGGTGTTTACATAGACTTTAAAAATTGAATCTTAAATTCAATAGAACACCTCAAAAGAGCCATGCATTTTGTAAGTTGTTCAACAATATTAACATCACCCTTGTTTGCATCAATCATGAACATAACCGCCAGTTCACGAAGACTTGAGTCAGGCATACGCAAAAAAAGCTTGGAAATTTCATCTCTCTTACTCATGCCATCATTTATCCTGTTTAGATTATCAGCCAACCGACCCTCAAGAGCATAATCTTTTGCAATTTGATCTTCCATCCTTTTGATCATTTCAGATCTTGCAGATGAAGATGATGAAGCCATTAGTGAAAAAAAAATTATAGTCTGTATATGAATTTGGATGTGCAAATCAATTCTCAATGAAAGCCATATAAAAAAAGAAACAAATAATAACAAAGTGACAAGATAAAAAAATCACGAGAATTATTGTTATTGTCTTATTCCAATAATTTATCTGTACAAAAATCACATGTACACAGTAATTAAACACAGATACAAACAGACGCATTCATGATTTACAAACAGACGCATTCATTAACAAACAGACACAACTATACACTTAAACAGACGCACTCATTTGAAGTATCAGACGCATTCATTGATCCAATCTTCTGCTCATCTTCAAACAGACGCACTTAGTTCTTCTTCAGACGCATTCATTGATGTATTATCCAAACTCTGGTCATCTTCAAAACGGACGCACTCAGTTATTATTCAGACGCATTCATTGCTACCATCTTCAACCTCTGTTCATCTTCAACCTCTAACAAACCATCGAAAACCGGGATTTTTTATATCAAACCTGAAAATCAATCAAAAACGGTAAAAAACTTATAATAAAACAGACGATCATGAATAACAGATCAATTTTAAACAAAAATCAATTTTAAATTTACTCATCTATAAAACAGAGCACTAAAAAACGAAAATTAAGATTTGGTTTGACGAATACAGATTGATTAGATGTTGACGATCATGATTTGAATATGTTTACAAATAATCACCTCAATGAAAGATTTAGTATTTTTTTTTAAGAAAAGGCAAGAAGGTTGTTTAAATAAATGTGTGTGAGAGATCTCAACAATCTGTCTTGACGCTAACAATCGATGTCACAGTCGAACCGTGCATCATCTCTGTCCATACTTGCATAGTTTTAGTTGTGTTGTATACCGTTTCTCTAATCTGAAATACTGATTAAATAAGTTGCAATTTTATTAATAGCATTTGATCTATAAAAAAGAAGAAGGAAATTTACTCAAAATCCAAAAATCTATGTCTTACAAGAAAGAAAGACATTTATTTTCAAAAGAAATTTGACAGCTTCTCTATTTGATATAAATCGCCTTTGCACTAACACTATGTTCCAAAGTTTCATTTAAGGGAAGAAAAGAAAGGATTGAGAAGGAATTGGAGAAAAAATGTGTTCCGGAGTTTTTTGTAGGAAGGAAAAGGGAGGGAATGAGAGGGATAATAAGAGGTTTTTGAGGTGATTTTCAATCTTTCCAATTTGGAAGGAATTGGAGAGAAAGGAAAAGGAGGGAGATCCTTTATCTTCCCCCCTTAAGTCAATCTCTGAAACACAGCGTAAGTTTATAATTTGGAAAACTTATTCTCGTAAAACTCATGATTATAAGAAAATAGAATAAAATAAAATAAAAGTTAGTTATTTATACATATTATGTGATTTTCATTAAGACTATATGGTGTGGTATACATTTTCCTTAACTCCCTCAAGTGCCACATCAGCGCTAGGGGTGTTCAAAAATATCCAAATCCGAAAATCCGATCCGAAATATCCGATATCCGAATCCGAAACTACCCGAAAAACCGGATACCCGAAATTTTCGGATTCGGATATCCGAAATTTCGGATTCGGATAGTGATTTTGAAAATTTTCGGATATTTCGGATATCCGAAAATATCCGAAAGTTTATAAAAAAAATTTATCGGATATCCGAAATATCCAAATATCCGAAAATATCCGAAGATATCCAAAAATATCCGAAAATTATCCGAAAATATATCCGAAAATTTATATATAAAACATATAAAATAAAATATATTATAATAAAATTGGATATTCGGATATCCGATTCATATCCGATCGGATATCCGAAGAAATTTCAGATATTCGAAATTTCGGATACGGATTCGGATAGTGAAATCAGTTATCTGAAAATTTCGGATATCCGAATTTTCGGATATCCGGTTTTGAACAACCATAATCAGCGGCACCACATTTTCTCATTTTCCTCCCCCAAAGTTTGGAAATGGTGTTCCCCAATCCCCCTTCATTTTTTTATTACATAAAGTTTGATTAAAAATAAAAAATAAAAAAATAGGCCAATCAAAACCCTCGGTGCATTCGGTGATAACTCCCCGACTTCCCCGAAAAACCATCGTGAAGAGGGGGGGGGGTGTTGCCCTTCGGGGCCGAAGCCAGCTCATCACCCCGGGCCATGTCCCCGACACCACACCCATCAGTCTAACAGTTAAGAGTCATTTCTTTTTCTTTTATAAATTTTCACTTTATTGAGGCAAATGGATATGTCTTTTGTTGAAGTTTTACTTTCAATTTTATAGATTATACGTAGTGGTTGTGATATGTGGGTTTTATAAGCTCAAGGGGCTTATTTGTAATTGTCAATAAGTAAAGGGGGTAAAATGTAAAATGGTAGTTATAGTTAGTTAGCTCATAGGCTGTTAAATACAGTTGAGAAAGATAATGAGAAGCAGTTATGACTTGAGCTAATTCTCTGTGTTCTCTCTCTCTCTCTCTCTATCTTCTCCTTCCCTATTCTTCTTCTCCGGCCATTCACCACCGTAACACCACCCTATCACCACCATAACACCACCATTGTTATCTGTCGTAAATCCACCACATAACATTGGTATCAGAGCCGACGATTCTCGGAGCTCTTGATTCAATCAAATTGAGTTGTAATCAATTCATCGTTCTTGATTTTGCTCTGTTTCATTTCATACCGGATTGATCGTTCTTGATCAATTCACTCCATCTTTCGATTCTTTCCGTTAGATCAGTTTCTTGAGAAATTGATCCATTGATTCATTGATCATTTTCCAATGAATGTGAAATAAAATAACATAGTTGATCATTTAAGTTGCAATTTTTGTTCATTGCTGCTTGTTCGGTTCATTTCTTGATTCATTCAGACTGCACTTATTGTTCTTTGCAGTCATTTCTCTTATAATAATAATAGTAATATCACATACACAATTCTTGATAATAATAATAATACTTCATTACAATAATCATGACAACTACTCGAAACCAGTCTGAGTTAGAAAAACAGCTTCATAATCATTCAACAGCTCTGTTGAAACTTGAGGCATTCATGGAAAGGGCTGAACGAAATTTTGAAAAAAATGAGAAAACCACTGAACGAAATGAGAAGAAATTCGATGAAATCCATCAGATGTTTGAAAAACTAATCAATAATCAATCCACAAATGGTGTTATGAATAATCAGGCCTCAAATCAATTTGTTGTTAATCAAGACTTGATTAATAACAACCAGACAAACAGAACTGAAAGGCTGTTTAGATTGGGAAAGATTGAGTTCCCAAAATTTGATGGAAATGATGTTGAAGACTGGATTTGTAGGTGTGATCACTTCTTTGATGTAGATGACACACCAGCAAATTTTAAAGTGAGATATGCTGCAATCAATATGGAAGGCAAGGCTATGAAATGGCATGCTAATTTTGTCAAGAACCTTACTAAGCCTATCTCTGAGGTTTCTTGGACTGAGTACACTAACAATATTATTGATAGATTCTCTACACAGCAACACAATGATGCTATGGGAGAACTAGCTTCTACTGTTCAAACAGGAACTTTAGAAGAGTTTTGTGAAAAGTTTGATGAAAAACTCTTAGGAGTCACAATGTGTGAGGAATATGCAGTAAGTCTATTCCTAAACAATTTGAAACCTGAACTTTCAGGACCTGTGAGATTGTTTGAACCCAAGAATATGAAAGAAGCATATAAGTATGCCAAGAAACAAGATCTGGCAAACAAAACCTCTGTTTCTAAACCAAGAACCTATTCTAATCAAACTGGTAAATTCTATCCTAACCCTACTCCTGTTTCTACATACAAACCACCCTATTCAACTTCTTCTTCTTCTTTTAAACCACCTATTAACACAAACCATCTTCCTTTATTACCTACACCACCACCAAACCAAAGACTCAATACCAACAAGAACAGACTCAGTTTACCAACAAAAGAAATGAATGAAAAGAGAATGAGAGGAGAGTGTTTCTGGTGTCCAGAGAAATTCTCTTCTACTCATAAGTGTCCTAATAAGCAACTATTTGTATTAGAGATTGATGATGAGGAGGAAGGACATCTAGAGTTGCAAGATCCTGATCCTGTCATTGACACAACAACTGATGATCCTCTCATTTCTATTCATGCACTGACAGGGGTACCATCCTTTTCTACCATGCAAGTGGTAGGTAACATTGGTACAAGGACACTAAGAATCTTAACTGATTCTGGATCTACTCACAATTTCTTAGATGAAAAGTTGGCCACAAAGTTGAATTGTAAACTGGAAGATATCAACCCAATGAAGGTGGGGGTGGCAAATGGAATTCCACTTATTTGTACTAAGATTTGTAGAAACTTTGAGTGGCAGATGCAGGGCCTTTGGTTCAAGGCTGATGTCCTGGTTATCTCACTGGTCACTTATGATATGGTTTTAGGGGTTCAATGGCTCCTACCATTAGGAGACATCATATGGAACTTCAAAGACCTCACTATGCAGTTTAGGGTGGGGAACAAGACTTATCAGTTAAAGGGGAGTAAAAGCAATAAACTCTCTTTATGTTCTATGGAGGTCATGAATCAACTATTAACAAATGAGGATCAATTTGTTCAGGGTCAATTGTACAGCCTGAAAATGGATTCTTCTGATGATCAGTTTCAGCATCAGACTTTAGTGTCTAATCCTGTAAGTCCTAAAATCTTTGATAAACTATTAAAGGAGTTTGATGATGTTTTTCAAACACCTACTAGTTTACCACCTCATAGGGCTTTTGATCACAGGATAGTATTAAAGGATGAGTCTATAACAATAAACCAGAAACCCTATAGGTACCAATTGGCTCAAAAAGATGTTATTGAGAAAATGACTAAGGAGTTAGTTGATATTGGGGTAGTGAGAAACAGTATGAGTCCATTTGCAGCACCTGTGGTCTTAGTAAAGAAAAAAGATGGTAGTTGGAGAATGTGTATAGACTATAGGAAGCTAAATGATGCAACAGTTAAGAATGGATTCCCTATTCCCTTAATTGAAGATCTAATGGATGAATTAGGGGGCTCTACAATTTTTTCTAAGCTTGATTTAAGATCTGGATATCATCAGATTAGGATGTATCCTGATGATGTTCCAAAGACTGCATTCAGAACACATGAGGGGCATTTTGAATTTCTGGTTATGCCTTTTGGCCTCACAAATGCCCCAGCTACCTTCCAAGCTTTAATGAACCATACATTTAAACCTTTATTAAGAAAATCAGTCCTAGTATTCTTTGATGATATATTGGTCTACAGTAAAAGTGTGGAAGACCATTTGGTTCATTTGAGGGAAGTTTTGCAGATCTTAAGAACAAATCAATTGTATGCTAAAATGTCTAAATGTTCTTTTGGTGGGGAATCAGTAGAGTACTTAGGTCATATAATAAGTGGGGCAGGAATTGCTACTGACCCTAAGAAGATTGAAGCCATTCAATCCTGGCCTGTACCTACAAACATTAAATAGTTAAGGGGATTCTTGGGGCTATCAGGATACTATAGAAGATTTATAAGATCTTATGGCATCTTAGCTAAACCTCTCACTAATCTCTTGAAAAAGAATAACTTTGTTTGGACAACTGATGCCACAGAAGCCTTTAATAAGTTGAAAGCAGCCCTATGTTCTCCTCCAGTACTAGCCTTACCAGACTTTTCTAAGCCCTTTGTCTTAGAAACTGATGCTTCTCAGTTAGGATTTGGGGCTGTGCTCATGCAAGATGGCCACCCCTTAGCCTTTATAAGCAGGGCTTTATCTCCAAGGCAACAATCTTACTCTGTGTATGAAAAGGAGCTGCTGGCAATCATTTTTGCAGTCAAACATTGGCAGCATTACCTTTCTATGGGCCAATTTGTTATCAAGACTGATCCAAAAAGTCTAAAGCATCTTTTGGAGCAAAAGTTAACTACTCCATTACAGCATGTGTGGCTATCTAAACTCATGGGATTCAGCTATGAAATTGTCTACAAAAAGGGGGTGGAAAATAAGGTTGCAGATGCATTGTCAAGAGTTCAAAGTCCTACTCTGTGTGCTATTTCTCTATCAACCTTAGATGATTCTCTTTTCAAAAGAATCACTGATTCATGGCAGCAAGATGCTAACATTCAGAAGAAACTTAAGCAGTTAATGAATGGTGAATCTATTCCTAAGTATCAGTGGAATGGGTCTATTTTAACAAAAAAATTCTAAGATTGTGGTAGGGAAGAATGAAGCTCTGCAACATCACATTGTTGACCTAACTCATAAGTCATCAATGGGTGGACATTCAGGGGTTCATGCCACTGTGCAGAGAATTCAATCAATGATTACCTGGAAGGGCCTTCACAAACAAGTCAGACAAATTATAAGGAACTGTGATATCTGTCAAAGAACTAAGGCTGAGAATGTGGCTTCCCCAGGCCTTTTACAGCCATTGCCAATTCCTAAATATGTCTTTTTCAGACATCTCTATGGACTTTGTGGGTGGTTTTCCAAAAATACAGGGCAAAGACTCTATTTTGGTGGTTGTTGACAGACTAACAAAATATGGTCATTTTATTCCTTCAGGGCATCCTTATTCAGCAGAAACAGTGGCTCAGTTATTCATAGATCACATTTTTAAACTGCATGGTTGGCCACAGACCATTGTTTCAGATAGGGATCCTGTTTTTTTAAGCCAGTTTTGGAAAGAGTTTACAAGAAAGCAGGGCATCCAGTTATCTATGTCAACTGCTTACCATCCTCAGTCAGATGGCCAGACTGAGGTTGTCAACAGATGTATTGAGGCATACCTGAGAAGTATGACACTGGCTTCAGAATCCAATTGGTTAAAATGGTTATCTTTGGCAGAATGGTGGTATAATTCTAACTATCATACATCACTCAAAATGACCCCATTTCAGGCCCTGTATGGTTATCCACCACCCATCTTTATTCCTTACATTCCTAAAGACTGTCCATTGGAAGCTATGGATCACATGTTAACTGATCGAGAAGCTATGATTCAACAACTTAAACAGTCCTTGCTAGTGGCCCAGAACCGCATGAAACAAATAGCAGACAAGGGCAGGACAGAAAGGGAGTTTAAACCTGGTGATTTTGTGTTTTTGAAGCTTCATCCCTATAGACAACAGTCCCTACGGCCTTCTAAGCATTCTAAACTTAGACCTAAGTTCTATGGCCCCTTCATGATTGTGGAGAAGATTGGTAAAGTGGCATATCGATTAGACCTACCTGCTGAGTCTCAAATACACCCTACTTTTCATGTTTCATTATTAAAGCTAGCTCATGGTGATTGTTCAAAGATCATACCTTTACCTCAGCAACCTCGTTTCCAATACTATCCAGCTGCTGTGATTGAAAGGAAAATGGTTAAGAAACGAAACAGAGTGGGTGTACAGGTCTTGATCAAATGGAAGAATTTACCTCTGTCTGAAGCTTCGTGGGAAGATATGGAAGAGATGCAATTACGCTTTCCTGAATTTCATTTTTAAATTTTGGGGCAAAATTTTAATTGGGAGGGAAGTATTGATATGTGGGTTTTATAAGCTCAAGGGGCTTATTTGTAATTGTCAATAAGTAAAGGGGGTAAAATGTAAAATGGTAGTTATAGTTAGTTAGCTCATAGGCTGTTAAATACAGTTGAGAAAGATAATGAGAAGCAGTTATGACTTGAGCTAATTCTGTTCTCTCTCTCTCTATCTTCTCCTTCCCTGTTCTTCTTCTCCGGCCATTCACCACCGTAACACCACCCTATCACCACCATAACACCACCATTGTTATCTGTCGTAAATCCACCACATAACAGGTTGGACAATGGAAACCTTGATATCTACTGTGGTTCTTCTGTTAGGTGTATCGCAACTTTTTTTTTTCCTTTTTTATTACTATTATCTTATTTCCTTTTTTTTTTGCATGCAACCTAACACATAGCTCGACCATCTTATAATCCATAGATCATATTTCAGTAGAATTTTTGGGTAGCGTTCATTTCATTGATTGTAATAGAATTGGAATTCACGCGTTAGGTGTGTTCGTTTCACAGAATGAAATGAAATCTTGATAAAATTGGAACGTAGATTCCTTTCCATATGTTGTTTAACTACCATTTATTCTTTTATTGAAATGAACAACATAAGGTATGGAATACAAAGTCCAATTCCATTCGAATTCCATTCCATTCCGTGAATGTACGCAACCTTTTATTTTAGTACAGTGTTATTGGTAGTCAATGTGTTGATACTCTAAACCCACGAAAGTATATAATTTGGTAACGCAACAACAATCTTTTTTATGTTGATTAAAAATCATAAACATGTAGAATAACTGCGACATAGAATTATACTTGGATAAATTGTTTGGTAAGGATTCAAGGCTTAAAGAACGATTTATTCCGTAAGGCACGTAGTTGTTTTTCTTAAATAGATAAGTTAACAGATACGGGCAGCAGCAGAAGCAGTAAATGAAATGGGAATCGTAGGTTCCAGCGAAAGTTAACATCCTGATGTGGAGGATAGAGAAAGATCGGATCCCGACCCGCTTGGCGTTGATCAAAAGGCGAATTGATATTCCCGTTCCTGTTGCTGTTTGTCCGTTGTCTGAAGCTTTTGACGAATCTGTTAGTCATCTGTTCGTTGACTGTGGCTTCGCACATGGGATGTGGGCTTCCATTTTCAAATGGGTCAAGGTTGACATTGTTAGTTTGAGGAATATGGAGGAGTTGCTGCAGGTTCAAAAGATTAAGAAGGATTCCAAGTGGGCCAAGAAGATTATTCAGGGAATTATAATGATCTCTTGCTGGGCGCTTTGGAAAGAGCGGAAAAAGAAGGTCTTTCAAGGGAGTACGACTAGAGTTTTAGAGGTGGTTGCGACTATAAAGTGTATGTCATTTTTTTTGGTTGAAACATCGTTCTAGGTTCAAGTCTATTGAGTGGAATAGTTGGATAAAGTATCCGATGTATATATTGTAAGGTTTTTTGGCGGACCTTCTGTTGAGGTCCCGTCCGTTTTCTAATGAATTTTACCGTTAAAAAAAAAAATCAAACTCGTTGCAAGCAACCTTCTTAATTTTATCTAACCAATAAGCCGTCTTATTTACCTAACCAACATGTCTCTCAAATATACTTTGTTGATAAACAATGGCCTTTCAGTTTAAAGTAGTAATCAAATATATAATAATTGCAATTTAAAATAGTTTTAAAACATTTTACACAACACATGTGCGAAATATGTACACATATATGAGTGAATTCACTAGACAATAACGAAAATGACGTGATGTAAAACATTTGGATTCTCTTATAATATTAAACATAGGTAATATAACGAAAATAAACATTTACTATGTCTAATCACCAAACTAAACATGTCTACACGCTAAACTCTAGGGGTATCATCAATAACAAGAATGTCCATCCTTTACATGGGTCGAAAAGGCTAAGTTGTAGCCAGGATGTCCAAAATAAGCTACATTTGGCTATATTTGAAAACGGCTGAATTTTGGGGTTAAATTGAAAACGGCTAAATTATAGGGGCTAGATTTATATTGAATTTTATGTTGAAACGACTACCTTTAGGAAGCTTTAGGGGTGAAACTGAAAACGGCTAAACTTTAAGGGCTTAGATTTATTTTGGATATTTTTTTTTACTAAAACGGCTAAAATTTAGAGAGTTTTAGGGGTTAAATTGAAACCCCCACTTGAAATGGCTAAAGTTTAGGGGTTTCAAATTGAAAATGCTGTACCTTCGGTGTTTGGTTTATTTTGGATTTTTTATTTAAATAACTAAACTTTAGGGGTTAAACTAAAAATGGCTATATAGTTTAAAATGGCTAAAGTTTAGGGGCTTCAAATTAAAAACCATTTTAGAGGTATGGCGGGTGTGTTAGAAAACACAGGTAAAACTAAAGGGCGACTGAAGGGATAGGGTCCCAAATCTTGGCACGGATAAGGACCCTAACCCATAAAAAAAAAATCAACTCCAATACCTCCGCGGAGCAATAGCTGCGCGAACAACACTTCTGCGAGAAAGGATCAACCAGCTGACGTCATCAGCATAATGGAATCCCCGCGCATACACATAAGCGCGGGACAAATCAGGAAACATCGCATTCAGGTACAAATGCGTACGGATAATCCTAAATCAGAATGATCCAGTGAGAATCAGGACGCATACTATGCCAATCGGATGACATCACGTGTTAGGGGTGGTCCAACAACCCTGACCGTCAACAGTGACATGACAGCCTCCATGCTTCCATCTTGCTGTGTACATTACCGTCAGAGTACAGTACACGAATGTCCATTTTCCACTGGTCAGACGTCACATCAGACGCCACCCGAAGGTCAACCAATGCCGTGTTAGAAAAGTACTTGCCAACATCCAACTGCATCGCGCCACGTGGATCTATAACAAGGTGGTACACTCTTTCTCTCACATCAACATTAATTACCACGTGCTCTTGTACTAACGTTATGGGCCGAAGGGAGGCAAGCCCTTAACTCAGGCCCAAGCCCATTGTCGTGGTTAAGGGTTAATGATGTTTGGCCCAGCTCTATATCAAGGAGGTCACCCCTTCCTTTTATGGACATGTTATGTTGTTGTGACACCCGGCAAACTCCGGTTATTAACTTTTGAAAACTCAGTAAGTCTACCTTAGCGAGTCGTGCATACATTACACATGACAGGGTCAGTCGAGTCGAGTCGTGCATCATTGGGGTTTTAACACACACAGGTCTCGAGTCCCGGGAATTGGTGAACGGGTGTGAACGTGTTTGTTTTCATGAATTATATGTTTATAATCATTATGTGACTTGTCGGTATGTGAAAACGTGTTTTTATATGTTAAAATAGGGTTTAACGCGCCGAAAACCCAGACACAGCAGCTATAGGCGATTAGGCCAGCAGGGATAGCCCTAATCGCCTATAAGGGGGCGAGTAGGGGGTCCTTGAGGGCGATTGGGGGCTAATCACTAGTAGTTACTAGCGATTAGCAGCCCTAATCGCCTATAACCTCTGCGTAATCGCCTATACTGTATCTGACGACTAGAAACGCCTATAAATACCACCCTTGACCTCTAAAACACCATTTGTGCAACCCTAGCCGTCCCATAACCTATCCCAACTCACAAACACCCTCTGGAACTCGTTTTTACATCAAAACACACATTTCCAAGCTTTACAAATCAATTTCCTATAAATCTAAGGTGTGTTCTTCATCCCCAAACCTTTGTATGATTATGTTTTGTTCCCTAAAGGTCCAGACCTGATTTCTAAACGTTTTTGTCTTTGAAAATCCATTAAAAACAGTTTCTAAATAAACCCTAGCCTTTGTGCATGTTATATGTATTATATTCTTAAAAGATAGGATTTTTATTGATGAAAAATGATTGTTCTTGTGTTATTAAGGTGTTTATAGCTTGTATGAGTTAGTATGATGATGTCCTAGGAGTTTGGATGGTTTTGGTTGTGTATTGTTGATATTGGTATTTTGACCCATTTGAATAGTTTGAATGATTAAGGATGATATGAGGTGTTTTGTTAGTCATATGATGTTAGGGTTTGCTTTAGAATGATGCTAGGTAGGATATTATCGGACAACGTTGTTACGTGATGAAATCTGGATATTTGCTATTTAGGGCAAGTTTTTGCATGTTGATGTGATGTTTACATGATAAATATGCTATTTTAGGAAAACACGTGCATTCGGGACCGTTAGAATGATGATAACTTAGGGGTTTTGCTTGAAATATGTTTGTTAATGTGTTATGATTGATATTTGGTGTTTCCACACGTTCCGGATCTGATTTAGAGGGTTAAACGCGCGAAAAGGGCGGAACAGAACAGCATAGGCGATTATTCGCCCTCCCACCTAGCAATTGCAATGGCGATTGGCCCCCAATCACCTGATCTATAGGCGATTAGGGAGCCTAATCGCCCTCCCACCTAGCAATTGCAATGCTAATCGCCTATATGCATGCCTTATAGCTCCTAATCACTAGTTAAACTCTGAATTGCATGTCTTATAGCTCCTAATCACTAGTTAAACTCTGAATTGCATGTCTTATAGCTCCTAATCACTAGTTGACTTTTCCTAATCACTAGTTGACTTTTCCTAATCGCATGTACTGCTGTTATAAGTGTATTTTGGCATTCCGAGATCCGATTTGACACCTAGGAACATGCTAGAAACCTCGTAACATGCCTAGTAACATAGTAACACGTGCTCGGACTTATTTGTGCGTTATTTGAACTATATGTTAGACTTGTTGAACTTTAACACGTGTTAAGTATTGGTTGCATGAATTGTATGTTTTAGTGTATGAGATGAACACGTGGGATGTCGGGTCACCAATGGGATGTCGAGTCTTGTCTCACGTAGTCTGGTTGTCGGTCAAACGCATTTTCAAACATATAACGGTCATGGACTGGACATTAGGGACTAATGAACCCAATGGGTTATTAGTCTAACTTTACACACATCTTATGATAGGTCGCCACTAGTTGGGGCTATCATATCACATAACGGTTTACTCATTAACGGAAGACGCAACCTAAGGTGAGTTCACGGCCCCACACTTTACTGTTTTCGTTTTCGGGGGAGAAACATGCTCAAACTCTTTTATCGCACATTTTCATGTTATACTATGGCTCACATCTTATTACTATACGGTTCATCTAAGTCCCTTAGAAACCACTAACATGGGGATATGGCGGGGAAATGTGGATAGCGCTATTGGGAACTGACAAGCCCCACTCGACGGCTGGAGGCCGGGCGGGTGCATATTGTTTAGCATGTTTTCTCAGGTCGCTAAGGTAGCAGCGGTCAGCTAGGCGCACGGAGTCGCACTGGAGTCGTACTCGCGTCTAGGATCATTTATACATGTTTTTGGATGTCAACTCTTAAACTTATGTTTCTATTTACGCATGACTTTTTGTAAACTCTAATGCTTCCGCACTTTCAAATGTTGGTTTTAAATCTTATGCATGATTTTATTTACGTATTTTTTACATTTAGACGTCGTTTATTGTGACCGTTGACTTGGATCCCGGTATGTCACACGCCTCGCGGTAGAACTCCGCTTGTGGAAATTTGGGGGTGTGACAGTTGTACTAAGCTAGCCAACATCGTTTTTGTGTTTGTACGTTAGAGTCATAGGACTACTTAGCAGTCGCCTCCCTTCGTACGACCCTCTCATTCTTTTCTTGTTGGTTCGGTTTGTGTTACGAGTGTGTGCAAAGGATTAAACCCTGCAGCAACCGCGAGTTCAATACCATAATCATCTCCGTTAAGGTAATTATAACTCGTTTCTTTAGCGACATATTAGTTGGTTCAAGCTTGAATTGGCTAAATTTTAGCATATAACAATAACAATGTTTATTTTGGTAATTAAATGTGTTAAATGTTTATTTAAGTGATTTTCCTTAAACTTAAGCCTCTATTGAAAAGGGTATTTTGGTAAGATTGTATTTATTTATCATTACATGATACGAGAACTCACACGTGAACACACTAAGGCTATAAGGTGTGGAGGAGACCCATCCTTAGGGATGGTCCTCCACATCAACTAGAGGTGTTCAAATCGGTTTTATTTGGCCAAACCGGTTTCGGTTCCAAATCAGTTCAGTTTTGACCGGTTTCATCGGTTCGTAAGACCGGTTTCGGTTTCGGTTCTTAATATATTTTTCACGCACAATTAGAAAAAAAATATAGGCGGATAAGAAAAACAATAAACATAAAAATACGAATTTTATTATTTTTTAAGGTTATCGAAATAAGAAACTAGGAAAATGAAATACATAAAAACATAATTCGAAATATTACAATCAATTTTTTTGTTAAGCTTCCTTAAATAGGGGTTCACTTAGTCCTTCTTCCACCTCTTCGTCATGTATTCTTCGTTCAAGTTCGGTTTGGTCTTCAAGAGATGTTTTATCTTGTACTCGATCCACCGCGTCCAAATGATCTTTTAAGCATATGCACATCTCCAACGATTCGAGATTTAGTTTTGTTCATCGTATCGATAGCACCCTGCCACTAAGAGAAAAAGCCGATTCCAAAGCTATCGTAAAAGCTTGGACACTTAGTAGATCACGGGCTATAGTGGAAAGGATAGGAAATTCGGGGTTTTTTCCTTTCCACCAAGCCAAGATATCAAAATTTTCAAATTCGGCGGCAGTGAAAGTCGCCTTAAAATTCGAGCCTTTATACCTTGCAAGCTCGCTATTTGGAGCCTCACCCCTTTGTCTTTTAGCCGTTTGGTCTTTCACAATATTAAACAAATTAATTTTAAGGTTACCCTCGCTCGAGCTACGACTTCCTTCCTTCCCTACCATTGTGTAAGACCCGTCCCGATTAAACGAATCTTATCCACTTCTAAACCCATTTAAGTTGTTAAAACCATGCTTGGGATTTGAAATTTTACAAACTTCTATTAAACTTCGTGGAACCAACTATTTAACAAAATACATACTTGAAATCACAAGGGGATTACCAAAATACAAGTAATCAAATGTTTAAGAAACGAGTTAAGATTTTATCCTAATATTCACCACAGCACATTTACAATATTCGAGATTTTGCGGAGCGTTAGATGGATTGCATTCGGTTCCTCAAAAGTGGCTTGCTCGATCACCATCCGGGCCTTGAATAACATTACCTAGGTTCCCATTCAAGATTAACACAAGTTAGAAAGGTTTAACACATGTAAAAATGTCAAAGAAACAAGCTACACATGAGCCTAAAGGCTCGCCGTAGCCTGATAATGTTGTTGTATATGTGATGGTCCAGCTGGCCAGGGGTTACGGCCAACAAGGTCTGATTGATTTTTGGGCTTCTGGCAGTAACCTACGTCCTCTAGCCATGGGGTTATGGCTAGGAGGCTCTGATAGGGGCTTTTTGCCCTCCATTTGCTGCATAAAATGGCTATCTTTGGGGCCTTAAAGGGGCTAAATTCCAAGGCCATTAGCGACTCATATTCATGTGTAAACGGGGCGCTTATACAACATCAAATACCCGAGATCCCATAACTATGATTTGGCCCCAAAATGACAAGATTCAAATCCACCCAAATTGACCCTTATGGGTTTTGGTTAGAACTTACCTTTGTCGCGACCATTGCATTCCTTATGACAATTTTATCTATACCGAATTTAATCATCAAGTTTCAAGAAAACTATTAACTCATATCATCAAGTTTAAGTCCAGGAGTAACTTACACGTACCTGGTGCTTTTAATCCAATTTCTATGTAAGCCATAGAACGTGATAGACTTGTCACACCCTCAAATTTCCACTTGCGGAGTTTTACCGCGAGGCGCGTGACAAACCAGGATTTAAGTCAACGGTCACAATAAACAACACTATATGAGACATATGTAAGTTCAAAACACAAGTTTCAACCATTTGACAAAACAGCGGAAGCATTGTTTTATAAAATGAAACCCAAAAGTATCCAAGCTTGTTCAACAAACAAAAACCATGAAACCTAGACTAGACGCCATGCAGACGCGTGCGCCTAAGCCCTGAGATGCTACCTTAGCGACCTGAGAAAAACATGCCAAAAGTACGTCAGCACATAATGCTGGTGAGTTCACAGGTTTTAAATAAAAGTTACCAAGTTCCAAAAGTGTACCAAGTTCAACCTGTCAATACTATGAAATGTTCAACCAAATTACGCTAGATAGGTGTATGTTTTGTTACTACTACGATTGGAAAACCATTACTAGACTGTTACCAATGTTCAGCCCGAGTGTGTTTTGCAATGTTACCAGTTCGAGACAATATGCACCCGCCCGGCCCTACAAGCCGTCGAGTGGGGTTTGTCAGACCCAATAGATCTATCCACATTTCCCCCGTTGCGCATCCCCGCACATTCATGGTTTCCCCGGGGACTTTAAAAGATCGTATAGTAACCCGTAATAACCCATAGTATGACAACAGTTCTCAAAACATAGTTCAACGCATGTTTTCTCCCCCAAAAGTAAAACCAAAGAAAGTGGGGCCGTGAACTCACCTTAGGTTGCGTTACTCGTAAATGATTAAAATCAGTAAGCTATGTTAGTCCCGTATAGTGGCGACCTAACATATGACAGATATAAGTACTTAGACTAATAATCAGTAGGTTAGCTAGTCCCTACATGTCCAGACCATAACCAAGTTCATTTGAAAACGTGTTGACTGTTTCACCGACCATACTGGACAAGACTCGACATCCCATTGGTGACCCGACACCCAACGTGTTAACCTCATACAACATAACATACAATATATGCAATCAACACTTAACACGTGTTAAAGTTCACCAAGTCAAGCATATAGTTTAATTAGCGCATAAATAAGTCCGAGCACGTGTTACCATGTTACTAGGCATGTTACGGGGTTCCTCGCATGTTCCTAGGTGTCAAATCAGGTCTCGGAATGCCAAAATGCACTTACAGCAGCAGTACAGGCGATTAGGAAAAGTCAACTAGCAATTAGGAAAAGTCAACTAGCAATTAGGAGGGGTAATCGCCTACACTATAGGCATTTAGGCTCTAATCGCCTATAGCTATAGGCGATTAGGCCTATTCTAGTACCTTATAGGCGATTAGGCCTATGCCACATGCATTTCAGGATCTAACTAGTTATTAGGATCGTAATCACCTTCAGTATAGGCGATTAAGCCCCCAATCGCCTACCCTATAGGCGATTAGGCTCCCAATTGCCTACCTTATAGGTGATTAGGATTCCTAATTGCCCCCTGCAGTTCTCTTCCGATTTTTCGCGCGTTTAACCCTCCAAATCAGATCCGAAACGTGTGGAAACACCAAATATCAAACTCAAAACATTAATAAACCTATTCCAAGCAAAACCCCTAAATTATCATCATTCTAACAGTCCCGAATGCAAGCGTTTCCCAAAATAGCATATTCAACATGTAAACATCACATCAACATGCAAAGTTTGCCCTAAATGGCAAATATCCAGATTTCATCTCATAATGACATTGTTCGATAATATCCTACTGTTCTAGCACCATCCTAAAGCAAACCCTAATCTTAAACAATCAACAAAACACATCATAATATCATAGATTCCACATAATCCTTCAAACGGGTCTAAACATCTATTATCAACAATACACAACTATAACCATCCAAACTCCTAGGTTAACATCATAATAACTCATATAAGCTAGAAACATATCAATAACACAAGAACACTCATATTTCAATAATAAAAATCCTACCTTTATATGAATATATCACATATAACATGCATAGAGGTTTGGGTTTGTTTAGAAACTGTTTTTAATAAGTTTTCAAAGACACAAATGTTTAGAAATCAGGTCTAGACTTTTAGGGATCAAAACAATAACATACAAAGGTTTGGGGATGAAGAACACACCTTAGATTTGTAAGAAAATGAGGTGTAAGGCTTGGAAAAGTGGGTTTTGATGCAAAAACGTGTTCCAGAGGGTGTTTGTGAGTTGGGAGAGGTTATGGGACGGATAGGGTTGCACAAATGATGTTTTACAAGTCAAGGGTGGTATTTATAGGCGTTTCTAGTCGTTTAAAACACGTTAGGCGATTGTGCAGCAGTGTAGGCGACTAGGGCTCCTAATCGCCTACCCTATAGGCGATTAGGGCCTAATCACCAACAGCTATAGGCGATTACAGCTCCAATCGCCCTTAGAGTCTTCCCAATCGCCTACCCCTATAGGTGATTACGCGTAATCACCTACAATGTCATGCAATCACGTGTAATCACCGTTTTAACACATATAAGCACGTAATCACATACCGACAAGTCACATAATGATTATAAACACATAATTCATGAAAATAAACACGTTCACATTCGTTCACCAATTCCCGGGACTCGAGACTTGTGTGTGTACTAAAATCCGGCGATTCTACGAATTGTCAATCATTGTACCCATGGTTATGGACCGACATCTAATGACCCTCTAGACCGTTGTAACGACTCCCGAACCATAACACGACTCAACCGACCCAGTTAAGTATAATGTATGCATGACTCGCTAAGGTAGACTTTAACTTAACCAATGTTATCAACCTGAGTTTCCGGGTGTCACATCATGCCCACGTCAAAAGAATTTTCGTCCCGAAAATTGCACAAGGCCCAAAAAGGAAGAACGACAAAGAGATAGAAACGAAAGAAAAGAAAATTTACCAGAGTTGTCACATCATCCCCACGTTAAAAGGAATCTCGCCCCGAGATTCATTCAGCTGCAGTGGTAACATGTCTCGATTCGAATGCACGCTTAGGAAAAAGATGAGGATACTTAGACTTCATCTGATCCTCCCGTTCCCAAGTGTATTCCGGTCCACGATTCGAGTTCCAACGAACCTTAACAATACGGATTTTACTCCGACGAAGGCTACGAATCTTGTAATCGAGGATCTCAACAGGTTCCTCCACAATGCGAAGACGATCATCAACCTTGATCTCTTCTAGCGGAACAATAAGAGATTCGTCAGCCAGGCACTTCTTCAACTTAGACACACGGAAGACGTTGTGTACACTACCGAGCTCCGCCGGTAAATCAAGTCGATATGCCACTGGTCCAATCCGTTCCAGGATTGCAAACGGTCCAACATATCGAGGGTTAAGTTTGCCACGCTTCCCAAAGCGTATGACGCCCTTCCATGGTGAAACTTTCAGAAGTACCCTGTCCCCAACCTGGAATTCTAATGGTTTGCGACGACGATCGGCATAGCTCTTCTGTCGATCCCGTGCCGCTGCTAAACGGTTACGAATTTGGACGATCTTCTCCAAAGTTTCGTACACCAATTCAGGCCCAGTGAGTTGACTCTCACCCACCTCGGCCCAACAAAGAGGAGACCGGCATTTCCGCCCGTAAAGAGCCTCGAACGGAGCTGCCTTGATACTGGAATGATAACTGTTGTTGTAGGAGAACATCACCAATGGCAGATGAGTCTCCCAACTTTTGCCAAAATCAATCACACATGCCCGAAGCATGTCTTCCAAGGTTTGAATCGTCCGCTCACTCTGACCGTCAGTTTGCGGATGGTAAGCTGTACTCATATCCAACTGGGTACCCAAGGCCTTTTGCAAAGCTCTCCAGAAGTGCGAAGCGAAACGAGAGTCACGATCCGAGATGATAGAAACAGGCACCCCGTGCCGAGAGACTACCTCCTTAAGGTAAATACGAGCCAACCGCTCGAGTCCGTCCGTTGCCTTAATAGGTAGAAAATGTGCCGATTTTGTCAACCGATCGACAATCACCCAAATCATATCACACCCACTTGGTGACTTAGGCAGTTTCGTGACAAAATCCATCGTGATCCGTTCCCACTTCCATTCAGGAATTTCAGGTTGCTGCAGGAGACCAGACGGCTTCTGATACTCCACCTTGACCTTAGCACAGGTCAAGCATTTGCTTACGTAAGAGGCTATATCCGCCTTCATGTTTGGCCACCAATAGAGTATCTTCAGGTCTTGATACATCTTGTCCGAGCCAGGGTGAACAGAATACCGGGATTTGTGAGCCTCATCCAAGACAAGCTCCCGTAATCCCCCGAATAGTGGAACCCATACACGTTCTGCGAAGTAGTGTAGGCCGTCAGGCCTAAGTTCAAGATGCTTGTCAGCACCGTGCATGGTTTCAGCTTTAAGGTTTTCCTCCTTCAAAGCTTCTAGTTGTGCAGAACGGATCTGATCAGCCAGAGAAGAATGGATGGTGAGCTGCAAAGCCTGAACGCGGCGAGCGTTTGCAGATTCCTTCCTGCTCAAGGCGTCTGCTACCACATTCGCCTTGCCAGGATGGTACTTAATAGCGCAGTCATAATCGTTCAGGAGTTCAACCCAGCGACGCTGTCGCATGTTCAGGAGCTGTTGGTCGAAAATGTGCTGGAGACTCTTGTGATCGGTGTAGATGGTGCATTTAGTACCGTATAAGTAATGTCTCCAAATTTTCAACGCAAACACCACTGCACCCAACTCCAAGTCATGGGTGGTATAGTTCTTCTCGTGAACCTTAAGTTGACGAGAAGCGTAGGCAATCACCTTTTCGCGTTGAATCAACACACAACCGAGACCCCAGATAGAAGCGTCACAGTACACAACAAAATCCTAAGTACCCTCAGGTAAAGACAAAATAGGAGTAGAACAAAGTTTAGACTTCAGCATTTGAAATGCTGATTCTTGTAGTTCACCCCAGTCGAACTTCCGGTCCTTCTGGGTAAGAGAGGTGATGGGTTGAGCGATTTTCGAAAATCCCGCAATGAAACGACGATAGTAACCCGCAAGACCTAGGAATTGCCGCACCTCGGATGGCGTCTTTGGTGCTTCCCAGTCTTTGATTGCTTCGATCTTAGCCGGATCGACATGAATCCCTAATTCATTAACCACATGCCCTAGGAATTGGACTTCACGTAACCAAAAGTCACACTTCGAGAACTTAGCGTAAAGCTGTTCCCGCCGCAAAAGTTCCAAAACTAAACACAAGTGTTCCTCATGTTCTGCTCTGTTCTTGGAGTAAACCAGGATGTAATCAATAAACACGATGACGAACACATCAAGATAGGGTTTGCAAACACGGTTCATCAAATCCATGAAAACCGCCGGTGCATTAGTGAGACCAAAAGGCATGACCAAGAACTCAAAATGGCCATAACGTGTACGAAAGGCAGTCTTCGCAATGTCAGCTTCCTGCACGCGTAACTGGTGGTAGCCGAACCTCAAGTCAATCTTCGAATAGTAGCTAGAACCCTGGAGCTGGTCAAAGAGATCATCTATACGAGGGAGTGGATAACGGTTCTTAATGGTCACTTTGTTCAACTCCCTGTAATCAACACACATCCGAAGGCTTCCATCTTTCTTCTTCACAAACAAAATCGGGGCTCCCCAAGGGGAAGAACTTGGTCTGATAAATTCCTTATCCAAGAGTTCCTGCAACTGACTAGACAATTCCTGCATCTCGGGAGGCGCAAGACAGTAGGGGGCTTGAGCAATAGGAGCGGCACCCGGTACAAGATCAATACCGAACTCAACCTGACGATGGGGAGGAAGACCAGGAAAATCATCGGGAAAAACATCAGGAAAGTCGCGAACCACAGGAATATCCTCGATCTTCTTCTCATCAGCAGAAGAAACAGAAAGAAGTGCTAGAACGGCCGAATAACCCTTTCGAAGGTACTTAAGGGCTTTCATACTGGAGATGAGACTTAGCGGAGCACCGCTCTTCTCACCGTGCACAGAAAGGAATTCTCCATCCGGGAGAGGAATCCGAATAACCTTATCAAAACAAACGATCTCCGCACGATACAATGATAACCAATCCATGCCTACAACGACATCAAAGCTACCCAAAGGTACAGGCATAAGGTCAATGGGGAAGGACAAACCCGACAGTTCTAAGTGACACTCCCGAAGGACACAAGTCGCTTCAATCTTTTTACCGTCAGCCAACTCTATCAAGTACTTAGCCTCTAAAGGGGTGGGCACTATATCTAGCAATCGGCTAACATCCAAAGATACGAAACTTCTATTGGCACCGGAATCAAACAAAACAGAAACATGGCGATTATCGAGAAGGAACGTACCGGTAACTGTATCAGGATCCTGCTTGGCCTCTGCCGCTCCAATGACAAAGGCGCGTGCATTCCTGCCACCGCCCCCGTTATTCTCGTTACCATTCCCGCCCCTCCCATTCTCGCCCTGCTTCATCTTGGGACAATCCTTTTTTAAATGCCCTGCCTCACCACAGCTGTAACAACCATGTTTCCCCGAAGTCCCCTGAGCAGCGGGAGTAGGGACGACAGTACGACCCTGAGAAGACGGAAGATTCACCCTACAATCCTTAGCATAATGCCCCAACTGCTGACAACGGTGACAACGTGCCTTATCACAGCTCCCCGAGTGATGAAACCCACACTTGTTGCACTTTGGGTGTTTCCCAACATAACCACCCTGCTTCGACCCCGAAGAAGAACCTACAACATCAAATCTCTTACCCTGCTGAGATGGAGCTGGTACCGAACCCTTCCCTACACTATCCCACTTGCGCTTGTTGCTCTCAGGAACCTTGACAGTCGAACCACGAGCAGGCAAAATACCCTCATTCACCTTCAGATTAGTCAACCTATGAGCCGATCGAACCACATCTGCATAAGTAGGAAGATTTCATGCAGCCACCAACCCCGCTATCTCTGGTACTAGCCCTGAAACATAGTGCTCGATCCTCCTATACTCCGGTGTGTGCAAATCAGGACACAGCACCGCCAACTTATTACGCCTCACAGTGTACTCCTCTATCCCTGACCCAACCATCTTGAGGTTCCAAACCTCATGTTCCAACTTATGGATCTCCTCCCTAGGACAGTACTCCCTCTTCAATATTTGAACGAAGTCCTCCCACGGCATAGCATAAGCTTCCCCCAAACCCATGTTCCGCGAAGTAGAGTTCCACCAGGTCAAAGCAGGACCCTGGAAGAGCGCGGCAGCATACTTAACCCGATCTTCAGGCAGGCAGTTGCACATCAAGAATACCGACTCTACCTTCTCTAGCCACCTGAGCAGTCCCACTGCTCCTTCAGTGCCAGAGAAATCATGGGGCTTACAGTCCAGAAACATCTTGTATGTGCACATAGCTGGAGGTGGGTTAACAACACCACCTGTCAATGAAACACATAAGAAAACCACAAAAGAAAGATATCATACTGAAAACGAGGCAAAGCTGATGAAATCAACTTACCACCATGAGCATTGTCTCCAGCCTGGAAGGCAGCTTGCAGCAGGTTATTCAGGTCCTCCTGAGTTAGGTTAACGCCTCCACGACCACCGCCATCATCACGTCCACCAGTGCGGCCACCTCTACGTCCTCCACGAACACCAGACATGATTCTGACAACAAGAATGAAGAATTCAGATTTACTGCTAGTGTCAACCACTAGTGTTCATAGAATCAAGGCTAGGTCCAGTTCAGGACTATCCATTCAAACCCGGAGCCCACTGGGATTTTCATGCATTTTAGCTTATGATTTCGTGTGCACCCGAAATGATAAGCTGCTCTACATGGTCCTCCAAGTTTCCTCCTAGTTTAAATTCAAGTCACCGGTCACGAACACCTAGCAGTGTATCACAATGACATAAATGCCAAAGTAAAGGTATAGGCGAGTGTGTTTATTGGAGCACGGAGGGGAGATGTCCTCCTGGACTCACTTAACAATAGCCAACTCTGATAACTAGTTTAAACGTGTTTATAACGATTACAGACTCAGAATAATGAAAACACACAGTTCTAGGTGAAACTGATCACACACTGGACTCACTTAACAATAGCCAACTCTGATAACTAACTCAAAACAGACTCCCATCCCATATATATAGACAGTTTGATTCGACCCTTCGTGGGTTCGAATCAACACATTCGACCTTGACAAACTCCAAACCAAAAATAATAACTTCATTCGACCCAACTAAAACTGGTTCGACCCTTCGATATACCGAACCAAATTCCAAAATGCACCGAACCAAATTCCAAAATGCACTCTGTCTACAAAACTTCGGCGTTCTCGTCTTTGACAATCCGAAAGCTACAGACACATATATGAAATATGTATCTACAAATACGATTGCGTTTTTTGCGTTTTCGAGTTTTTTTTTTTTTTTTTGCGTTTTTTTAGTGTTGTGGTCAACTCAAACCATCTAAAACCTATTTATACTAACTTGTGGCGACAAAATGGTGATTTAGGGGCAAAATTAACGGTCAAAAACACAAAAAAAGGAGCCAAACGGCTAGTTCTCCCAACGGTTTGAACTGGTTTCAAATCGGTCTTTTTGTTCGGTTCGAGAACCAGTTCTTGTAGGAACTGGTTCGGTTCGGTTTTTTTGAAAAAAAAATGGGGGACCCATCCTATAACTGTCGGTTCTTGTAGAAACCGGTTTTTTTACGAACCAGTTTCCTGGTCCCGGTCCCCAAACCGGTTTTTTATCACCTCTAACATCAACCGCTACGTTAGCGTGGGACAGGACCATCCTCCAAGGGATGGTCCAAGGATGTGAAGGATGAGCCTCCCTTTTTTTTAAATCAATTAATAAATAATATTTAAAAAACTAAAATTAAAATTAATAAACTTAAAATTATAAAAAAAAACACTTAAGAAAATATCACTTCAAAAAAAATACAAGATTTTTTTCAAAAATTAAAAAAAACTACGAATTCCATTTTTTGGCGATCCTCTCTTTCATTCTTCGCAAAACGAGATGGTCTTCTTCGGGATAATCGTTTATGTCGGTTGTCATTATTTTCCATTCTTCTACTTGTGTCGCTTCTTCTTTCAACCGAATATTTTCCTCGACTTCCCGTTGCTTCAGTTTTACCTTTTTTGCTTGTATCTCACTAAAGGTATGTTTGAAGGCTTGTAATTCGGCCACCAAATTATTTAGCTTCGAACCGCTCCCGCTCCCTAATGCGACTTGTTTTTTTGTAGTTGCTTGCCTTTTGGCTTTGTCCCTTTCTGTGGGACGTCCTCTGGAACGGTTTGATTGTTTCGTGGAATTTTTCACGCACTTCGACCTATAAACTTTCTCCGGTTTGATTGCTTCCTATATTTTGTAAATATAATATATATTAGTAACAAGAATATATATATACACACACACATTTTTTATGTAACAAATATTTTAATGAATTGTAAAAAAATGTAACAAAGATTAAAGACAATGTGAGAGTTGATGTAAAAAATGAGAGGTAAAGGTTGAATATATATATGAAAATTTGTTTTTTTTAAGTGACCGTTTAATATAATATAGCCGCCCCCCCCCCACCCAATGTATTCCAACGTTCAAGTTTGACCAAGGGTAGGATGTCGCCAACGTCAGGAGGAGGCTAATCACGACGAAGACGGACTATGGGGGCGGTGTAGTCGTCCCTCACCGGGCCTAGGACGAGCCCGACACCCCATGACCTAAAACTAGCGAATTCATTGAAAATCAACAAATGTATTTAAACTCAGATATTTCAATCATGCTTAATAATTACAGGCAACAAATTATATGATTAAAACATGTATTATTATTATTATTTTTTTCGAGTAGACATCCACCTTATATACTTTCGTTAAGTTGATTCTTGTTAGATGTTAAAATTTGTGAAGTGTTAATATACATGTGAAAGTACACTTTGGATTTCTAAATTTATATTTAATTAGATCATTATATATTCACACGTAGAGTATTATTCCCCATCAGTTTCTCTTGTTTTTATGTCGAATTTTATCTTAGAAAACTCAGTGAATTCACATCTACCAATCTGTATTATGATAAAGATCTAAATAACTACAACTATTAACCAAAAACGTAGTGTAGTGTATTGCAAGTTGAATTGTTAGAATTTAAAAAAAAATGTATAAAAAGATACTTTATTTATGCGTAGTTATTATCTGAAAAACTTTTTCTAGTTAAAGGCAATCAGCCTCTGTTTTTTCATTTCGTGTTTGTATTACTCTTTCACCATTTATAGAAAATGTTATTTTTATCTTGTCTAAAGTTAAAGTTTCACATTATCACTCTTGTTCGTTTCACATTACAACAAAATTTATTTTTTCTTTTATTTTTTTCTCTAAATAACACATAATAAAATTGAAGTTATAGGGATCAAAAAATATAAAATGGTTATCATGAATTCATTTGTTCTCTGTTTTTAAGGGTCTTTAGTTACCTATACATATAAGCGAGGATTCAACATAGAAGAGCGAGAATCAGTGTTTAGTCACAGAATAAACGTAAGCTATGAAACATAGTTTATATAGATTGATGGCATTTTGCAATTAAGTGAAACAATCTGATTTATCTTTGTAGAAAAGTCATGCGCTAATGGTGAAGTGTCCTGCTTGAAAATAAATGAATTGTAGAAATATTGGCAATACACACGAGTAATTTGGTGAAGTGTCCTGCCTGTATGCATATAATTCAAAACCAGAGGATTTCTAGCGTAGTGACATTCTTTCACAAGTAACTGAGGGTTCTAGTCCAACGACTTACAAAGTTGTAGATCTAAGAGTAGGATTAGTGGGTATGTGAATTAACCGTTTAAAATAATTAAAAAAAAAAGAAGGTATAACATTTGAAGATGGGAAATGTATTCTTTTAACACCCCCTTAACACAATGAGGGGTGTTTTGTAACATCGGTTAACATGTCATCAGGCCCGGCTCAAGCCCAATTCAAATGAGGCTTTTGCTTTGGGCCTCCAAGTTCTAAAGGCCCCATAATTTTCCTAAGTTTGATTATATATAATAAAAATAAACCAGAATTAGAGCATATAGAAGGAATAGCTCAGTTGGTTAGTGTAAGAAGCTATTAACTAGAAGGTCACAAGATCAATTCCTCCTTCCAACGAATTTTATATTTTTTTTCAGTCTTTTATTTTTTATAAATAGGGCCCCGTATTTTTATTTTGCTTCAGGCCCCCAATATGGTTGAGCCGGCCCTGCATGTCATGTGCAGCCTTAATGCCCCACATGTTAGGATACACTCCAAGGCCCAATATTAATAAACACATTGGTGTTATATGTTAAGATAGACCCATTTTAGTTTTATTTAAAGATATTACTTGACATATTAATACACACATTGGTAATCTATTTATAATCTCACTCATGCATTCCAATTTTATATACGGATGATTTTTGTAGGCTCCCTCTATTATTGATGACCACAATTATTGAAAATTTGTACCTCCTCTAGCATTGAGCTTGGGAAAGTTAGCTTCTCTTATCTATATCTTGGTCATGATAGATGTTCAATCAACCTAATGGTTTGGTCTAAAATAAATAAAATGGCATAAAGTTGTCAATCAAGTCACAAGCCTTAGCATGTGGTGGGAAGAAGCCAAAACATAACTTATATTCAATATTCAAGACCAACATAATTTACATGGTTACAATAAAGATACAAAAAAGACTGAATTTTGATGTATTGAAAAACAACCTAAAAATGGCTTCATAAATTCCAAGTAGAGGTCCACTTTGAAAGGTGCTAATGGTTTTCCATCTAGTGTTGGTAAATCTTTACAACTGATTGAATTGTACAAATCGACTAGTTTAGCCGGTTTTGGAATTACACAGTTTGGTCCTCAAATTATGATTTAAAAAATTATACTTGACGGTTTGAATAGCTGTGTAAAAGTTGAAAATGTGAACCAGACGTTTAACCTTTCATATTTCTATTCATGGTTATGATAACTCGTAATATCTATACAAGACACCCTCGATACAATGCATAACTAAATTTTAGTTACAAAAAAAAAAAAAAAAAAAAAAACCATGAACACTGAATAGTATTCGTGCATAGTATTTGTCAAACATTATGGGAAAAAGAGAGAAGTTATACGATTACATAACAACTTTACATAGGGTTATGGGATTCATACACCCTGTAACGTCACATTCTGGGGGTGTGACATCACATTTTGGGGTATGTGACAGCCTCCTATTGGTATATGATGTGGGCCAGGGTATATCATAATACTAGATTCCAAAAGGTTATATTGTTATTATCAGAACCTTCGTACTCATCAACCGTCATCATCCAAAAATTTTGCGTATTATTAACTTTCAAATAAACTATTTACAACGTCAAACCAAGTGGTCTTAACAGCTAAACATCATAGTTGGAACACTAGATTAAAAAAAAAAAAAAAAAAAACTATGTAGTTACTACAGTCCTCTGCTTTACAACCCTGATATTCGTCAACCTTTACTACGAACATTTACATAAACAATTGAAAGCATCAAACCAAGCCCGTCTTAAAAACTGTTCAGAAATAATACCAAACTAATTTATAAACAAGGATACAAACTTTATACATATGCTTCCTTTTTTAATAGAGTTGATTAATGTCATCTGGCTCATCAAAAAGTTTAAATGCAACAAAGTTTTAAATCTTAACAAAATGAATATATACTACAATGATACGTGAGAGCATCTAGATCAAATTGTGTGATTTTCAAAGTAATTAAGAATAACGTTTTAGCATATTGTTTTGTGGCTTCAAAGCAAAAAGAATTCAACTCAAAATTATTTCAATATTCCCCGTCACTTTAACAAGATGCCCTAATCTTTCTTCAAGAAAAAAAATCCCAATGTTTAACCACATTTTAACAGTAATTTAAACTTAGACATTGTTCACCTATTGACCTCCATTGCACAAAAACGCATGCTAAAAGAACTCTTAAAAAGCATCCACAAACGAGTGATTTTGAACAAACTTATGCAGCTATAAAGGGGTCACGTTGGCGTGTTTACTAGACGTGTGGCATTTCTTTTTAACATTTTAGAGCTTATGTAGCGTTAAATGTGGCATTTCTTTTTAACATTTTAGAGTTTATGTAGCGTTAAATGTGGCATTTCTTTTTAACATTTTAGAGCTTATGTAGCGTTAAATGGGTCACGTTTTTGTCACACGCTGCGTCATTTCTTTTTAACATTTTGGAGCTTATGTAACGTTAAAGGGGTGACATTTTTGGCGTGCTAGTTAGGGGTTATGGCGATTAATTAGTCATTTTGGTTGTGAAAGTTGCTAACCCTGACCGTGTTTTTAGCCGTTCTAGTGTGCGTGAAATGAACTTATCTTGTACCAAAAGACAATACTTTGCACCATTGCAGTACGTCACAGTAACACAAAGATAAAACCAATGAGTTAAATTTGACCAGAAAACCAACCTACCCACAAATACAAAGAAAACAAAAACATTTTTATATTTAAATAGTTCATGATAGATATCCATCACCTTCAAGAATCCCCACACCACACCTGACCAGTTGGCAGATGTGCAGATGCAGGTGGACACACAATCTCCATACCCAAACAGGCAACAAATATCTATCCAAGTATTCAACCCAATCCTCAACAAAACAACCAACACAAATAATATCTTAAAGGAAACCCTAACAGTAGTTTCATTTCATATGTCAATACAATAATAATAATCATTACATGTATGCCATACCATCATTCCATTCCACACCATTCAAACATTAGATCCCCGTCATAAACACTAACTAATTTTTTTACTAATATTATACTTAATAAAAAGACACCATAATAACCCTAGATTAAAGGTGACCACCATCAACATAGGATAAACAAAAAGACAAGCATTTAGACCACCCATTGATTCTTCTTATTTTTCTTCTTCTTCTTCAACATAGTAAAAAAGTAAAAACAAACCACAAACAAGGTAAAAATGGGCAAATGTGAAAAGACACATTTACCCTTCACCTTCCCCTCCAGATCAACGGTTATTATTATTAGGACATTCACGTGCAAAATGTCCATCTTCACCACAGTTATAACACCCTCCACCACCACCACCGCCTCCACGGCCGCCACCACCACCACCACCGTAGCCACCGCCTCCACGGCCACCACCGTAACCACCACCACCACCCTGTGGACACTCTCTAGCCATATGACCACTCTCTCCACACTTAAAACACCCATTACCCCCACCACCATAACCACCACCGCCGCCATAACGATCACCACCACCATAACCTCCACCACCGCCGCCACGGCCACCACGTCCACCGCCATTATAACCACCACCACCTCCACCGTACCCACCACCTCCACGACCCCCACCGCCGCCGCCACCACCACCACGGGTACTACCCTGAACAGGCCCCTCATCAGGACCAGTCACATCAGCAGCTTTAGTCCGACCATCAGACCCTTCTTCCACAACATACTCCACACTCTCTCCATCACCTAAACTCCTAAACCCTTCCGTCCTAATCGACGACTGATGCACAAACAGATCCTCACCACCGTCTTCCGGCGTAATGAACCCAAACCCCTTTGTGTCGTTGAACCACTTCACTGTGCCGGTCTTTCTACTGCCGTCTTCAGCCATTGTTTTGTTTTGTAAAACCCTTGAAATATATTATATAAACTTATTATATTAAGAGAGAAATGTTTTCTCTCTCTTTAGATATTTGGATGATACTCTTGAGCTACCTCTGGTATATATATTGTTATTTTTTTGTTCTCAGGGGTAGAATTGGAATAAGGGAATATATTATTTGACAGGGTTGATCCAACGGTTGGGGATATGGGTTGGGGACTGGTAAGGTTTTTACGGTTGGATTGGAGATTGGGATAAATTTGTGCATCAGAGCAATGATGTGATTTTTTAAATTTACTGTTTACTACAGTAAAGAGGTATTTTAGTTAATAAACGTAACTAGGGTTTTTGTTAACCCGCCGCTTTTCGCCGGAAAGCGGCGGGGCACGTTTGTTGTGCTGAAGTGTTTAGTCGCACTATGGGCAACGATTTTCCTGCATTCTTTCGCATAATTGTGGACGATTTCGTGGACATAAAAGATAATATTAAGTGACTGTTATTGTCGCGTGGGCTTCAAAAAAATACTCGCGGCTAAAAGCTAGAAGTTTGGTGGTCAAAGATTAAAATCCTAAAATCTAAAGTTTGGTGGTCAAATTGGAAGAAAAGAAAATACATAAGTTAGTAAAAAAGTTAATGGCCAAAGTTTCAAATACTAAAAGCTAAAAGTTTGGTGGTCAAAATTTAAAATCCTAAAACTACCAATTAGCAATTATAGTTATACATACAAATGTGGCTACAAAATAGGTGGGCCAATAAATTATATATAATAACAATTCTTGAAGCCCTTAGGAATAGTGTATTTATAGGACAAAAAAGGAGTAGTATTTACTGTTATGCCATTGTAATTGCATGCTTTCTTTTTTTTCTTTTTTTTATTTCTTTGTTACACATGGTCAAACATGGGGTCCCACTAGGTTTATATCTTTAAAAAGTTCCAATCGTAGTGCGTGTTCGTAAACATTAGGTTGTCACAACAACGTGCGACCCAGGTAAAATACTACATTTTGTATATATGACTCGGTTCACATATTATACGTTTTGATTTGACGGTATAAACACTAGGTTGTCGCAGCAACGCGCGACCCGGGTAAAATACTACGTTTCGTATATATGACTCGGGTCACATATTATACGTTTTGATATGACGGTATAAACCCGTCGTGCGCCGCCGCAACGCGCGGCCAGTAGAAAACTAGTTACTCACAAATGTTGCTATGTAATACGTTAGCCAATAAAAAGGATTTACTGTTCAACTGTCTTTAGATTAATATATAGAGAATTTTTTTCTAGGGTTTTATTTTTGGAGTGTGGGGAGTGATGAGGGGTTTAGGCGTGGATTGCCAAACCTAGCCCCACACACCACTCTCGTATGGCGTAGCGTTTCTTTTGGCATGGCCTCCATAGTGTGGGGGAGGAGGAGATGATATGGCTTCTCTTGATTTGTTGGGGTATTTTTTAATAATACCTTTTGGAATATTTAAAATCCAAGTCCCCCTTTTGATTTTTGGGGACTCGGTGAGTATTTGCCGATTGCACCGATGAATATCATTTGCCCAAAATAGGTGAACGTTGGAGGTGGGGCCAGCTTTCAAAAAATATGGCCGTTGGCCTTTTAAAAAAAATAAAAAATTCAAACATTTTACCTTTATATAAATAAATCACCACACCATCACTTTAAACCACAAATCTTTTTAACCACACAACCAAATTTTATAAAACTTACTTCATTCTTCACACAAAAAAAATATTAATGGATCCAAGGCGTTCAAACCCGCAACCTTTTTTCCCGAACACCCCCACTACTCCTTCGACCCAAGCTCCAAACTTTCCCTACCCCACTACACCGCTCGACCCTAGCACATATGCGTTTGGCGGTTTTAGTCAACCCCAAAACGCTTGGCAAATGCAAATGCATCAACAACAACAATTTCATATGCAAATGCAACGCCCGAATCAAATGCCATTGTTCCTCCCGAGACCTCAATCACAAACCGAACCCGAACACGATTTTATATCCTTAGGCGTCGATGACGACGTTATATCCGAAACTCACCAACATCAAAAAAAGACACCAAAGGGAAAAAAACGTGCCGTTGAAGGAAAGGGTAGTAGTAAGGCGGATAGTAGTCCTTGAACTCAAGTCGAGCTCGAGGCCCTAGCACGAGCGTGGGTGAACGTGTCTACCGACCCGATAAAAAGAAAGATTTTATCTTTATTTTTTACGGCTTTTTTTTTATTTTTTACGGGTTTTTTTTATTTTTTACGGGTTTTTTAGCCTTTACAATTTTTTTAATTTATTTACGGTTTTTAATTTTTTTTAGTCAGTAGGTTTTTTTTAGGCTGTATATTTTTTTTAATTTATTTATGATATATAAATTACATAATTAATTTAATTTATCACGTGTAGGTACAAATCGAATACGAGATAGCTTTTGGAACAATATTTGCATTCAGTTTTTTAAGTTAATGCAACGCGAGCCTTATCGAACCTTTCATTCCGTTAGTACGAAGTTTAGGGGTAAGACCCTAACCCGTAATCACGTGTTTAACGCCTAATCTTACGAGTGTTGACCTTACATAAACCACTCCCGATTAAAACTTGATATTTATTATAAACTCAAACCATTAAGGTCAAATACATATTTGATTCCCACAATTTTTTTACATTTTAATAGTTAAAACATACTCTAAAATTTTGGGTTTAAACGGGAGTTCTTTGAATTCTAATGCGGAAGCTTTTAAGTGATCGGGTGTGAAGCTTGTAAGTGATCGGGTGTGTTCGGCTCTTATCGCGACTTGATCCTTGCTCCGGGACTTCCTTCACTTGTTTACCTAGCACCATTACATAAAGAATGGTTAGTGGGTTGTCAATGATACATTTAAACTAGTACGGTAGTCGATACATTTAAACTAGTACGGTCTCTGTGAGCGGCCGCTCACAGCTTCTGATGTTTGTTTGGTGATTTTTAAGCATGGGAATCATGTCGCAACCGCATTTGATGATTCCCGAAGCCTAAGTATTGACTTGCCGACTAAATAAACCTTTGTTTGACTGAAATTATAGTCCGGTTCATGATGATATGACCCGGTTCAAAGTTTTAAGGGTTTATGTTGATTTTTACCCATATCGACCCGTTAAGGCCTTGAATCAAACAAGGCACTTTTTGACCACACAAAATGCCTACCGATTAAGTTTCAAGTCATAAGACACTTGATCAACAAAAGCGTTTATCCGATTTGTTTCATTATGATTTAGTTTCTTAGATTCAACCTTTAGAAATATTTTAAATTCCCAAAATGCCCTTCATGGTCAAATATTTCAATATTAGCCATTCGTATCGAAACTTCTTGTTCCAATTCCAATGTTTCTGACTCATTGACTTGTTTAAAACCTCTAAGTCCTTCCGGGCTTAGATTTTCATCCTTTCTCAAGTTTTCACTTGTTTAGTAGATTCTAAGCGCATTAGCGCGCATTAGACATAGTTATGGACATAGCTTACTTGCTTTGCACCCACACTTCATGTGGGTAGTTTTAGTACCCATGTTGCTTCGCCCGAAGGTGTTTAATTAGCTACGGACTTACCGGGTGGTGTTGACCCATTCTCATACCTTGTGCGTATCCTCCATGATTCTTAGCATCAAGCGTGCATGCGCAAGTGCATTTACCTGCGTGCTTTCTAAATATACACATTAATTCCTCGGAACTCAAATGGTAATACCTTGCCATTTGATCCGTTTAACTTCATGAATCTTAATGCTTGAAATACAAGCATCAAGTATTGGACTCACATGGTGAGGATATCACCATTTGACCCGTTTAGACTTGTAGTTCATAATACTAAGTTATCCAAGTTTTTATATATGGTTCAAGTGTCACAAACTTGACCCATTTAACAACATGCTTAACAGGTTCATTCAAATGATTTATGTGACCCGTCTTGGATTAAAACATCATTTCTTACATATCATTATTAATTGACCCGTTTGATGAATTTCACCATTCGGTCACCACTCATGTTTTCAATTAATCTCATAAACCTTGATTTATTGTGAATCACATAAATTGACCCACTTAATGAATTTCACCCCTTGGGGTTTGTCTTTAGTACACACTCAATACCAATATATATATAACACTTAATCCATGTCATAGTCTAGTAGTGTAAGTAGAACTTACCTCATGTCCATTCTTGCGTCTATGCGCACTGAGCTTGCATCCGTTTGACCCGTTTGCATCCCTAGTTCTTGTACCTAACTTAGGGACATGTCAAACTTTGTTTTGTTAGAATACAATATATGGATTTCTTTCATTATCCATGGCATTCATGTATTCATTTTACCTCTAGCTTAACCTCACATTTCAAGTATTCATGTTCATACATGTTTACATATTTATTTCCTCATTCAAGCATTTTATCAAACACTTGGTGTGCACTCACCAATTCAATTGATGTTCATGAGTTTAAGTTTATCAAAACATACCCATCTACCTAATAATCATCATATCATGTTATTTAGACTTTTTAGCCTAAATTCCTCATTAAGAAAACTCCTAAGAGTTAACTAAATCATTAAACATAGAGGGTTTCAACCTAGAAGTTAAACCCTAATTTTCACATATTGGCATAACCATATGACTAGAATCAAACATACATGTAGAATGTGATTCATAAGCAATTTAGGTATGATTGAGGCTCCCTAAAGCTAGAGAAACCTCTAACAACTAATAATCTCACGTTTTGTAACCAACCAAGATTTTTCACCCACTTCAAGCTTGAATAAAATCATCAAATTAAGGCAAATAAAAGTTACCTATGCGTTTATCAAACTTGGGTGATTCATTTTAGGGCTCATGCAAGAAGAACCTTTGATTTTGGCCTTGATTGGGCTTGTTCTTGTTGATTAGGGTTGTAGGCAAAGGAGACTTGTCTCCTGATGATAGTCGTGACACACCAAATGTGTGTGTGTGTTATTTTTTTTTCTTTTAAATTTCATAATGATAAAACCAAGTTTATCATTTAGGCAACTATGGTCCCTCAAGTTTAGTCTCGGTTCATTTCGCTATTAAAACTTAATTTACCAAGCTAGCTTCTAATATTATTTCCGTTACACAGATAATAACATTCATTAGCTTGTTTTCATAATAGAACATAACCCAAGTTCTTGTTGATCGAGTCTCGTTTTATTGTTTCGCTAATCACGCCTAATGGCGTAATTAGACGAAACGAATAGTTTGGGGGTGTTACATTAGGGAGATGAATGCCAAATGCCAAGAATTTGCGGGTGTTTATCAAAATTGTTGGGACAATCGAAAGACGGGTGAAAGTGACGAGAATGTGTTGAAAAAGGCGCTTGCGAAGTTTAGCACAAAGAAATGGGGGTGGGTGTACATGAGGTCGTATGAGATTTTGAAGGCATGTGTAAAATGGAAGGAGGTGCCAAACGAAGTGGCACAAGCAAAAAGAATGAAGACGAGCTCCTCGGGAAATTATAGTGTGGGGGGTCCGATGCACATTGTGCTATAAATATAAATGATGAGCCGAAGTTTGAAGATGAAGCTCCAACTCCCGAATTAGAGCGGCCAATTGGAAGGGACCGCGCGAAAAAAGCCGCCTCGAGCTCAAAAGGAAAGGCCTCCGCTTCGAAATTAAAAGTGGTCGACAAAATATGCCTTGATTGAAAATTTTAACGAGTTTAAGGCGGAGCAAAAGGAAAGGTGGAATGAAAGAAAGAAGGAGAAGGAACAAGCCGCGAGTTTAGAGAAGGAGAGGCTTGAATTGGAGAGGGCACGTCTCGCGTACAGTATTTCGCAACAAGAAAAGGTGGAGTTTGCCATGATGGAAAAAAGTCTCGACGACCTTCCCGAGCAAGAAAAGGCGGTGATGTCGGCGATCAAAGACAAGATCGCGAATAAGTGGCTTGGAAAACGAATGCTTTAGATGTTTTTTTATGTATTTTTCTTGTTATTTTTTAAAGCTTATCTTTATTTTTTAATTTTTACGTTTTATTTTTATAGTTTTTTTTATTTTTTACTGTTTTTTTATTCTGTACGTTTTTTTTATATTCTTTACGGTTTTTACATTTAAAAAAATGTTTATGAAATATAAAATATATAATTAAATAAAAAGGAAAAAGTGTTGGGTTATTTTGAGACCACAGTTACCAGAATCAAGTGTTTTGATAGTTTATTATGTTGTTTAGAAGTTAGAGGGCCTTTTATGTAATTAGTTGATACTTTTGGTAACCCTAGCTGATTTGAGCACTTAGCATCAGGCCCTGCGCACTTAGGCTTAAGTGTGCAGGCCCATATGCTCAGCCTATAAATATAATGCTATGTGTGCAGCTAGGGTTAGGGTTTTTGGTCATCTTAGAACACAAGTTAAAAGCTGCGAACTTATGAGTATGTATCCATGGTGTTTTGACGATCTATCATTAATGGAATCATGTTATTTGAGTATCTTGTGTGTCGGTTTCTATTAGTTTTCATCTAGTTTCTTTGTTTATAAAGATTAATCACTTAAAACACCTAATAAATAGGTGTTTCTAAGTGATAACAATCTTGTGCACTTGAAAGATCTAGTAATTTGGGACTACAATTTGGTATCAGAGCCTTCGTGCTCTAGATTGTATCTGATTAAAGATACCAAAACCCTCATTTTGATAGTTTCTTTGTATTTTTTTATTATTTGCATGTGTTTTTATAAAAAAAAAAGTGTTTCATCTTCATTTGCTTCACATTATTGAAAAGTTGTGTTTCTGAAGTGTTAAAAGTTGTTTATCTTTGGTAGAAACATCATCCGAGCACTTCAGATCAATTGAAAAAGGCTTGGATAAGATTCTGCTGTGTTTAGTGCATTTTCAGCAAGTTTTGCGCACTTATTTTGCGCACTTGTTCTTAATTTGCGCACTTATTTCAAAATTTTGAGTACTGATTTTGAGTACTTATTTTAACTTTTGAGCACTTATTTCAAAGTTTGAGCACTTGTTTCAACTTTTGAGCACTTAGTTCAAATTTTGAGCACTTGTTTCAAATTTTGAGCACTTATTTCCAACTTTGAGCACTTGTTTCAAATTTTGAGTACTTATTTCAAATTTTGAGCACTTGTTTCAAATTTTGAGTACTTGTTTCAAATTTTGAGTACTTATCTCAGTTTTGCGTACTTATTTTAAATTTTTGAGCACTTAGGCTAATAATCAGCTTATCTCCAAAAGCACAACTAGGGTTTCTGCGCACTTATCAGAAATCACTAGTTGATTTGCGTACTTGCTGAAAGGGTGCAATTTTTGAGTACTTGGCTAGGGTTTCTGCGTACTTAAAATCTTAAACGAGAGTTTAAGTGTTTGTGAACTTAAATAAGTTCGCAAACTGATCAGTCAAAGACTGAGCACTTACCCTGCTCAGCCTTGACAGATTTGCGCACTTAGCGTTGTGTGTACATCAAGATTGCGCACTTATCAGGAGATCAAAATCTTGACATTACTGTTTGCTTCATTGTTTCAGGTGGCTGCTGACTTGGTATCTGCGAACTTAGCTCAGATTTGCGCACTTATCTGCGTACTTGTGGACTGATCATTAAAATCAAGGACTTTGGACATTTTCTGGACTTTAAACACTAAAACCAATTAATCAGACCTTTAAAATCAATCAAATTAACTCTAAATCAATGGCTGGTAACAACAACTCATTCCAAGTTAATCCCATAACCCAAGCAGAACTGGAAACTGGAACAATCACTCGAATTCCCAAGTTGATGGGTGCTGAAGATTATGGTACCTGGAAGAACAGAATGAAAGCTTTCTATTTTGTTAATGATCACACTCAATGGAACTCTGTGCAACTTGGACCTCACATTCCTGTGAGGACCACTGATGCAGGAGAGGTGTTTAACACTGATCCTACTACCTACACAGATCTCGACAAACAGTTGATGCAACGAGATCACAAAGCCTGTGGTGCTCTCACCATGGCTTTGTCAAATGATGTGTATAATATGTTTGAAGAATACGGATCGGCGCATGATCTGTGGTTCGCCTTGAGTGAATACTACGAAGGAAATGCTGAGATGAGACAGAACAAGCAAGACATGGTTCAGAAGGAGTATGATATGTTTGGAAGTGTTCGTGGTGAAAGCCTGACATCACACATTGACAGGTTCATGAATCTGCTAACGAAAATGAAGAAAGCCGGGATTCCTGTCAACAACCGTAATTCCATCAAGAAACTACTTGACTCTCTTCCAAAAGAATGGAGTGTTCAGTGCATGTTGATTAAGAAGGACTACTTGGATGCTCAATCCACTCTAGCTGATCTTATAAACACATTGAAGTCATTTGAGATGGATATCACAAAAAGAGAGATGAATCAGACCGTTCCAAAAGTGACTGCTGGCAGTGCAATGAAGAATCTGGCACTGATGACTCCGATTGGTGAAATGGTTTCAAGTTCACTACATCCATATGTGGACTCAATGGGGGGTGGTAGTTCAAGTTCAGGCAAAGCACCAATGTACTCTGAAAAGGCAGCGAAGACACTAACTCCACAGGTTGCCAAGCTAGCTACCGAACATGTGGAACTCTTCAACACCTTTATGAGCAGTTTTGAGGCACTAAAGACTGGAGAGATTAAGAATGAGATGATGTCCCCAGAGGATATGTATCAAGTGGACCCAGATGATATGGAAGAAATGGACCTCAAGTGGCAGATGGCAATGATCACTCTACGAGTTAAACGTTTTCAAGACAGAACCGGTAGAAGAGTGGGAATGGGAAAGGCTGGGTTTGACAAGTCGAAGATTAGATGTTATAACTGCAAGGTCCTCGGGCATTTCAAATATGAATGGCCCACTTTGAACCAAGCTGAAATCAAGCCTGCTAAGAGGTTGGTGGCCATAACTGACGGAAATGAAGGAAATGAGAAGGAACCTCAGAAGGCATTGGTTGTTGAAGATTTCGATTGGGGAGAAGAGGCAGCTGCTGCAGAAGTTGAAGTCAACAAAGCCCTGATGGCCACAATTTGCACCAAATCCTCAAATGGTGTGAATTATCTTGAAGGGTCATCTGCTGAGGTACTGAAGGGTGAGATGCAGAAGAATGCTGGACTGAAGAGTGTGCTGGTTGATGAAAAAGTGAACGATCAGACTAGGGAGGAGGCCTTGATAGCTGAAAAGACTTCATCAGAGAAAGTTGCTGAAGAGGTGAAGAGTTCTTCCAAGAAAGTTGAGGAGAGAGACATGGTAAATATTCCTCTCGAAATAAAATCTAAGCTGTGCTCACCTAGGTGTGTTACAGCTGTTGCTTACTGTTTGTCACACAACAGACGAGTTTTAAGAGAAATGGATGATATTCGTAAAATCAATTCTGAAATGAAAGAAAACGAGTGGGCATATCAGCGAAAGTTAAATGCAACTCTAGCTGAAATGCAAACTTTAAAAGAATTTGTTCTTAAGAAAGATTTTTTAATAAATGACTTAACTTCAAAATTAGAGAAATCTAGAAATGAAACAACTCGTCTTCAAATCGTTGTTGACAAATGGAATGTGAGCAAACAGGCTCATACTGATATCGTCGATTGTGCAAGACAATCATTCGTAAAGGATGGAATAGGGTATAAGGATAAGAATGGAATCGAAAGATCACTATTCTTACCTTTGAGCCGAAGTGAATACATACCCATTCCATCACCTCATCCTAAAAATGATCTTTTTGAAAACAAATGTGATGAGTCTGAGTCAAATGCTAACATAAGTAAAAGCGATGCCGATGTGACCCAACAGGCTCATGTGGAAGATGATGAAAGTTGTGGTGGGCAGACAGTGGGGTTAGGACATCCAGGTGCCAATTACTCAACAGTGAATTGGTTTATCTGGAACAATGAAAAGTCAAAAAACAATTCTATTTTGGATGACTGTAAAACTTTAACTAAATCGGATGACTGTAATAGTTTGTCTAGGGTGGATGATTGTAATAGTTTAACTAGGACGGATGACTGTATTTCTAAACTTGATTTAAAAGGGGCTATGGCTCCCGATGATAGGAAGCCTCCTATCAAACGTTCTAATGTTTGTGTTGAAAATGTTATGCCTGTGTGTGTTGATCTTAATGTTGCATTCTCTGATGCAAATCATACGCTCAAACCATCTGTGTTTGTGCCAGAACTTAAGCGTAACAGGTTTGGGAAATTTCTCACTGAGGAAATCCCAGAATTTATCCCCTCATCCACAGATGTATCAGGTTCTGAAGAATCACAAAGTGTAACAGGTACCTCAAGTTCTGAAGAATCACTAAGTGATACAGAGAGCAACACCAGCCTACATAACCTCGACACCAATGAAGAATCAAGCAGCAACAAGGAAGAATCAAGTTCAAGCGAAAGCTCCAGATCAGACAAGCTCGAGAAAAGAACATCACAACCATCATCATCCAGATCTTCTCCTAAGATCAAGCCTAAGCATTCAAAATGCTTCAGATGTGGAAAAGAGGGTCACGTGGTCAAAAACTGTCATATAAAACCTAAACCACAGAAAGATGTCAAAACACAAAACTCTTTTACAGATCAAATAAAAAATCTTCAAGAAACCGTAAAAAGTTTTGTTAAAAATACACAAATCTGGAAGAAACAAGAGTCAATTTTGGGAGAAAATCATGACAGATCAAAGATTAAACAGACTTGGATTCCCAAAGTCACTTAATTAAAGGGCAGAGTCGTCACTGTACATAGATTTTCTTTAGTTTATCTTTGCTTCTCTTTTGTTTTGTTTTTGCAGAATAAATTACAGAAATGGCTGATAGCTCTTATGAGATATCTATGGCATGTCGACAGCGGCGCTTCAAGACACATGACTGGACTGAAAGAACTCCTCAAGAACTATCGGTTCATCGATGGAGAGTTTGTAGCGTTCGCTGGAAATGAAAAGGGTGGAAAGATCGTTGGCATAGGAGATGTAGTCTCTGACGCGCTAACACTTGAGGACGTCAACTATGTTCCAGAGCTGTGTTACAATCTGTTGAGTGTATCACAAGTCTGTGACAAAGGAATCTCAGTGTTGTTCAACGACATGGAATGCATCTTCCTGAAGCCAGGATTTAAACCACCCACCGACATGATCATGTTGAAAGCCCCCAGACAGAATAACACATATGTGATAAACATGAGAGATGCCAAGTCTGAACAACCAATGACCTGTTTACTGTCAAAGGCATCTGAGTCAGAGTCACTGTTATGGCATAGGCGATTAGGTCATGTGAATTTTAAAAATATAAACAAACTTTCTAAACTAAATCTAGTCAGAGGTCTTCCTTCCAAGGAATTTCCTTTTTCTGAAAAATGTTTAGCATGTGCAAAAGGTAAACAACACAAGAAATCGCACAAGTCCAAAACAGTGAACTCAATTGACTCTCCACTTCAATTATTACATATGGATCTCTTTGGTCCAATCAGTGTAAAAAGCCTGGGTAAAAAGTCTTACTGTTTGGTGATTACAGATGATTTCTCTCGCTTCACGTGGGTGTACTTCTTGGAGTTCAAGAGTGAGGCTGCTGAGACTTTGATGCTATTCGTTCCCCTGATCGAGAACATAATCAAATTGAAAGTAAAGTCAATCAGAAGTGATCATGGAACAGAATTCAAGAACCAAAGCTTTGTGACGTTCTGCAGCGGAAAAGGAATTCATCTTCAATACAGTGCTACAAGGACTCCTCAGCAAAATGGAGTGGCTGAAAGGAAGAATCGTACACTCATTGAAGCTGCCAGAACCATGCTCATCGACTCTAAGTTACCGATCATCTTCTGGGCAGAAGCTGTGAATACCGCCTGTTATGTTCTTAACAGGGTCTTGATTGTCAAGCCTCGTGGGAAAACAGCTTATGAATTGCTTTTCAAAAGAAAACCTCTCATTGATTATTTCAGGCCGTTTGGATGCTCTTGCACTCTTCTGAACAACTTCGAGAATATCATGAAGTTTGATGCTGTTGGAGACGAATGTTTCTTCGTTGGATACTCTTCTAGTCAAAAGGCTTATCGAGTATACAACAAACGTACCAAGATGGTTCTGGAATCTTTTTATGTTGACTTGCAAGAATCCAACTCTACTAATGTTGGAACCGGTCCTGACTGGTTCTTTGACGTGGATGTTGTGTTCAATCACTTTGTCATACCTGAACATCAAGTTCCTGCAGATCAAGCTCCTGAAAATCAAGCTTCAAGTTCATCTCCCTTTGGGAATATTCTCTACTCTCCTGACGACGAAGTTGCACCATTCACCACCCGCTTTTCTCCTCTTGTTGCTGATCCAATCGTTCCTCCTCAACTCAGTAATGGTGATACAGCTGCTGAAACCTCTAACACTCCTGAAAGCACGTCAAATGCTGAGGGAACACAATCAAATCAACAGTCTGTAGATGAACCATCCAGCTCTTCTGCACCTGGAGATCATCTTTCGAACCTTCCTCCATAAGTGCAAGAAGAAGAGAATACGGGATTCAAATCTTCTAAGAATCATCCAATTGAAAATGTCATTGGACCAATCAGTGAGGGTGTTCTTACAAGAAATCAGACAGACAAGCTCAACACCGCTCTCTCAGCATTCTTATCTCAAACAGTACCTTTCAGCATTGAAGATGCAGTTAGAGATGCAAGCTGGGTAGAAGCCATGCAGGAAGAACTATTTCAGTTCAGAAAACTCAAAGTGTGGGAGCTCGTGGATCTGCCTGAAGGAAAATATCCTATTGGGACGAGATGGGTTTTTCGCAACAAAATGGATGAACGTGGCGTGGTAATCAAAAACAAAGCTCGTCTGGTTGTTCAAGGATTTCGTCAGCAAGAGGGGATTGATTATGAGGAAGTCTTCGCACCGGTCGCTCGACTTGAGGCCATTCGCATTTTCTTGGCATATGCTTCTTATCGAAATTTTAAAGTTTTTCAGATGGACGTGAAGAGTGCTTTCTTATACGGGAAGATCAAGGAAGAAGTCTATGTGTGTCAACCGCCAGGATTCGAAGACCCTCATCATCCAAACAGATACTACAAGTTGGACAAGGCTCTCTACGGTCTCCATCAAGCTCCTAGAGCTTGGTATGAGACCTTGTCCTCATATCTGTTACAAAATGGATACACAAGAGGGAAGATCGACATGACCCTGTTCACCAAAGAAGTCAACAAACATTCTATCCTTGTTCAAATATATGTTGATGATATTATCTTTGGTTCAACTGACGAAAATTTGTGCAGGGAATTTGAAAGCATTATGAAGTCTCAATTTGAAATGAGCATGATGGGAGAACTGTCATTTTTCCTAGGTCTCGAAGTCCAACAGAAAGAAGACGGCATTCTCATTCATCAAGCGAAGTATACAAGAGACATTCTGGCAAAGTACAACCTGTCGGACTGCAAGCCGTCCAACACTCCTTTTGCAGCTCAAACAACGCTTGTACCAGATCTTCAAGGCCCTTCTGTGAACCCTCACACTTACCGTTCTATGATCGGATCCTTGATGTATCTCACAGCCAGCAGACCGGACATCATGTGGGCAGTTGGATGCTGTGCTCGCTTTCAGTCAAATCCAAAGCAATCTCATGAAACTGCAGTAAAAAGAATCTTCCGCTACCTCAAAGGAACACCAAAACTAGGTTTATGGTATCCTAAGAGTGACAATTTTGACCTAATTGCGTACTCTGATAGTGATCATGCAGGTTGCAGGATTGACCGAAAGTCTGTCTCTGGTGGCTGTCAATTTCTGGGAAACAGGCTCGTGTCTTGGCAGAGCAAGAAGCAGACAACAGTGTCTATCTCCACAGCTCAGGCCGAGTACACAACCGCATCCAGTTGTTGCTGTCAAGTGTTATGGATTCAAAATCAGTTGTTGGATTACGGTTTGAATATCATGAGAACCCCTATATACATAGACAATGATGCTTGTCGTGACATCGTGAAGAATCCAATTGATAATTCTAAAACCAAACATATTGAAATTCGGATTCATTCAATTCGCGATGCGCACGACAAAGGGTATATACAGGTGTTGCCTATAGATACTGCTGATCAAAAGGCAGATATCTTTACAAAAGCTTTCGACAAAACCCGTTTTCGTCAGTTGGTAACATGGTTAGAAATGATCAATTTTGAATGATTAAAATTTCTTAAAAAAAAAAAACAAAAACAAAAACAACCTTGTGTATAAATTCTAGAAAAATCTTATGTTTAAGTAAAATAAAGATTTTTGGGGGAGAAATAAACCAGTAGATCCCTAACTGCAAAATTTAAAACTTTTTCAAAAATCAAGAAATGATAGGGACTAATCATATTTGTCAGCATGTGAATAGGACCCAGAGGACGTTGCGGCTTCAAGCAACGACATGTCGGTAGGTTCAGCCTGGAATCAAGTAAACTACTAAGGTGATAAACTGAAAAGATCTACACGAAAAGCTGGATGCCCACTGTGTTTTAGGTCTGCACAAGCTGAGTCCGGTCATACACAGGTTGAGAGATCAAAAGACACAGAAAATTTTGTGCATAAGCAATCAAAAGACACCTAAGAGTGCAAGCTACCAAAGCGGGGCTATTAAATCAAATGAGCAACAAAAGACACGCAATGTTAGTGACGTGCAAACATATAGATAGCTCAAAAAGCAATCAGATGATCATCTTCTCTGCTTATGGGAACATAGACCTGAAGCTCTCATCATCTGATTGACATAATGATCATCTTCTCTGCTTATGGAAACATAGACCTGAAGCTCTCATCATTATATCTCAATAAACCTTGAGGATTGGTAGGCTTACACCTAGCACAAGTGGGGTCCACTAACTTTTCGTCAATATTACGAAAACATGATAAATCTCATCACCAAACGTTTGTTGAAAGACGAGAGGCATGGATTTAAGTGGACAAACATACCGACAGTTTTTCTTGGGCTGCAGCTATCCAACGGAAAGTTGAAATGTGGTCTGGCAGGTATGGTTAGTTATGATCTTGATGCAGAAGGTGAGAAACGGTTGATCTCTGGCCCCTGATCTATGTTTTTAATATATTTTAAATTTTGCGCACTTAAGTTTGAGTCTTGGGAATGCGCACTTAAACTATGTGCGCAACACCATCCTCCTATAAATACTATCTTATCCCCTTTAACCTAATTTTTTTACAGCCGTTAAACTTTATGAAACCCTAACCTTCATCGAGTTCTTCTTCTGCCGTCATAAACAACCCCTTAACCCTAATTGTTCTTCATCATCTTCAACCTTTTTTTTTCAAACAATAAACCAAAATTAATCCCCTAATCAACCCAGTGATACCCGTTATTACATCATCTACTCATTCTTCTTCTATTTGATTACTGTTCGTTTGTGTTTCTTGTTAAAGGTAGATAATTGATTGTTGTTCGTGATAACAGGTGTTGAAACAATAAAGATCTAAAAGAGTTTTGAAGTTTCTGCTTGAAACTTTTGTGGTTTTTTGGATGAATGCGAACTTATTTCTTGATTTTGCGAACTTATACCATGATTGCGTACCTGTGTCAAGTGACTCAAGGATTCAAACCCTAACTTTTTTTGTGAACCTAAAATCTTAAACGTGAGTTTAAGTGTTTGAGCACTTGATAAGTGCGCAAACCGGTCTGCTAAAGCACTAGGGTTACCATGCCCAACTGTTGACTGATTTGCGTACTTAGATTAGTGCTCAGATCTGAGTACTTGGCTAAGTGCTCAAAATTTGAGCACTTGGCTAAGTGCTCAAGTTTTGCGAACTTAGCTAAGTGCTCAGGCTTGAGATCTTGGCTAAGTGCTCAGGTCTGAGCACTAGGCTAAGTGCTCAAGTTCTGCGAACTTAGCTAAGTGCTCAGGCTTGAGATCTTGGCTAAGTGCTCAGGTTTGAGCACTAGGCCAAGTGCTCAGGTTTGCGAACTTGGATAAGTGCTCAGGTTTGAGCACTTGGCTAAGTGCTCAATCTGATGAGCTTGATGAACTGCGAACTTGGACGTGTACATAAATTACTAAGTCACTTGTGACCGGACTTGATAATCTATGACCGTTGACTGGACTGCGTACTTGGACTTGTAACCTGTAAATCTAACCTTGGACAACAACTAAGAACTTGCTAACTTAAATCATATATGCCTATGAGACAACCTGATCAAACAAAACAAGTGTCTAATCCGAATCAAACTTGTCCAAAGTCGTTGTCCGTCTAAGTCTAAGATTTCAGTAGTCGGCAATGTTGTCTGATAACAGAAATCTAACCTGTTTTTCGTGCATATGACTCGAAACAGATGGCTCTTGTATGGGATATCCGAGGAATGCACAATCAGGCAATAAAGCTTGAGACTGACGACCACAAGTTCAGAGATGTCGTTTCTTGGATCAGGCATAGCAGGATCCGGTACGCTGTGGAACACGAGCTTAGAGTGTATGTTGATCACATCGAATACTTTTGGAGATCAGCAAAAGTTGAGACAGTAGATGGTAACAAGAGACTCAATGCTACAGTTCGAAACAAACCGGTGATCATTACTGAAGATACAGTCCGAAGGGCACTGAGACTAGGAGATCAACCCGGAAGCTTCAAACAACTAGCTAAAGCTAATCTGCTCAGAGAATTCAAGAGAATCGGATACAAAGGAGATTTCGACACGCGCATTGATGTAAAGAAGAGCGAACTGTCACGTGACTGGAGGGTAATTTGCCACGTATTCGTCATGTCAATGTCCCACAAAAAAGGGGGTTACAATGCTCTCAGCCCAGAATGGTCAAGTGCTATGATAAAGATCTGTAAAAATGAGCCGGTGAATGTGTCTGGGATGATTCTAGATTTGATGATAAAGAACTCTCTGTCAAGCAAGAAGTGGGCCATGTATCCAAGATTCGTGCAAATGATGATCAATACACAGCACGAGAACTTGCCAACAAACAACAGTGATGTGTACGGGTTCGCCAAAGGTGGGAGATTTTTCACAGAATGCAATACGCCTGAATGGGAACCCATGCTACAACACATGTATGCAGCACAACGTTACCCTGTGGTGATGGAACTTTACAACAAAATCAAGAAAAAGAAGGAGGCAAGTACTAAAGCTCGTCAGGAATCCACTGATATCCCTGAATCATCTGAGCCTGCTCCCACCACAGCCCAGCCAACTGTCGAAGAGACTGCTAGAGAAAGGGCAAAGGGCAAAAGAGTAGCATCTGAACCAGTTCCACCAAGGCCAACCAAAAGAAATAGGCCGACTGGTTTGTTACAGGAAGGGAGAGAATCAATGACACAAGAAGAACTTGATATGGCTGAAGCTGCAAGACAAAGTGCTGAATTAGCAAGGGCAGAAAGAAAGAAAAGAAGAGAACAGTTGCCAGAATCTGAGAGGCCACGAGTTATGACTGAAGAAGATGTTGAGGCTGAAGAGATTTGGGAGTCTATGTTCGGGGGTGAGGATCAACCAGGGCCTTCAACTGCCAGAGCCCCTGTTCCTAAACCTCCTGTGAAGAAACCAACTGCACCATCCTCGTCTATTCCTGCTGCACAACGTCCGAAACTTGTGCATCAGGAACTTTATGAGAAGCTATCAAAAGAAGTGGGAAAGACAGCAGCAAAAGAAATATGCACCCTGAAGAATCAGATTCACAACAACCAGGAACTGAAGAAAAAGATAAAGAAGCTGAAGCATAAGAATAAGAACCTGGAGAAGATTGTTAAAGATCAACGATACCTTATCAAGTTCCAGACTCAGGTGCAGATAAAGATGTTCGATATGATTCAGGATCTGAAGAAACAAGAGACAGGTGCTTCCGGTACGTCATTTGATGAAATGTTTGACTTTGGGAAGTTTTTGGAAGAAGAAAAGGAAAAAGAAAGAATAGCGGAGGAGAGCGACGTGGATGAGATAAGTGAGGATGAAATGCCCGAAAAGTTTGTAGAAATGGGTGCAGGAGAAGAAACCGTTTATGAGATGTCAGATGGATACAAGTTGGACCCTGAGAGATTTACCTGGTTTCCCAGAAGACCTATTACCATTCCAGCTTTGCACCAAAACATCCATCACACACGAGAAGCTCACCAAGAAAGAATCATCTCATGGGGATATGACGGGTTCAAAAGATTGTTTGTTGTGAAGAGAAGAGGGGGAGTGATACAGTATTTCAAGGGTAGACCAAATCTGAAGACTCTTCCACGCTGGGATATCAGGGAAATGTGCAGAACGCCATTCATCAACCACTCCCAGGACGCCCAAGCTGACATGGTTTCTGTCTTTATTGAAAGGGAATGTGCGTCTGACTTCCAGAACTGGAAACCACAGAAGCCAAGAAGAAGAATCTCCAAGAAAAGAATCGATCCAGCTACCGGACGGGGAATGATCACCTATGTGATTGACCCACCCCAGGTTGTCACAAGGGTTCCCATTCGTCTGGAGCTTCCTGTGATGTTGACAGAATTCAAGAAGTGGTTTTATGATAGCTTGACTGGTGAAGCTGTCATCAAGTTGAAAGACGATTCAGAGGCATTGAGAATTCTAGACCCAGTTGATGTGTTTGCTCTCAACCCTTCAGATTTGACCATTCTGTTTGGAAACCAGATTAACGTGGGTGCTGGAAACGTGTTGTTTGAGGAAGCTGTTCTGTTTAGAAGGGCGGTGGAACGGGCATTGAAGCGAAAGCAGGAATTGCTCGATTTGGTAGACAGGATCAATGCAGCCGACAAAGCTAGAGATGATAAAGAAAAAGCTGCCCAAGCTGCTGCTGCAAAGACAACTGAAGCTGAGGTCATCTCAGAGGTGCAGACACAGGTTCCTGCAGCAACAACTGATCCTAAGGTTGAGTTTACTCAAGCCCCACCAGCTTCTCCAGAACCAGTCCCAGAAACTCAGCAGGATCCAGCAACTGTAGATCTCGCTGAGTTATTCATCCAGGATCCACCAGTTGAAGAAACTGTTGATGTTAGTGTAGTTCAAGCACTCCCAGCAAGCCGAGCAAGAGAACAGGGGGAGTCAAGCGATGTTGAGATCGACTGAAGATGAAGATCTGGTAGCTGTGGTCTAGGGGGAGTATTGTTGGGTTATTTTGAGACCACAGTTACCAGAATCAAGTGTTTTGATAGTTTATTATGTTGTTTAGAAGTTAGAGGGCCTTTTATGTAATTAGTTGATACTTTTGGTAACCCTAGCTGATTTGAGCACTTAGCATCAGGCCCTGCGCACTTAGGCTTAAGTGCGCAGGCCCATATGCTCAGCCTATAAATATAATGCTATGTGTGCAGCTAGGGTTAGGGTTTTTGGTCATCTTAGAACACAAGTTAAAAGCTGCGAACTTATGAGTATGTATCCATGGTGTTTTGACGATCTATCATTAATGGAATCATGTTATTTGAGTATCTTGTGTGTCGGTTTCTATTAGTTTTCATCTAGTTTCTTTGTTTATAAAGATTAATCACTTAAAACACCTAATAAATAGGTGTTTCTAAGTGATAACAATCTTGTGCACTTGAAAGATCTAGTAATTTGGGACTACAAAAAGAATTTAAAAAGGAAGGGGGATGGGGGAATTGGGGGAAACCATTTCCAAATTTTGGGGGAGAAAATGGGGGAAATGATGTGTCGCTGATGTGGCATTTGGGGGAGTTGGGGGAATGTTGCACCACACGATATAGCCTTACAAAGTGGTTTTCAACCGGGATAAATTCGTTGGAGAAGGTGGTGGAGGAAGTGAAAGCTATGAGTTTCTATTGGGTTAAAAACAGGTCAATGGACAACTCGATAACATGGAATAGGTGGAAGATATAGATTGACATTAGGGGTGTTGATGGTTTGGTTCCAAACAGTGAAACCGCCCAAATCGGTAATCGGTTTGGTTTCATGGTCGGTTTTTTTACTCAACTTTTCGTCGGTCGGTTGCAATATTTTCAAACCGTAATGAACGGTTTGGTTTACGGTTTATACAAAAAACCAACCGTATAAAACCGGATCAGACCGTAAGAATTCGTTATGTTTTTTAAATATATATATATTTCATATTAGGGTAAACCGCCATTTTCGTCCCTGAGGTTTGACACTTTTTGCTAGTTTCATTCAAAAGTTTATTTTTTCTCATCTAGATCCAAAGGTTTTCAAATACTTGCTCGTTTCATCCAATTCGTTAACTCCATCCATTTTTTTGTTAACTTTTTGTAAAAAGACTAAAATACACTTATATTTTATATTGTTTAATAAATAAGGACATGTATTTAAGTCTCTCTCTTCTACCCCTCTCTCTCTCTATCATCAATTTTTTTAGCAAACATTTCATTTCCATTCCGTAAACTTCAAACCAATTACAGACCAACCGTTAAACCATCTAAACAAAAGCATAACATAAAACCAAACAACTCCTAACAACAACCATCACAAAACAAATCAATTAACCTCTAAATCCATACAAAGTCCTATCCTGACTCTTCAAAGCATACACAACATCCATAGTAGTAACCGTCTTCCTCCTAGCATGCTCTGTATACATAACCGCATCTCTAATCACATGCTCCAAAAATATCTTCAACACGCTACGTGTCTCTTCATATATTAACCCACTTATCCTCTTCACTCCACCTCTTCGAGCAAGCCTCCTTATTGCTTGCTTTGTTATTCCCTGAATATTATCCCTCAATACCTTCCTGTGTCTCTTTGCTCCTCCCTTTCCTAACCCCTTTCCTCCATTACCACGACCAGACATTTTTGTAAGGTTTTGTTTGATGGGTTTGAATAGATTGTTGTTGGATTTGGGTGAATGATCTCTCTAATAATATTTTATTATATCCGTTTTCCTTGTTAATATTAATCCTCCAAATAATAATAATAATAATAATAATAATAATAATAATAATAATAATAATAATAATAATAATAATAATAATAATAATAATAATAATAATAATAATAATAACAAACCAACAGGTCGGACACCCACTCGGATACCATCAACCACCTCAGACACCCACAATCACATCGGACACTCTTTTTGCTCGGACACAAACCAACAGGTCGGACACCCACTCGGACACCTTCAAGGAACCCGGACACCTCTCAACCACTCAGTCACCTACCCAGAAACTGAAACACTCGAACTCGGAAACCAAACCCCAACCTAACCCATGTTGATGTCTTGGACCTCAGTTATTGAAGAAACAAGTACCTGAGGGGTCAAGTCTTCTAGATAGAACAGAGATATTCTTCCGGCCTTCCTGAACAGAACCTACTAATCTGCAAAAGAGAACACCGTTAGGACTCGTCACAGGATTGGGGGTTTTCTTGTGACCACCCTCCGGCGTGAGAATAAGTATGGCTTTTAAGCAATTGTAATAATGGGAGTATGTTGAGAGTATTTGAATGAATCTTATGTTTACCTGGGACCTCCTTTTATAGTCAAGGCTTTTCTCCTTCGGAGTTGTAGTCGTTCCGATTTGCTAGGGGATAATCATTATCACTTGTTATTCGTAAAGACCGTCTTGGTTGTTCAGCCTCATCGAATAGCCTATTTACCGTAACCGTTTATCATTATCTCTTAAATTAGTTAGCCCATTCCTAATGGGCTCAGGCCTATTAGGCCGAGTTCGTTATTTGTGTTATTGGTGTGGGCCGGTTCAGCATAACTGGGCCCCACCTCGTCATGTCCCCCCAGTCTAGTGATATGAGCTTGTGAATATTACTAGACTCTAAAAAAGAAAAAAAGTGTAAAATATATACGTACGGAAAATAAAGTAGGGTAAGGGGGTACTTTGTAAATCTTTATTGGGATTGGTACCGCATGACCTATGCACGTGCCATGACATCATCACAAGCATCCCATCAGCCGTTCCTGAACAGTCCGATTGACAGGGGTGATGACTGTTGGCGGTTCAATTTGAAATTTGAACTGTCTTCCTTTGGGTTTATAAGAATGCTCTATCAGGGTAGGTCTTCACAATTAACACCCAAAATTTATCTTTCTCCCAAGTTTTCACCTACCCTGTAATGGCACCCAAAACTAGTTCCACGCGCAGCTGGTCGTTAACGGTACTCAAATCCTTTCTCAACGAGTATCAAATTCCTTTGGAATGGAACCCGGTGCTTCTAGAAAAAGAAGATGTTGCTTTTACCCTGAAAGAGGGAAAGTTGACCCTGTATGGTGAGTTTTTCACCTTCTCCCATTTTCGCCTACCGGCTACTAATTTTGTCTACAATCTGCTGTCATATTATGGGGTAAACATCTCTCAATTTCACCCGTTAGGGTTGATTAAGGTTCGTCACTTCGAATTTTGTGCCCTAGGGCTTGGGATGTCTCCCCGCCTGGAAATATTTCGTGCGTTATATGTGCTGAAATTTAAAGGTGAATATTTCACCTTTGACCGTCGTCCGGGTGTTTATCTTGTATTGACAATTTCCTTCAAAGCGTCAAGGACAAGGATTGGACGAAAAAGTTCTTTTATATTGATGATCGTGTGCTTCCGGTGAAAGCACCCATAAGGTATCCGAAGGCTAAAGCTAAACTGGAGGATGCATGTCCTGCTGCTGCTGTATTTGAGAAAGATCCGTTGTATATCGCTCTTACGAATAATCCAACGGAATGCACTAACATTCCCGAGCGAGCCATGGTTGCCGTTGGCATGAGCCGGCTATGGGTGGACGACACCGTTTTCCCCGAGTATCGTCGTGAGGATCAGGAGCGTTGGCAATACTTCGATGTGTTGGATCCGGAAGCTGCTTCTCACCTTATTGAGTATGACCGTGCTCTTGGGCCCACGGAGCTTGATGTGCTGCGCCAGATAATTGCTAATATTTGGATTCCTGCTCCAGTCGTTCCGGCTGATATTCCTGGTCCTTCGGTTTCCATGGCGGTGGAGGATATGAGAGTCTTTCCCCCTGCCCAAGGAGAGAACATTTCTGAACCCATTGACGCTGATCCTTTAAATATGGCTATGCCGCAGGAAAATGTAGTTGTGGTGAAGAAGAAATTGAAGAAGAGGAAAGCTGTGAACCCTTCCGGGGTAGAGATGTTGTTGGCCAAAAGACAACAGCTAAAGGAATTGAAGGAGAAGACATTAAGTAAGTGTGATTGCTCGTCCTTTCCCTTTTGCTATCCATTTGTGTACCCCTGCTAATATTGTGTATTGTTTGCAGGTGAAAGGATCGGTGGAGATGACCATCCTGCTGGGTCTAAGTCAACTGGAGAAGCTTCCGGGTTGCTGCGAAGGATTCTTCTCCTTCAAAGGATCAGTTGTTTGTCAAAGATAGTACTCCCGGGCATGCTAGCTCGGCTGCTCAATCGTCAACAAGCACTACACAGATTGAGGTGATTACAACTGTTGTATTATCCAGTGTCTCACCCGCTGTTACCCGAGTTTGTGAATCGTCTGCATCTGCTTCTCCGCTGAAGTATCCAATGAATGTGCAGACTTCTATGTCTTCTTTGTTCGTGCAAGTTCCACAAAAGCCTGTGTTCACTCAGGCGTGGAGCGCTGTGGCGGTGTCCACCGGCTTGTCTGCGTAAAGTTTTTCGCAACTCCTCAGGGATGTGCAACAACATCCTCTCAAGTTTCCGGGTGGTATTCGTACTGGTGACCAGGCTGGTGAGACTTCATCTTCTGGTATAGGTGACATGCCCGCCAACGTGTACCTCCCGGGTATTAACTGTCGTCCATCTCTCAAGAACGCCTGGTATGTACCCGGGTGGTAAATTTTCGAATCAACCCGGATCATACATCCGGATGTCATACGCCATTGGGCTGACTTTGCTTTCCCCTGCTGAAAAGTATTATCTCCAAGGCTTGGACAACGCTCAACTTGCAGAGAATGCCTTGGGATCCAGTGTCAGTTCCTCTGCATCCCTTTATGAGGTGTTAAGACGCTGGCGTGCTGACCTTGCCTGCCTATTGGAACTCCGGGATAAGTACAAAGGCATTACTTCAGAGAACGAGATGTTGTTGAAGCAGTTGTCGAAGAAAGAGGTGGAAGTGGTAGCTCGGCAAGTAGCCAAGGAGAAGGCAGAAGAGGACCGGGCCCGGATGGTGACCACCCAAACTCAAGAAAAGCTCAGCTGGCATCGTCGAGAAGATCAATTAAACAAACATGTGTTCCGTTTGGAGGACTGTGTAAAGGTTTTGGTGAAAGAGTTAGAAACGGCAAAGAACATAGTTGCTATTAATCAAGCCGACATGGAAAGGTACAAGCTGATGGCTGCTGAGGTGGAGAAGTCGCTTCCCACCCTGGTTGTAGATGAGTTCCGACTCGTTGGAAGCCATAGGCCGTTTGAGTAGAAAGGTTGGTGACAAGGGTACTTCTGCCCTCCGAGTTGAACAAGAGCCGTATGTCCTGAAATCTTCCGATGGAGAAGACACATCTTCAAACTAAGCTTATCTTTTATTATGTAATTTTATATTTGCTTATGTATTCTACGCGTTTGCACATATGTGTTAGTGAAAAGAATATCCTATTTTATTTTGTGTATGCCAGTTGTCTTGATCTTATAGTTAATGCTGATTTGACAGAAGTCATCAATCATCGATTAATTGCATATCATCATTGTCTGACATCACTAACTGTCACATGCCACTGTTTCGACGGCATGTGTCAGTGAATTAATAATAATGTTTTTTTAATGGAGGCTCTTGATCTTCTAGAGGGCTCTTATATAAGTCAGGCCACTTATCAATTTGTTAAAATTGCCTGTTGTCTAAAAGAAGAAAAAATTTTACCTTCCACTTTCCGATGTCTCGAAGACAAGATTCCATGAATGAGCTCCTAAGAGAACTAGATGCCGTAGAGGGGCTCAAGAAACTCCGTCGGTATTCTGACGAGATGGATAGGCGTCGTGCTGCAATGGAGGAATACAATGTCAAGACTGCTGGATACGTCCCAGCCCGAGGGAATGGTCTAACATACTCGACGGGGCCTAGGAAACTTTTTAACGAGCATGTTCAGAACCTGGATTTGCCTCCACCTCCGCCTAATATGGATGACGTTGGCCTAGTGGTGATAGAGATTCCTGACAGCCCAGAGGCTCAGCTGGTCCTCTAATGTTGCTATGGAAGTAGCTTATGATGCTGTTCCCGTGGGTGATGAACCCGGTGTGGATCACAATGTTGATTTTGTGGCAGGGGAGCCATTCGGCGATCATCATCTGGTGCTTCCACATTTTCCCCCTTTTGGAGATGTGCTATACACCCCTGTAGAGGTGTTAGCTATCTTAGATGGTAGGGTGTAGGACCTGCAAGTGTTTATGGTTCATGGTGAGGCCATGTATGGCCGTATTTTGGTTAGCGCTTTTTTGTAATGGTAGGGAAGTTTTTTGTAATGGCAAAGGATTTTTGTCCTGCCTCCTACCCTGGTGATGGTTTATCATCATGTTAAATGTAGTATCAATCCGAAGCATATGATTGTAAAAAGTAAAGTTGCATATAAATGAAAAGTGGCCATTAGAGGAGTTTTATTAATGAAATTAAAATTAAATCATCCATGAAGACCAACAGGTCGATAAAAACATGGCTAATGTTACTGGTGTACAATGAATAATAAAAACTGCCTATTTGATGGCGTGATCAAATGTAACACTTTTTGAGCTGGGCAGCATTCTAGGTCGTGGAACAAGTTCGTCGTTTAGCTGCTTCAAGGAGTAGGCTCCTTTACCCAATACCTCTGCAATCTCATACGGGACCTCCCAGTTTGGGCCAAGCTTGCCCTGGGGCTGAGATCGGCTTGCCTCGTTATCCTGCATGACCATCTCTCCTACCTTGAAAGACCTTTTGAGAACCTGCTTGTTATAATGTTTCTCCAGTAGCCTCTTGTACCGGGCCTTGTTGATGCAGGCCGCTTCGCGGAGTTCTTCCAGCATTTCCAGGTTTTCTCGTAACAGCTCCTCGTTCCCGGTGACGTTTTTGCTTCTTCTTAAAGAGGGAACACCAATTTCGGCTGGGATCATTGCCTCAGATCCAAATGTCAAGCTAAACGGGGTCTCGCCGTTACTGGTCTTTGGCATGGTTCTGTGTTCCCAGAGGACATGCGGCAATTGCTGTACCCAGGATTTTCCTTCCGCATCCAACCTCTTCTTTATTCCAACAAGTATACTTCTGTTTGCTCTCTCCACTTGACCATTGTCCTGCGGGTGAGCTACGAAAGTGAAGACTTGTTGGATGTGTAGTTCTTTGCATCAGTCTTGCAGCGATCTGTCCGCGAACTGTGTCCCGTTATCACTGACCAGGTACAGCGGGACCCCGAACCTACAGATTATGTGCTCCCATAGGAACTTCTTGATGTTTATTGCCTCGATCTTTGCCAATGGTTTTGCCTCAACCCATTTTGTGAAATAATCAATGGCGACTACTAAATATTTTAGCTTCCCGGGTTCTAGGGGGAATGGACCCACTAAGTCCACCCCCACTTCTGGAAAGGCCAAGCCGTCGTGACAGGTATCAGGTTGTTCTTCGGTCGAAAGGTCTGTGGTGCATACTTTTGACAGCTGATGCATTTCTGTAGTACTTCCACAGCCATGTTATGCATACCCGGCCAATAATATCCTGCATTTGTTATCTTCGAGACAACTGCCCTGGGTCCCGCATGTATCCCGCAGGTACCCGCATGGATCTCCTTGATCAAGAATTCTGCCTCGGATGGAGCTACGCATCGTAAGGTTGGGCCCAGGTACGACTTTCTATACAGAATACCATTATGCAATTCATATTGGAGGGCCTTTGTGCGGATCTTCGTAGCTTCTCCTTTATTCTCCGGCAACGTGCCGCGTTCCAAATATTGCTGTATTGGTGTCATCCAGGATACCTCTACTGCATGTATGCTGTGCATGGTGAGAACTTGAGTGGACGGTTGCTTCAAGGTTTCAATATGGACATCCTCCTTAGTTCTGGAAGATGCCATCTTGCTAAGAGCATCTGCGATGTCATTCCGGTGCCTCCGCACATGTATCAATGTTATCTTCTAAGACTTTGACATCAACTCTTTGATCTTTTCAAGATACTTTGATAAGGTATCGTCCCGGGCCTCATACGATTCATTTACCTGGTTGTTCACCAATAGTGAGTCTACATGCGCGTCAATCTTTTTCGCGCCCAGTGAAAGGGCCATGCGCATGCCGGCCAAAAGTGCTTCATAGTCCGACTGGTTATTGGAACATTCGAAGTCAAAACACAGGGCGGATAAGAATTTCGCCCCGTCCGGGCTAACCAAAATCAAACCTGCTCCTGGCTCTTTCTGTTAGAGGACCTGTCTGTATATAGTTTCCATGCCGGATCCTCCTCTTCTTTTCCAGATACGGGTGCTTTTTCGATTTGTGGGATCTGTTCCCCATCTGGGATTTCTGCCATGAAGTCTGCAATAAACTGCCCCTTAATTGACGTTCTCTTCTTGAAACCAATATCCAATGGCCCTAACTCAATGGCCCACTTTGCCAATCTCCCGGAGACTTCAGGTCTGTTTATCACTTGAGCCAGCTGGAAATTGGTCAATACCTCGACTTTGTGTGCCTAAAAATACCGGCGGAGTCGGCGGGACGCATGTACCAGGGCCAATACGAGTTTCTCCAATGTCGGATATCTGGTTTCTGGATCTAAAAGAACACGGCTGATATAATAAATAGGGGTTTGTAAGCCACCTCTTTCCATTAACAGGACGGCGCTCACCGCGTGATGCCCTGCCGCCAGATACATCTTCAAAACTTCATCCTGTTTGGGGGCAGTGAGCATTGGTAGGTTACTCACGAATACCTTCATTTCTTGGAACACTTTTTCTGCCTCTGCTGTACACTTGAACTTATTCTTATTGAGGCAGTCCTTCAATGTTGATATAATGGGCAGGGATCGTTCCGCGTGCCATGCCAGGAAGCGGTTAATGGTAGCCACCCTTCCGTTGAGAGTCTGTGCTTCCTTTAGCGTACCAGGAGATGGCATGTCGACGATGGCCGCCACCTTCTCGGGGTTTACCCGGAACCCATCCTTGGAAACAACCACTCTGAGAAACTTTCCCTCTTCCACTGCGAAGGAACACTCTCCTATATTTAACTTGATATTATATTCGTAGAGCTTCCTGAAAGTTTCCTCAACATCCGTGATGACATCGTCTTCAGTGCAGCTTTTGATAACCAAGTCATTGACATAGACTTCTAAGTTCCGGCCTATCTGATTCTCGAATGCTTGATCCATGAGTCTCTGATATGTTGCCCCGACATTCTTCAACCCAAAAGGCATCTTTGTGTAACAGTAGAAGCCTGCATCGTGTGGAATGTTGTTTTGTCTTCATCTTCCCAGGCCATCTTAATCTGATGGTATCCCTTGTATGCGTCGAGGAAGCATTTGAACTTGAATGGTGCTAATGAGTCAACTTTGAGGTCGATCTCTGGGAGTGGGTATGCGTCCTTTGTGCATGCCTTGTTAAGATCTTTGTAGTCCACACACATGCGCCAATTTCAGTCATGTTTCCGGACCATCACCGGGTTTGCTACCCATGTGTGGTACTTGGTTTTTCACAGGATGCCTGCCTCTTCCAACTTTTTTACCTCTTGGACTACTGCATCCCGGCGATCCGGGGCCATGCTTCTTCTTTTTTATGCTATAGGCTTGACTGATGGGAAAGTTGACAACTTATGTTGTGCCTTGGCTCTTGCTATTCCTGTCATATCAGCATGGTTGAAAGCGAACACATCTAGGTTGTTTTTTAGCACATGCTTGAGTCTGTCCTTGGCGGAAGGTGATAAGGTATCACCGATCAACACTGTCTATTCTCGGTGTTCCGCGTTTATACCCACCTTTCTAGGCCCCGCAGCCCCGTTGGAGCCTGATGGCATGGCTTATGTCCAGTTGTTGCGCAGACCTTAGCACCGGATATGGTCACCACCCCCGAGGGGTCGGGAACATCAGGAATCCTCTGGCGGTTAAGACCAGGGCGTCTATCCGACCCAGGGTGTAACGACCTATGATCACGTTGTACTGGAATCAGCCGATATTATGAGGAATGTGACCAGTATGGTTCTTTCCCTGCGGCGGTCTCCTATGGTAACTGGGGAAAGTTAACTATCCTAATGGCTCAACAGTTTCGCCCGTAAATCCCCTTACCGGGCCCCTTGCTGGTTCCAACATCTTCTGATCTTCGAGGCGCATTCGGTGGAAGCATGGCTCGTATATTATGTCTTCCGAGCTACCTGTGTCAACTAGGATTCTTCTCATGCTGTAGTCTCCTACCACGGCTTAAATAACAAGGGCTTCCATGCTTAGCACCCTATAATGTGGCGGTACAATCATAGTCGCCTCCATCCATGGCTCAAAACGCTCAAACGTCCTCTTTCGATCGTACCTGGACTCAACCCGGACCATATTCATCTCCCACGGTCACTTTCCTGCAGCTTTGTCAGCTCCACCCGACGATGTGCTGGGCTTCACATCTTTGACTAAGTGTGCTAGCTTTCCGGATCTGACGAAGTACTCGATTTGCCTCTTTAACTGGAAGCAATCACTAGTATCATGACCCGCGCCTTTATGGTATGTGCAGTATTTTGACTTGTCTTGTGCTGGAGAGTCTTTGAGTGGGCGAGGGGCATTGAGCCTTATATCTTCAGATTCTAATATTTGGGACGGCGTTTTGGTTAATTCTGGGTACTCTGGCCTCGGTTTCGAGGTGCCTTCCCCCTTTCCAGTGAATGTATCCTGGGGTTTGTCAGATCTTCGACGGTCGTCCCGCTGATCATTCCTAGAATAGGGTTGATTTGATGCCTCTACTTTTCCTCGTTAGAATCAGAAGCTTTAATAGATTCTTGTCTCTTTCTGACGGCATGGTTCATGGCTATCGATTTCTCTTGTTTGACGTAGGCCTTTGCAATAGTCATCATCTCGTCCACGGTCTGCGGATAACCCTTGGGACCGTGGAGCTTTCGTAGCAGGTCATCATCATTTACTCCAATGGTAAAGGCGGTACATGCCAATTCTTCGGTGAGTCCGGGAATCTGGAGTCGCTCTTTGTTGAACCGGATGATGAAATGCTCCATGGACTCGTTGTCACACTGCCGTATGTGCATGACTTCATCCCTATACTTGGTATGCCTCCTATGCTGACTGAACTGCTGCGAGAAACCTCTAACAATCTCATCCCAGTTGGCGACAGAGCCGGGGGGCAAACTGTCCCACCAGACCCGCGCATGGGCCGGTCCTTCGATCGTCCTACTGATTCGAAAATACTTAGATGATCGTCCGGATCTCCCGTACCATCATACTTTCCTACTATGGATGGCAACTTTAGGTTTTGTGGCAGCGGTGCATTGGCTATTCTTGCCGCGAGCTTTGAGTACGTAACCATGGCCGGATGACGATATGGTCTAGTAAGCTCTTCTTCATCATCATCCGAGCACCGTTTTCGTTGTGTTCCCTCCCTTGCTGTTCTGCTTAAGTGACGCGGGGAGTTGGCTGACTCCCGCCTGGCTGTTCTGCTTGAGTGACACGGGGAATTGGCTAACTAATAGCCGGGGTCCCATCGTACGTTAATCTGGTTCTGACTTCTTCCAGGCAGTTTCCTATAGATTGAGAAACGGGGTTAGTCGTTCCTCCCCATCCAGACATTGGTGATGCCACTGGCGGGTAAATGTACGGGTAAGGGTAGGAATAGGGGCTTCCCCCCATTGGTTGGTACATATATCCATACGGGTGCATTGGATAATACGGCATATGCGGTTGATTCCCGGGTGTGATTGGTGTGTAGGGAGTGACCGCGGGAATAATGAGTGTCGCCATGGTGGAAGACATAATGGATGCCGTCATGGCTGCCGAAAACAATGGGAGGCTCCCGGCCGCCGTTGCCCATGACATGGTGGCTACGGGAGGTTGTGATTTCCCTACTGGTACGGGATTAACTATGGGTCTTGTATAGGTGGCTGTCGGAGCGAACCTAGGAAAAGGCGACACCAACGAAGTGGGACCCGTGAGTGACATGGTTGATTGCCCGCCCTGGCTTGTTGAGTTATCTGTCCTTCGGCCCGCAGGAATGAAGCCTGGGGGTTATTCCAACTCGATTTCTTTATCAACCGAGTCTGTAGAGAGATCATCATCGTTCTCGTTATCCGCCCTTCTGGGGTCTTGAGGAGCACTTGGTGCTGTAATGACTTGGCTTTTCTCCTTCTGGGGTCTTGATGATCATCGTTCTCGTTATCCGCCCAAGGCTTTTCTCCTTCGGAGTTGTAGTCGTTCCGATTTGCTAGGGGATAATCATTATCACTTGTTATTCGTAAAGATCGGCTTGGTTGTTCAGCCTCATCGAATAGCCTATTTACCGTAACCGTTTAACATTATCTCTTAAATTAGTTAGCCCATTCCTAATGGGCTCAGGCCTATTGGGCCGAGTTCGTTATTTGTGTTATTGTTGTGGGCCAGTTCAGCTTAATTGGGCCCCACCTCGTCAGTTATTGTTCCCACCATCTCTTCAGATCGAGCTTTATCGATATCATTCCAGGCTGAGTTGATTTTTGCTTGGTTTTTGAACTTTTGCTTTGATTGATATTTTAGTTGTGTTAGTGTTTGTCTTGATCAGAGAGAGGGATACAAAAATTCAAGGGTTGTTGAGTCATTATGAATCATATTGTCATCCCATTGGGAACTTTTTTAACTGAAAACATAATCTGGTTTGTCTCATTATGACCCGGTTTTGGATATAACCATTAGTAAAACTTTGAAATTACTAAAATGCCCTTGCAGTCAACAAATCCAATTTAGCCGCCCGTAGACGACACTACTTGGTTTAATCCAAATGTTTTTAACCATTAACTTGTTCAAAAGGCTATAAGCTTTTATAGACTAAGTTTTTCCACCAATTCCAATATTTCCTCACTATTAGTCTTTGTTAGGTGCATTAGCGCGCAGAGGACATAATTATGTAAACGACTTACCGATTTGGCACCCACACTTCATGTGGGTGGTTTTCATACACGTACTAATTCGCCCAAGGAATTTATTTAACTACTGACTTACCAAATAGCGTTGTTCCGTTCCAAACCTTGATAACTCTTGTCCATAATACTTGGCATCATGTGCCCTGAAGAAAAAATAAGTATCACGGAGGTTATCACTGATCTCCGTGTGGTTTATACTTACGAGACGTCAAGAATAATCCTTTACCCAAACCTCTTGGTTTAACCCGTGTAAGAATGGAATGTGAGTGAGAGAGTGAACTACTAAATGAAGACACAAGATGTAAGTGGTTCGGTCGGGGTGCTACCTACGTCCACTGTGAATAGTCGGAATATTATTATCGAGCGAGTATAAAGAGTACAAGTGGACTAGTACTAGATTACAATGAATATTTTCAGATCCTTTGACAAGGAGATGTCTCTTCTTATTTATAGGGGAACTCGTGGGCCAAGAAGAGGGGCCCACGAGAAGTTAACCCCACTTGGGCCCAATCAGAAGCCCTAGAAAAGGTCTTCCAGGAAAATGGCGGGAAAAGGCGGATCACTGTCAATGACGTCAGGTTACTGTCCAGTCGTTGATCTAGGCGGACACGTGGCAACCTCTGAATGGAGGACGGCGGCGTTCGCCTTGCTACAGTAGTTGACCATGCTTCTGTCGCCTGATGTGACGTCTGACAGTAGCAGGGGATGTCTGCTGGTTACTGTTGACGACGGTATGGTGGAAGCATGGGCACAGTCATGTCGTTCCTGTCAGTAGTGTTTGTACCACTCCTGCCACTTGTCGCCTTCCTGTTGGCGCGTACTCTGTCAAAGATCCTGCTGAATCTTCCTTTTGTTTATCTTCTGTACCTCGTATCAAAAGTAGCAAGGGGATATTCCGCGCGTGCGTGTACACGCTTGTCAGCTGCTGTATGTTAATATCGCTTGGCCTCCTTGCGCGCTGGCTTGCTCTCCACCTTGCCAGCATTGAGGAGGAGGCTTATAATGCCAGGATTTTCGTTTGGAGGGATAGGGGCGTCGCCTCCGCCTGGATAAGGCTCCCTATCCCTTCAAGTCCCCCTAGTCTAGGGCTTCTCCTGCTCCTTGAGGGAGAGGAGGTGGAGCGCTAGTCTCAAAATATCGAGTCGCGGATGATAGCTCATCTGCTTCTGGTTGTTGCTGCAAAAACTTGTTGGCGAGGACGTGTTCCGCCATGACGTGTGGAGGAGTTGGGCGGGGAACGTCTTTTTTGGTTTTACGACAACTTTGCGCTGGAAAAGACGTGTTCCGCCCTGGCCTGTAAAGGAGTTGGGCGGGGAACGTCTTTTTTGATTTTACGTCAACTTTGCGCTGGAAAAGACGTGTTCCGCCATGACCTGTGAAGGAGTTGGGTGGGGAACGTCTTTTTTGATTTTGACGTAAACGATTGAGCCAGCACCGCTGTATAAATGCTCTTGAGTGATAAATGCGTGTCCGAAGTTGTAATAAATTTGGAATCATTGGCATTCAATCTGTCCCTCATAATTTGGAGTTAATGCGCCTGGTATTCGAATGATCCTTTACTTCGGAGGGAAGTTTAAGAGTTGCAGAAGTGTCAGGCTGTTGTTTGACGTGCTGAGTGGTGTCTGTCACGTCGTCAGGGTGCAGTTACCAACCTTTCGTCTGGTGTCAGGCGCGTGCGCCGTCACGCTCTCCACTTGGTTCCTTCGTGGTTGAGATTGTGCCACGTGTCGTGGGGCACATGTGGCTTGTCAGGCGCGTGAGCGTCCACGCGCTTGTAATTTCAAAAGTGTGACATCTGCCGACACGTGTCAACCATCCAACGGAGTGACAGCTTTGGAGCGGTTCCCAGCGCTGATCTGAGCCGTCCGATGGCGCATGTAACACGTGGCGTCATCTGGGCTCTCCAATTTGAAAAAGGTGTGACGGTTGTTTATCCCTTGTCGGTCCCACCGTCATTAATGCAGCGGGTATATACGCCTCTTTGAGACTTCATAAACGGTTACGCTCTCCCAATTTTCATTCAACTTTCTCTCCTTTTCTTCTCTATTCTCTGGCGACTGATTGAAGTTTTCGTTCAATCTTCAAAGATTATTGAAATCTTGGAGATTTATTGTTGAAACTTCTCATCTGTTTGCCCTCCTTCCTGTTTTCTAGTTGCTTCACCACAGTTTCACAGATTCAGTTTGAAGTTCTCGTTCATTCTTCAAATTCTCCGTTGAAGATTCCAGCGACTCTTTGAGTTTTCCGGCCAAGTTACCCATTTTTTTTCATCTGTTTGCTTTAGAAAAAGTCTCATTTGTCTGTGAGTCAGTCACCATCTCGGGAGGTGCTTGGTAAAGACCCGGTGGTGGAGGAGGAGGAGGTGACGGTGGAACAGGGCAAGATCAAAGGAGGAAGTTGATGACAAACACTTACTATGTTTGGAGTCAAACTTCATTTAACGAGTTCTGCCGGCTCCATGTGATCTTGCCGGAGTGGGAACCGGAGTTGCCGTCTCCGACCTACACCGTGCTCTCTGCCGATAGTGGGCAGATTGCCTTGTACGAGGCCCACTTCACTAAGTGCGGGTTCCGCCTACCCTGCACACGCTTCCAGATAGACACTCTGGTGGCTTATGGCGTTAGGCCTACTCAGCTGACCGCCTTCGGGATGCTGAGGTTGGTTCATTTTGAGGCTTCTTGCCGCGCTTTGGACATTGAACCAACCGTTGAGAGGTTCAATGTCTTCTATTTCCTTGCGCGGGATGAGACGTGGTTCTCATTTAAGCCCCGCCCCAAGGTGCCGCCGATGGCAACCAACACTCCCAAGTCCTTGCGTTGGGCGAAGGAGAGATTCTTTTTAATTAAGAGGGGTGTTATCCCTATGGGGCTGCCGTGGAAGGTGATTGGCGATGGGCAGCGGGTGGCGGATATGGAGGTGGTGAAGGATTATAAGGCGCAACCTTGGTTCGTGACTTTGACCTCCAACGCCACTAAGTTGGAGTTTAAGAATCTGTCCGAGGGTATCTTCTTGCTGCTGGGGATTAGCCGTCTGGGCATCCGTGCAGGCAAGGAGCCTTATATTGCTCAGGAGGGTAAGTAGTCTCTCTCATTCCTGTATGTTTCTCTTTCTATGAATTTGTTGACTAACTATTTTCTGTTTGCAGGTGTGAGCAAGTTTCAATTTTACGCTGCCCGCGAGGACAAGGGCATCAAGTGGAGAGTATTAGATGCGGGCCAGGCATCTTGCTTGGATGAGTTCGTTGACCGCTTCTACTACCCTGATCCCAGCAGCGCGCCCAAGCCATACTACACTACTGGTGAGCTTTTTGATCCTCTGTTTGCTAGCCTTTTTGGCGACGACTCTACTGACTCTTCAGTAGAAGTTGTTCAGCCGCCTAAGGCATCTGCGGGGCGTGGTCGTTGGAAACACTCTCCGCGGAGACATAGTTACCCATTGAGGCCTGCTTCCAGCTCTAACACGGAGTCTTCCGCTTTAGTAGGGTAATTCGTCAAGGGGCGCCGTCGGAGGCGAGATGGGCCACCCTCTGAGGATGAGGACGAGGATGACTCGTCCAAATTGCAGAAGAAGAGGAGGAAGGGCCCCGTTAGCACGACTGCTAGCAGCACTGCTGGCTCAAAGGGGACTTCCACTGGTCCTGCAGGCGCTGAGGGGGATGGTGGCGCGACACAGACCCCTGAGGGAGTTGTTGCCCCCGAGGCTACCCTTGGAGATGGGGGCAAAGACAAGTCCACTTCCCCCAGTGGTGGAGCGCAAGGGGGGTTACGCCTGTGTTTTCCATAGGCATTGGCGCTGCCCCTACTTGTCAGCCGCTCTTTCAGAAGCTGATTAAGAAGAAAGCTCCTGGTAAGTGTTGTCTTATTTTTTTCTCAAGTTTTGTTCTTTGTTCCATCTTTGATTTACTGATATTTTCCTCCTTGCAGTTGCGCCCAAAATTGTCCCCACTCCTCCTTCTACGTCTCTGTCTACGGAGGCAGTTAGGAGGGAGGAAGAAGAGAGGCAGAAACAGGTAGCTGCCGAAGAAGCCTTCAAGCGGGCTGAGGCGGAAAAGAAGGCGGCCGCCGATGAAGCCCTCAAGAAGGCTGAGGCGGCAAAGAAGGCTGAAGAGGAACGCCTTCGTCTTCAAGAGCAGCACTTTTTTGGAAGAAAAAGCTCGCCGCTTGAAGGAGACGGAGGCAAAAGAGCATGCTGATGCTGAGGCTCGGCTGGGAGCCGATGAAGTATCAGGCTTTGAAAGGGCGCTCTCGGCGCTAGGCGGTGGGAGTGTCGAGCAGGGTTCACGCCAAAGAGGCGTGAGTCTTCTGGTGCCGGGGGTAAGAGTCCATCTGAGGCATACGATGGCTCTTACTGGACGGGGGGCGACGCGATCTGGCGTCCGCACTGGGCAGTCAGGGAGAACACTTTGTTTTCTAACTAACTGGCTGCTGAAGAGTTTGTAAGGGAGGTGGTGCCTCCTTATGAGCGCACTTACCAGGACATGTTGAGTCGCCCTGACCTGATTGCTGCTATGTGCATGAATCAGGCGACTCAGCTGTCCATGATGGACTCGTTGCGCCGTCGTGATGCGGCGGTGCAACGAGATATTGAGCGCCTGGAGTCGGAGAAGGCGAGCCTTGCTGAGAGGGAGTCTGCCTCCAAAGCTGAGATAGCCAAGTATCGCCGCCGTGCCCATGAAGCTGAAGATAAAGTGAAGAAACTTGAAGGGGATGCGGCGGCTGAGAGGCGGCGGTGGTCGGAGGCTTGCAAGCGCACCAATGATGAAACTATGCGCTTGAAGGAGCTCCTAGCGGAGGCCCAGGAGGCGAGGCGGGCTGAAACTCGAAATCTGGAGGAGAAGTGCAAGGCCCTATCCGAGCGAACTGCTAAGTTTGTGGAGATACGCAAAGAGCTCAATTCTAAGGACGTTGGACTTATTACAGCTACTGAGCGCGTCTCCTTTTTGGAGCAGGAGAGGGTCCAGATCTTTCGTGTGAAGGAGGATCTGGAGCAAGATCTGGATTCCTCCGAGCAAGCCCGCGCCACTGCAGCCAAGGAATCCGAGACATCGAAGCAGCTATTAGAGGAGGCAGTCTCTGCCCAGATCCAGATGCAGGATTCCCTCCGCTGGTTGATGACTGATGGCATAGATGGGGTAAGCATCTTTATTTTCCTTTTTGTTTGCCTTGTCATTTTGTTGTGATTGTTAACTGTTTGTCTTTCTCCAGATCTTCAAGCGCTTTTGGCAGGAGCCCAAGCTTGGTGACCAATTTGCTGCGATAGCCACTACCGCCCAAGCTTATGGGTATGGGGAGGGTTATGAAGATGGCTTCTTGGCGGCTCAGAATGGTGGGCGTCTTAATGATGTGGAGCATTATGGGAAGCCACTGAAGGATGAGTATGAGGCTGAGCTAGTCAAATTTGAGAAGGTTGACTTCCCCATCCTTCAAGTGATTGCGGACTGTAATCGCAACGCGGACCCACCTGTTGCTCTGAAATACTTCATTGAGAAATATAATGAGTTAGCGCAGCAAGCTGAGCAGGAGCGCCAGGAAGAGGCTCGCCGAAAGGCTACTGGCGTGGGTTCCTCTGGTCTTAACAATGAATAGGCGCTCAATATCTCGTTGCTCTTGATAACTTGTAAAGATTTGTAAATATTGAAGGGTTTTTAATTCCCTTAAGTTAATGAAAAAAATTTTGGTTTGTTATATCGTGTTCTTTTCTCGCGCTAACTTCTGTGTACTTATTTAACCAAGTCGTCACCCAGTGTGTAAGTAGAAGTTAGGGCGCGCGTTTGGCTAGATAGTCCGACGTCTAAGTGTTGATACTTTTGCCTTGAAGACTGTAGCGAGACGCGACTTGTGCCATAGAGTCGGAATTAGGCGCATGAGAGCCTTGTCTGGAAGACCATTGACGGCACTTTTGTGTGAAGTAGGGTCCGCTTATCCGACCTTTGTTTAAACAAGCCTTGAAGACAAGGGCTACGTACATATGATCTGCGTGTCATTTAGGTCCGACAAGTAAACATGTCTTGAAGACCATGGCGTGCCGCGTTTGTGCAAGGTGTGCAAGTCCGACGTGCGCTAGGCGCGTCTTGAAGACTTGCGTTGCTTTAACGGCCGGCGGCGTTGGTCCGACATGGGTTTTGCCCAAGTCTTGAAGACTCTGGCGCGGAAAAAACAAGTAGAAATACAAATATAGGAAACCATTTTTCATTGATAAGTAGATCGGCATGTGTACCCGTATTACAAGTATGTTACAAGTAGCAGCGTCGCAGTTGCGCGGCGTTCCAAGATCGTGGGATAGGTGTGCCGTCCAGTCTTTCTAGCGCGTAAGCGCCTTTGCCTAAGACCTCTTGTATTTGGTATGGGCCTTCCCAAGTAGGAGCTAGTTTCCTAGGTTTCTCGGCGTTGGAAGCCTCGTTGTTGCGGAAAACGTAGTCTCCGATCTTAAACGCGGATTCTTTGACGCGTTTGTTGTAATAGCGCTCCAATTGTGTCTTATATTTAGCCTCTTTGCTGGCGGCAAGATCGCGGCGTTCTTCTAGCAAGTCAAGGTTCAAGCGGAGTTCTTTGTCATTGTCTCCTTTGTCGGCCATTAATACCCTTGCGGAAGGGCAACCAATTTCTGCGGGAATGACTGCCTCGGAACCATATGTCAAGCTAAATGGCGTCTCGCCGTTGCTAGTTTTTGTGAGGGTGCGGTAAGCCCATAGGAAATGGGGTACTTCGTCTACCCACCCAATTTTCTTGGTTCCGTGGCGCGCTTTGATGCGCTCCACTATAGTGCGATTGGCTCTTTCGACTTAACCGTTGCCTTGCGGGTGTGCAACTGACGTGAATATTTGGCGAACGCCCCATTTGGGTAAACCATTCTTGTAGGGATTGGTCCTAAAATTGCGTGCCATTATCGCTTACCAGTTGCATTGGCAGGCCAAATCTGCAAATTATGAACTCCCAGATGAATTTTTTGACATGTGCGCCGTCGATCTTAGCCAAAGGTTTGCCTCGACCCATTTGGTAAAGTAGTCGATGGCAACAATCAAATACTTCACGTTGCCTGGTGCCGTTGGGAATGGGCCTACTAGGTCGATGGCCCATTTCTGGAATGGCCATGCCGCCGTGACAGGCACCAGGTTATTCTTGGGGCGCAGGGTGTTTGGGGCGTGGCGCTGGCAGCTGTCGCACTTGCGCAATTCATTGACCGCGTCCATGTGCATGCCCGGCCAATAATACCCCGCGTTCATCAGCTTCGCTACTACCATCCTTGGGCCCGCGTGCAGCCCACATGTTCCTTCATGTATATCTCTGATGAGGAAGGAGGCATCTGCGGAATCTACGTAGCGCAATAGTGGCCCCAGGTAGGAACGGCGATATAGGGTACCGTCTACAAGCTGATAGTGAAGAGCCTTGTGTTTTATTTTCCGGGCTTCTGATTTGTCATCATGCAAGGTGCCAGAGGATAGGAAGGCTTTGATTGGGGTCATCCAAGACGCGTTGCCTGTTTGGATGACATTGACTTGTCGTGGCGGAACAGATGGTTTATCTAGGACCTCAATTCGGACTTCCTTGGCCATGTGTTCAAAGACCGTGGAGGCCATTTTACTCAGCGCATCGGCTGGTTTGTTCTCGCTGCGCCGGATGTACTCGACCGTGCAGGAGTCAAATCGGCGCATGAGTTGTTTGGCTTGCTCCAAGTATAAGGCCATAGTTCCGTCTTTTGCATCATAGGATCCGTTTATCTGATGCGCGACGAGTAATGAGTCCACGTGTGCCTCCACGTGCCTGGCCCCCATTTTTTCCGCAATGAGGAGGCCTGCCAGCAACGCATCGTACTCCGCCTCATTATTTGTGCTTTTGAAGTCGAGGCGGATGGCGTATGTGAACTCGTGTTTATCTGGGCTGATGATGCGTAGCCCTGCGCCGGCTCCGTCATCATTGGAGGCCCCGTCTGTGTAGAGGGACCACTTTTGAGATGGATCATCTACCGGTGCGGGGGATTCTGCTGCTTTGCATTCTTTGACTCTGTCTGCAGGTATCTCTATGGCGAAGTCCGCGAGGACTTGGCCTTTGATTGCGAGTCGGGGCTTGTAATGAATCGTATGTTCCCCTAGCTCGATGGCCCACTTCGCCAGGAGGCCCGATAGTTCGGGCTTGGCGAGGATGTCGTTTATCCGACAGTCTGTGAGGACGTTTATCGGGTAGCCCTGGAAATACCTGCGCAGTCTTCGGGATGCATGGATGAGAGCAAGGACCAGCTTTTCCATGATCATGTACCTTGTTTCCGCGTCTAACAATGTGCGACTGATGTAATAGATCGGTGTTTACACACTCTTGCGATCTACCATTAGGACCGCGCCCACTGCCCGTTCGGTGACGGACAGGTAGAGCGTGAGCAGCTCCTTGGGAAGAGGCGCTGTTAGCGTCGGAAGGTTCATTAGGCATTGTTTCATTGCCTGGAATGCTGATTCCGCCTCAGGGGTCCAGCGGAAGTTGCTCTTTTTCAAACAATTCTTCAAAGTGTCCACAAACGGGAACGACTTTGAAGCGTAGTTGGACAGAAAACGGTTGAGGGCAACGAGGCGGCCCATTAGTGTCTGTACCTCTTTGACGGAGGCGGGTGATGTCATTCTTTCGATGGCTTGCACTTTTTATGGGTTGGCGCGGAAACCATCCTGCGTCACTATGACGCCCAGGAACTTGCCTTCTTCCATCCCGAAGGAACATTTGCTCGGGTTCAGTTTCTTGCGCACCTTGCGCAGCTGACTGAACGTTTGCTGAATATCCCACAGCATGTCACCTTCCTCCTTGCTTTTGATTACCAGGTCATCGACGTACACTTCAAGCCGTACGCTGATTTCATTGATAAAGGCCGTGTCCATTAGACGCTGGTATGTGGCGCTCGCGTTTTTCAGGCCGAAGGGCATCTTAGTGTAGCAGAAGATGCCCACGTCAGTGCGGAATGCCGTCTTGTCTTCGTTTTCCTTGGCCATCTGGATCTGGTGGTACCCTTTATACGCGTCCAAGAAACACTTGAAGCGATACGGGGCGAGAGAATCCACCTTTAGATCGATTTCTGGCAAGGGGTAACAATCTTTGGGACACGCCTTATTGAGATCCTTGTAGTCGACGCACATGCGCCACCCTCCATTGGCTTTCGCGACCACGACGGGGTTTGCCACCCAAGTTTGGTATCTGATAGGGCGAAGAATACCCGCATTGAACAGCTCGGTGACCTGTTCGTTCATGGCCTTTATTTTCTCCGGGCCCATACTGCGTTTCTTTTGCACTACTGGCTCTATGGAGCGGTAGACGTTGAGTCTATGTTCCGCTATCTCTCGAGGGACACCGACCATGTATACCGGTTGCCACGCGAAGACGTCCATGTTGTTGATCCGGAGCTGCTTTAGATGATTGCGTATGGTGTCGGAGATTTCATGGCCAATGACCACCGTTTTCTCCGGAAATTTAGGGTTGAGTACCCATTTTTCCGGCTCAGTGCGGTCCTTGTCTTGACCATCTTTGGGGGTTTGGCGGTTTCCGCCGCATGGCAGTCTTTGTTACCCCGAATGAAAGCAATGCCTGTTCTGGTTGGGAAGCCGACCATCGCGTGCGCCGTGGAAGCATTGGCGTTGAAGCGCGCGATGCCCTCTCATCCCAAAAGTATATCATGGTTGGAGGTGGTTGGCAAGACCATGAGGTCTCATATTTCGCTCATGGGTGCCATGAGACCATGTGACCGGCATGGAGAGCATGCCCTGCGGCATGATAGTTTCATGAATGAAACCAGAGATCGGCTCATTGACTGGTATGAGCTTCGCCTTGTCTTCCTCGTCTAGCTGCTGAAAACACTGCTCGTACATGAAGTCAGTGCTGCTGCCACCATCAAGGAACATGTACCGCGTGCGGTAATGTCCAAAGACCGCAGTTATGACTAGTGGGGCGGTACAGGAAGCACCGCCCCGGACTTTGGGCATGAGGACATCGGCCTCCTTCCATGAATCGTCAGTTGGTTGTACACGGGTTCGCTTCCCATGTTGGGTGTTTTTCCCGCGCCTTGTCATGTTGCAGTGGTGAGGAGGGATGAGCGTGGCAGCGTGATTGTTGAGGTCTCGGATTTTCTTTCGTGACCCCTCCGCTTGATTGTCATCGCCCGCGTGACCCTTGCCAGCGCGGTAGACGTTTTTGACCATATGACCGAGCTAACCCGACTTCAGCGCGGCCTCAATCTCCATCTTCAAGCTGTAACAGTTGTCTGTAAGATGACCAAAGTCATTGTGATACTCACAGAACTTGGTTCTGTCAACGTTCCTTCTTTTCCCAAGGGGATTGGGCTCCTTCAACGTGACCTGCTCGGTTTTGAGAACCTGAGATGGGGTCTTTGTTAGCGGGGTCCAGTCGTGGTTTATCTTGGAATGTCAACGTTGATCCCGCGATTGTTTTGGACTAATGATTTGGCGGGCATCGCCAGCGGGGGAGTATTTTCCCTCGTCAGTGGTTCCCGAGATGCGGCTCCAAACAGATTTGTTTTTGTGTTTATTACTATTATTATTATTATGGTGTTGTGGTTGGAAGCCATGCATCTGGTTGAAGGGCTTCTCAGAGGAGGCGTATATCTTGGCGGAGTGGACGAGTTCATCCCAGGACTCCGGAATGCCATCTTTGCCTGTAAGGCATTTCATGAGCTCCGGGCTGCGCACGTTTTGTATGAACGCTGCTCGTGTGAGCTCCTCCCCACAGCCTATTTGCAAGGCTTCTTTGTTGAATCGGACGATAAAATCTTCGATTGACTCATAATCATGGCGGCGGCACAACAGAATGTGCGCCTTATCTTTTTTGTGCTTGCGCAAATGTGAAAAAATAGCTACCGAACTTATCGGTAAGGTCGTCAAAGTCCTTAACGCTCCCCGCGGGGAGGTTGTCGAACCATACTCTGGCTGCGCCCATTAAGGTTTGGGCGAATAAGTGGCACCAAACCTGGACGGGCCAGTCGACCGACATTCCGGCGCATTCAAAATCATAAACATGATGATCAGGATCACGCAGGCCATCGTATCTACCGATGCTGCTAGGAAGCTTAGCCTTCCTTGGGATTTTGGCTATCGCTATGCGAGCGACAAACTTTGATTTCTCAGCAAAGGACTTTGGTCTGAATGGCTTGACCAAGTCGTCGTCCTCGTCGTTGTGGCGTGCACGATGAGTATGTTTCTTTCCTTTGTGGCTAGAGCCGCTATTAGATGACTCGTAGCTATCTGATTCGTCACGTGACTTTGCGTAGCCCCGAGCTTTGGCGTCTCCGCCGAGCTCCCCGCTACGACCGTCACCACGATTGACTGAGTCCTTGTTTTATACCCCTTTTTCGGTGGGGTGTCATAAGTGAGGGCTTTGCCCTTCTTTTTGGCTTGTTGCAAGAGTTTTCGCTGGTAAATTGCGGCACTCTTGGTGTTCTGACGGAGGAGCCACTGGTTTGGGTCCTCCTCTGAACTAGCACCACTATCATCGTCGGAGTCCACGTCACGGACCCCGAGAGCTGGCTTTTCGAGTTGTGAGGTGGGTTGTTTAACGATGGTGCGTGGTGTGGTTTCGTTCCCCGGGGGTTGAGTGTCAACTTCCCCAGTTCGGTTAACGACAGAAGTGTTAGGGTTGGGTTCAGCCATGGGTGGGTTTAAAAGATGAAGAAAGGAGCTGTTCTAACCGTTGGATGGCGCCAATGAAGAAACAATAAGTATCACGGAGGTTATCACTGATCTTTGTGTGGTTTATACTTACGAGACGTCAAGAATAATCCTTTACCCAAACCTCTTAGTTTAACCCGTGTAAGAATGGAATGTGAGTGAGGGAGTGAACTAGTAAATGAAGACATAAGATGTAAGTGGTTCGGTCGGGGTGCGACCTACGTCCACTGTGAATAGTCGGAATATTATTATCGAGCGAGTATAAAGAGTACAAGTGGACTAGTACTAGATTACAATAAATATTTTTGGATCCTTTGATAAGGAGATGTCTCTTCTTATTTATAGGGGAACTCGTGGGCCTAGAAGAGGGGCCTAGGAGAAGTTAACCCCACTTTGGGCCCAATCAGAAGCCCAAGAAAAGGTCTTCCAGGAAAATGGCGGGAAAAGGCGGATCACTGTGGATGACGTCAGGTTACTGTCCAGTCGTTGATCTAGGCGGACACGTGGCAACCTCTGAATGGAGGACGGCGGCGTTCGCCTTGCTACAGTAGTTGACCATGCTTCTGTCGCCTGATGTGACGTCTGACAGTAGCAGGGGATGTCTGCTGGTTACTGTTGACGACGGTATGGTGGAAGCATGGGCACAGTCATGTCGCCGTTCCTGTCAGTAGTGGTTGTACCACTCCTACCACTTGTCGCCTTCCTGTTGGCGCGTACTCTGTCAAAGATCCTGCTGAATCTTCCTTTTGTTTATCTTCTGTACCTCGTACCAAAAGTCGCAAGGGGATATTCCACGCGTGTGTGCACGCGCTTGTTAGCTGCTGTGTGTTAATATCGCTTGGCCTCCTTGCGCGCTGGCTTGCTCTCCGCCTTGCCAGCTCTAAGGAGGAGGCTTACAGCGCCAGGATTTTGGTTTGGAGGGATAGGGGCGTCGCCTCCGCCTGGATTAGGCTCCCTATCCCTTCATTCCCCATTCCCCATTCCCAAATGCTCACCTGTGGATGACTTCCTCGACACACATTAGAATTTGGGTTCCGAATGGCGACACATCACCATTTGACCCATTTGTATATTTTAAAACTCAATGCTTGATATTAAGGTGTTTTGCCTTGTTTCCATATATTGACTCTTTAATCGTCATAATCAAGTTATAGCTAACTCTTCAAGATTTACCACGTTTAATATATTTAATTTCTTGGGTGCACATGTCACCTCATTGATTGTCATAAGGTAGTTTATACATAAATTCATATGTTTCGGCCCGCTTAGCGGCTTTCACCACTCGGGGTCCTACCTTTCTCCCATAACTAAGTCTAAACGATTAACACGCAATGCATAAGTCATGATATTTAGTATAATAACGTAAGCAACACTTACATTGTATCCTTGCGAGCTTCATGCTTGTACTTGTATTTGTTCGACCCGTTCCTCTCCAAGCTCCTACCTAAGCTTGTCAGAGTCAAACTACCACATTGTATCCACAAGATGATTAGATTAGTCAACCATTAACATGACTATCACACCTTATGAATTCACACACACTTCTTCATCAAAGCATGCTATATAATAAACAACTAGTTTTTGTTTCATGAATATTTCCATTCATTAACCGTTTGACCCGTTAGTGAAGTTACATATAAAAACTAGGTAATAAATGGTTTTGAACACTTTAAGTATATCACATAAGGTGCTCTATGTTCCTAAGAATCAACACTTCATGCCCAAAGCATGTATGTATATGATCTTATGCCCCTTTTTGATTAATAACAACATTAATAATGTGCAGCAATTTTCTATACAGCTACTGTATTTGACCATTTTGACCCATTTAAGTCTGAATTAGTTTAACATGTTCAAAGATGGATTGTGCTTCGTTCAAATACCTTTCTAGCCGTATAAAGAACACCTCCTAACGATTTTTCTATGATTTTATATGAATATTCGAAGATCAGGTCAGAAACATATTTCTAACCAATCAGCTTTGTTGTCAAAACAGAAATGTCAACTTTACATGCTTTTTTGACCCACTAAAACTCAGAAATAGCTTGTCATGATTAAATATGAAATGTAATATGTGCAACAAGCTTTTTAACTATATAAGACTCGTCTTCTAACTCCTAATAACGAATGAGATATGGCCTTTACAAGATGACTATCTAAGGCTGTCAAAAGTGACGAATTTCATACAATTTTACACCATTTGACTTAATTCAAGTTTCATGTAGGCATTTTATGAAACACTTCATGTGCACCCTTTTTTCAAGTGAATTCTAAGCCTTATGGACTTCTCAAGCTTTACCATTTAACTAGCGAATCATCAACAATTGATCACCTTGATTTCTAACACATTTACAAAGCATAAAGATAACAACTTATGCAAAATTTCACCACATCCTTGTATGGTTCACACCTAGGGTCAAAACCCACTTAACATGGTCATACAACAATCTAATTGGCACATGAATCAAGCATAGCCTTATGTATTATCACAAATTATGATTCCTTTAGTGTCTATCAACATCTAGAAACCGTTTTTTTTTTTCATTCTTGATTCACGTTTTCACATAGCCCTAGTTTCATCATCTTGTACACAAGAGTGATTTAGATGAAATTAAAAAGTTCTAAGGTTACCTTGTGATGATTAGAACACCAATTTAGCAAGAATTTCATCATGTGTTGGCAAGAACCCTTGATTTGGCTTGGATTGCACATGATTTGTGAGTAGTAGGTGTGATGTGTGTGTTTTTGGGTATGGACATCGACTCCTGCTTATGAATGTCGACCCACCCTTTGGCCAATTAACACATTTAGTCCCCCAAGTTTATTAGATTAAATGACTACTAGGTTGGTCTCGTGTATTGAGTTTTAGCCTCGTTTTTATCCATTGACTAAAACATCCACCGTTAAATTTGCTTTTGATACTTTATCAATTATGCCTAATGGTGTATTTAGGCGAAACAAGATTTTAGGGTGTTACAAATAAAGCTCTATGTACAACTATTCTAAAGCTGCTAACTATCAATAAATAACGAACTTCTTGTATAACCAACTTTTGGTTGAGGGCAAATGAGTCCAAGTTACTCTACTGAAATCATCTATAATAGTTAGAAAGTATCTAAAAGCATTGTATGTAGATGTATGATAAGGACCCCAGACATCCACATGAATTTGATAAAAAATGTGAGTGGTTTCAGTTTTACTATGAGGAAAAGGCAATCTATGTTGTCTTACTTGTCGACAGATGTCACAACATTCAATTTGTTCAATATGATCATGAATAAAAACTGGTAATTGTTTCAATTTGTATAAAGGCAAATGTCCAAGCCTATTATGCCATGTTTTGCTTGAAACAACAACATTGCAAAGAGATTGCCTTAAGTTAGATGCCTTATTGCAATGATAAACCAAATCATTGCTTCTGAAAAGGTATAAACCATCAATCAATTTACCAAGTACGATTGTTTCTTTCAATGAAGGAGCCTGCAACATGCAAGCCTTGCTTGAAAAGAAAACTATGCCATTTGTATCCACACATAATCTTGGAATAGACAAAAGATTATGTTTAAATTATGGAACAAGGAGAACATGATTCAGAGAAAGATTTGGTAACAAACGAAATGTTCCATATTTAATGGCTATTAGAACATTTCCATTCGGAAGAACACTTCTGATAGGTTTTGAAAGAATTTTTATGTCAGTAAGAAGGTCTTCATCAGAACACATGTAATCATTAGCACTAGTGTCTATGATCCATTTGGATAAAAATTCAGCAAAGGATGAACATGACATAATACCTACAAAATTTGCATACTTGATCTCATTCACCAAATCAGCACCAGGACCAGTTTCATGTGAATTTCATGCATTTGAACCTGATTTCTGAGTTGATTTAAGAAATTGAATCAGAATTTTGCATGCATCAGCAACAACATTTTTTGATTTAGTAAACTTGAAATCCTTAGGGAATCCAATCAACCTATAACAATTGTTTTTGGTATGACCTAATTTCTTACAATAAGAATAAACAGGATGCATGGATGAAATTTCTGGAAAAGATCGAACTGAATTTTGATTATTCTCCATTGGAATGATTGAAAGAAAGGAAAGAATTGAAAAACAGAGAGATCGTCGGAAAATTAGAAATTTCACCAGAGAAGATGATCGGAAAATGAACAGTCGCTGGAAAGGATCATAGATTGCTCTGATACCATGTGATTTTGTGAGAGAAAGATTGGGGAAAAGATTGAAACTTTATTATCATACTCCTAATCTGAGGCGACCCGGTTTCATCCGGCTGTTACTCTAGCGGGCTTGCCCGTGTAGAGACAGTACGATTCCGGACGGACGTCGAAGCCCCCACCGCACCAGCGTCCTCTGATGCAAGATAGTCTGGGCGAAGTGGAAGGGTTAGGGCCCCCAATGGTGGGGGTGTGATGATCTCTGCCACGTCCAGTTTCGAGAAAGTCACCGTCCAAAAAAATACTCCTTTATTTATATACAAACTATCAACTATCTTTAACTTCTAACCGCCATAACTAATTAACTAACCTGTACAAGAAATAAAGCTATATGTACAACTATTCTAAAGCTGCTAACCATCGATAAATAACGAACTTCTTGTATAACCAACAAGCACGGACAACAAGCGGCTATAAAAGCAAAACAAATACAAGCATGTACAATATAACATCACTTTGCCTACATTGTGCGTAATGGATTGTAGATATGTGTGAGGGAGAGAGGTCAAGGACTTCGTTAGTATCTAGATTAAAAGTCCTTGTTTAAGAGTTAAGATATCTAGAGTGGGCGGTGAGATCTATTAGAAGGTTTATAGCTTCGTGAATTTTGGTTGGGGAAATCTGATATGAAGGTTTGTATCCATTGATGCATTGTTGATGCTCTCATAATCCTGTTTTGAAACGAGCGACGGCAAGTTTATTTTTAATTAAATTCTCAATACAATAATTTATTTTTAAATTTTTAGAAAGTGTTATTAGTCTTTAAAAACAGTATACAAGTTAAATAATAATAATAATAATAATAATAATAAGAATCTATGAAGGGTTTCTTTACAATTTGAACATACAAGTTAAATAAGAATCTATACTACATTATAAAGGAAGAGGCATGGGTAAATATGTTCAAATTGTCCAAAGTTAAGATGGTATATGAAGTGTTTCTTTACAATTTTCTTAATTTTACTACTTTCTTCCCTAAATGCTCCTATTAGAAAATTAGTTAAATAAAAAAATATATGTGCTCTTAGAAAGTCATGTTATTAAGAAATGTAGGAAATAGGGTTCACTATTTTATTAAAATAATAATAAAATAAATATAATAACGAAAATCTCGTTATTCGTTGGAAACATAATAGTACAATACCGATTACAAAAGTAAATAAATAAAAAAGATACAACGTAAAATGTATCGAATCTTGATTCAAGCAACTTCAACCGCATCAACTTCTACTAATCGTCTCTGCAAGAATAAACAAACTAATTGTTGACGGTTTTTGGTTGAGGATCGTGTTTGACACGGGGCCCTTAAAACAGATTCCGCGCCTCCTCTCAGACGGGCTGTCTCCCAGGGTACAACAACCGGAACAGTAGTCGTACTGCCGGAGATGGTCATGAGCCCGAGATTACACCATGTAACTTGTGTTCGTAAAATTAGGAAAAAGAAAGTTGATGGAACAAACTAGAGAGTACTCCTCTCAAGTTCAAGTGTGAATTACAAAATGGAGACGCTTTTCTCGTGAGGTTTTATGTGAGGCCAAGACCTCATATTTATATATCCTCAAAATGATGAAACACCTTTCACCATTAAGTTTGTAATTTATCACGACATTAATCTTGTAATTAACAAGACATTAATCTTGTAATTAACAAGATAGTTAATGGAATTAAAGTGGTTAACACCCGTCATTAAGACTGAGTTGAAACCGTCTAGTGGTTTGAAACATCTAGAGAGCTGAAACGGGCCTGCAAAGGAACTGACGCGCCAGCCCGCGTTCGTATGCTGCACGCAGAACATGATGACGCGCGCTGACCAGGGCGCTTGGCACTACCTGGTCATGCGCGCACTATAGTTCCTGCGCACATAACGCTATGTCATCCGCGGATGACTGACTCGTATCATATGGAACCCGCCACGCGCGCAGACCTGAATGCCATCTGGTCATGCGCGCCACTTGTAGTTACGGTTTACGTCAACCTTCCGCCATGTACCAGACTACGCGCACGAGGTCAAAAATACAAAGGCGGCTCTCAAGCGGCTCGCGGTGACGCGAAGTGCAAAGTGCGCCATCAAAGCGCCACATTGCGCCCATCGCCCACGCCACGCGCGTGCGCGCGCGTGTGCGAGTGCGAGTTAAGGATGCTTCGCACCCTTTAGGGTCCCACTAGTGTTTGGCTCATGCTAAACAATATACAAGGAGTGCTCCTCCTTATAAACCACTTCATGTTTTGTCATCCCACCAATGTGGGACAAAACTTAATCCATTTTCACATCTTTGGTTGTTCCAACCTACAACTTTCAAGCTTCGATATCTCATTCATCTTAGCTCTATTTTGGACATGGTTTGATTCGTTGTGATGCTCTCAATATAGTACACAAACCCACAAATAATTATTTATATAACACATACATAAATATATTTATTTGAGTCCAAATTTAGTGAAAAACTCATTTTCACTACCATTTTTCCAACAATCCCCCACATGAATGGAGATCGAAAAAACCACACAAATTACCGATGTAACCTCGACGGTTGAGTCTTGCATAGGATAGGTAGGTGTAACCCTTTGAACCTTCCCTTGTGAAGCATACTTAGCTTACTAGCTGTCAATATGAACTTGATGTCTTTGAATTGACGGTTGTTTGTGTAAACGACAATATACGTTCACACAAGACTCCCCCTAGCCTGGCCATCCCCTCATTATCGTGTCCAATAATGGTCGTGGAACACTTTCCTGGTTCTGCGGGAGCTCTAGAAATTGTGCCCACAATTTCATTCGAAGCGACCACACTTCTCTCCAACATAGGTGATTTTAAATCATTAAAAGCATTATGGTGTGTAATGATCTACACTAATCATTGAACCATATGTTATGCTTAACCTCTCAACAATGTCACTGGATTTATAGGAATGGACTAGGACGTATTTAAACACCCTTTTGTAGTTTAGGGGATATGTATATAACCATATATACTAGCTTAAATATAAACATATATCTTAGCTATGCCCCCACAGTGACTACCTTTCGGTTCATGATTAAGTTTTCCTATTGAATCTAGATCTTGGGATCTCCAGTCAACTAGATTAGGTTTCCCTCATGTCCCTTTTTCCATGGGCTTTAGTCTCATTCCATACAACTTCATCTCTAATCAACCTTCAGGTTGTTGGATCCATTTTCAATTGAGATAAGTTGTTCTAACGTGTTCTTGACTCGCTGGTCAATTTAGCCATTTTGTCAATTCGTAAGGCTTATACCATGTGATCTAAACATAGATCTGGTTATGGTAGCAGGATAGGTAGGTGTTACCCTTTGAACCTTCCTTTTCGTCTTTAGAATGACATGAAACTCAATTCATGGCTAAACACGTTTCTATGCCTTTGGTGATGTGATTCAAAGTTAGCTAGGCTTTGGATCTTATCAATTGGCATTTGAGTCCAATCAACTTGATTGACTCACTCCATTTTCAAATGCAAGCCACCCCCACATTTAAGTGTTATTGGATAATATCCAATGGGGTGATGAAAGGTTCTCCCTTTCGTATGAAGTTTGAGAAACTTCTCAATACCATTTTTACATCCCCTACGGGTTGTTTCTTAAATGGCTCTTCCCCCCCACATTGCTTGCACTTTGAATGTTTCATTAACAAGTATTAGTCTAGCATGCTTTAGACTCTAATACTCTAGCATGTGAACAGAAGATGCATCAATGACAATACTAGTATAAAATCACTAAAGTGTTGAGATTAAGTCAATTAGATTGACACTCAATGACATAGCCTTCACATATGCGCCTAAAGTGATATATACATTTCCATGTTGTTTTGTAAAACCATGTATTGGAGAAGTCTCCCAAAACTAAGGACAAATCCTCCACATAGGTCAAACAACACTGATGGTTGTAGAAACATCTACATATCCATCACTATTGCAAATGTCTTACAATAAATTTAGCAAATTTATTAAAGAGTTCACAATATTAACATATATTTCTTTCATATGTTATAGTCATCGAAAAATTCACAAGTGTGTATTTCCATGTTGAAGCTCTCAACATTAGATGACATACCTCGTTTCCATGTATTTAATCTCAATACACTTGCCACGTTCGTCATGATTCGCTCATCATGTTGTACGTTTGATGTTTGGTATGTGACTTATTACATAAGTCATGATCACAACCCGCTCATTGTGTTCTTGCAAGACACTCCTTGCATTACCCGTTAAAACATATATCCTTATTAAATTCGTCGAAGAAAAAAAAATTCCACACTAATTTCCTTTTGATATATATCGTTTATTATATTTTAAATCACTTGAATATTAAAAAAAATAAGCGATAATCCAAAAATATACATAACAAATGTATTTTAATGGATTCATAAGGATATATAAACATCAAATCTCAAAGTGTTATTCACTTTAACACTTTAACGTTCGACGAAATAATCGCAATTATATCGCCTTGTGGCATGTTTCGAGGTACTCCATCAATGACACAAGATGTCCAAAACAACAAGGTTGTTTATAATACACTACTCGCAAGTAGTTGAGCAAACAACCTCGAGTTGTTTTCCACCAAATAGTCTCACCATGACTATCATTTGGTTTAAGACATGATACTTCTCATACGAGTATCGAACCAATTACAAAGTCATGTTTTATTCGTTCAAAACATTTATCGTTTTTGCAAGTGTTTTAAAAATTAAACTATATATGTTTATGCTTTGATTACAAATCAAGACCATAAACTCGAAAATAGTTTTATTATTTAAAACCGCATGTAACTCGCTCGTTAGAAATAAAATGATTACCAATCATTTTAATTAGTTTATCATAGTTAACCCGATTCTAACCCGCGCGTTAGAAAATAAACGATTATAAATCGTTAAAGTATATGGATTTCATGATAAATCTTTTCTAATTCGCTCATTAGAAAATATACGTGTACCAAATATAAAATATTCGGTTTCAATAGGTCACCATTTCTAACATGCTTGTTAGAATACAAACGATTACGTTCATCGTTATATGGTGTTTGAGTATACAAACTACACCGTTTCTAACACGCTCGTTAGAAATAAACGATTACCAAAATCGTTTCAAAACTTATTGGTTTATATATATATATATATATATATATTTATATATATATATATATACAACCATTTCTAACACGCCCGTTAGAAATAAACAATTACAAGACTGTTTAATATTTTATTGGCTCTTATAAAAATATAATAAGCCGTTTCTAACATGCTCGTTAGAAAATTAAACGTCTATGTTGTTCGTTTTTACAAAAACATCAAATTCTAACTCGCTCGATAGAAAAAAAATAAGTTTAAAATAACTTATGATTTTGTAAATAACAATTTCTAATACGCTCATTGGATATGTTTTGACACGTTATTCTTTCAACGCCGTCGTTTCTAACATGCTCGTTAGAACTACATGTTTCAAAACTTGTTATATGCATAACCAATTTCTAACACGTCCATTAGAAATCTAAATGTTCTCAACATTTTGAAACCAATAATATTTTACTAAAATAGTTACTTTCTAACACGCTCGTTAGAAAATACACATGTTTTAAAACCTTATTATCTATAAAAAATAATATTTCCAACTCGCTCGTTAGGAAATAAAAAGGTCATAAAACTTATTTTTTAGAATAATAGTATTTCTAACACACTCGTTAGAAAATATAAATGTTTTGAAACTTATTATTGTACAAAAATAATAATCATTTCTAACACGCTCGTTAGAAGTAAATGTGTTTCAATACATTTGATAAGAATCACTATTTCTCCAAATAATGATCTTTAACAAGCTCGTTAGATCGAAAAACGTACACAAACGTTTCTATATGAGTTTCCAAAATATTTTCTAATACGCTCATTAGAAAATTATTTTACTAAGATTAATCTCTAACACGCTCGTTAGAAATAACCTATAGCAAATATTTTACATGGGTTTACAAAATTATTTTTCTAATACGCTCATTAGAAAAAAAAAATAGTATTTAAAAGCATTATAAATACAATATACTATCGGTTTCAACAAAACGCGACAAAAACCCATGAACACGAAAAGCAATAATCAAAATATCGTTTTGTAAACACGGTATTTCGGTTTAATGACTGTGCTCCAATCATAATATTAAACCGACTTATTGTACTAATCATATATATTTCCAAAAATATTTATAAGATTTTAACAAAAATCCCAATTAATATTTTTGACACTTTCGTGAACCCAAAATCCTTTAATAAGAAGGTTTTTAGATTATATCGATAATCTACACGAAAGTCTGTTTTAAGATTGTAGGAAATAGGGTTCACTATTTTATTAAAATAATAATAAAATAAATATAATAACGAAAATCTCATTATTCGTTGGAAACATAATAGTACAATACCGATTACAAAAGTAAATAAATAAAAAAGATACAACGTAAAATGTACCGAATCTTGATTCAAGCAACTTCAACCGCATCAACTTCTACTAATCGTCTCTGCAAGAATAAACAAACTAATTGTTGACGGTTTTTGGTTGAGGATCGTGTTTGACACGGGGCCCTTAAAACAGATTCCGCGCCTCCTCTCAGACGGGCTGTCTCCCAGGGTACAACAACCGGAACAGTAGTCGTACTGCCGGAGATGGTCATGAGCCCGAGATTACACCATGTAACTTGTGTTCGTAAAATTAGGAAAAAGAAAGTTGATGGAACAAACTAGAGAGTACTCCTCTCAAGTTCAAGTGTGAATTACAAAATGGAGATGCTTTTCTCGTGAGGTTTTATGTGAGGCCAAGACCTCATATTTATATATCCTCAAAATGATGAAACACCTTTCACCATTAAGTTTGTAATTTATCACGACATTAATCTTGTAATTAACAAGACATTAATCTTGTAATTAACAAGATAGTTAATGGAATTAAAGTGGTTAACACCCGTCATTAAGACTGAGTTGAAACCGTCTAGTGGTTTGAAACATCTAGAGAGCTGAAACGGGCCTGCAAAGGAACTGACGCGCCAGCCCGCGTTCGTATGCTGCACGCAGAACATGATGACGCGCGCTGACCAGGGCGCTTGGCACTACCTGGTCATGCGCGCACTATAGTTCCTGCGCACATAACGCTGTGTCATCCGCGGATGACTGACTCGTATCATATGGAACCCGCCACGCGCGCAGACCTGAATGCCATCTGGTCATGCGCGCCACTTGTAGTTACGGTTTACGTCAACCTTCCGCCATGTACCAGACTACGCGCACGAGGTCAAAAATACAAAGGCGGCTCTCAAGCGGCTCGCGGTGACGCGAAGTGCAAAGTGCGCCATCAAAGCGCCACATTGCGCCCATCGCCCACGCCACGCGCGTGCGCGTGCGCGCGCGCGCGCGTGCGCGGGTGCGAGTTAAGGGTGCTTCGCACCCTTTAGGGTCCCACTAGTGTTTGGCTCATGCTAAACAATATACAAGGAGTGCTCCTCCTTATAAACCACTTCATGTTTTGTCATCCCACCAATGTGGGACAAAACTTAATCCATTTTCACATCTTTGGTTGTTCCAACCTACAACTTTCAAGCTTCGATATCTCATTCATCTTAGCTCTATTTTGGACATGGTTTGATTCGTTGTGATGCTCTCAATATAGTACACAAACTCACAAATAATTATTTATATAACACATACATAAATATATTTATTTGAGTCCAAAATTAGTGAAAAACTCACTTTCACTACCATTTTTCCAACAAGAAATTGATGCCAAGTAACCGTTCTACAAGTTTTCAGCTGCACATTTAGAAATGAATTTGAAGATTCATTGCCACAATATATTTAAATATATTTTATTAAAGTCTTATGTAATTTTTTTTAATAGATTGCCCTCAAATTAACGTGTCAATATTATAAAACACACACATATATTGTATGTGTATGTGTATGGGTGGCTTTTTGTTATAAGCTATCTTTTGTTATAAGAAAATGTAGAAAAGTAGTTGTATGGCTCGTTATGAAACCGAGTGTGTAAAATGTATCATTAACCGGTTGGCAATTGTTCTATAACTTATTGCAACAGAAAGAAATCAGTTGCTAATTACTTTTACACTCTTGCTTCTTCTATTAGCTCTTGCCAATGATTTGGACATTCTTTTCCTAAGTGTGTTCTTAGAGACACGGCTTCAATAGATTTTTATTAGCATCGGTTTGCTATTAGAACCTTTTGCAGCCTAAGGTACTGTCAAAACAGCCAAGCTGCATGGGTCAGTTTACAAGTCAAAACGGTTGAGTGGGTGTTGGGTTTGTTGTGTTCAGTCATGGCAACTGTAGCGCCAGAAGGTTCCCAATAACTTGTACTTAATCCATAAATAACTTAACTTAAACATAATCCCTAAATAAATTGATAACTTACGCTTTCAGACCTCACTTTCTTTCGCTATTAAGCTAACCACAATAATTCAGTTAATTTAAACTTAATCCCTAAATAGTTTTAACCCTTGATTTCAGTTAACACGATACGGAAACCCTTTATAGAGATTGGTCTCATATTGAGTCTTTGTCAGGCCATTGTGATCAAGTACACATCTCACTATGAAGATCTGACCTCGCTTCTTTTCGCGATTAACGTAACCACAATATTTATTTTCTATCTAATTTTGATCGTCTTAAGTAATACTTCATGTTTATCGCTCCATATGGGTCAAGCTACATGTGTAAAGCTTTACCTTTAGTGATTATATTTCTAATAGTTTCACAGCAAAAAAAAAAATTTATCCTTAAACCTAAGATATAATGACTTTTTCATCTCATGCTTCTTTCATGTTCTTTTGTATATTTTGAAATGTTGCTCTAGATATAGACATATCAGCGTAGGCTAAATCTGAAAGAAGTTATTGTTGGAGGTTAGAGGACAGCAAAAATTCTACTCAATTCGATGTAAGGTTAAATTTCTTTCTTTAGTTCATTGTTATAATTAGATCATGTTTAAGTTTATTAATTCCATATTTGTTTATTATAACATGATTGAAGGTAAACATGATCATCACAGATTATTTTATGCATGGGATGACTGGATTCAAACTTTTTAAGGAAATCAAGGTTTGTAACCTAGATTTTGTCTCAAATTCTGCTATTTAATTCCAAAATTTGTGGTTACCTAACAACTACATGTTCATGATTTTTTAGAATTCTTATACATTTAATGAGATTCCAAAGTTAATGTGTCGGGGTTGTTGATTCGGTTTGTGGTGTTATGTGCTTCTGAGGCTGTTGAGGATGATGAGTTGGCTCCTGACGGTAAGAAAAATAAGATATAGACAGGCATCAGTATAATTACCGAATTGCAATGTAGCACTCTCACGGTTAAGATAGACAAGTATCCCCCTTACAAATGTGAGTTTATGGGTTCAAACCCTTGCAAGTGCAAGGTAAAGGCGAAATTAATGGTGTCGCCGTTCAAAAAAAAAAAAGACAGGTATCCATTAATGTATTGAAAAAAGTTCTTGCTTTCCCTAATATGGGTAGTTGAGATGCATGTGAAATTTAATAGACTTTACTTTTATTTGGTAATTTTTTTATTTACTTTTACTCAATTTTTTCACACAAGCTTCAGCGGATGCCGTTTTCTAAATCCATGGAACTTCACTAACCACCTGATTGCTTGATGTTATGTGCCCGTCGCGTATTGTCGACTCGGCCGCAACGGGCGGGTTCCCTAGGTTTTAAAAATAAAGTACGTAAAACCTATCATGTAACTTGCGGTAATAAAACATACGTACCCGCAACAACGCGCAGGCATTCACAGTAATAATAACAATGATAATCTATTTTGTCATATTCAAATTATAGTTGCCTCTCACCCTAACGAAGACTTCTTGGATATGTACATGTAGGACACTTGTATGTTTGATTATATATTTGTGTTTGCGAAGTTATGTTTAAGTTTCTGTATGTGGTTCGAGTTCTTATATGTATGTTAGATGTGTTCGTGCTTGATTGTGATTTATATCTACATGTGTTTCGAAATGTTTGTGTTTCAATTTGGATTCGATTTGAGAAAAAGAAGATGACGTGCATAGGATTTAAGTGTTATGGGTAGATACTTGGTTTTAGTGCTGATGAAGATGACTGTGATTTCAATGGTGAGCATGGAGGTTTTAATGGTGAAGACGATGGTTATGTAATTTGGAAACATAAAGGATGATTCTTATCAATTTTAAAGTTAAAGAACAATCACTAAAAAACGTTGTAAACATAAAGTACGATTTATAAAATTTTTCCTAAGAATAATCAAACCATTTATTAAAAATGTAGTTTGCATTAATAACAATAATACTAGCTAACATTTATTTTCATTCTTTGTTTCATGTAATAAAGGGGGTTAGCATTAACAATAATACTAGCTAACATTTAAGGCTAATGGGTGTGGTTTCCATCCCACCTCTGTCTTACCCATGTTCCCGTCCTAAACACCACCCTCTCCTATGTCTTCGTCCTATATGTCTTATTTGAGATATGAAAGACGATCAATCATTCATTTAATATTATTACTTTTGTTTACTTTTAGTATTATTATTGAATTTAATATTATTAATAATAAATGGGGGAGGGTTGTCTCTACACCCTTGCTTTGTCCCAAAAAAAAGAGAACATAAGTCCTATCTTATGTGACATCCTATGTGGTAAAGAGACATTCCATTTTAAGTGTCTCCACACCACTAGCCTTTCATTCTTTGTTTCATGAATACATGAGAACTAATCAAATTTACATTTTTCCTTGTAACGAACAAATTAAATTACTCACATTATAATTCACTGAACATCCAATTTTCTAGACCATTGGAAGAACTTAACTCAAAACAATTAAATAATAATCACATACTTCTATTCTTAAAAAATAGGAAACACATTATCAACCGCAAGAATTTGGAAGCGGGATTAGTACAAATGATGTGGTTGAATTTTTTTCACATTTAATGAGGTTAATTCTTTTTCTCAAATTTGAGCATAGTGGCATTGTGTAATATATCAGGCTTACAATGTTTTGCATCAAGAATATTTTATTTTATTTATGACAATGATGAATTCTCACCTATATTATGTTGATAGATTTCAATGTTATTGTTTTTTTAAATTGAGCCAATATGTAACTTAACATTAAGAGTGAAAGTATCTCATTGTGTTGCCAAAGTATAATTAAAACGACTTAAGAGGCTTAATCTGCCTAGAGGTAAACCACCTTGGGTAATGTCTTTCATTACCCACACGTTTAGAAACATTATATATGATGTTTAGACCAGGTGAAATGGGTGTGAAATGCCACCATAACGCCCCAAACACCGCTGCCCGGGGGATTTTGAGCCTTTTTTTTCCTAAGCGTTGAATTTTTTATACTTGATTTGGGCATGAAAGGCTTGAACCAATCACCTTCCTCTGCATGGAAATAGGGTGTGGAATGCTCCCAACCACTACACTTGCCTTATAATCAGACAATCATATTATAAGCCTTGCAAGCAACCTTATGACATCCATCAAAATGAAATGTCAACTTTTCAAGCAGGATGAAGGTAAGTGACATAAAGTAATATCTTTTCATTTGTGGTAAGTTCTTGTCTCCTACCATTGCAACTTTTAAATGAAAAGTCTTCAACTAGATTTTATCAATTTTAAAATTTAAAATTGGTTAGTTTCCAACTTGTTTAACACCTTTGTAACTTTACTTGTTAGACTATGAGGTGTGGTTCCCCTTCCCCCTTCCTTCCCCTTGTCCACATCAGCGCCACATCATTTTCCTATTCTCCTTCCCCTTCTAGGGGAAATGGTTCCCCTTCTTCCCCCTTCCCCTTTTTATTATTTAAATGAAAAAAAAAAACAAAAAACTAAAACTTTGAACGGTTATAACACACACACAAACAAACAAAACCCATTCCTCTCTCCTATCATCATCTTCATCATCCTTCACCCTCACCCTCACCAACAACCACCGCCCCCTGCACCAACCGCCGCCACCGTCCGCCGCCCCCTGCAACAACCTCCACCGCCGTCGTCGTCTGCACCGCCGTCGTCGTCTGCACCGCTGTCGTCGTCTGCACCAGATCTGCTTCTCTCTCTCTCTCTCTCTCTCTTTAAACACCTCTCTCTCTCTCTCTTTAAACCCCTCTCTCTCTCTCTCTGTATTTAACGTTAAAAAAACTTTGGGAAATGGGACGGGGAGAACGGGAAGAATTCCCCGAGTTCACCGAAGCTGGAGCGGGGGGGGCGGTGTTCCCCTTCGGGGAAAGCTCCACGTCAGCCTTCCCGACCCTTTCCCCTTCCCACACCCCACAGTCTTAGGATTTGAAGAACCATATTAATTACCTTGTAATTAATGATTGTTTAATCACTTTTATAATTCCCTATTAATTCACTTGATTTGACTTAAAGGATACTTGATGGGTTTGCTTTGATTCATACATGAAGTAATTCAATGAACATTAAGTAGTTCTTTGAGATTGTGAATATAAATGATTACAGAAGGTGACTGCGCATTTGGTCGTGGAAAGCTATGTAGGATTGTGATGTAATAGTTTTGATCCTTATTTGATCTTTCTTGTATCTTTGCATTTATTCATTGTAAACTTGCATCATATCTTGAAGTTTGTAGGCCTCGGCCATTTTAGACTTAAATCACACGTTTAACTTTAATCTTTGTAGGCCTGAATTTGAATGTTGAATGATTACTTAAAGTCTAATCTGTTTAAGTTTTCAAAAGATATATGTTTGAGTTCAACCATTCTTGAATGCTTTTATGGGTCTTATTGACTCATTTTCAATCTTCATGTCAACTCTTAATTGTTGTTTGATCAATGCAGCATGTATTAGTTCTGTATTGATTCCCCACATTAGGCTTTGATGATTCAAACCGAGTCTTGATCTTCCTAGAACAATTATGTGTCGGGTTCTTGCACGTATTTATCATATTTCATTTGATGATTTATTCAAAAAATTTAGCTTTAATGAACGCTTGTGGCATGTATGGACTTCCTGTTGAATTCATCTTGATGTCTTGACATAATTGATTACTTGATAACCAATATGTATACTTGGCTAATGAACAATGCCATTTCTGAAGGAATTCAAACCGTGACTTTCTCAATGATTTATACGGTATAAATAATACAATATTATCTCCTATCTGTGGTAACGGATAATTACAATAAATACAATATAAATCATTACTAAATATATGTTAATCTATTACACCCCCGTAGTCGAAGCGGGAGGTGATCAGATGCTGAGACTGGATCTGAAATCTTCAAATAATAAACGTGGCAACCCCTTTGTAAAAATATCCGCAATTTGATATCTGGACGACACATGTAGAATACGCACATGACCACGTTGAACCTGTTCCCGAACAAAATGAATATCCAGTTTGATATGTTTCGTGCGTTGGTGCTGAACCGGATTGCCTGATAGGTAGATGGCGCTGACATTGTCACAATAAACCATAGTGGTGCGTGAGATGGGAACAGATAACTCAAGAGGCATGTTTCGTAACCAGCAGATCTCAGCAACGACATTAGCCACACCTCGGTATTCGGCCTCTGCACTAGAACGAGACACAGTGGTTGACGCTTAGAGGACCACGAAAATTAGATTGTCACCAAAATAAATGCAGTAGCCACTCGTGGAGCGTCTAGTATCCGGACAGCCAGCCCAATCGGCGTCCGTGTATGCGACCAAGGAAGAAGCGGCCGATGGACCCAAAAATAAACCATAGGAGACCGTACCCTATATGTACCAAACAATTCTCTTCAGAGCATTCCAGTGAGCAGTACAAGGTGCGTGCATGTGCATGCACACCTGCTGAACAGCGTAGGTGATGTCAGGGCGCGTGAAAGTAAGATATTGCAAGGCCCCAGCTAAACTGCGGTATAAAGTAGGATCATGAAACAAGTCGCTAGGAGCATTACCAAGTTTGGCATTGGTATCAACTGGTGTGGCAACGGGGTTAAAAGATTGCATACCAGCACGGGCAATGATATCTGTCGCATAGGACTGTTGCGAAAGAAACATGGTGTTGTTATGTCTCGAAATGGAGATGCCCAAAAAATAACTTAGAGGACCCAGGTCTTTCATGGCGAATTCACTAGCAAGGTTCGCCATAAGACGTTGACGAAGACTGTCGGAAGATGTAATCAGAAGAATGTCATCCACATAAAGAAGTAAGTAGGCAGTATCAAGGACCTGATGAAAAGTGAAGAGAGAAGCATCACATTGACTATGAAGAAAGCCTAAGGTAAGAACATAATCAGTGAACCGTTGATACCATGCTCGTGGAGCTAGCTTGAGCCCGTATAAGGACTTGCGTAGAAGGTAGACATGATCAGGAAAATTTCTATCCCTAAACCCCATTGGTTGATGCATGTAAACAGTCTCATTTAAATTGTTGGGTAGAAAAGAATTTGTAGCGTCCAACTGATGTACTGCCCAACCCTTAGATAATGCAAGTGAGAAAACTGTGCGAATGGTGGCTGGTTTGACAAACGGGCTAAAGGTCTCACCGCAATCAATGCCCACCTGTTGTGAACGACCATCACACACTAGTCTAGCTTTGTCCCTCTCCAGTGTCCCATCTGACCTATATTTATGTTTGAACAACCACATGGAACGAATAATATTCATGGTCGGGTCACGAGGGACTAACTCCCATGTACCGTTTCTAATTAATGCATTGTACTCGGTAGACATGGCAGAGTACCATTCCGGAATGGCCAAGGCATCGAAAGGGTTTTTGGGAAGGACGGTGGTTTTAGTGGTGGCGGTGAGGTTAAAAGGTTGTTTTGGCTTGAAAATGCCGCTCATGGAGCGGGTGTGTATGGTGCGAGTGGTGGGTTGTTCGGATGTGGAAGGTGGGTTCTGGTTTGATGCGGCGAAAGATGAAGTGGGTTCGGGTATGGGATTTGGGTTTGTAGTGGGCTGGGTATTATGTGGGAGGTGGCTGGCCTGAGCACCAAGGGATAGAGATCACCGCTGTTGTTGCATCGTAGGAGTGGTGCCTTGGTCTTGTAATCCTTCACAAGAAAACCAAACGGGTCAAATTCGACAGAAACGGAATTATCCGTGGTAAATCTATGAACAAAAATTAAATTTTTGACAAGTCTAGGTGAGTATAAAACATTTTTAAGGACAAAAGGTGGGAATGGTTTGGGTAGGTATTTAGTGCCTTGACCGAGTACCGGAATAGTATCTGCATTACCTACAATAATATTACGAGACAAGCAAGAATTGGAAAAAGTATGAAAGTCACCTTGCTCGTGAGTTATGGTGGATGATGCTCCTGTGTCCATGTACTGTGTCGGGTCCGATTGTTGCAGGGACATGGTGTAAAGGGCCTGCTCTATGTCAGTTGGGCTGTATGCATTGTGGGCATGTTGTGGTTTCGGGCTGAGGAGACCGGGCTGGGCATTTGGATTATAGGTGGGCCTATTGGATGTGGGTTTTTATTCATGCATAAAAAAAACACAATATGTTCAGGTAATTTATTAATCATGTCTAGGCAAGTCATTAATCATGTTAAGAAAGTATATATATTTTTGAATCCACTATTAAATATAAAAACTCGCTAATACATATATATTCATAGATGTAGTCAGTTTGGTAAGATTTTTTTCTTGTATTTTGATTGGTGTTGCAAGGAACATTATTTACAAAGGTTGCTAAGCCGGCTAGATGTAGCCTATGATTGTTAGAACCAGGTAATTAACATGGGATAAGTGATAATTAATCACCCCATCATGCACGCCTCTTAGATCGTTTTTAATGTATGTACTTTGAAATCGACTAACATGTGATGATTACTGAAATAGATATTTAAATTATGTATAGTAGAGAAAATAGCCGGGACACATAAAAAGTTACCATCCTGCAATCTTTACAGTCGATAGTAATTAGATCATTTTCATTTATTTTTAAAATGGATATTCAGTGCTTACCTATTGATTGTTTTATTCGGTGTCACCCCAGGTGATCAGTTATATATCCATTATAAAGATTAAACGAATCTGCCATTCTTTCACATATGCTCATTTTATACATCATCATCGCCTATCATCATGACATATTGTTTAATACCAATTTGGTTCTTGTTTCCAGGTTCACATTGCAGCTTTTGAGTGTCGTGAGGAAGTAACAAAGTTGTATAGAAACTTAACTCGAGCAAGAGGTGTACACGTAGAATTAGAAGTGAAGAAACAACGAGTATAAATGGGTATGGTGTTTACCTCACAGGAGGTACTTGGGGTGATACACTCGTGTTGTTGCAGTATATAATCATTTGCTCTACACCTTGGTTGGATCTGAACCTGTAAAAGAAAGTGTGGGCCGCGTGAAAGGAGGCGACCGCCTAGAGTTACAAGAACTCGTGATAACAGACACAAAAATGGTGTTTGGCCTAATATGTTGTAAGTGTGTATTCGAGAGAATTTTGATCCCGGAAAAAAGGAGGTGTGAGGTCCTTTATATAGGGAATACATGAGTCGGTTACCATTAGCCCATAACCACGACGATGGGCTTGGGCCCGGGTTATGGGCTTGCCTTCCTTTTGGCCCAATTTGTTAGCTTTGGACTAAGGAATACATAAAGCAAACTAGATGTAATAAATGCAAGAGAGAGAAAGGGGTACCACGTGGTGCGTCGCGAGTGGCTACATGGGATTCCTTTTCTTCCCGCGTCAAGGCGTGTCAGGCGGCGCTAGTCTGTGTCAGTCTGCTCCTGCTGGAAAGTCGTCTAAGGTGACGCCTAACACAAAGGTGTTGAGTGCAGCAAGTGGAGATAAGGGGAGCTACATCTTCCCTGCTGGCGCTTAGACTTGGCGCGCCCATACTGACACACGTCAAGTTGTGGTTGGTCCGCGGCAAATCATCGCTGAGTTGGGCGATGGGTCCTACGCGGGTAGATTGTAGTCATTACACTCCACATGATGCCTTGTAAGTCTTGGGCTCCACGGATGTTGAGATTCTGCGGAGGTCTGTTGTCTTCTCATAATTGGCCATTCAAATGGCTTGTTATCGGCGGAGGTCTTGTAAGAACGATGTTGTGGGGTAGGGTCCATCTTCGCTCTAGGAATTAGGACCCTACCCCTTCAAAAAGTAACTTTTATAAGTTATCGAGTGTTGATCCTTTACACATAACGCTTTAGCGATGGATTTGGTCCAACATGCATGGTCGGTTCGGTATATTCCAAACGAGGGTGAAGAAGAGGAAGATGACAACGAAGGCGGAGTTGACGACGATGAAGACGAGTTTGACGAAAGCGAGGAATTTTAGTATCATTTGTGTTTTTTTAGTATTATTTATTTTTTTAGTATTATTTGTAATGATATATTAGGGTAGAGATCCTAAGAAAACCAATCCCCATTTGAGAACTGAGAGAACCATTTGGACCACACATTTCTTTAAGGCAATTTATTTTTTGCTACATCGCAGCTTTATATGCAAGAATAATTTTTTTTATTCATTTATACGTATGTGTATATTACATTTTCAGTTATGCATATGTGTATAGTGTCAAACATATATGTATGATACTTATTTTTTAAACTCTATCACGTATAGACATGTATATAAATTAAAATAACATGCTCTTACTCACAATCTTTTTTTCTATACATGTATGTGAAGTCGTTTCAAAATATTTGCACATGTATGTACATTACAAAACATGTATGTACATATATGTAGAACACTAGTTTTTGTAGTTTTAGACATATGTATACACATATGTATATGAAAAATAAAAATAAAAAAATTCTTGTAAAAAAACTTGAGGCTAAGCAAAAAAAAATTGCCTTAAAGAAATATGTGTTTCATAATGGTTCTCTCAGTTTACAATTTGGCCAAATGTTCTCATTTTAGACAAATCCTGAAATATTATTTGTTTTAAATTTAAAAAAATAATAATAATTGAGTAATGATTGGAACGGGTTTTGTAAGGCTTGAAACAACTACACCCTTATTTTTATTTCAAGAACAATGTGAGACCCACATGCCACATGTCACACAATACCCCATAATAGGGCTTAAACTTTCAAACTCACCACGCATGGTTTTATAACATATCATCAAATATAAAATAAGTACAAACACGATAATGATTTAAATGAACATTGCCAAGCCTGTAAACGAACCGAACAAACATGAACACAGGCGTGTTCGTGTTTGTTCATTTAACTTTAATCGAACACGAACACGAACACATAATCGAACACATTTTTGTGTTCGTGTTCGTTTATTAAGAAATTTGCCGTGTTCGTTTATGTTCGTTCATTTAAAACCTAAACGAACAGTTCGTGAAAATAAACGAACACAAATAAAAACAAGTTAATAATGATTCATCACAATTCAACCAAGTCTAATACATCACAATGCAACCAAATCCAAATGATGAATACGGCGACGCTATGGTCTGTGGAGACGGGGATGAGGGAGACGACGACGCTGTGGAGGCTGATGGCTGAAGAGTGGAGACGAAGTTGTGAAGGCTGGAGACGGGGTCGTGGATGGCTGGAGATGGGGTTGTGGACGGCTAGAGGCGGGCCTGTGCAGGTGGTCGGCCGGAAGTAGAAGAAGGTAGGGCTGTGGAGTGTGGAGAAGAAGGGAGGTGGCGCTGTGAAGTGTGGATAACGTCTGATAAGTGATATTGTTAGAATATTAGGGTTATGTTTTTAGAACATATGAATTAAGATACTTTACAAAAGAAAATAAATAATAAAAATAAGGTTAAGTTTAATAAAACGAACATAAATGAACACAAATGAACGAACATAAACAAACATAAATTAACGAACATAAACGAACGTTCATGAACATAAATGAACGAACAAAACATGTGTTCATGTTCGTTCATTTAATTAAACGAACTTCCCGCCGAACAATTCACGAACAGTTCATGAACGTTCGGTTCGTTTACAGGCCTAAACATTGCTAATATAGTCGATGACGAATATGTTTGTGTAAGAGGGGACTCAATACATATTAACTTTTCTAACAAAATATTAATAAATTTACACTGCTAAGAGAGGCGAAGGCACTTCCTGGACTCCCCTATTCTCACCCTGAAGATAGTTAAAAAAATCAATTAACAAATGATTTTACTAGTATCTGCAGCAATTATTAATTATCATAGGGAGTACAAATTTATTATTTTATGTATATATATAACTTGTCATGCAATGGATATAAGCCTATAAGGCACCAAAACTCTGTCAAGTAATCATGACTATGCATGCCAAATTACTGATAACAAGTACGTCCAAAACAATGGGTGTAAATCCTTAAATAGTTAAATTAACTATGGAAATAGCTATTGCATTAGGGTGGATGGGGTGGTCGGACCACCACACTATCACACCTAATCAGGCAATTATTTTGTGTCATTACATTTCATCATTAAACCTATGTGGCGGTGTTCACATTCCATCACATTTCATCACTAAACTTTTTTAAATAAACTAAAAACATTACATTTTATAAAGTATAATTGGAAAATAAATCTATTTAATAAATTTAATAAATAAAAAATATATAAATATTTACTGAAAAGATTATTTAAATATTAAAAAAAATTTATTTAACTATTTGAAAAAATTATTTAACTATTTAAACAATTATTTAAATATTTAATAAAAAATTATAATTCAAACGGTTACTTTTCAAACGGCTACTTTTCAAACGGTTACTTTTCTAAGCCTATAAATAGAAAACGGAACACTCATAGCCAGTCACAATTTGATCTCACAATTCAATCTACACACAAGGATATGGATGGTGGTTATCATAATGATTCAGCCGGTCCTTTAAACCTCAGGCGATACTCTCGTCGACGACGACGTTCACAACCACTGTCCTCTCCTTCTCCCCAACCTCAACCACTGTCATCTCCTCCTCCTCCTACAGTATACACTCCTCCTCCTACAGTGTACACTCTTCCTCCTATGGTGTACACTCCTCCTCCCCAACCGCAACCATTGTCATCTCGTCAAGTAACCCTCGTTCCTCCTCTACCAGGTTACACTCCGCCAACTCCAGATGCTCCTCTCACAGATGAGGAATGCATCTGAGGCTGTTGACTATACTATGGCTGTCACAGGATTAGAGTAGCTACAGCTGGTGGAGACCCAGCCCAACCCTCCTACTCCAGAACCAAATGAAGAAGGTTATGAAGCAGATGTTGCCGAGGAATATATGAGTATGGATGATGAACCATATTATATGCTAAGTCCTGACTATGGCTGCATCCGCTTGGATGCTAGGTCGGACGGTCGTGATAGCGATCGTTTTGTGTCGTCGACGGTGTATACACTGGAGGATTGGGATAACTATTCTCCGTAGAAGAAATTTAGGTTTAATTATCTAATGTTTTAATAAGTAATTTATGATTATGTAATGTTTTAATTTAATAAGTAATAGGTCACGCAGTGAAAGTATCGAAATACGACAAGAGATTTTGTTGGATCAGTGGCTTATGTTAAGAACACTTATGTGTATCAGATTTATGTAAGAGTTAATAAGCAGCGGAATAACAAGTGTTCTAAAGATTAAAAGATCACTTTTAAGAGGAGTTATTACTCCCCCTTGACTGAATAATAAATGAGAAACAATAAAGCAGTTCAAGTATAAAGCAGTAAATGCAGTTTATGTTTCTCAGATGTGAAATGGATTATAAGTTAAAAAGCCCGAAGGATTTCAATTTAGATCAAAGGAATTACACAAAATCACATATCTAAAATAGATGAACAAACTCATCTATTTATAGACCAATGTACTAAACCATTGTCTGAAGTAATCTAAGATATTTAACAAAGACATTATTGAAAGATAAGGTTACAACAGTCTATACATCGAAACTTGAAATCAAGACTTTAACAAAACAATATAATAATAAAACTGCTGATCTTCAGTCGGTTAGAAGCTTCTGAACACAAAGTGCTGATGAGTGACAAACTGCTGATGAGTAGTTTGTCTTTAGTAGTTCTTCAGTGAAATGTCTGGTTAGACTTCAGAACTTCTGATGAGTTACTCTTCAGTACTTTGCATATTTGTTCTTCAGTACTTCTTCATTCTTCTTCAGCAGTTCTTCCTATACTTAAGCAGAATATGAATTTGGACTAAGGTTATCAAAAGGTGGTTTCTTCAATCCTCTTTGTCCCAACAATCTCCCCCTGGATTGATGAAGCCAAAACCTTATCCAATCTTTATTGCTGATCTTTTCTCTCTTCTAATATCCTCCAGATTTCTGCTGTCGGGGTAGTAAGAGTACATCTTTGTTGCTCAGTGAGAGGTCCAAGTTCAGATGTAAGATGTTGAATTGTAAGAAGGTCTTTGGAAGATATAACACTCAACTCGTTTGAGTTTTTGTAGACCTTACTTGAACGATCTCTCCTGGTCACAAGTACTGAGTTGGAATCAGTAAAGGACCACTTAATGATGTTTACCTTTGACCTGTCAAAGTCAGAGGCATAGGAAACCAAGCCTGTTTCCTTAGGTTGACCTGAGGATGATTGAGGGATGTCTTCAATTTCAGTGACTCTCAGGTGAGATTCTTGACTACCTTGAAGTTCAGCACCACTTTGGATAGGCATGTTGGGCAAGTGATGTTCTGTAACAACTCTTGTGTGTGTCTTTTCTTGAATAGATTGTTGTAACTGATAAGCATAAGTAGCCTTGTCTCTGAATTGTGTTAAGAGGGGTTTTTCTTGTACATCAAAGTCACCATGCACTAACTGATTTCCTTCCAAGAGTACCATCTTGAAATCAGTCTTCACAGTGGGTTCACCCTCTGCTTTTCTCTTTGTGGCAGGCTTCCTTAGTGCACCAGAAGATCTCCTTATGATAGAAGTTGGTTGGACTTCTGGAGTTTCAAATCTCTCTGGCTCTGCAGCTTTACTGGCCTTGTATTTCTTGTAAGTCTCATAAAGTGTTTGTTCCTTCCATTTGGAGACTGAGGCCTTTGAACCATAGCCATTTGCCACTAATTCTTCTATAACTTCTGCTCTTTTGGCTTTCCTCTCATTCTCTGTTGCTATTCTATCAGATAGCATTTGAGCTCTTCTTGTCAGTTCTTGTGTTGAGAGTCTTTTGAGAGCCACTTGTTTGGATTTGGAGTTCTTTTTAATAAAAGTAATAAGCTGTGCTCTTTTGTCTTCTTCTGCAACAGCTTCAAGTGCTCTTTCTTCAGCCTCAAGCTCATCAAGCTTTTCTTGATATTTGATTAGTTTCTCTTGAAAGTTCAGATCATCTCTAGTCTCTAGGCTGTTCCATACTTTGTCTTCTTTTGCCTTCTTTGCAGCCTCTTTTAAACTCTTCTCCAATAGTTCTTTAGACATGGCAATGGGAGTAGGGTTTAAAACAATTGTGGAAGTTGTTGTAGGCAAAGGAATGGAAGCAGGTTCTCTATCAGGTGCCTTAGAAACTTCTGATGTTGGTTTTGGAGGTAAAACTGCTGATGAAGTAACTTGACTCACAACTACTGAAGGATTGTCTTCAGCAGTTTGAATAATGGGATCAGCAGTTTCCTCTGATGCCTTAGATAATGAGAACTCTTTTGCTACTTCTTTTCCTGGTCTTTGTGTTGGTTTTTCAGTTTCAGGATCAGGATTTTCTCTTGTTGTAGCAACTTCAGTTATTGGTTCCTTAGTCTTCTCCCCCTTTTTGGCTTCATCCACTTCTGGAAGCCTTAATGAGTGAGAAGTTGCAGCAGACAACCTTGCTAGTTGATCTTGAGTTTGATCCATCTTCTTGTTCAACTCAGCAAGTCTTGAATTTATCAACCCAAATTGGTTGTTAGCCTTTAACTCCCAAGCAGTTGTGAATTTCTTGAGTTGATCAGTGATAATTTGTTGCATTGTCTGGAACAGGGGACCATCTGGGCTGCATAGTTGGTTCAAGTCTATGCCAGTGAGCCCAGAGAATTGGGTAGGTTGTTTTTGTGAAGGGGGGCTTTTTGGGTGATCCTCAGATTTCTCTGAAGATGCCACTTGTGGGGATTTTTGGGCTAAGTGGTCTTTAACCTGATCTTTGGTGACCAGCTTCTTGAGCTTGGATACCTTAGATGCAGGACCTTCAATCTCAACCGTCAATTCTGTTTGTGGAATGTTTGATTCATCATCCAAGCTAATGGAATCATCTGAATCCCTGATTGTGTCCTCAGAGAGGGCAGGATCAGTTAAATCATGAGCTAGTCCCAAACTAGTAGTCTCATGAACCTCTTTGTCTTGGAACTGAGGTTTTCCTACTTCAGGCACTAGGCCTTCATCAGTAGTTGCCAAATTTGAGGTCTTAGCTATGTTACTACTGTCCTCAAGTTCACCACTGGGTGATAAGTGAGTAGTAGCAGCCTCAAAAGTACCAAGAGTTTCTAAGTTTGGGCTTATAAACTCTGGTCCATCCTCATCTCCCTGGTTTGGGCTAATAAGGTCCACATCCATGTCAATAGGAGAAGGCATCTCCCCAATTTGATGTGTTGCTGGGGGAGTGACATGTATTGGATGGGATCCTTTTAGTCCTGGGAGAAGTTGGGCTATTTCTATGGTTGTATGGGATGGTTCAGGTTCAGTAGTTGTAATGGGTAGGTGTTCAGAAGTTGGAATGGGTTCAGGTTCTGTTTCAGCAGTTTCAAAGGTTGGGTCAACAGTTACAGGTTTCTTAAATCTTTTTCTTTGAAAAATAACTGTAACTGGTTTTCTTTTAGGAGGTGGAGAAGGAGTGTGCTGAGAGGATGTTTCAGCCACATCCTTATCAAGTGCAGATTGCACATCAGCAGTTTCAGGGTTCTCCACTTCCTGAACTGTCTTTTTCAATGGTTTGGTTGGTTTTTGTTTTTGTTGCTTTGGCTTTTTGGTTTTCTTTTTGGGTTTGGAAGATGTGGGTTCCTTGGGGATGGGTTGTTCTTCCCCTTGGTCATCTTCTAGCACAAGTGCTGGTTTGTTGTGCCTAGAGAATACTTGTGAGGTTAATGGGTTTAAATTAGTTGTTTTACCCACAAGTACTCCCTCTCCAAGTTCTTTTATTATGCATTGCATAACAAATCTTGGGTACAGCAAAAACTTCTTTTTATCATTTTCATGGTGTAAAACCAATTCATTGAAAAACAGTTTTGATGCCTTAAAAGGTGTTTCATTTATGATTGAATGAAAGATTGGTTGAAAAGTAGAAGGCATCTGATCAATAGACCCAGTTTTTGGACTTAGACACATAATGATATAATGAAAAAGCAGTTTATATTTTGGGTCAAAATATTTCTTATAAACTGTTGCTTGTGCCAAAGTACCTTGATAACCACATTCTGTCATGGTTAGATGGATATCTGAGTTTGGAATATGCTCAGGAGCATTAGAATCCTTCAAACCAAGCCTGATGCTTAGTGTTTCCGGTGATATGGCCATCAGTTTCCCTTTTATAGAAGATTTGAGGGAGATCACTTCATTATTAACCGTCACCGTCTCTGTGTTAGCCCAGAACTCATTGAGAGTTTCTTCATGAATGGGTGGATCGATGGTGAAAGCTTCATAATATTGGGATTTCATGATGAGATCAATGATTTCATCATACTGGGACCAGGCTTCATCTTTCTCAAAGTAGCCTCGCTGATTATGTCCCTGTTTTAACACGAGAGCCATTGCTTGTTTGATCGAACGGTATTTTTAGGTTAGAGAAGGGGTTTTGGTTTTGATTTGAGAGAGAGAGAGAGGGAATTTTGCTTTTTGAATGGATAAGTGTTTGAAAAAGGTATTTATCAGAAGTTTTTAACTGACTATGTCAAACTTCTGATGAGTGAAAAGTCTGTTTTACCCTTTTTTTTAATGAAACTGCTGATGAAGTTTTGGTCATCTCTTCAGCAGTTTCAACTGCTGATGCAAATGACTTTAAAAACACTTAACTAACTTCTGATTCTTATCAGTAGTTATTTCCATTGTGAAAATTTCCCATTTTTCTTAAAAATTGTTTATCAGTAGTTTCTCTTTCTCAAATTTGGTCTTCAGAGGTTTGTGACAGATAAGTATGTAAGTGAAAATAAAATATGTGCAGAACTAAAAAGTGAAACACTTACAGACTTTCTTCTAAGTTTAACATCCCAAGCATGGATACTAACCTCTGAAAAGTTGTTGGATCAAGGGGTTTGGTGAAAATGTCAGCTATTTGATTAGCTGTTGTGACATGCTTCACCTCAATCTTGCCTTTTTCATAGCAATCTCTTATGAAATGATACCTGATTTCAATATGTTTAGTTTTTGAAAACTGAACAGGATTTTGAATGATGCTAATGGCAGATTTGCTGTCTACTAAAAGTGGAGTCTTGGTCTCTTTGATTCCATAATCAAGCAGTTGATATTGGAGCCATTGTATCTGTGAAGTACAGCTTGCAGCAGCAATGTATTCAGCTTCAGCTGTTGAAGTTGCCACAGATGTTTGTTTCTTTGATTGCCAGGACACCAGACAGTTTCCTAAAAATTGACAACCACCAGATGTTGATTTTCTTGACATCTTGCACCCTGCATAGTCACTATCTGAAAAAGCAGTTAACTTGGTATTGCTTGAAGCAGGATACCAAATTCCTAAAGTAGGAGTTCCTTTCAGATATCTGAAGATTCTTTTGACTGCAATTAGGTGTGATTCTCTTGGTGCAGATTGGTATCTAGCACAGACACAAGTTGAAAACATGATATCTGGTCTAGAAGCAGTTAAATACAAAAGAGAACCTATCATACATCTATACATGGTTTGATCAATATGTTTCCCTTGATCATCTGGTTCAACTTGTGTGATTGGTGTCATGGGAGTGGAACATGTTTTACAGTCTTGTAAAGAAAATTTGTTCAATAATTCTTTAACATATTTTGATTGATGTATAAATGTTCCATTTGATTGTTGCTTGATTTGCAGTCCCAAAAAGTACTGCAATTCTCCCATTGTACTCATTTCAAATTTTGATTGCATGAGTTTCTTAAAATCTTCACACAGTTTTGAGTTTGTTGAACCAAATATGATATCGTCAACATAAATTTGAACAAGTAAGACATGATTTCCAATATGTTTTATGAAAAGAGTTTTATCAATGGATCCCCTTGAGAAGTGATTCTTAAGTAAAAAGTTTGAAAGTGTTTCATACCAGGCTCTTGGAGCCTGTTTTAGCCCATAAAGAGCTTTGTCAAGTTTGTAAACCCAATCAGGATGAGAAGGATCCTCAAACCCTGGAGGTTGACAGACATACACTTCCTCTTTTATTTTTCCATACAAAAATGCACTTTTGACATCCATTTGATAAACTTTAATGTTGTTGGAAATTGCATAAGCTAAAAATAACCTGATAGCTTCAAGTCTTGCAACTGGTGCAAAGGTTTCATCATAATCAATTCCTTCCTCTTGGGAATAACCTTGTACCACCAGTCTTGCTTTGTTCTTGATGATCATACCAGCCTCATCTGATTTGTTTCTGAAGACCCATCTTGTTCCAATTGGTTGCTTGTCTTGAGGTAAGGGACAGATTTCCCAAACCTGTTGTTTCTTGAATTGAAGCAACTCTTCTTGCATTGCTTGCACCCAATTGTTGTTTTTGAGGGCTTCTTGATACTTCTTTGGTTCCAACTGAGAAATGAATGCTGAGAAGAAGCAAAAGTTGGAAAGCTGGTTTCTTGTGAGTACCCCTGATGCAATATCACCCATGATTTGATCCAATGGATGATCTTTGTGTTCAATCAGTTGTTGTAGACCTGTACTGGATGATGGCTCTACAGGTTCTTCAAATAAACCACTGAGATTGATAATATCTGGTTCAGCTGTTATTTGAACTTCAGGGGTTTTAGGTTCAGCTGAATCAGTAGTTTCAAAATGTTCATCAGTAGTTCCTGAAGTTGAAGCTATTGAAACTTCTGAAGGTTTAATAGTTGATCTTCTGACTGTGTTTGGAGTCCATGGTGCAGGACTATCATCTTCAAATCCTTGAAAACCATTTTGAGGAGGTTTGGATGATTCAACAGTCTTTTCAGGTCCGAAATGAAAGTTGTCAAGATCAAATAATTCAGCAGGATTTGCTGGAATAAGAGTGTGTTTTGATTCATTGAACTTGACATTCAGTGTTTCTTCTACTATCTTGGTTCTTGAATTGAAAACTTTGTAAGCTTTTCTCAAAGGAGAATAACCAAGAAAATAGCATGTATCAACTTTTGCAGCGAATTTTGAGATAGAGTCTTTGATGTTGAGGATAAAACATTGACACCTAAAAGCCCTGAAGAAGGAGATAAGGGGCTTTATGCCATGAAGAATTTCATAGTCAGTCTTGGTATGTCTCTTGTTGATAAGAACTCTATTCTGAACATAACATGCAGTGTTGACTGCTTCAGCCCAAAAATACAAAGGTAGGCCTGAATCAGCTAACATTGTTCTGGCTGCTTCTATTAAGGTTCTGTTCTTCCTTTCTACCACACCATTTTGTTCAGGAGTTCTGGGAATGCTGAACTGTCTAACAATCCCTTTAGACAGACAGAATTCATCCAGAGTTTTGTTCTTGAACTCTGTCCCATTGTCACTCCTGATGACTTTGACAGATAGAGAATACTGCTTCTCAACTTGTAGAATGAAGAACTTGATGATTTCAGCTGCCTCATCCTTGGAATATAAGAAGAAGACCCATGTGAATCTTGAGTAGTCATCAATGATGACCAAGCAATACTTCTTCTTACCAAGGCTCATAATCTTGACTGGTCCAAATAAGTCCATATGGAGTAGTTGAAGACATGCAGTTGTTTTAGATTCTTCAATAGACTTATAGGAGGACTTATGCTGTTTACCTTTAAGACAGGAAACACAGTGTTCTTTGCACTGATATTCCTTCAACGGTAGACCCCTGACCAAGCCCATTTTTGTGACTTTATTGATGGTTTTAAAGTTCACATGGCCAAGTCTCCTGTGCCAGAGATCATTTTCTGAAGTTGATGCCTTTGAGAAGAAACAGGCAGTCTTGTTCAATACTTTGTCTTTTTCAATGTCCACTGCATAGACATTGCCACACCTTTTGGCAATTAGCAAAGTATGATCTTCAATAATCTTCTCTATCAACTTCTGGCCTTCTGGTGATATGATCTTGCATGCTGTCTTGGTGAAAAAGGAGGAATATCCTTTGTCACACATTTGTGAGACACTCAGCAAGTTGTACTCAAGGTTTTCAACCAGATTGACCTTGTCAAACTGCATTTTGCCTGAGGATACATTGCCATATCCTAGCACATATCCCTTGGCATTGTTCCCAAAGGACACAGATCCTTCTCTTTGACTGATAAAATTGTTTATCAGGTATCTGCATCCAGTCATGTGCATTGAGCCTCCACTATCCACATACCATATGCTATTCAAACCTCTGGAGACCTTCTGCACAAGATAGCAAATTAGTTAGTTTTGGCAACCCAAGCCAGTTTGGCTTTGTGTTTGCTCTTGAGAACAGGTGCAGCTTGTTGTGGACCAATTTTAGTAATCCATGTCTTTTTGGCAATGGATTTGTCATTAAGAACAATGGTGGGTTCTTTTTGGTTTCCACCATCAACTTTGGTCATCAGAAGTTTAACCAGGTTTATCAAATCTTTAACTTCAGCAGTTTGTGAAACTGCTGATGAGTTAGGTATAACTTCTGAAGATGAACTTTGAGAAGATGACTTTTGTTGAGATAAAAGCCTCTTCTTAGAAAGGGTTTTGTTTGATTGTTGTTTGTTGGGAAAGAAAGTATTTTCAAAATTTTGTTTCAACTGTTTTCCCACAATCAGTTGTTGTCTTTGTTTGTTTAACTGATTTACCTTTCTATATCTGCAAAGTTCAGTTATGTGGTTAAACAGACCACATATTTCACATGCTTTTGCCTTCTCTTTCTTTTTAGATAAATCAAGAGAGCTGGAAGGAAATTTACTGACAAAATCAGCATTTTGAAATAGGTCATCAGCAGTTTTCAGGGTCTCAACTCCTGATGTAGTTGAAACTGCTGATGGCTTATTGTCAGTAGTTTTAACTTCTGCAGTACTTTCCTTTTTGAGAAAGTTCTGATGGTAGGATGTGCATTCCTCCATATCAGAAGTTTGAATCAATTTCATCCCATCATTATCAGTTTTGTGGGTGAAATCTGTTGGTGATTCAGTGTGGGTATACCCAATGCCAAACTTAACATTTGCTGCAGTTTGTTTGTTAAGCAGCATTTGGTACCCTTTACAAGACTCAACCCATTTTTCACAATCAACCTTGGTGTCAGCAAGCTCTTGTCTGACTTTTCCTAGGTTGTCTATCATTGTTTTAATCTGTGCTTGGGTTTCAATGGATTTATCATTCAGTTTAGAAATTTCTTTGTTTTTCAAAACAATTTTTCTTTCTAAATCACACTTCATCTGTGTGTATTTTCTTTCCATATCATTGGATTTGCCTTGTAAATGCACATTTGTTTCTCTAATTAAAGCAAAAGATTCTTTGCAAGATTTAGTGCAAAGCTTTAACAGAGATTGTTGTATACCTGTGTGAGAGCAGAATTTGAAGAGTATCCTTCAAAAGCCATTAAGGCAAAGTTCTTTCTGCCATTATCAGGTTCTCCCCAGTTGACATCATAGACCTTATTGTCTGCATCCTGACTGCATTCTGATGTGTCATAAGGAAGACTGCTCCAGTCAACATACCCTGATGTAAATAAGCTTTGTTGCTGAGGGGGTTGTTGAGTTTGTGCAGGTAGTTGAGCAGTTGGAAAAGGAGGCATCAGCTGCTGTTGTTGCTGAGCAGGCATCTGAACATATTGTACTTGTGGCACATATTGAACTTGTGGAGCTTGTGCTTGTACAAAATGAGCACTCCCTTGAGTTCCATTATTCCTATTATAAGAGGGGTTAAATTGATTTCCAGACATAGGTTGGTTGTAGCTAGAGCTTCTACACTCTCTAGCAAAGTGTCCCAACTTTTGACACTTGTGACATCTAAGTTTAGATTTGTCAAAACCAACTTTTGTTGAGTTGTTAAGTCCTGGAAATTTCCTTACTGACCTTTTATAAAATTTGTTAGTTTTTAAGCTTAACAAGGCCAGTTGGTGCAATATCTCCATTTCTTCCAAGTCATCACTGCTAAAATATTTTAAATCATCCATGATGAAACACATGTTGTCAGCAGTTTGACTCAGTTCTTCATTGTCATAAGCTGGGAAAGATCCATCTGATGATCCATCTGATGAGATCCCAGTTGTTATGTCAATGTGGTCAAAAGAACCAAAATTATTAGAACAGGATGGTGAGTCTTGTCCTAATAAGGCTGTGCTACCTGGAGTATAGTCATCAGCAGTTTTACCAGATTCTTGTAACTTTTTCTTTTGATTGATTTCTCTCTCAAAAGTTAGTAATTTACCATGTAACCTAGTTAGGTTCAAGGTGTGAAAATCTGAACTTGTTCTGAGGACTATAGAGTAAGTTTCCCATTTTGAAGGTAGAGACCTTAAAAATCTATGCAACATAGACTCATTTGAATAGGTCTGATTATTAATTTTTAACTCAGAGATAAGTGAAGAGAATCTTTCAAACTGTTGTGTTAAAGTTTCACCCTCTATGTGAGTAAAAGTTTCATATTGTTGAGCCAATATTTCTCTGATGTTGGCTATCACCTCAGCAGTTCCTGCAAACTGCTCTTTTAGGCAATCCCACAGCTCTTTAGCACTTTCACAGTGTAAAAGGCCAACATATATTTCGTTTGGGAGAGCCATATAATAAATGAGAAACAATAAAGCAGTTCAAGTATAAAGCAGTAAATGCAGTTTATGTTTCTCAGATGTGAAATGGATTATAAGTTAAAAAGCCCGAAGGGTTTCAATTTAGATCAAAGGAATTACACAAAATCACATATCTAAAATAGATGAACAAACTCATCTATTTATAGACCAATGTACTAAACCATTGTCTGAAGTAATCTAAGATATTTAACAAAGATATTATGCAAAGATAAGGTTACAACAGTCTGTACATCGAAACTTGAAATCAAGACTTTAACAAAACAATATAATAATAAAACTGCTGATCTTCAGTCGGTTAGAAGCTTCTGAACACAAAGTGCTGATGAGTGACAAACTGCTGATGAGTAGTTTGTCTTCAGTAGTTCTTCAGTGAAATGTCTGGTTAGACTTCAGAACTTCTGATGAGTTACTCTTCAGTACTTTGCATATTTGTTCTTTAGTACTTCTTCATTCTTCTTCAGCAGTTCTTCCTATACTTAAGCAGAATATGATTTGGACTAAGGTTATCAAAAGGTGGTTTCTTCAATCCTCTTTGTCCCAACAGATTTGACAGGTCACGTTTTTCATAACGAATGGATCTTGCAACCTTAGTTTACAATCCGCCGAGACGAGGGGATGCAACGTCTCAATATCTATGGGAATTGATGGAAAACACTTCGCATCAATTGTCGCCCAAATAGATAACTACTCTCATTGCCATGATAACGATGGCTAACATTCAACATTGCAACAGGAGCAATGGAATAGTCATCCAATGGATAAATTTAGTTTAACAGAATAACGTGATCATTCTCAGTAGTCAGTCATTTGAGCTTCGAGGGGATTTCAATGTCAGCAGATGGCGTCTTGCAACATTTGAAAATTATGGAACACACACTTTACGATTACGGTTCCCGAAGTGTGGTTTCACTCCCCAGGATTTATGACAGATTCAGACACAGCACACGCATCGAACATACTTGGGCATTCACCGACTAAAGTGAGACTACTAGTAACCCTCGAAAAACAAACAGTTGGATGCAGGTATAGGAGTCTTACGATGACCTTTGCACCTCAAGAATGTAGTATGACATAAGCATCACTGAGAAGTCTACCCCAAATTATCTTCCAGAATACGATCCAGCGCTATTGCAAGGGGTGTTGAACCATATCGAGCAGTGGCTCCCCATGGGTTAATCGTATGTACTTCCGAGTGAGTCCATAGCCAAACGAAGGCTTCGGCTTGGTTTTCCACTACACGCCGTCATCATAGCACTGGAAAATTTAACACTGCCTTGGTCGTGATCAGTGGCCGAAATATTTGACATCATCGAAAATTAGCAAAACCCTATGACTTGCAGATGTGCGATACGGCTGGCTGATTTCACAATCAGTCTACAACTACATAGGAACAACCAACACTGTCGATTCAGATGAGGGCTACTGAGCCTTCTAGATAAAGATGATCAAGCCTCTTAATTCAACAAGGTCGATTATGTCCTCAAATTGGAGAAAGAACACCCAGTCCTTGAAGACAACTTGGGCATGAGTTAGATCGAGAATGACTTACTCACAGTAACAACACAGCAGCACACAGGCCACGAGTCTCATAACTGATCCACATAGGGTCCCGTGCTCAAAAGGCACTGGTTTTGCAGGGGCACACCCTAGGTCTTCATTGGGTTCCAGGTATAACTATCACACTCTCAAATTTTCACCGCAGGGTTTATACTGCGAGGCGCGTGACATACCAGGATCCATAGCCATAAGTCATATGAACGACTCTAAATGCCCAAACCATTTAGTTCGTTTTCAAAAATCGAGTTTAGCGTTTAACCAAAAAGTTTAGCTAAGTTGCGGAAGCGTAAATTAAACACAATTGTTTAAGTTCATGCGCAAGACAACGCGCCCAAAATAAAACCATTGAATGTAAAGCAAAGTATAAGTTCAATAATGTTCATAACCCATGACACAATGATGCATGACCTACTCGTGCTCCAATCTAGCGACCTGCAAAAGCATGCTATCGTGTGTCAACATAAAGTTGGTGAGTTCACAAAGTAAGGTAAGTAAAAGTGTAGGTTTCCCAAACTAAGAACAACAGTTAGGTTTCCCAAACCCAAAAACAGTAATCAATAACCAAAACCACTAGTTTAGCGTATGCCAAGGGTAGCTAACCCATTGATGATAACTAAACAATGAAAGTACCGAACTACTATTTAAACGATGCACTCGCCCCGCGAGCTGGTTTTTGCCTCCCATCATTGCCTATCAATAATGATAAAATCTAAGGTCGTAGTTCACGCCCGGCTCCCAGCACGGTGTGAGGTTTGTCAAACCTAATAGTGCTATCAACTAGTAACCCTCTTGCCACCCGACAACTCATTCGGTATAGTTAAGGACTTCTGTGATAGAATGCAGTTTAGTTCATCAAGGACACAAAGTGTGAAACTAGCAAAACCCAATTCCTCCCAGGAATCAACCCATCCCAAAACCCGGGATAAAACAGTAGTCCCAAACCTGGACTAGATAAGTACGTAATTCCCAACCAGGAATTAATGTGTGTGTCTCCAACCAAAGACGCATGCTTTTGAGAAAAAGTAGAGAAACTCACCTTAGGTTGCAAGCTATAAATCTAAACTTTGCAAATAAGGATGCGCTACCGACTCCCTATTACATGTGTCATTAAGTGAGTAAATGTGTATAATCAATACACCATATAACCCGTTTGTCCAAGATGTTTTAAAATACGAAAACGTGTAAGTGACGCCTAGTGTTTCTATATGCACAAGTAGTCCCTACGAACCCGTTGGTGAACGTTACAGTTACATTAGTCATACACTTCAATTACATCTCAAATAATTCCTCATACAATTCCATGTCAATATCAAGTCATACAAGACTCCAATTAGGCACATAAGCGTACATAACATAATATGCGTTTTTAGGACAGATTATACGCTGTGAAAACAATTTTATTAAAAATACTTATACAATGAATTAGACTCCCAAATTTTTACTGAATATTTCAGGGAGTCTATAGGTCATGTCCATATTTTTGTTTCATGATAAAACTATACACAAAAATTATGAAAAATCACACAACACAGCTAGATCTAGAAAACACTCTTAACAGATCAGTTAGTAGAAAAATTCCCAAACATTTTATATTCATCCAAACGGGATGATTCCACCTTGAAAAGCCAAATTTCTCCGATTTCGACCTACTGTCCAAATTTCATAACCTAACTCTTTGTATAACTCACGTTATGGTCGTTTAAAGTTGACCCAAAATATTAATCCGAAAATCAGATTAGACCTTTAATCAAATAAAATTCCAAAAACATATCAACCGACATCCAAATCACATGATTTTGCCCATTCTAGAAAGCTAAGACCTTATACAACATGTTCATACCAAGAAACCATCAAAACAAGTATTTTAAAGCCACATTACAGACCCTACAATTCGAATTTAACATTCTGTCTAGATTTTAAGCATCTTACAACCCTAATTAATACAAGTCATATACGCATATAATCGATCAATAACACCCAACAATCATCATACAACATTCATAAGACATAAAGCTGATTAAAACTTGAAAGATACATCATAAATAATGTAGAGGAGAGAATTTGACAAAAACACAGGATTATATGATCATACAAGTTGCTAAACCAGGTGCGGAAACCCTAGCTTAGAACAAACTGATATAAACTCAATCAAAACACAATCAAGATCATTTTAAATGCTTTTCATAGATTAACTTGTTCAAATAAACTGTTACAGATCCAATACAGTTAATCTAACACACAAACTCTTACTCTCAAACCTCTCAGGAACACACACACAAAACACACACTCTCTATGACTCGTTATACATTACAAAAACTTGAAATCTATTTATACTAGCTGTACGTTCGCCCAGTCTTACTGGTCGAAGGTAAGCTGTTTCCACATTCGCCCAGGTGAACTGGTCGAATGTGTTCTTCTGTGCATTCCTGATCTTCATTCGTCCATGACAAAGCTTCCTTCGCCCCTTTCTATTCTCCTTCGCCCCTTCTGATACTCCTTCGCCCCTAACACATGTTAGTATCTAATCCTTAGTCGCAAAACGGCATCTACAAACTCCCCCTCGACTATTGATTAGATCTTTTTCTATCTTCATCCATGGCTTTGTTTAGCAGCTTGATTCTCAGAATACTCTTCTGCTCTTTCGTCATTTCCGGCTCTAACTTTCTCTTTCCCGGCTTTGACACATTTGCCATCTTAACCTTCTTGCCAAGCTTCCCTTCCAAATTACTTCCAGCGTTAATGTCATAAGCAAAGCAAACACCCACAACTTGTGTGTATTTCCTTGCTTGATCTGCATCGTTTGGCTCATGATGAATCGGATTATAGAATAACATGATGATGTCTTCGAAGGTGCAATTGATCAGCCACATAGGATCAAATACATGCACATGCTTGTATTTATCCTTTCCATCTCTCAACACAATCACCGCTTCTGCCTTCCTCCAATCATAATACCAAAATATGAAGTCAGCACTGAAGTGTTGAGGCATAGGCATTAAAGGTATCTTCCTCATAACTTCAGGTGCCTTATAAATCAAGGTAACCCTTTTCAACTTGGTTCGAGGATCAACATCCCTGTGAACTTTCCTCCGGGGATATTGAGGCTTGAATCTATTCCATCTCGTCCTACTCTCCCAAACCAGTTTGTCTGCACACCAACCGACGTGTGAATTATTCACTGAAGCACCAGACATAGGGAATCTGCATAGATCTCTAACCGCCCAGTACGGTAGAGTTAGCAAGTCAATGAATCTGTAGAAGTACAAGATTCCTGATTCCCACTTAGCAGCTAAGCACTTCAGCCTGCTCAAGTATGTCCACCCAAGAGCTCTACCTCTGAACTTTGCATTATGAAACCTGTAGAAGTTTCCTTGAGCTTCAGGCTTTGGTCGGTTTTCATCCATCATTCTTAGTTTCTTCAAATACTCTTTTAACACATCAGACTTGTTTGAAGATTCTGGCAAATCAGCTCCAAGTACTTTCTCAACAAACTCAGCACTTCTTTTTCTTGCCTTTCTCTTTGCAGACGTATTATGCCTTTCAGTAAAATCAGGAAACACCACGTCTTCATCATTTTGTCTGAAGTACTGTGGATATTCCTCATGCGTAATATCCTCTATCTCAACTTCCTCAAACTCAGGGGTTTCTTTATCATCAGAGTGAGTTCCAACATCCTTTTCAGGAATAGGTGGAATCGACTCATCAACAATGAATTCTTCAAATGTTTTTCCTACTCTCTGTGCAAGTCCATCCAATATCTCCTTTGCCACAGAAGCAGGTACTTCCCCCTCTTCAAGATCAGGATCGTTATATTCCAATTCATAACGCATATCATCTGTTTGGAATATTTCTGCAAAACGACCTGTGAACTCAATGGTCCACTCTCTCTTCTCTAACATGTCTTTGTATACTTGTTTTGCATCATCAGATAAAGACCTCACCTTCTCGTTCCAAAACACGGTCTCATCATCTACATTCTCTCCTTTCTTCTTAGAACTAGACTCACCTGTGTCTTTCTTCTTCTTAGAAGGTGGTCTTTTCTCAAAAGTAAACTTAGCAGTATCATCTCCTCCATCATTATCATCACTGCTACTACTATCATCATCCTTTTGACTTCCTGAACCTTCAACATCATCATCATCATCATTGTTATCATCTTCATCATCACTTTTATCTGATTCTTCATTCTCATCATCCTCATCCTCCTCTTTATCAGATTCAGATGGTTCAAAATCTACCTTTTCAACCTCTCTCTCTGCATCTTCTTCACCCTCCTTCAGCTTGGGTGCAACATTGTACAAGTCATTAATCAGATCACTAAGGCGTTTGTTTTCAGCCTTCAGCTCTTTGTTATCTTCCTTAATTGCCTTGTATCTGTTCTTATTTCTCAGAACTTTACCTTCAAGCTTCTGATTCTTTGCTTCAAGCTTCTTTACCTTCTCATCTATTTCATCTTGATTAGATTTAGAAGCAACAACTATCTGAAGCATTTTCTCTTCATTTTGCTTAAACTTGGCAATCTCAGCTTGTTGAGCCACAAGCATCTTCATCATATCGTCCATTCTTTTATTCATCTGCTTCATCACTTCATCATCCACAGTGATCTTCTTAGACTTGGATTTAGACTTAGATGGCTCAATCTCAGTTACTTTTCCTTTCTGAGGCTTAGTAAACATATCAAGAACATTATCCAGTGCAATGTTGAACTTATCCACTGGTAATGTTGTTGCCTCCACAGTCTTTTGTTTCTTTGCAGCTGGTGAAGATTGTTTAGATGATGTTCCAGCATCCGGTAATCTCTTTCCCTTCAACAGTAAGTTCAACTCCTTCTCTCTGAGTTGCTTAGTGCTTGTCTTCTTAGCCATAGATTTGTGTTTGGGCTTGGGCAGATTCACTACAACTGTTTCTCCTTCATTCAACTCATCCAGATTAACAGTCAAAACTTCATCTACAGCATCAATAGATTGCTTACCCTTATTAGCTTCTTCTATTGATCTATTCAGTGATTCAGACTCACCAACCAAAGTGGCCTTTTGTTTGGTAGTCCTGACATTCTCAGCATCCGAATCCCATTGTTCTTCAGTTTCAGTCTCCTCAGAATCAACAGACTCCTCATCTACCAAACTTGTACCCTTCTTTGCAGTAGTCTTCTTCCTCACTGCTTGTTGTTTTGAACTACCCTGCTCTGTCTTTCCCTTGCCCTTCCCTTTGGCTCCGGGATTGACAACTTGCCTCTTCCGTTTCGTGCTTGCATCAGCATAAACAAGTGGATCGTCATTGTCACTATCACTGTTAGGATGTCTTGCTAAATTCTTTCCAGGATCCTCGTAATCCTCTCTAGCCAAAGCTCCAAATAACCTTCTGTAAGGTGGTCTTTCCTTTTCAGGCACACCTTTATAAGCCTTCATTCTTGCTAAGGTTCTAACATTCATATGATCCATATTGAGTATCTGTGTTGGATCCTTCTTCAAGTGTGGATATTTGTGATCGAAGATCATCATCAGAAATCTAGGATAAAGCATAAAGTACTTCTTCTTCAAACCCTTCAGCATCTCCAACATATGATCTAAGATCATCCCAGCAACGTTAAATGGTTTATTGAGAGTCAATGCAACCATTAACGAGCTTAAACTTTTTCTCATCACATCATAACCACCACTAACACATCCAAATACTAGAATAATGACGTGAGCAAAATACTTGAACTGCACGCTCAGTTTCCCTTTATACATTGAACCATCAGTAATCGGTCCTTTGTATTTCATTCTTAGGAAACATGCTTTCTGCTCAGTCCAGGAAAGTTCTCTTGGATCCTCACTTGTTTCAAACTGTATCTGGAGAGCTTCTCTGATATCTGCTTCAGTGATAAACATCTCCATTCCCTGAATCTTACTCTTGATGATAGTCTGATTATCAAAGTAATCATACTTGGCGTTATTATAAAAATCCTCAACTATATCCTTGTAGATAATAGTTGGTGTTGCCAATGCATAAACCACTCTACATCTCTTCAAGAACTTAATAATCTCAGTGAATTCTACATTCTTCTCAACGTCTCCAAGGTACGCGCAACAGTTATGAGTCTTCTCAAACGGCCATTTAGAACCGCTTGATGATCCTTCCTCTTGCACCGTCTCTGGAACAGGATCAGTCACTTCAGTCTCCACTGGAATCTCAACATTAGCTTGTTCTTCAGCCATCTGGAATGAAACATCAAAATAAAACGTCAAAACACAAAATCGACAAAACTTGAAAATTTTTGACTTTTGGATTTCCACATTCGCCCATATAGAACTGGTCGAATGTAGGTTTTTATGACCGAAGGAATACAGATTTGGTCGAATGTAAATTGATTTGGTTAAAAACATTCATTCGCCCATTTTTACTGTTTCCTTCGTCCACTAGTTCTTCCTTCGTCCGGTCGATGACCCGAAGGTAGAAACTGTTTGAAACAAAAATTTGAAATTTTATCAACTCTGTTTTCAAGCCCTGATTTTGATTAAAACCAATCCTAATAAGGCCGATTATGCTTCGTCTATCATCAATTTACCCTAACATTCATTGTACATCAGTTTTTAAACGTAATTAGGGTTTTTATATTTCAAGCAATCAATCAAGCAATTTATCAGTGTTATAATCCTAATTCTTGAAACATTCTCCCCCTAAAACTGATGTGGGATGAATGTGAATCAAAATCAATCATTAAAAACCACTGAAAATCACTCAAACATTAAACCCTAGGTCCGGTTCAAAAACTCAACGATTCCAGGCTTGTTACTTGTCCATTACCTGTAATCTTTATACGAAAATGATCAGTAATAAGCAGGGATCAAAACACACAAGCAGAGGAAACAAAATCAACAAGGTCTTGTTATCGAAAGAATTTTGAAAAAATCGAACTGTTTGGTCGAACCTGGTTTGGCTTATTTATAGGCTTCCACCTTCGCCCATTTAGTCCGGTCGAATGAAGACACTTTCCACCTTCGCCCCTAATGAAAGGCCCGAAGGTGAAATGCTTCTACCCGAATGTGAAATGTGGATAAAAGCCACATTCGCCCAAACTGATATGGTCGAAAGTGAACAAAAATCCCACATTCGTCCCAAATGAAGGGCGAATGTAAAATGGAATTTTGAAAAATTTTGCCAAATTACAAATTCGAATCCCGTTCAACATTTTTCAATCCGTTAAGCATCCAAAACACAAAATTTCACATGTTAGAATGATACAAAGCCCAATTGGTGGTGTCAAATCTCAGAAATTGACTATCAAGCATCCCCGGTTATCAAAAATAAAGCAGAAATGCAAAAATTTTGGATTTTCTGAAATTTTATCAAAACACACCTAAAATCTTTTTGGATTTTGTATCTTTTTGACATTAAAAATAAATTGCAACAAAATAAAATGCATCAAAGTAAATGAAAGCAATAAACATTTTGTGAAATCCGGTCAGAGGATCATATCAGTTTTCTGAGAAATCTGATCACAGCGTTGATCTTTTTCATTAATATTATCATTAGAAACAGTATGTGATACGGCAATTGCTGATATTGTGGTCCACGTAAGCTCACATGCAGACAATTACGCAATGCTTTAAAATGATACGAGTTAGGTGTATTAGACTAACACGATGTGGTGCCCACACACACGACATACTCCCGTATCAAGTAATTGCACAAAGCTTCGTCGTAACGCGTGATTATGCCAGAGTTATCCGTAAAAGTTACAAAGTATATAGCACAGAGGTGTACAGGTCAGCAAATGAATGCAGCAGAGTAACATGTGCGTATACACTAGGTTGAGGCTGATATTAATCACTGATTTGCATCAGATGATCAATACGATGTAATAATGATCTATGATCAATTAAAACATAAAGTTCCTCAATTCGGTAACTTCCGGTTTTGGCAATTAAGCTCTTTTTAGCAAATATTCTGATAAAACTAGGTCCGTAAATCAATACGACAAAAGTTTATCAGAATATCCCGGATAACCATAACATAACGACCCGAAACCTCAGATTTTGGCAATCCTATCAAACGAAATTACGGTACTAAGACCATATGCCCATGAGGTGTTCAGCCACGAACGCGTAGTTCGTTATGTTTGTATCACTAATGCACGCAATATTTAGTCTACGAAGCCTATCAGCATATCACACGTAATCAACACACGCCTCATAAACTATACAATTCTTTAGCCTGTGTCAGATTCCCACTGATGTACTATCATTTCCTCTGTTTTACCAGGAAATCATTTTTGATTTTCTAATTTTTAGGTCTTTTTGAATTTTATATTGTTTTTGGCTTTTCTGATAAAAAGGCTCCCCCTAAAATAAAGAACATATTTTTGGTATTTTCATTTTCCTGAAAACAAAACAAAAACAAAAATTAAAAGAAACAATCCACTCGAAAGCATCAACTTCTTTGAGGATTTTACAATCCCCTCGAAAGCATCAACTTCTTTGAGGATTATGAAAGTAAAGAGAAATTCCCAATTAGCAAAGAGAAATTCCCAATTAGCAAAATATAAAAACTAAAAACTAAAAAACGATAAACCGAGGTGCCGATTAGTCCTGTTTTTCCTTTATATTGTTTACTTTTAAAAGATATTCAAAGCGTGAACGATCAAAAGCTTTAGTAAACAGATCTGCACGTTGGTAGTCAGTATGTATTTTGATCATATCGATCAATTCCTTAGCGTAACAATCTCGGATAAAATGATATTTGATCCGGATGTGTTTCGCTTTAGAATGATTTTCCGAATTTTTAGTTAATGCAATTGCGGCTTCGTTGTCACAGTAAATAGGAGTTTTTAGAAACTGCAAACCGTAATCCACCATTTGTTGTTGAATCCAAAGTACTTGCGAACAACAACTCGAGGCTGCAATGTACTCGGCTTCACAGGTAGATTGTGCTACGGAAGTCTGTTTCTTGCATTGCCAGGTGATTAACCTGCTCCCGAAAAACTGGCAACCAGCTGTAGTAGATTTGCTATCCTTGTCACAGCCGCCCCAATCTGCATCACTAAAAGATATGAAATCAAAATTATCATCATTAGGGTACCAAAGTCCTTTTGAAGGACAACCCTTCAGATATCTAAGGATACGCTTGACCGCCGTCAGATGACTTTGTTTCGGCTTCGATTGATAGCGAGCACAGAGACACGTTGCGTACATAATATCTGGTCGAGACGCCGTCAAATACATCAGAGATCCGATGATTGCTCTGTATGTAAAAGGATCCGTCAGCTCCCCCTTAGCGTCCACTCCAATCCCGTGATTGGGTTGAATCGGGGTATCCATCGGCTTTGAGTCCTCCATCTGGAACCGGCTCAAGATGTCGGAGACATATTTCGTCTGGTGAATGAAGATCCCGTCGGGTCTTTGGTCCACCTGCAAGCCTAGGAAAAACTGCATCTCCCCCATTGCGCTCATTTCGAACTTTTCCTGCATGACAGATTCGAACTCCCTGCATAAAAGCTCGTTAGTTGAACCAAATATTATATCATCAACATATATCTGCACTAGAAGCAAGTCATCTCCCGTCTTTTTCGTAAAGAGGGTGCAATCGACGAGGCCGCGCTTAAATCCTTTGTTGATGAGGTATGTACTCAGCTCCTCGTACCACTGTCTCGGAGCCTGGTGCAAGCCATAAAGAGCTTTGTTCAGCACGTAGACCTTATCCCGGTGGATTGGGTCCTCAAAGCCTGGTGGCTGCCCGACATACACCTCTTCCTTGACTTTACCGTACAGAAATGCGCTTTTCACGTCCATCTGGTAAACTTTGAATTTCTTATAAGAAGCAAACGCGAGGAACATCCGAATAGCTTCGATTCGTGCTACTGGTGCATAGATTTCATTATAATCAATTCCTTCGATTTGATGGAAACCCTGCACGACCAATCTGGCTTTGTTCCGAACAATTACCCCACGATCATCCTTCTTACACTTAAACACCCATTTGGTGCCAATCTTCTTTCTATCTGGCGGCAAATCCGTGAGCGTCCACACTCCTAATTTCTGGAATTGTAATAACTCCTCCTGCATAGCTTCCACCCAGGCATCATCCTTCAAAGCGTCCTTGTATGTCCTTGGCTCTACCTGCGACACATAACACGCAAACGACCAATCATTTTGACTACCAGATTGTTGAATTTTGGCATATAAAGCTAAAGCACCAAAACTCTCTGGCGTATTAACGCTTTTAAGCTGCCCTCTGGTCATAACACTACTTCCAGGATCACCAATAACTTGCTCCAGCGGGTGAATACGATGAATCCGAGATTCCGGATAATCAGGTACTTGCACTCCCGTCTGAACAGTCAAGTTCTCTACAGCATCCAGATCATGACCCATATTTGATGATGAAGCCACATCAGAAGTTGGAGTTGGGTTCACTGGTGGTGCCTCCTGTTCTTCAACTTGATCAAGAATAGCTTCTTCAAATTGTTCATCTTCAGATTCTGAAGTGTCTAATGAAGTTGAAGCCTCTTGAAAAATTTCTTCTTCTTGTATAGGAGCATTGGTATCATTAGAAGCTGGTAGGGGGTTCACGGTGATCGGACGCATCAACGGTGAAGTTGTTGCATTTTCACACTCGTAAAGTAATCTAATAACAGCTTCTTCAACCAAGCTATCTAGATTGAATGATTCAAAGAACTCTTTGTAATCAAACATCCAATCAGGACCCGTGCCTTGAATATTTTGAGTATATCGTTGAACGTCCACGTTAGCCCAGTCTTCCACACGACGAGTTCGCTTGTTGTATACCCGTTTGAGCGGGGTTGCATATCCAACAAAGTAACCCTCCTCGGCTTTAGGACTAAACTTTTCGCTTGGATTCAACATAGTGCAAGGCGCCCCGAAAGGTTCTAGATACTCTAAGTTCGGCTTCCTTCGGTGTAACAGCTCATAAGATGTTTTTCCTACTCTCTGTGCAAGTCCATCCAATATCTCCTTTGCCACAGAAGCAGGTACTTCCCCCTCCCTTTGAGATCAGATTCGCCCAAAAATCTCTCACCCGAATGTGAATTCTCAACAGAATGTGAAAATTATACAAACACTTCCTACGTTCGCCCAAATAGACCTAGGTTCGTCCGTGTGAATTCTACGTTCGTCCGCCCGATCTCCCGAGAGTAGAAAATAAGACCCGAATGAAGAAAATTCAAGTGAAACAACCTACGTTCGCCCTAAAACTTCTACGTTCGTCCAGAATTCCTATCACCTTCGACCTAAAACACTCACGTTCGCCCACTCAGTCCAGGTTCGCCCATATCTGACTTTTGAAAACGGTTACACTTTGAAAAACGGTTATTTTGATCTCTGATTTTCAAAAGTTTGTGGATTTGATTGATCTTGATCAGGTTATGCTTCGGAGATGATTTGGAACAACTTTAATACTTGGAATTTTGAATTTTAACCACAAAATCACCTCTAATTCTTTCAAAAACACACAAAAACCATTTTTAGTTGAAAACAGATGTGAATTGATGAAAATTATGTCCAAATCAGCTCTGAGTTTATCAATTTGTTGTTGTATGATCCTCTAGGCTCTGATACCACTTTGTAGAGGAGAGAATTTGACAAAAACACAGGATTATATGATCATACAAGTTGCTAAACCAGGTGCGGAAACCCTAGCTTAGAACAAACTGATATAAACTCAATCAAAACACAATCAAGATCATTTTAAATGCTTTTCATAGATTAACTTGTTCAAATAAACTGTTACAGATCCAATACAGTTAATCTAACACACAAACTCTTACTCTCAAACCTCTCAGGAACACACACACAAAACACACACTCTCTATGACTCGTTATACATTACAAAAACTTGAAATCTATTTATACTAGCTGTACGTTCGCCCAGTCTTACTGGTCGAAGGTAAGCTGTTTCCACATTCGCCCAGGTGAACTGGTCGAATGTGTTCTTCTGTGCATTCCTGATCTTCATTCGTCCATGACAAAGCTTCCTTCGCCCCTTTCTATTCTCCTTCGCCCCTTCTGATACTCCTTCGCCCCTAACACATGTTAGTATCTAATCCTTAGTCGCAAAACGGCATCTACAAATAACATCAACCATAAACCCTAGAATTCTAAACATCATAAACATGCAATATCATGCAACACATCAATTAACAATCATGTAACGTCATGTTTAACCCATTAAATCTTTATTAAACTCGAGTTTTAATCACTATAAAAACGTTTCAGACCTAGACAAACTTGATTATAAGGTTTTAAAACATATTATTGAAGATTAAAACACAAGGGTTTGACTGTTATACCAAAAGCACTTCAAAATACCAACCGAAGACCTTCCAAGCCTCCCGAATGATGTTTTTGAGCTTTACCAGGTGTTAGAGGGTATATTTTTCATGTGGGGGCTGTTATGGACGATTAGGATTGAGGTTATGAGGTGCATGGGGCTTAAGGTTGCTTAAATAGGGAGTTTAAGTTGGTTTCACTCGTCAAACTCGCCGAACGGCCGTTCGGAATGAGTGAACCCCCGTTCGGTCAATCTGAACCGTCGTTCGGATTGACAAGATTCGCTTTGGGCGGCCTAGTTCAGCGTCTTGCATGTTTTCTTCAATTTAATTGTTATTTTGGACCTTACCAAGCATAAGCCCACGTATTTAGACCCCAACCATCCTAACGGTTCATCGATTACGATTTTGATAACACGTTTAGTTTAAATCACATAACCACGTAGCAGTTTACACATAGTTTCACAGAAACATGTAATTGCAAATAATATCACACAATTATCTCACAATTATCTACTTTCTTGATTCACCAATGTTCAGGGTTCGATACTCTTGTATACGATCCGGTAATTCCTCGAATTACCATTTGCAGTTATTAACTTGTAACTGTGTACCATGCGACTCACTTAACTAATCCTAGTCAAGTGCAATGCTATGAACTATCATGTAAGTTAACTAGAGTTATGTTAAACTATTAAACCCGAAAATGCGGAGTATCACATCATCCCCAAGTTGAAAAGAATTTCGTCCCGAAGTTCAGTAAGTAACCAGTAAAGTTGGTGTCAAGTGAGTGTCAAGTGAGAGAAAATTCTGAAAAATTTTATGGGTGTCATAATAACATTCCACGCATCGTACCAGACATTCGTCGCTTCGGTAGGCAGTGCATACTCGTATGTCTGCTCCTTTGGAAAACTGTGTGGGGAAGGCATGCAACTCCTATACAAGGAAGCTTCCATCTCCCTTTTCCACCCGATGCGAGGGTTTACGTCAGATTACTCATATGAACAGACGTTCGAGCTCTTCTGTGTTCAAACCTTAGGGGTTATGTTGAAGAAAGCTCATTGGGTTTGCTTGGATCGAAATCAAGGGATATCAACAAGACCTCCCTTTCAACCCATTGGCCAACCAAAGCTAAGTCTGAACCTAGAGATCAACAACAAACAAGACAAGGACTGTTCGCCAATTCCGACCCTAGCGCCCCCCAAGGTTACAATGCACCCCAAATTATTATTACGTGTGCACCCGTAATGATAATCTGCGTTGCCAGGTAATCTTTGTGCCCGCTAATTCTGAGCTTCCTGATCCAAAAACAAAGGATTCATACAACAAAAGACCTGGACTAGCTTCGCCTTCACAACATAGACAACATGGGGACATCCATTAGCGCAATAGAGGTTAGTCATTTCGATCATCCCATCCACAGGTAAGAGAGTGAGTTCATCGTAGACCACAACGTCCTTCCTACTTGCTGGTATCGGCGATCGATGCAAGAGTGCAGACTTAGGTGAAGCGTGACACGACATTCTCACAGGAAAATATCTGTACTACTTATATGCATTAACTAGCCCTAGTTAGAAAATCAGATCTCTACACAATATAAACATTCCTATCCTTGTTTTCTTACATTTCATATATTGACACACATGGCTAGTCGGTCGGAATTTCCCCTTGAACAACCCATGTACAATTTTCTTTCTTTTCTAAAAATATTTTGTTGTGTTTTAGTTTTGAAACTTTTGTTTTCGAGCCAAAACCGGTTATAGTCTAGATTTTCAAAAATACTAGTTCGCTATAACCTTGGATCTGATACCACTTCTGTCACACCACGCCAATGGCGGAAACACGCGGCGCAACGCTCGAAAGCATATCAAAGTCAAGATTAACACAAACCATATTTAATTAGAAAAGATCGTTTTATTAAGATGTCGAAAAAGTACCTAGTTTCAAACACTCCAAAAAACAACAAACATAAAGTTCCAACATGGCGTGTTTTCGTCTATGTCCCAACCCATGGGTAAATACAAATGAACCCCCGACAAGTGTCCGCCATCCCATATTCCGCCGTACTATCCGCATACCTATTCAGCACTTAGTTACCTCAAACATATGTTTAAAAAGGCGACAATATATAAAATATTGGTGAGTTCACAGGTTTTAGTTCCATAACAACAAAACATTTTAACAACAACATGTGCAGAACAAACACAAGCAGTGAACTTTGTAAAGAGTAGCCAACTCCTACAAACTATGGCGAGCAATCCCTTGAGCTCATAACCAAACCAATACTAGTAATGCCCCGCGAGCAGAAGTTGTTTCTCGGTAAATAACAACTTAGTTCAGAATACGTGCACCCATGGCATACACAGTTGCATAATCGACGCTATCGATTAGGGGTGGGCCTTGTCTGGCACCAATAGTACTATCCAAATATTCCTTCGGTTCTCGATTTCAACACACACACAACATACGAGTAAATGGTTACAATAGCGAGGACTCAACCCGAGTGGTGTACAAACAACAAAACCCAAGTACTCATCATGCCATTTATCACATTTTAACATTTAAAAACATTTTGACATGTAACAACATTTGACAAACATTTCTTTCCCCCAAAACAAAACACTAAAAAGGGGCCGTGAAACTCACCTTAATTTCCTTGCCTAGCTAGCAAACAAAGCCCGAAGCTTTGACCGACTTCCTCATGCCCTAATTACCAATAAAGGGCACCTTAAAAGTCTATTATATATAAGCCTAGCTTATTTTCCAGTTACAAGATAGTTTATTCAACTATCTAGACTCGTGTGTACTAACCCGAGTCTTAGGCGTTTAACTCGACGAACTGATTGTGACTTATCATAATTCATGTGTTCACATACGACATAGTACCCAAGTTTGGGACCTGTTACTATTCGTGTGTAAACCATATTGGACTACTACTATGAAACGTATAACTCATCCCGAGTCATAGCTCGTCTCGTAAATCGGATAAATGTAATTGTCTTGTATACTTATTTTAGGAAAATACACTTTGAGGAAATACAAATATAGTTATCAAAACCGACCAATAACAATTGTTGCTGCTTTTCCCAAATTCGTTTGCCTTTAAAGGTTTCAAAACAATAATTTTTATATAATCATTTCCAAATAAGCCAAGCGTCTATGGAGTTTAATTCCGAATAATTAACAATGTTTAGTTATCGAAAACCTTTGAAAATTCGTCATACTTGACGCTCGGTGAAACCTATATATATATATATATATATATATTCTTTGAAAAATATCATTCAAGCTTCACTATTATGGTTACAAACAATCATTTGTCGAAAACATGTCGATTTTTGTATAAAACACATTTGTTAAACGTTTGAGAGATTTATTTATAAGATAACACAGAGATGCCTTCATTGCGTTCAGCTTTTATAAAAATTCGGGCAGAGTTTCCTCTGTTTTTGTACAAACCAGACAACGCGAGTCGTCTATAATTTTCCCACAATCAATTCCCAATCACAAGACAACAATCAATTCAAACAATTCCAATTTAGCGAGACATTTATACATTTCGACAGCTTATATAAATTAAACTTATTTATATAGATATACATATAGTCCAACCATATAGTCCGAAAATCAACAACATCAAGTCGCTCTTTAATATACAATACCAATAATCCCATTTATACTGTTCGCCTATTATTATATCCGTTCGTTCGCGAGTTAGCACACTTATATTAACTTTCGTATCTATATATTTATAAATATACATATTTATAAATAACATCAAAATAAGTAATATGAAGTTAATTTTACCAAATCGTAGGCGCGTCTCGATACCGCCTTGAACGACGCGCTAACCAAACCGGACCGCTGAGCAGGTCTGACCCATTGACCACGTTTGACCGGATCGACCGTGTTTTGAACGTGTTGACTTGGGTTTAACTGAGTTCAGCCGAGGTGAGCGTAGGACCCAACTTAACCGGGTTTGACTAGGGTTGACTGCGTTGACCCGGATCTGACCAAACCAAAAACGAGCCCATTTTACCCCGAGATTCGCCTAACAAACAACCCAACTCAAGTCTGACCCGAAACTAAACCAGACCCATCTTACCCGAGCCAAAAACCACGGCCAACACCGTATCTAAACCATGACTCGAGCTCCAAAAAGCAGAACCCGAACCACCTACACAGCCATAACCGGCCAAAACCATCGTTGTAAGCGCCTGAACGAACCACCACCGTATTCCACCGTGTGACACCAGGAATTCTTAGCTTAACATTTTATAAATATATAAGGCTACCATAGCGAAAAACATTTATTAACATACTTAACCATGTCAGTTGAGTTGGGTTACGTTACGTATTGTCCAGGGTTCAATGATCTGGATGATCATTGGGGGGTTATTTTGTGTATACACTAGTCTTGAGTCCCGTTGTTGGTGAATTACATGAATTGAATTAAGTGTTATACACTGATTGATCCATATATGTTATATAATGTGCAAATACGTGTTTTAATGGTGTAAACATGATAATACATGATTTTATATGCATAACATATGTTAGGATTGCATGTTCATGTGTTAGGATGTGTTAAAACGCGTTTAAACGACAAAACTGGAAAATCTGAAAAACACACATATTGGTTCGAACTTAAGGGGAGTCAAACCAAGATAATGGTTCCAACTCCCATTCGACGACACCAGAAAGCCATTCGACCCCTGCAAGGGTCGAATGAACAGTAAGTATAAATACCACACTTTGCAATTTTTCATCATTTCACACACCCTAGTCGCCTCCAAACTCTCTCTCTCTCTCAACCTTAAACACTAAGGAAGGAGTTTTTGACCTTGTTTTTCATAATCTAACCTACAAACATCTTCCATATCGTAAACAAGAGAAGATCTAAGGTGTGTTCTTGATCTAAAACTCTTTTTAAGCATTTTTTATTCGTTTTTATCTAACCCCAAAGGTCCAGATCTGTTCTAAGATGGTTTTCATGATTAAAAACCTTTCTAATACCTTTCTAAACTAAACCCCATCATTAAACATGAGTTTTCATACAAGTTAACATGTGTTAATAGTGTTTTATGTTGTGTCATGTGTTGTTTGATGATTGAATGTTGTTTAGATTTTATAGAAATGTTCTAGGACTGTTATTGTTGATGGGTTTTGATTATCTTAAGTTACAAATTGTTGGATGATGATGTTTTGCCCATTTTGGGAATTTTTGTTAAATCTAGGGTTTGATTCTTGATGTTAATGTTAATGAAATGATTAGGGGTTTTCATACACATAATAAACTGAGCATTTTGAGTTGATTGTTGAATGATTTCATTAAGTTTTCAAATTGGGTAAAGTTTACATGCATTGATGTGACTTTTCCATAATTTTGCCATTTTGGGTAATGATGTGCGTGGTTTTAGCAAAATAAAAAGATATCATTTTTCCGGCAAAAAACTTTGATGTTTTAATTCAAAAACTTTGGTTTGGGATAAATGACTGATTTTTACTAAACCGGTTTTTACCAAGTTTTAAATTTATAAAGTAAACAATATTTACTTTCGAAACTAAAACCAACACATAGGCAGAGAACCTAAAGTGAATAGTATAGTCTCTAGGGTAAGTATTGAGTATCGTATCCCAAGGTTCACACTTTCCCCTACTCAACCTTTCATCAATTTACTGATCGGGTTTTAAAAAGAAAAATAAAACGGAGGGGTTCTTTGATAAAAATAGTTTTTGAAAAAGGTTTTGGTTTTGTAAAATAAAAAGATAAAAATAGTAGAGTAGTATATTATGCATATCTCGGGGTCCTTCGATTTAACAGTTAAGTTTGTTATTAGAATTAATAATTTAAGTTAATTAATTATGAGGAAGACGAGAGGGATCTTAAAGTGTCGACTCTTTGGTAGAGAAGCGGAGGCTACTACTCCGTAGAATGCTAAACCTCTCCAGCGTGCGTCCACCTGGGGTCTCCGCTAGGGCCTCGCGTATAGCGGGCTCCTCAAACCCCGGTCAAGTATCTGGTCTTCGAACTCATCTTCTTCTTAAAATGGAGGCTCCACTTCCGACCTGGAACAACGTACACCTCGCGTTTCGTACCGAAGGATCTTGCCTCAGGGTCATTCCCGAGTGGTCCAACAATGAATCCCCTAAGAAGGTTAACGATCATGAAGACCGAGGGATCTCTCTTACAGTTGACTCAGGAGACTCGTATCCCCATTGGTTAACGGCGTTGTACTAACGAGAACTAGATAAAGAACCTGTTATTTGTTTATCTTTTAAGTGGCACTTTAATATTTATTGATAAGTTAAATATAAAGTTGTTTAAATGGATGACGGTTAATTAACCCAACCCTTAACCTTCTGAGCAGAATGAAGTCCTTGACACAGGTGCAACATAATCCTAAAGGCGTATGATACAAGAGATCACTAGTGCGCCCGTAGGGAATCCTCCCAGTGCCAAGAAAATCATTCAACTACTGAATAAAATCCTTGATAAAGGTGGAACATAATCCTGAAGGCGTATGATACAAAAAGATCACTGGTGCGCCCGCAGGGAATCCTCCCTTTACCAAGAAGATTACTCAGTCATCTGGTATGAACCAGAAATGTGTCACTCAGATATGGCCCACTTCAGAAGCCGTTGCTTAGAACCTAGTTCGGATATCAGAATCCCGAAGAATCTGTCTCACTACCGATTTCCTCGCCTTGGATCTAGCTCGGGGTTACCAGAAGCTGATTATACCTCTAGTTTACTTTAATTAAGTAAAGTTTGTTAAGTTATTAAGTTAGTCTTCATTCAAACCTGCCACAAAGATAAACAAATAAGGATTAGAAGAAGATAACAACACAAATAACTAAGATTAAATTACTAGTAATAATAATTAAGGTCTACAAATCGAAATGGGTTCATCATGATAGAAAGATACAACCATAAGACATGATCAACACAAGAACATGGTTGCTCATAGACAAGCTATCCACCTCCAAGTGATATGTAACTCTCTTGATCCTCACGACCCTCGATATTTATTGCATAACTACTCTACGATCCTCTTCTTGGCCAAGCCGATCAAGGTAGGACGAGGCCTAACCATTGAGGGATGTTAGGAAGGCCTCCCACAAGACCCCAAGATCTCTGGAAAAAGCTTGGAGTTTGGCCCCAAGAGAGCACAAGAAGGGATGAACAAATGGTGAGGGTTGGCTTGCTATTTATAGACCTCCAGGGGCTGCACGGCTGTGCCAAAGTGTGTCGAGGGCGTGCTTGCTGTTACCCGTACGTTCTGTTGCTGCGGGTCTGATATGTCTGTACTTTGTGTCTCGCACGCCCGTGCCAAATGAATGAGCATGGGCGTGCTCAGCTTGCTCCCCAAGTTTCCTTGCCCTCCAAGTTTGTTGCGTTGTCTTGTCGCATGCAAGGCCTTCGTGCAGGTGAGCGTGGGCGTGCAAGGTCACTTCGGGACTGATTTTTGCGTTGTTTATGTCCCGGGATTGTCTTCAAAACATACAGGGAACAAGCTTCAAGTCTGGTATCTTCAGGAATCTCCAGTTTTTGCTCGTTTTCACCCGGAAATCCTTTGTTTCTGTCTTGGAGCTCCAATTTCCTGAGAAATACAAATAGGAACGAATTAAGCATCAATTATCACTAATATAAGCCTAATCGTAACCTATTTTTGGACTGTTTGTGCCTGTTTATATGTTAATTCTGTGAGTTATCATGTAACTCGTGAAACGGACTGATTTCGAAGTAAAATTGGTAGGGTTTGGTGGGGATAGGTAAATGAAACTTGACTGCTGTGATTCGTGATGTTTCCGGACTATTTTGATGCAATTTGATACGTTTTAGGACATTTGCAGCTGATGGGGTCGAACCAAAGGTTCATTCAACAAAAGGGTCAAACCAACATCAAATATGGGCGAACGAACTTGAGTTTCGTCGATCGAACATGATTTAGGTCGAATTAACACGTTTTAGGGTCGAATTAACAACTGTTAGGGTCGAATAAACATGTGTTAGGTTGAATGAACTTGCGTATAGGTCGAATGAACTTCATAGGGGTCGAACCAAGGCTAAATGGTTCAAACCAACTTCATATTCATGCTGATTCGACCTTACAACTCCGTATGTGCGATTTTTTATTCAAACTAAGTGTTTTATGCTCGAACCTTATGTGTAATATATGTTTACTTGATTATTTTATGTAATGGGTCGCCAACGAGATATCGGGTCAGTCTGGTGTGTCAGTTTAATAGTCAAACACATTTTCAAACATACTTGGACACGATCTGGACAATCGGGGACTAGATAACCTTAGGGTTATTAGTCAAAACACTTATATGAACTTGTGTGATAGATTCCTGGTAATAGGAACTATCAGGACTTGTTGGTAACTCTTTTCTTTAGAAGACGCAACCTAAGGTGAGTTTCACGGCCCCACTTTTACTAGTTTTATTTTTGAGGGAGAAAACATGCTATGAACTTATGTTTTGGAACTTGTGTCATACTATGGATTACTTTTGGGTTACTATACGATCTTTCGAAATCCTGGGGTGAACCATGAATGTGCGGGGTTGTACAACGGGGAAATGTGAATAGATCTATTGGGCGTGACCAGCCCCACTCGTCGACTGGAGGTTGGACGGGTGCATGTTGTCACGGCCTATGCTAAACTTGTATTTATTATTAGGGCGGCTTACACATATGCTAAACTTGCTAAACGTGTCCAGTAATGGTTTTCCAATCATAGTAGTAGCAAAACTTACGCCTAGCTAGCGTACACTTGGCATAGTATTGACAGGATTGAACTTGGTACACTTTGGTAACGTTTTGGTAACATTTTATGAAAACCTATGAACTCACCAGCATTATATGTTGACATCTTTTTGGCATGTTTTTCTAAGGTTGCTAAGGTTGCATCACACAGCCTAGGTGCACGGGTCTTGCATGGCATCTAGGGCTTTTAGTGCATGTTTTGAATAAATCATTTGAGACTATGTTGTCATTTTGGAAATGTAAACTTGACTTAGCTTCCACTACTGTTTTTGAGTTATTAAAGATTTATGTTTTGGGTCTACGTATCTTTCATATAGTTATTGTTTATTGTGACTGTTGACTTGGATCCTGGTGTGTCATGCGCCTCGCAGTAAAACCCCGCACGTAGAATTTGAGGGTGTAACAGATTGGTATCAGAGCCAATGGTTATAGTGAACTAGGACTGCATGTAGAGTCTAGTCTATAGCCGAGTCTCACACACACACTAGACGGTTGCATACATTTGAGTCGTAACATGGGGGGAACATACTAACTTTGTCGGGGTGTCGGTGTTATCATCCTTACGTGCTGCATCATATATTTATCTCGGAACATTCTATCCTTTGTTTCGTCCTCTCTATGGCTTTCAGGCTTAAGTCCTTGCTAATCTTTGCACGACAGTGTAGTATATTGGAGTGGCCTTGGCGCACTCTCAAGATGTGTCCAAGATTAGGACATCTCCCCTCTATACTTTAATAGACACACTCTCCTACACACATTATCTTGCACTAGTACTCGTAGTAGTACACCTTGGGGTGCCTATATTCAGTAACTCGAGCTTCAAACTAGGAGTACACTTGGAGGACCATGTAGAGCAGTTTATCATTTCGGGTGCACACGAAATCATAAACTGGAATGCATGTAAATCCTTGTGGACTCTGTGGTTGAGGTGAAGGTCCTGGATTGGACCAAGATCTAAATTCTTGTGATTTCTAGTGGTTTACACTAGTGGCGAATCTGAGTTTCTCGTTCTTGTTTTGTCAGAGGATGTATGGCGTTCGTGGTGGTCTTAGGGGTGGTCATGCTGGTGGTCGTGGTGGCGGTGGTAATGTCAACATGACCCAGGAAGAGCTGAATAACCTGCTTCAGCAGCAAGTGAATGTTGCACTGGCTGCATTTCAGGCTGCACGCAATGTTCTTGGGGGTAATCTGATTTTTATCATCTTTACCTAAATTCTGGGTGTTGTGTTCTTTTTTCGTTTATTTGTGTGTCTTTGGTTCAGGTGTTGCTGTCAATCCACCTCCACCTGAGTGCACCTACAAGATGTTTCGGGACTGTAAGCCTCATAACTTTGCTGGAAATGAAGGAGCAGTGGGACTGCTCAGGTGGTTAGAGAAAGTTGAGTCGGTATTCTTGATGTGTAACTACCCAGCTGAGGATCGGGTGAAGTATGCTACAGCGACATTCGAGGCTCCTGCTTTAACTAGGTGGAACTCCACTACTCAGACTTTGGTCTTGGGAGAGGCCCATGCTATGTCTTGGGTGGATTTTGTGCATCGTTTGAAGAATGAGTACTGTCCGAGGGATGAAGTTTAGAATCTGGAACATGAGGTTTGGGGTTATAAGATGGTGGGATCGGAGATCGAGGAGTATACTGTTAGGCGTAACGAGTTGGCAGTGTTGTGTCCTGATTTGCTCACACTGGAGTTTAGGAGGATTGAGCACTACATTTCTGGGTTGGTGCCGGAGATTGCAGGGTTGGTGGCTGCTGGGAATCTTGCTACTTTTGCGGAGGTCGTTCGATCAGCTCACAGGATGACTAATTTGAAGGTGGCAGAGGGTGTTTTGCCTCCTCGAGGCACTACTGGGTCGATTCAGTCTCAGCAGGTGAAGAAGTTTGATAGTGTGGGAAAGGGTACAGCGCCGATTCAGTCTCAGCAGGTGAAGAAGTTTGACACTTCTGGGTCGTCGTCAGGGCAGAAATAGAGTGGGTACCTTGGGAAGCACCCTAAGTGCAACAAGTGTGCATTCATCATTCTGGGAATTATGAGTGGGCTCGTTGTCATCGGTGCCAGCTGATTGGGCATCATGCTAAGGACTGTAGGGTGACCCTCCAGCCGTCTTAGGCTCGTGCTGCTATTCCTGCTCCCGCTCCTCAGGGGACACCAGGAAAGCAGGTTTATCACAACTATGGTGAATCGGGGCATTTCAAGCATGACTGTCCTAAGTTAAAGCAGAGTGAGAATGGGAAGAACGGGAACGGTAACGGGAACAACGGAGGCGGTGGTAGGAATGCACGTGCTTTCGTCATTGGCTCGGGGGAAGCCAAACAGGAACCAGACACAGTTACCGGTACGTTTCTTCTTAATGATCGCTATGCTTATGTTTTGTTTGATTCTTGTGCAGATAAGAGTTTTATATCTGTTGAGTTTAGTCAATTGCTAGATATAGTACCCACACCTTTAGAGGCTAAGTACTTGATTGAATTGGCCGACGGTAAGAAAATCGAGACGATGCATATTCTTAAGGAATGTCGCTTAGAACTTTCGGCCTTGTCCTTTCCCATTGATCTCATGCCTGTGTCTTTGGGTAGTTTTGATGTCGTTGTTGGTATGGATTGGTTGTCTTTGTACCGTGTGGAGATCGTTTGTTTTGATAAGATTATTCGGATCCCTCTCCCTGATGGAGAGATTCTTTCGGTGCTTGGTGAGAAGGGTGGTGCTCCTGTGAGTATCATTTCCTGTTTAAAGGCCCACAAGTATCTTCGGAAGGGTCATTCTGCCATTTTGGCTCTTGTTTCGGTAGCATGTGATGATGAGAAGAAGATTAAGAATATCCCTGTGGTTTGTGATTTTCCTGATGTATTCCCTGAAGACTTACCTGGTCTTCCTCCCCACTGTCAAGTCAAGTTTGGTATCGATCTTGCACCTGGGGCAACCCCTATTGCTCGAACCCCTTATCGTCTTGCACTTCCCGAGATGCAGGAACTGTCTACCCAGTTGCAGGAACTCTTGGAAAAGGGTTTCATCCGCCTAGTTCTTCCTCGTGGGGAGCCTCTATCCTGTTTGTGAAGAAGAAAGACAGAAGCCTTCGTATGTGTATCGACTACCGTGAACTGAACAAGGCGACTATCTAGAATCGTTATCCTCTTCCTCATATCAATGATTATTTTGACCAACTCCAGGGTTCTAGCTTTTACTCGAATATTGACTTGAGGTCTGGATACCATCAGTTACATGTGCAGGAAGCCGATATTCCGAAGACTGCCTTTCGTACTCGATATGGCCATTTTGAGTTCTTGGTCATGCCTTTCGGTCTCACCAATGCACCCGCGGTTTTGATGGATTTGATGAACCGTGTTTGTAAGCCTTATCTTGATAAGTTCGTCATTGTGTATATTGATGACATCCTGGTTTATTCTAAAAACGAGGTGGAACATAGGGAACACTTGCTTCTAGTTTTGGAACTCTTAAGGCGAGAGGAGCTGTATGCTAAGTTCTCGAAGTGTGACTTTTGGTTACGCGAAGTTCAATTCCTTGGTCATGTGGTTAATGAAAAAGGAATTCACGTCGATCTAGCTAAGATAGAAGCCATCAAGGACTGGGAAGCGCCAAAGATGCTTTCTGAGGTGCGGCAATTCCTAGGTCTCGCGGGTTAATATCGTCGTTTCATTGAGGGATTTTCGAAGATTGCTCAACCCCTCACCTCCCTCACCCAGAAAGACCAAAAGTTTGACTAGGGCGATTCGTAAGAATCAGCATTCCAGATGCTGAAACTTAAGCTCTGTTATGCGCTTATCTTATCCTTGCCTGAGGGTACGGATGATTTCGTTGTTTACTATGATGCTTCTATCCATGGTCTCGGTTGCGTGTTGATGCAACGCGAGAAGGTCATCGCTTACGCTTCTCGTCAGCTTAAGGTTCACGAGAAGAACTATACCACCCATGATTTGGAGTTTGGTGCGGTTGTTTTTGCTTTAAAGATCTGGAGACATTACTTGTACGGTACCAAGTGCACCATTTATACCGATCACAAGAGTCTCCAGCACATCTTTGATCAGAAAGAGTTAAACATGCGGCAGCGTCGCTGGGTCGAACTTCTTAATGATTATGACTGTGCTATTAAGTACTATCCTGGAAAGGCGAATGTTGTGGCAGACGCCTTGAGCAGGAAGGAATCCGCTAAACCTCGCCGTGTTCGAGCTTTGCAGCTCAGCATCCAATCTTCTTAGCCTGACCAAATTCGTTCTGCGCAGCAAGAAGCCTTGAAGGAGGAAAACTTTAAGGCTGAGACGATGCATAGTGCTAATAACCACCTTGAACTTGGGTCCAAAGGCCTACATTACTTCGCAGGACGCGTTTGGGTTCCGTTATTCAGGGGATTGCAGGAGCTTGTGTTGGTTGAAGCTCACAAATCCAGATATTCTGTTCACCCTGGCTCCGACAAGATGTATCAGGATTTGAAGATACTCTATTGGTGGCCAAACATGAAGGCTGATATAGCCTCCTACGTGAGCAAATGTTTGACTTGTGCGAAAGTCAAGGTTGAGTATCAGAAACTGTCTGGTCTTCTGCAACAGCCTGAAATCCCTGAATGGAAGTGGGAACGGATCACCATGGATTTTGTAACCAAGCTTCCGAAATCACCCAATGGTTGTGACATGATTTGGGTGACTGTCGACCGGTTAACTAAATCTGCACACTTCCTAGCTATTAAAGAAACCGACAGTCTTGAGCGGTTGGCCCGTATTTATCTCAAGGAAGTGGTTGCTAGGCACGGGGTGCCTGTTTCTATCATCTCTGACCGTGATTCTCGTTTCGCTTCCCGTTTCTGGAAAACGTTGAATAAAGCTTTGGTACTTAGTTGGATATGAGTACGGCTTATCATCCGCAAACCGATGGTCAGAGTGAGCGGACCATTCAAACGTTGGAGGATATGCTTCGGGCGTGCGTTATTGATACGCGGGTGAAAGTCTTAGTCGTTTCGTGTTTAAGATTGTATTTTTATGCAATTTTATGGTTTTGGACACACTACTTTGATAAAGTTTGCATTTTGCAGGTTTGACGAAGTTTAAGGTGTTTTCCGGAACTTAACGAGGCTTTGGGACGGAGCTAGGTGGATGCAGAATTGAAAAAGGAGCAAAAATGGATAACTTGAAATTTTGGCTCCGTCGGCTACGGAATGTCAGGCCGTCGCCGACGCTTGATGATCCCGTAGGCTGCTCCGTAGACAGCAGAAACACCCGTCGGCTACATTAAGGCGTAGCCGACGGCAGTGAAGCCCGTCGGCTACGGTAAGGCGTCGCCGACGGCAGTGAATCCCGTCGGCGACGGGGGTTCCTGACAAAGTCTTCCAATTTTGACCAAAATTTATGGGATTTAAAAGCTTTTTATGGGAATTTGACTAAGGACTCGTGGAGGAGAAGAAAAAAACGGATCTTAGGGATTAAAAACAATATCTTCCACTCTCTAATCATCATCAAATCACTCCATAACATCAAGATCATTCAACCTCATCATCATTCATTCATCCTTTTCACCAAACCTTAAAACACCATTCCTAAACCTTTATCCCCAAACCTTTCCATGGCCAATTCTCCTATTATTTCCATTATTATTGAAGTTCCAATCACCATGAGCGGCTAATCACCTTTGGATTCACCCGGTGTAGGCTTGTAAGCTAGGGTTCTTGAACATTTTGGGTATTTTCTTATTTCTTTGTAATTGTGATTTGAACAAACTTGTTAATTGTGTTAACCTTGTTTTGAATTCTCTTTGATAATTGTTTCTTGTGCCAATTACTAGGGAAATGAATTCGGTTAATTATGCTTTAACTTGTTATTAGGGTTTATATGTTCTAGAGTAATGAAGTGTAGTTTAGTCCATCTTTGATGTTGATAAAACTTGACACCTAAGCCTATTGAAACAATTAACCCGTTAATCTTCATTGCAAGTATTTGATCCAACCCAACTTGTGATAGAACTCTAGGTTGCTTGTTGAACCCGGTGTGATATCCATCTTTATTATTGTTGTTACAATCAATCATTTTTAATTAAGTCTTTCTATTCAAAGTTTTTGTTAGTAATCAAGTAATCATTCTTCACTTTAGAAAATTATAATCTTGAATCATTTTGTGGTTCACAACTTTCAAACCAAAATCTTAAATGATCAAAAGCACTAAACTTCATAATTAAACTATTTCTTCATAAGTGACGTTTTCTCAATCAACTGAGACCTTAATCACCAACCACAGACTCTTCGTGGTTCGACACCCTTATTGCCACTACTACATAACTAGAGGTAATTAGGACTTATAAATATTATTTTTGACCGGACCACGACATCCGTTCAAATTTTGGCGTCGTTGCCGGGGAGTTCGTGCGCTTGGTGTTTAGTGATTAGTTGATTTTGTGATAATCTGTTTAATTATTTGTTGGTTTTATTGTATTCTCTATTTTTCCTTGTTACGCGGGGTGTGTTATTTGTGCAGTTCACAGGTAGTGCATGCGTACAAGACATTCGGGGAGGACATCTCCTTTAGTGTTCGAACCGGAAATCGAAAGAGTAGCAAGAAGAAACCGACAACACCGGTTAGAGGAGCCGATTCCTTCTAACTCACATACACTCCAATCACCACTTCCAAATCAAAACTTGTCCTTTGGAACCGTCCAAATGGAAAACCCAAATAACCGTTCGGGTGGAAGCCGAAGACCACCCACTCCACCACATCTAAACCGAAACCAACAACCACCACAACACCCACCTCACCAACCGGTTCCCAACCGAAACCTCAACAACCGAAATGTCAACCAACAACCTCCCGTACTAAACCGTGACAATCCCGCATTTGACCCGAGGAACCGACACAATGAAGCCGGGCATGATGAGCATATTGGTAATCTTGAAGAGTTAAGGGAAAACATCAACGATGATGACCCATTTAGTGTTCCGGGTTATCAATCAACGGATCGGGTGAGTGTGCATTCTTATCATTCGGGGGAGGATGAATATTCGGAGAGGAATTATTCCGAAGAAGATGAGGGTTGGGGTTATGGCAATGGTAATGGTGGTCATGAAGATGAAGAAGAATACCAAAGTGATCATCATTCCAATGTAGGTGTGAACCAAAACTTTGGCAATGAAGGGTATTATCATCATGTCTTCAACCATCATCAACCAAGGCAAAATCCAAGAGGACACCGAAATCACAACAATAACCAAAACCGGGGTGAAAATTATGTGGGTCGGGCGGAAAGAAGACCTCATGAGAGAAGACAACCAAGGGATGAAGAGGTCAATGCTCCACAAAGAAGGCCTCAAGCTCCGATGCTAGGGGTGAATGGTCGGTTCAGACCGGTTGTTTCCGAAAATGAGTCTCCCATTGTTCCACCACCTCGGGGGAGAAGATCATTTGATTGCAAACCAAATTACATTAACATACTTCCTCATTTTCATGGGATGGCCACTGAAGATCCGTATGATCATCTTTCTGAGTTCACGGCAATTGTAGCACTATGGGGGGTCATAATTTCTCCCAAGACGAGGTCCGGTTGAGATTATTCCGTTTTTCTCTCAAAGACAAGGCAAAATATTGGCTCCGCACCTTGCCATCACATAGTATTTTTACTTGGGGAGAGATGCAACAAGTATTTTTGGATGAGTATTATCCTAGTGCGAAAACGGATAACGCCCGGTTGGAAATTCGTTCTTTCCAACAACAACCGGGTGAACTTCTTCATGAGTCCTTTACCCATTTTAAGGAGATGATTCGCAAATGCCCGCATCACAAGATTGAGCTATGGGAATCGGTCAACAGTTTTGTAAACGGGTTGAACAAGGAGGAAAGGAAATACTTGAAGTCCACAAGCAATGGGACTTTACTATCCAACCCGGAACAAGAGGATTGGGATTTTTTGGAATTGATGAGCAAAAATTCTAAGGCCGAAGAATCCGCGGATAGGAGAACCAAGCATCCCATCTCAAAATCTCTTCCCGATTTGGATGCTAATACCAAAGACCGAATTGCTACATTGGAATGAGAGTTGGCCCGCATGAAGAAAAAAGATGTGTCGGTGGTGCAATATGCGGTGTGTGAAGTATGTGATGAAATGGGACACAAGACGAGTGAGTGTCCGGAAAATTCGATTCAAGACACCGCGGAGATAAATCAAGTGTATGGAGGAGACAAGAAATATGACATGAACTCCAACACTTACCATCCGGGGTTAAGAAACCATCCTAATCTTAGGTATGGTAATGCTTCAAACCAATTGAACCCCAATTTCCAAACTAACACTCAAGGGGGTGGATCCTACCAAAACCGCCAAGGCAACTACAATCAAGGCGGTTATCAAAAGAGTTCATATAATCAAGGTGGGTATTCAAAGAATTATAACAATCAAGGAAGCTCTTCGGGAGGACAAGGTGGTGATGATTCTTTGAGTTCAAAGTTGGATGCACTAATGAATATGATGAAGGACTCCAACAATGACATCAAGGAAATGAAGAAAGTGAATGAGGTGAGAGATAAGTCTCACGAGGCCTTAGCTAAACAAGTGGGTCAACTAGCGGAAGAAATGGCTCAATGGAGAGGAAGCGCGGGGAAGCTTCCTAGTGATACCACTATCAACCCGCAACATCAAGGTTCGAATTCGAAGAACACTCGCAATGTTCCCATTAATAAGGTAACCGTTCTTCGTAGTGGTAAAATCATTGATAATAAAATTGAGAATAAAATTGAGCCACCATCTCCCCAATTTGTTGAAGGGGAGGTGGAAGATGTGAGTGATGAGAGTGAAGGTGAGGAGAAAACGGGTCAAAATCAAAGTACAAATTTTTCTGAAAATTCAAAACCCGTTGAGAACAAACAAGCTCCAAAGGCTAAGGAGAAGGGTATGGAGGGTAATACCATCCCTTATCCCAAAGCATTGTTGGAGCCAACTAAAAAAGTGGTCAAGAAAAGGGGCCCGCAATAAGAAGAGTTGTGGGAAATTTTTAAACAAGTGAAAATTAATTTGCCACTTTTAGATGCAATCAAACAAGTCCCCTCTTATGCGAAGTATCTAAAGGATATGTGCACCCAAAAGAGAACTCATAAAATACCCAAGAAAATTGATTTGACCGAAAATGTGAGTTCTATTCTTTCGGGTTCACTTCCACCCAAGTTACAAGATCCGGGGGCACCTATCATATCCATTCAAGTTGGGGAATTTAAAATGACTCGGGCGCTTTTGGATCTTGGAGCTAGTGTAAGCATCTTGCCGGGTAGCCTTTATGACCAATACGAATTTGGTCCACTTCAAGAGTCTAATACCACCGTGGTATTAGCCGATTTAACTCCCAAGCTACCCCGCGGGATGGTTACCGATGTGATAGTAAAAGTAGAAGATTTTTATTATCCGGTGGATTTCTTAGTACTTGATTATGTTTCCATGGACCTAACCAAACAACCGACGGTTATTCTTGGTCGACCATTTTTAGCCACATCTAATGCCCAAATTAATTGCAAGACGGGCACGGTTGACATGACTTTTGGTAACCGTCGGTTAAGGTTAAATGTTTTTTTCAAATGGGACTAACCCTCTAGTTAATGATGAATGCTATATGGCGGACATTGTTGACGCGTGTATACCTCTATGCGACACTGTTGTAGATGAGGAAAACACAATAGAGGAGTGTTTTATGTTTGACAGGGTACAAGTGGAGACATTGAAGAGCATGGTTGAGGAGGAAAAGAGACAAGAAGTGATGGCGGTGAAGGAAGGAAGACCACCATGGACTCATCAAGTGGAAAGCCTTCCGGATCACGTTGATACTAAATTGAAGCCCTCATTAGTTGAGCCGCCACAAGTGGAATTGAAGGAGTTGCCTAAGCATCTAAAATATGCTTATGTTGGTGAAGGCAACATGCTCCCGGTAATCATTGCTTCAAATTTAACCGGGGAGCAAGAGGAAAAATTGATGAAGGTATTGGTGATCCATAGAGCGGCTATTGGGTGGACTGTGGCAGATTTGAAAGGTATTAGTCCATCGATTGTGATGCACAAGATCATCACGGATGAGAAGGTGACTCCCGCAAGAGATGCCCAAAGGAGGCTCAATCCTAATATGCGGGAGGTTGTGAAGAAAGAAGTATTTAAGTGGTTAGATGCGGGTATCATTTACCCCATATCCGATAGCCAGTGGGTCAGTCCAACTCAAACCGTTCCAAAGAAGGCAGGTATTCAAGTCGTGAAAAACGACTCAGGTGAGGAAGTCGCCACCCGACCGGTAACCGGGTGGCGTATTTGTATTGATTATAGGAAGTTAAATGCTGCAACTTCTAAAGACCATTTTCCTTTACCTTTTATTGACCAAATAGTAGAAAAATTAGCCGGACAAAAATTTTATTGTTTCTTGGATGGGTATTCGGGTTACAATCAAATTGCTATTCATCCCGAAGATCAACAAAAGACCACCTTTACTTGCCCATATGGCACATTCGCATTTAGGCGAATGCCATTTGGTCTTTGTAATGCCCCTGCCACCTTTCAAAGGTGTATGATGAGTATCTTTTCAGATATGGTGGGGGAGTCTTTGGAAATCTTTATGGATGATTTTTCTATTTTCGGGTCATCTTTTGATTCTTGCTTAGACCAATTGGAAAAGGTTTTACAAAGATGTGTTGAGACAAATTTGGTTTTGAGTTGGGAGAAAAGTCATTTTATGGTCCAAGAGGGGATAGTATTGGGCCATGTGGTTTCTAGTCGTGGGATTGAGGTTGATCATGCTAAAATACAAGTTATTTCAACTTTACCTTATCCCACCAATATTAAGGGCATTAGATCATTTTTGGGGCATGCGGGTTTTTATAGGAGGTTTATTAAAGGTTTTAGCGACATAACAAAACCTTTATGTAATTTGTTATTGAAAGATGCTCCATTTAATTTTGATGAAAAATGTATTGAGGCCTTTGATATTTTGAAAAAGAAGTTAGTTGGGGCCCCAATTTTGCAATCACCCAATTGGTCTTTGCCTTTTGAAATCATGTGTGATGCAAGTGGGTATGCGGTTGGGGCCGTGTTGGGTCAACGGGTGGATAAGAAACATGTTGCTATATACTACGCGAGTAAGACTCTTTCGGAAGCACAATTAAATTATACCACTACCGAAAAAGAGCTACTTGCGGTGGTATATGCTTTAGACAAATTTAGGTCTTATGTGTGGGGTAGCAAAGTTATTATCTATACTGATCATAGTGCTGTCAGGTACTTGATGAATAAGAAGGATGCTAAGCCCCGATTGATAAGGTGGATACTCTTGTTACAAGAGTTTGATTTGGAGATCTGTGATAAGAAGGGCACGGAGAACGTGGTTGCGGACCATTTGTCCAGATTGGTGGTTGAGGAGGAAGACTCAACGAATGAAATTAATGAGTCATTCCCGGATGAGCATTTATTAGCCATTTCGACATTACCTTGGTTTGCTCATATTGTGAATTTTTTGGTGACAGGTACAATGCCGGAGCATTGGGTTAGGAAAAAGAGGCTCCATTTTTTGTCCCAAGTGAAGCATTATATTTGGGATGAACCGGATTTGTTTAAAGTGGGAGCGGATCAAATCATTCGAAGATGCATTCCGGATGAGGAGATCATGAGTGTGTTGAAGCATGTGCATTCGTATGCATGTGGAGGGCATTTTAGTGGCCAAAAGACGGGTCACAAGGTTTTGTCGAGTGGGTTGTATTGGCCAACAATTTTTAAGGACTCATTTGAGTATGCTAAAAAATGTCTCCATTGCCAACAATTAGGAAGCATCTCAAAACGAGATGAAATGCCAATGCAACCCATTATGGTTGTTGATGTTTTTGACGTTTGGGGAATAGATTTTATGGGACCATTCCCCAACTCTTTTGGTAATCTATATATTTTGGTGGCGGTAGATTACGTTTCTAAATGGGTTGAAGCTATTGCCACCAAAACCAATGACCATACCATTGTTTGTAATTTTATACAAACAAATATTTTTTCAAGATTTGGGATACCCCGGATAATCATAAGTGATGGGGGATCCCACTTTAAAAACTTTAAATTTGGAAAATTGCTTAAACGGTATGGTGTTGACCATAGGATTGCCACCCCATATCATCCACAAACTAGTGGACAAGTTGAGGTTTCAAATAGGCAAATTAAAGAAATTTTGCAAAAGACGGTTCGTGCGGACCGAAAGGATTGGTCAACAAAGCTAAATGATGCTTTATGGGCCTACCGCACGGCCTACAAAACACCTATTGGAACCACTCCTTATCGACTAGTTTTTGGTAGAGATTGTCATCTCCCGGTTGAATTAGTTCACCGGGCACTATGGGCCATTAAGGAGGTTAACTTGAGATATGATGATGCAGGGAGAGAAAGGAAACTCAAGCTTTGCGAATTGAAAGAGCTAAGGGATGAGGCTTACGAGATTGCATCAAAATACAAAGATCAAATGAAACGGGCACATGATGCAAAAATTCGTAAGAAAGAGTTTGAAGTGGGTCAAAAAGTGTGGCTCTACAACTCTAAATTGAAGCTTTTTCCGGGAAAACTAAAGAGCAAGTGGGATGGCCCGTACATAATCACAAGGGTTGGAAAGCTTGGAGAAGTGGAGATAGAGGACCCGAAAAATGGATCAAAGCAAACCGTGAATGGACACCGGTTAAAACCTTACATAGAACATGTCACGGAACTCAGTAAGATTGTAGAGTTGGTAAGCTTTTTGGAAAGCATACCAACTTATGAGGTCAACTAAATTTGAAGGGTAGCTCACACCCCAGGTACGTTCAATTTTAGTCAAGTGTATTGGGGACAATACACATTTTTTTTGGGGGGTGGAGTTTTTGTAATTGTAAAAATACCATTTTTTTATGGTTGTTTGTAAATACTTTTTCTTTCTTCTCTATTTAAAAAAAAACTTGACTTAAAATTTTTGGTAAATAAGCTTTTTAAAGTTTTTGTTACAAATTGCATGTTAAAAAAAAAAAAAAAAAAAAAGAAGCCGCGTCGGCAACGGGGTCTCAGGCCGTCGCCGACGGCCAATGCACCAGACGGGTGATCTTGCTGTCTACGGGGTACCCGACGGAGTGTTAAGCCGTCGCCGACGGCAGTGACACCCGTCGGCGACGCAGCTGCAGATGGGGATATTTATAATTATTATTATCATTTTTTTTTCGGTTTTAACCACTCAAGACCCGAACCCATATAACAAATCTGATCCGGTCCAACCCAAGGGTAAATAATTATGAACTTTTGAACCCTCTTCAATACACATTATTATCATCTTTAATAATCAAAACATCATCTTCCCCAACAATCCTTCATAAACCCTAAAACTTCTTTCACTCATAACTTCTTCAAATCTTAACCAAATCTAACACTTTTTGGGTCCATTTCACTTAATTTTTCGAGAGCTACAAAACCCCCATAATATTTTTTCGAAATTCCCAACGGTTTGAGAGCAGCGAAAAGATTAAAATTCGGGTGTTTGGTGGGTCGTTCAAGTGTTGCTCAAGTCTTTTAGTTTTTGAGATTTCTTAGTGCATTCAACCCAAAAGGTATGTTCTTTCTTTATTACAAGTTTTACTACTACAGATTTTGTATGATGCTTTCATGATTTTGAACTTAGTTGTTTAAATAGAGGTTGAACATAAACAATTAATGAGTTAGTAGCTTGTTACTAATAAAGGATTGTTATTTGGTAATTTTAACATCAAATAAGTGTGGGGATTCATTCTTTGTGCTTGTTCTTGATGATTGGGTGTGGTTAGGATGTTGAACAAAAAGGAAAATTGGTACTTGTTTAAGTGTAAAATCTTTTTCCTAAATGTCTCATATATTATTAAGTTCAACATCCAACTAAATACATCCAAGGGTTATGAGAAGTGAATGATACTAGTGAGTTTTAACTTGGAATTGGTTTGTTTTGGACAGAAAATGTTTGGAAGGAAACGGAGTAAACCTTCCTCTGGTGAGGGATCATCTTCCTCACGTATTGCTCGGGGAAAAGGGAAACAATCTAGTCAAGCCATCGATGATGTCGAATTAGAAAGAGAAAGAATGGAAAGGGAAGAAGAGCAGGTTATGGTCGTTAAGAATGCGGCTCAAGAATGGTTTTGGCTCGATGCTTTGAAGGATCCTATTATTAAGAAATGGGAAGAGAACAAAAGCAAAAGTTTGTCAAGCTTCAAGAATAGAGATTGGGAAAAGCGGTTGTGGAGATGGAAAATGTGTGACCTAGAAAAAGGAGTTTTAGATGTGGTTGTTTATGAACGGGCAGTTAACTTAGAAGAGTTCAGATGGTTTAATTTGACACAAAAATTTGAAGCTGTGGGTTGGGAACGCGCCTTGGATTGGTGCAAGAATGGTCGAAAGAGGGTTTATTTGCAGTCGGTATGTGATTGGTATGCGTCATTGAAGATTGAAAATGGTAGTGGGCACCCAAGCACATGGAAGTTGGTTGGTGAAGCAAATGGAAAGAAGATGACCATGAGCTTTGAAACAATGAATAGGATAGCTAACTTCGATTCTCTTGGAGTTGGTGCTTATACTTATCCTAAAGCTAATGATTTTTGGTCCAATGTAGTGCTTGAATCGGACCCTCAGAATCTGTATGCGATCGCATGTTCTGACTATCCGTTAGTGGGATTGTTGAATAGAAATGAAAGGACTCGTGGAGGAGAAGAAAAAAACGGATCTTGGGGATTAAAAACAATATCTTCCACTCTCTAATCATCATCAAATCACTCCATAACATCAAGATCATTCAACCTCATCATCATTCATTCATCCTTTTCACTAAACCTTAAAACACCATTCCTAAACCTTTATCCCCAAACCTTTCCATGGCCAATTCTCCTATTATTTCCATTATTATTGAAGTTCCAATCACCATGAGCGGCTAATCACCTTTGGATTCACCCGGTGTAGGCTTGTAATCTAGGGTTCTTGAACATTTTGGGTATTTTCTTATTTCTTTGTAATTGTGATTTGAACAAACTTGTTAATTGTGTTAACCTTGTTTTGAATTCTCTTTGATAATTGTTTCTTGTGCCAATTACTAGGGAAATGAATTCGGTTAATTATGCTTTAACTTGTTATTAGGGTTTATATGTTCTAGAGTAATGAAGTGTAGTTTAGTCCATCTTTGATGTTGATAAAACTTGACACCTAAGCCTATTGAAACAATTAACCCGTTAATCTTCATTGCAAGTATTTGATCCAACCCAACTTGTGATAGAACTTTAGGTTGCTTGTTGAACCCGGTGTGATATCCATCTTTATTATTATTGTTACAATCAATCATTTTTAATTAAGTCTTTCTATTCAAAGTTTTTGTTAGTAATCAAGTAATCATTCTTCACTTTAGAAAATTATAATCTTGAATCATTTTGTGGTTCACAACTTTCAAACCAAAATCTTAAATGATCAAAAGCACTAAACTTCATAATTAAACTATTTCTTCATAAGTGACGTTTTCTCAATCAACTGAGACCTTAATCACCAACCACAGACTCTTCGTGGTTCGACACCCTTATTGCCACTACTACATAACTAGAGGTAATTAGGACTTATAAATATTATTTTTGACCGGACCGCGACATCCGATCAGTTATCAATTTTGGTAAGAGTTGGGAGAGTCATCTGCCGTTGGTGGAGTTCTCTTACAACAATAGCTACCATTCTAGCATTAAGGCAGCTCCGTTCGAGGCTCTTTACGGACGAAAATGTCGGTCCCTTCTATGTTGGGACGAAGTGGGTGAGAGCCAGCTCATTGGTCCAGAACTTGTGTACGAGACTTCGGAGAAGATCATGCAGATTCGTAATTGTATGGCAGCAGCTCAGGATCGCCAGAAGAGCTATGCCGATCGTCGTCGCAAACCTTTGGAGTTCCAGGTCGGGGACAAGGTACTTCTGAAAGTTTCTCCATGGAAGGGCGTCATACGCTTTGGAAAGCGTGGCAAACTTAACCCCTGTTATGTCAGACCGTTTGCAATCCTGGAACGGATTGGACCGGTGGCATACATACTTGACTTGCCGACGGAGCTCGGTAGTGTTCACAACGTCTTCCATGTGTCTAACGTGAAGAAGTGTTTGGTTGATGAATCTTTTATTGTTCCTCTCGAATAGATCAAGGTTGATGATCGTCTGCGTATTGTAGAGGAACCGGTCTAAATCCTTGATTACAAGATTCGTAGTCTTCGTCGGAGTAAAATCCGCATCATTAAGGTTCGTTGGAATTCAAATCGTGGACCGGAGTTCACGTGGGAACGAGAGGATCAAATGAAAGCTAAGTATCCTCATCTTTTTCCTAAGCTGAGTGAATCTCGGGGCGAGATTCCTTTTAACAGGGAGATGGTGTAGCAACCGGTAAATTTTCTTTCTTTTCGTCTCTTTCCTTTTTGGCCTCGGACAATTTTCGGGATGAAAATTCTTTCAACAGGGGGATGATGTGACACCCGGCATGCTCAGCTTAAAATTTTATAAACATATAAGTCTACCTTAGAGAAAAACATTTATTAACGTACTTAACTGGGTCAGTTGAGTCGGGTTACGTTACGTATTGTCTAGGGTTCAATGATATAGAGGATCATTGGGGGGGTTATTTTGTGTACACACTAGTCTTGAGTCCCGTTGTTGGTGAATTACATGAATTGAATTAAGTGTTATACATAGATTGATGCATATATGTTATATAATGTGCAAATACGTGTTTTAACGGTGTAAACATGATTATACATGATTCTATATGCTTAACATATGTTAGGATTGCATGTTCATGTGTTAGGATGTGTTAAAATGCGTTTAAACGACAAAACTAGAAAATTTGGAAAACACACATATTGGTTCGACCTTAAGGGGGGTCGAACCAAGATAATGGTTCCTTGGAAACTCCCATTCGACCGCACCAGAAAGCCATTCGACCCCTGCAAGGTTCGAATGAACAGTAAGTATAAATACCACACTTTGCAATTTTTCATCATTTCACAAACCCTAGTCGCCTCCAAATACTCTCTCTCAACCTTAAACACCGAGGAAGGAGTTTTTGACCTTGTTTTACACTATCTAACCTACAAACATCTTCCATATCGTAAACAAGAGAAGATCTAAGGTGTGTTCTTGATCTAAAACCTTTTTTAAGCATTTTTTATTCGTTTTTATCTAACCCCAAAGGTCCAGATCTATTTTAAGATGGTTTTCATGATTAAAAACCTTTCCAGTACCTTTCTAAACAAAACCCCATCATTAAACATGAGTTTTCATACAAGTTAACATGTGTTAATAGTGTTTTATGTTGTGTTATGTGTTGTTTGATGATTGAATGTTGTTTATATGTTATATAAATGTTCTAGGACTTTTATTGTTGATGGGTTTTGATTAACTTAGGTTACACATTGTTGGATGATGATGTTTTGCCCATTTTGAAGATTTTGTTAAATCTAGGGTTTGATTCTTGATGTTAATGTTAATGAAATGATTAGGGGTTTTCATACACAAAATAAACTGAGCATTTTGAGCTGATTGTTTAATGATTTCATTATGTTTCCAAATTGGGTAAAGTTTACATGGATTGATGTGACATTTCCATAATTTTGCCATTTTGGGTAACTCATGAAACGGACTGATTTCGTAGTAAAATTGGTTGGGTTTTGTGGGGATAGGTAAATGAAACTTGAATGCTGTGATTCGTGATGTTTCCGGACTGTTTTGATGCGATTTAGTGCGTTTTAGGACATTTGCAGCTGATAGGGTTGAACCAAAGGTTCATTCGACCCACGTGGGGTCGAATGAAGATCCCAAGGGGTCGAACCAACATCAAAATTGGGCGAACAAACTTCAGTTTTGTCGAACGAACATGATTTAGGTCGAATTAACACGTGTTAGGCTGGAATTAACATGTGTTAGGGTCAAATGAACATGTGTTACGTTGAACGAACTTGCGTATAGGTCGAATGAACTTCATAGGGGTTGAACAAAGGCTAAATGGGTTGAACCAACTTCATATTCATGCTGATTCGACCTTACAACTCCGTATGTGCGATTTTTGATGCAAACTAAGTGTTTTATGCTCGAACCTTATGTGTAATCTATGTGTACTTGATTAGTTTATGTAATGGGTCACCAACGGGATGTCGGGTCAGTCTGGTGTGTCGGTTTAACAGTCACACACGTTTTCAAACATACTTGGTCACGATCTGGACAATCGGGGACTAGATAACCTTAGGGTTGTTAGTCAAAACACTTATATGAACTTGTGTGATAGATTCCTAGTAATAGGAACTATCAGGACTTGTTGGTAACTCTTTTTCTTTAGAAGACGCAACCTAAGGTGAGTTTCACGACCCCACTTTTACTAGTTTTACTTTTGGGGGAGAAAACATGCTATGAACTTATGTTTTGGAACTTGTGTCATACTATGGATTACTTTTGGGTTACTATACGATATTTCGAAGTCCTGGGGTGAACCATGAATGTGCGGGGTTGTACAACGTGGGAAATGTGAATAGATCTATTGGGCGTGACCAGCCCCACTCGTCGACTGGAGGTTGGACGAGTGCATGTTGTCTCGGCCTATGCTAAACTTGTATTTATTATTCGGGCGGCTTAAACATATGCTAAACTTGCTAAACGTGTCCACTAATGGTTTTCCAATAGTAGTAGTAGCAAAACTTACGCCTAGCTAGCGTACACTTTGCATAGTATTGACAGGATTGAAATTGGTACACTTTGGTAACGTTCCGGTAACATTTTATGAAAACCTGTGAACTCACCAGCATTATATGTTGACATCTTTTTGGCATGTTTTTCTCAGGTCGCTAAGGTTGCATCACACAGCCTAGGCGCACGGGTCTTGCATGGCGTCTAAGGCTTTTAGTGCATGTTTTGAATAAATCATTTGAGACTATGTTGTCATTTTGGGAATGTAAACTTGACTTAGCTTCCGCTACGCTTTTTGAGTTATTAAAGATTTATGTTTTGGATCTACGTATCTTTCATATAGTTATTGTTTATTGTGACTGTTGACTTGGATCCTGGTGTGTCACGCGCCTCGCGGTAAAACCCCGTACGTGGAATTTGAGGGTGCGACACACCGTCACCTATAGACAGGCACCAACGAGACCAAACAACCAGTACCAGCCATCACCAACCACCACAGAAACCCTATCGACTACCACACTCGTCACCACCTTGAACCCAACAACCATCATCGACCAAGACCAACCGAGCCATCTCCTAATCCCATCGGACCACCCAAGATCTGACCAGGAAGCATCACGAACCTGCTCCCAACGAAACAGTGGACCGTCGGGCTTATCACAGCCATGACCACCATTCTGATGGCCGCCGTTGGCCGGAGAAGAGGGAAAGGGTGAGGGATCGAGGACAGAGAGAGGATTAGAGGGAGAAAATTAGGCATTGGGGGTGGGTTGCAGCTGCAAATTGTGAGGGAGAGCGGAAGATAACTTGCTTTTATAGCTAGGGTTCGTGTAGGTGGGTGTCTACCGCGTATCGAACCCATTTTAAATATGTAGCGCCTCGGTTTATATTCAGGCTCATTAATAAATCACAAAAGTTAGTCGGGTATGTTTAAAATTAAAAACACGACTAAACCGAGCTACTTAAGTATTATTTTCATCGCCCGACGCGTGCTTTTGAAACACGCGTTTAAATTGCATTAATTGATTCGGTCGTGCTACCCTTTATAAATGACCCGTTTACTTTCGAAACTTAATAAATGACATTAGTTACAATAAATAATTATCCCGAAAATTCAATAACGGTTAAAACCACGCATTTTGACATCCGTTTCTCACGTCGGTTACTCCCTGCGTTCTCTAAAACGCTGCGTTTTTGGCCGTTTACCACACAGATTTCACATTCGATCGTTTCAATAGCATATAGGTGTCGTATTCACATATATTAACCTGATGTTAGTCTACTTTGACAAATTTTTACAGATGTCAGTTCGTTAACGTTAAATACGTGAAGTCTTTCTTTAAAGGTATCAAGGCTTCTACGAACTTCGAGGAGGACATCGTAGGACTCGCAACGGCTCAATTATACGTAATTAACCTTAAACCATGTTAATTACTTCAAAAACCCGATTAAGACCACGTTAAACGTTGTACTGAATTTGACGGTTGTCACACTTTTTTGGACTGAAGCAGCAAACTAGACCAAACCTCAGGGACAAAATTGCCATTTAACTCAAAATATTTTACCATATTTTTAAACAATGTAAACGAAATAAAAATAAAAAACATGATAATATATAAAATTAAACACCCACCTATAGATTTATTCACTTCGTTTTTTAAAGCTTGAAACAAGTCATAATATCTTCCTCTTATTTTATCAAACGTTTATCTTTCAACCACAAAAATTATAGCATTGTTTACTTCTCTATTGGATTGGGTAAATCCATCTTAATAAGCTTCATTTAAAAAAAAGATGCACATCTTTCGTCTTCTAAGACTGGGTGTAATGGGGCGCTAATGGGGCCTTAAATCCCAATTTAGCGCCCTTTAGCACTGTGAACACGGCCCCTAGGGGCGCTAAAGGTGGTTTTTTGCTTGTGGAGTGAAAATTTTCTCGTGGAGGATGAGCGCTAAAGGTGGTTCTTTTTTCTCAGCCAATCACAAAGCTGGAGGGCATGAATTATAACGCTCCATTACACACACTCTAAGAACACTAGTCAATTGTACATAAAGTCATAAACCTTATTCCATAATCACATGTAAACCATAATCAATTGCACATAAACCCTAAAAAACTAAAATCAAACCTACAATCAATTGCATATAACCATAAACAAATCAAAGCCTAATCGGTTGCACATAAAACTTTAAAATCTAAAAGCAATTGCACATAAAACCGATTTGTATAACCAAATAGATATTAGAACAAGAATGATAGATACCCAATTTAGAATATGGGGGAAGTAAATGGTGGTCGTTGATCGACACTCTCGATGGCTACAGGGAGGCTGTGCTGTGCAGAAGTGAGGGGTCGACTGTTCTTTGTTGCTTCTACTTTTCCGCTCTTCATCCTTTTCTTTTGTTTTTACGTGTTCAAAATCGTAACCATGGTTCATCGGCTTGTATCTTTTAATTAAGAAATCACAAATAAAATGGGTAATGCCCTATGAACTGATATCTTTTCTGATGTTATGCTTATATTAAAATCTTTCAAGGTGTGTTGGGTCTTTAAAAAAATGAGGGTAACGTTACATAGTTTTCAATGGTAACATAATACAAAAAATGTAAACAAAAATATAAAAAATGCACTAAGCTGGAAAAGTTGAAGGGTAGCAGACACTACCCCTACCAACCCTCTATATCTGCCCATGAGAATAGCGATAACAGTATTAACACAAGTGTTTAAAATTTGTCCTCGCATACTTCAATAGTTGCAGTAGAGCTAATGGGTTATCACATGCGCTTAGTGACATATATGAAACATATATAAAATAAGTGACACGATATTCTACATGACGATATATAAATTGACATCGGGTAGTATATTAGAAAATCAAGGAAAAGTAACGTCTTTATATACCAAAGTTATTCTAAGAGCTTCCACAATAGGAAGTTTGAATGAGGTCGAAAACAAGCGGACGGACCAAAAATAAACCACCGCCATTTGAAGAGGAAGTTTGAATGAGGCTCGTCCTGTATACCGGACGGGATTGGTTTGAAATTGTGGGCCCAATGTTGTACTGTATGAATAAAAAAAGGTATTCTTATGTATGGGATATAAGTTAAAAAAAAAAGGAAAAGTAGGTGATGCAGTGGGGGTTTGAAATGGTTTATTGTTGTAGGAAAAAAGTGTGTTTGGTAGAGTTGTGGTTTGGAATAATGTGGCATGGTGATGTGACGATTTGGAATTCCAAACCACCCTCACCATTGTGGGTGCTCTAACAAATTTACACCAAAGCGTATATAAAAACAAGCACGACGGTCTGAAATCAATATATTCCATGACCCTCGTGGTTTATCTTCTTCTGGAACGTGACTTTGGAATCTTCGTTTTGTACATGACTTGGTGGACTGTAAAAATTCGATTTGGGTTTAAAAGGACGGATTCATGCAGACTTTTTTTTGTTTAGTTTAGGTTTTTCAAATTGAATGTTACAATAGTTATTAGGTTAAAAAGTTAGAAAATGGGCATTTTGATGATTTAAAGCTTACTATATAAAAATTAACTAAATTGGGTTTAATTTTTAAACTATAACTTTGTTTATTATGTAAAATGTTTAGGAAAAAAAACAATGGTAATGCTCATAAAAAACAATAGTGTCATTCGTATATTTTCTATGACATGATATATACAATACACAAATTGGAATGGTGTCAAACGACACCATTGCCGAATATGTGGCTCCGCCAATGAATATATCTATAACATGACAAAACATATCACAATAAAACATATTTAAAAAACTTAGATTTAAGTAATCCAAAGTATACCCTATTAGTCAATAACAATTTATACTTGCAATTAAACTAATGGCAAACTTCATTTTTGCTCCTTATTGTATGAGCATTTTAACCCTTATGCTACAAGTTTGAAAATGACCATTTTGCTCTTTGGGGTTGATACTTTTACCCAATCTGCTCCACAACCCTAACTCCATCCAAAATGTTTGTCAACTTGAAGAGTAGTTTAGTAATTTTATGGGTAAAACTAAGGGCATTTAAGTCTTTTCACCACCACCACCAAGATACCCTAAAACAACCACCACGAACCCTAGTTGATGTTTTCATTATTGTCTCGATCATAGCACGAATGGTTTTCAATTATCACGATTAAGCCACTACCGCCACCAACCCCCGTAAATCCGAAAAATATTCACTAAGATCTACGGTTAGAAACCCTAGCCGAGACTAGGTGTCGTCGGACTAGGATGATGGTGGGTAACCCTGGCGGTTTCAATCTTAGATTTGGTTTCAAGTTCAAAGCGTCCATGGTTCAAGTTTCTAGGGCGGCTGGGTTTTAGGTTTGCACGGTTGTTTTCATTTGAAATTTAAAGGAGGTTTTCAAGGTGGCTAGGATTTGAAGGTGGTTCGCATGGTTTGTAGAAGATGCTGGCTAGGTCTAGGGTAAAGTGTTGAAAGTGGTGGCAATGGGGAAAATTTAAATCGGAACACACCATCAGACATTTGTTTGATTTATGTAAGAGGTAAAAAATGTAACATAAATTTACATAAGTTGTAAAAATTAACCACTAGGAGATAAAAATGTGACATAAATTTACATAAAAAATATGACATTTATATAGATTCTTTTGTAAAAATAATTAATAATTAAATCCTTACATGTATAATTACCAAAATACCCTTCTAATTAATAGACATTTTTTATGAATTTAGTGCCAGAGAGCACATCGAAATAGCAACCAAAAGTAGATAAATTCTCATTTTCAAACTATTGAGAAATGAGAGTTAAAATAGTCAAATCACAAGAAGCAAAAACTAAGTTTACTTTAACATTCATTTCCTTTACCAAGGACAATATCACTCATGTGATCATCATAGATTTACACTCGAGTCATACTTGATTTCCACCCAATTTCACTCACTCATAAACATTTATGTAAGCGAAGGCGAGTGCAAGCTAAATGTTAATTTATGACAATTACGAGAGTGAGGTAATTGACAATACGAGTAAATGTTAGGAGTGTCACTGATCAAATTATTCATTATGAATAATTACCAACAAATGGGTCTCATTTTAAGCATCACCTCAATTTGTAGCAACTTTTCTCATCATGTGCAACTTAATATTTGGCTACAATTTTGGATTTTGAAGCTTCTAATCAAAATCATGATTTTGAGTGAACATAGAGAGAAGCGGGGAGATGGTGTTTGTTGGTTCTTGTTGTCGTCGGCTTACCAGTCGTCTATGGTGGCGACGGTACTGTTGCTTACATGCGGCGACAATCACGATTATTGTGTTCTGATTGCCCTTGCCTCGCTTACTTTCGCTTTTCTCCTATTGATCCTGTTGGGTGTCGAATCCAGCAAATAAATATATAATAAACCTACTAGTATGAGTGAAAGTAAGGTTCGTGTCCTCAGGGATACAGATTAACCAATTATATCAAAAACGTTTCAAGTGCAGATACGATGGGTTTTGATTTGAGTAAAAAAATGACGAAAACTAAATTAAAAACTAAGACGATTAAACTGTTAGGGAATTCAAATATTAAAAACTAATTTCAACACCAGGGCAATTTCTTGATTCGATTCGGCTTACGATCATTAACAGCCACGGTGCAATGATCCTTTTAATTAATGGTTTGTATCAATACTAGACGCCACGCCGTTCGGACATCCACTCTATCTAAAGTCTAACCAAGCGCAGTTCGTTGATTAGAGCCAACTCGCTACTCTAAGCTCACGCCATTCGGATCTTAGCGTGCGGGTTGCGTGATAGAAGTATCGATTTTAATTAAACACTCACGCCGTTCGGAATGTTCAACTAGATCATGTGACTCTATAATAATTTTGGGTTCATAGACAAACTCAAAATATTATTTGTTCCTTGAATCAAAACTAAAACTTGATTAGGGTTTTAAATATTGATGAACTTTATTAGAAAAATTAATAAGTTGATAAGGTTTATTAACAATCTAATATTTTCCGGATTGAATCCATATTAAGAACAAGAATCACACAAACAAACCACTAAAATAAATGGATCTCTTAACCGTTTCACATAAGTTTATGAATCAAAATCAAACAAACCCTAGTGTTGAAACTAAAAGGTTCTAGCCGGACATGACGGCTAGAACAACCAAATCAAATACAAAACAAATCATAAAATAAAGCTTACTAAACAATGAAAAACGAAAATCCAAATGCTTCCCTTTGAGTTTTTAGTTTGCAGCGGTCCAAGATGAATAATATCCCTCCTTCGAAAGAAGTATACAACCCCGTTTTCAACTTCTTCCTTCCCTTAACTTTTTCAAAGTTTGTTATTTTGTTCTTTTATTTTCTTTTTTTTTTTTTCACCCAAACCACGATCCATGTTTCAAAACAAACTCAAAGTTTGTTTTTCTTTACTTTCATTTATAATTCTTTCAATCATTTTCCAATTCAGCCCCTCTAATTCATTCGTTATTGCTTGCGGCCTATACTTCTCTCCAATGCCCGCCATTGCCTCTTTCAATTCTCCACACCTACAAAATCAACCAAAAACAAACCAAAGTGGATTCCGCCCACCAAAATATGCATTTCACGAAAAATGATGCAATATGTACAACCTGAATGCATAAAAACGCTAAAACTAGCTACTAAAAAGATGATAAAATATGCCTAAAAATGCAACTAACAGATCTTTTTAGTCATTAGGGTTTTCACTAATAATTTCTGCGTAAAGATTTATGAACATGTCACCTTGGCGTAGCAGAATTGGAGGATGGTAAGTCTTCACTTGCAACCTCTCTTGCAGCCATGGTACTCTCATTATTTGCCAAACTCTTAGACTAATTGAACGGTTTGAATTGGTTGAGTACACTTATTTTCACCAATTTACTTGCGTTTGGTGATTTTTTGGTGTAGGATAATTGTTTTTAAGTCTGATTCATGTTGAGTTTGATTCACCTTTTTACTTTTAAGGTTTGGCAGTATTAATGATGTACATTTACATGATTTAGTTTTAGCCTAGGTATTTCATTTCCCATTCAATTAATACTATGTGTTTTGTTAATTGTTATATATTTATGCAGGTCACACTTTTAAGGCTAAGAAGTCGTATTATGGTGTTGTAACAATTGTAACTGCAAGATTAGCAAGTAGTTTTTTTATGTAATAGAAAGAAATTTGTGTAATATAATCTAATGTAATATAAAGACACACACGTGTTTACCACTAAAAGTCAAATGCTTGTATTTATTTTCACGTAATTGTCGACGCAACACACAGTAGGTAAAAAAATAGTTAACTTCATTTATCAAAAGCCTATCTCCTTTAAGCTTTACTCATTATCACTAACCCACCAAATGGTAACCAAAACATCCCTACATCATGATGCAATCAGTATAAGATTAAAACTATATTATTCTTAATCAAGAAAACATTGAACACAATAAACGTTCACCATCTATTCATATTCGTCATTGTAAACAAAACATAAGTAAAAACGCAATCCTCTCATTTTCTGATCACGCGCAAACGCTGAATTTGCAAGTAGTATTCCCGGTTTGGCCAGAGTTTGCTTTTAAGAACCGAAGGGCCGCCATAAGAAGTTGTTGTGAGGTTCCATCGTTCAATGCCCAGTTCAACCGACTAACGACATCATCGGGCTGGTAGACGAATCGGGTACTGGTGTAGGAATTTAAGAGAGCAGTGGTTCCTTCCCTTAAAAGTGCTTGATAAGGATCACCTATCCCATTTAGGCTTTCGCGTAACGTAATGTTTGCCCCATATTTTGTTGAAGCCAATGGCCCAAACACATGCCCAACTTTTAGTTCCGGGTCCAACATCCAATAACATCTATGTTGGGGCATCATCCACATCCTATTCAAAAAACCATCATGCATGTTTTAATTAGGGAAGGTAACGGGTCGGGTATGATTAATCTCATATCCATTTTCGGTTATAAAATCTCATCTCATACCTGTCGGGTATTTATTGACTATCACCCGTTGGGATTTGCATGTATGTATATTTTTACTTTCTTTATAGTTTTATGGTTTTAAAGTTAAATTATAATAAAGGGGTATTGGATTTTAATAATCTAAACTTTCACCTATTGGCCGTCAATAATCTGTATTTAAAAAATAACCAACAACGATCCCAACTTTCAGATATTTTTCCTCTGGTGAACCTTTTTTAACTGATGACTAACCAAGTTAGTGAACGCTAAAATGGCATGCCATGTCAACGTCCAGTCAGCGTCATCGTCCACATCATCATCCTTGCCAGCATTGGCATGCCACGTCATCATCCATTAACTGAGTTAGTTTTCAGTTAACAAAGTTCATTATTGGTCAATACGTTGAAAGTTGGGATCGTTGTTGAGAATTTTTGAAGTACATATTATTGTCAGCCAATAGGTGAAAGTTTGGATTATTAAAATCCAATACCCCTATAATAAATAGCGTACATATCATCATTAGCGTAGTAATCTTTGAAATATTTATAAATATATATTATAATAAGAATCTCGAAAATATTTTTATATTTCATAGCATATAAATATAAATAATGTCACTAAGATATATACATTTAAGAAAAGAACTTCATTTTTTAAATAGTGAATCTATTAGAATGAAATATTATTAAAAAATAATTAAGAGAAGATATATCATAAAAATAAAAGTTTTTGGGTATATGTTTCGGAAAAATGGGTGTTTAATTTCAGGTAATCGAGTTGGGTATCACCTAATCCCATACCCGTCTCATACTCGTAAAATATTTTGTTTTTCAATCTAAACTCGTCCCATAACCACGGGTGTCGGATATACCAGTCTAAAGGCTTCGAGTATACTCGTCAGGCTCAGGCTCAGGTTTCTTTTGTCATAGTTTTTGGTCATCCCTAGTTTTAGTTATGGGTCCCGATTGTGGATTTAACCCGACATGAAGACACAAACTTGATCTTTATATCATATGGACGAATGCTACACACGAGATTTTATATATTTATAAAAATAGTTAGCATACTATTACTCTAAAGTTTTAAATTCACAACAAATTACAATTGATCGTAAAACTATAAAACAAGATGTTAACTTCTCTTTTATCTTTAAATTGTATCATAAAACTAGGGGCGGTCAATTCTAGACACAATACCAAAATAAATAGATGGGTTAACACGACCAAGCTTATAACTAGGTTAACCTATAAATCCATATAAGGTTTTTAAAAGGGTTTATATTTAGATTTAGAGTGTTAAAATATAAAATTTGATAATTTGAATTTTTTTAAATGAAATTAATTTCAATCTTAAAATAATTATCACCTCTTAATTTCCAACCTTTATTCAATAGAGCATTCTAATCTAATTGTCTTAATCTTTATATATATATAATTCAACTAAAAATTATTATTTTCTCTAAAACTGTGTTTAAGCTTTTAAAACATCTCACCTCTAACTATTTCTCTATCTTGCTTACAAGCATTTATTTAATTGTTTTTTCTCGATTTTATATACTCACAGCAATATATAGGATGATGAATGATAAGCCTCTAAATATAGCGGATCAATTTCGTTTTCTCTAAAATCTTCTCTGTTATAGAAGCTACAATGTTGTGAGTTTTATTTGTGTTCTCTATTTTTCCCTCTATATTAAGAGAAAGTAAGATCTAAACACTCCAACGTGATTCCTCTTAGTTTTAACTATTCATTCTCTATAATACTTGTGATTCGTTTTCTCTAGGCTAAAATATAAAAACCAAGTTTGTGTATTCAGAAAAGATAGACGACAAAAAATAACCACTCATTCTTTATAATCCTTGTGATGACACCAATAAATATTTGGATCGTGTTCCGATTAAACAATTCTACCCATTAACCTAAAACCAATCCACCTAACACAATCGATTCTGAATCTAAATGGATCCACAGGTCAACTCGTAAATTTCATGTTAGGTTCGTATCATGTTAAAAAATCAAGTGTCTTGTTTTTTTTTTTTTTTTTTTTGAACGGCCAACAAACGATCGCGACCCGGGGTACCCACCAATTGGTTACAAAAGCACCCTATACGCCCCTAGGTGAAGACACGTCTTAGGTGCCCGCCCACAAGTAGCGTTGGGTAGCCAGAACCCACCAAGCCACCAGTTTCGAGAAACACCTGACCCCACCCGCCCGAAGGCATGACAGTGAAAAATTAGCAAAACCCGGTGGGATTAAGGATTGAACCTGGCACCTCAAGGAGGCTAAGCCCCACACATCATTTCCCATGTCACTCCACCACAAGGGTAGGAAAAAACCTAACCCTCACTCGCCTGAAGGCACGATAGTGTCTTGTTTAAATAACTCAAATGCAACTTATTTATGAAAAATTCTATAAACGTTGTTACTTACTGGTATGGACAAGCTGAAGATTCAAAAAACGGCTTCGTTGGCACGGCAGGCAAGGGTGGCAAGAAAGGCAAGGGCGTCATTGGAAGTAACTCAGTCACCGGGGGAGACACTGGTGGCAATGACGAAAGCGGCTGCTGCTGCGGTGAAGGCGGCAAAGACGGAGGGAATGGTGGAAATGGTGTTGCGAATGACGGGCACAAGGGGGAAGGCACAGTAGGTTGGGCAACTAAAGGGTCCACAGCATACATTTGAGAATCAAACATCTTCAAAGTAAGTCTCAAGTCCTGGGCTGGACCAACCACCGCCCCACATCCCTGCCCGTCATTGGAGACTTGAGCACGACAGCCACCCATGTCCGCTGTACCTGGAAACGACGATGCATAAGACCCCAACCAGTTTGTAGTTTCTTCCCTCACCACCGTGTACTGGCCTTGCTCCCCGGGACATGCCAGCAATACTCTCACCCCTATACACAATACTTGCAAGCTATAATGTTCAAAAAGAGAGAACAACATTTATAAACCGATCTTAAACTCACCACCAAGAGGATAATCAAGAGCGTCAAACTGGCCATCTTTGCATTGGTCACAGAAAACAGTGCCAGTGACCGTTGTATCACCACGAGCACCATCAATGGCGGCGGCAGCCACCAACACAAGAGTTGTCACCACCCAATCAATCACCATTTATCAAAGTACACATTCATTCACAAAACTACCATCACAGTTAATATAGAAGAAAACAGGTGAGGATGATGGTGTCCCAACTGCCCAACAATATTTAACATGATTCAAAGTAAACTACAGATTCATAATCTTTGTGTGTGGACCCAAAAGATTCATAATCTTTGTAACCAAAAAGTAAGAACAATACATGCATGGGTCAGGTTCGGTCATGGTTAACTGATGCACATAACATGAAACACCACATAATTATTAGATACACATATTCTATATATAAGCTCTTAATGATATAAAGTTGGATACATGCAACAGATTAAAGAAACTTAAACAAGAACAAAACTGAGAACATAACAACGATAAATTAACATAATTATGCGTTTAATCCTACAAAAATCACTCTCCTCATCAAAAGTCTATCAAAACTTGCCAACAGTACCAACAAATAAAGAACACAAAACTTTGCCATTGCTTTATCACTTCTGTGCATCTTCTTCAGGTTCTGGTTCTTCTGTATGTCCATTTCCATTATTCTCACCACTAAACATCAAAGACAATATTATGCAAGTAAGATGGGTTCAAACAATAAAACCCGACATTATACAAGAAATATTTGCTTATCTAAACATGACGTGCTGCTCTGTATAAAACCAAATAAGCATTATGCAAAGTTTGCATCTCCGTCATCTCTTTTACATATCAGCTTTTTAATCAAGTAAACCGTTCATAATCATAAGCTTTATGTACAAGCAAAATTTGCATCTCCATCATCTTTTTTACATATCAGCTTTGTAAACCATTCATAATCTCTTCATCCTTCTGAACATTTTTATATATTAGCCTCCCCCCATACCCTATACTCACCATATTTAATATACATCTACATTTTACGACATGCAAAGCAGGACTCGAATCATGTAGCTCTAGATCAAAGTTAAGGTCTGTAGGAGGTTTATATGTAAAAACAGCCTAAACTATTCTAGGCTTGGTTTTAAAAAGCAATAGGCACACAAAAGCAACGAGGTCTAAGTGCGAGGCGCGAAGTGCCATGCACAAAAACAGTGGGTTTTTTGTACCATAGGCGCGCACTCTTATATAATTCTTTTTGTATATCCCATAGGTTTTTATCTTCATTACCCAAAATATAGCTATAAATAAGGTTTTTATATTATTTTACCTATATGTAAAAGCCAAAAAACACAGGGTACAACATGTTTATGCATAAAAACTCATGGGGTACGAGAGGCACGCGTCTCGGGGCCAAATTTTTTTTTTTTAAATGTGCTTTTACTGCGCTTCTTGGAAACTGCCTAGGCGCAGATCCGAGGCGCCAGGCATTGCGCCTCGCGCCTAAGCGCGCCTCATGTGCGCTTTTTAAAACCAAGATTCTAGGTTGAAGAAATTACAAAGGGTTGTTTACTTGACAGGTTTATATGCAAAACATAAGGACACATGTAAACAAAACTTGGTTCGCGCACCTTACTTACATAACGCACGCTTTTAAACCAAGCCTACATCTACAAGAAGTGTTGCCTCAAATCCCTAAAGCGTTTATTCGACCGCCTTGAACGCTGCTCACGCTTAAGGCACGCACTTTTTAAAACTAAGGGCAAGTATAATTAATGGTTCTTCTAGTTGCAAGTCTCAAACAAAAAAACTACCAATCATAATCATATCAATTAAGATCATATCTGTTCTACTTTACTTTGGTTCAAGCAAGCAACTAACAGAACCATAAAACTTCAATGAAAAGTTACATCAAAATCAAACCTTGAAGGAGCAACATCAACATCAACATCCACAGCCTGGTTTTTCCTCCAGCTCTTCTCGGACAAATCCTCAACCGACCTCGGCTTACCACCACCTCCACCTCGTTTAAACCGATCACCCGACCCTAACTCCTTCATCTTCATCGCCTCAAGCTTCTCATCAATCTCCTTCCAATCCTCCCCCTTTTCCTTCAACACCTCTTCTCTCGGCCTAGCTTCCCCAAACGGATTCGACCCTTTCGCCTTCACACTCTCACCCTCACCCACCGCCCCCACCGGCAACTTCCTAGGCTGCAAATTCAGCTTCGGCCTCCCACCACCACCCCCACTCAATTCCTCCCTCTTCTTCCCCCAATTATCCGAATCCGAACTCTCATTCCCAAACCGCCTTTCCCTCAAACTATCAAACGCACTCCCACTCCCCCCACCGCCAAATCTCGGCCTTTCAACCTCCTTCTTCCTCCCCCAATTATCCGAACTATCCGCATCCCCACTCGACTCAAACCCCATTCTCCTCTCCCTATCAAACCCCCCATACTTCCTCCCCTCACTCGGTCTAAACGCCTTATTCGCCCCCCAACTCTCCACTTCATCCGCCCGCGAACCCGAACCCGAACCCGATCCCAAACCCTCAAAACCACCTCTACTCTCCCTCCTATCAAACCCACCACCACCACCCATAGACTTCTTAGCAGCACCCCAATCATCAATCTCATCAGCACGTGACGGCCCTAACGGTTCCCTACTCCCTCTCCTCCCTTCCTCATCCCCACCATTATTATTATTATTATTATTCCTTCCAGACCCCCACCTCGATTCATTATTCCTATCACCATACGATTTAAACCCACCACCTAACCGACTCCGTTCCATCTCCTCAGCCGTACGCTGACGTGGACCAGTCGGCAGATTCATTATTTCCTCAGGCGTTAACCCTTTATTCGCTTGATACGTCTGGTTCGATGAGGTTGATACAAATTCACCTAAAGAAAGCGTCTGGGGTTTCTTTTTCTTTGTTTTGGTGGCGGCGGCCGTCATTAGGTCAGGGAAATCGGATATCGGAGCAGTGGTTGAAGAAGGTTTTTGTTGTTGTTGTTGGTTGTTGAGTTCGTCTTCGTGTTGTTCGGAGTCTAAGGCCCACGCGCCGGGTTTGGACCACGCGCTTGTTACAGTTGCCGCCATGGTTGTTGTTGTGTTCGTCGTCGTTTTTTTCTTCTTTTAGAGGAAAAGATAGGTTTTCAGGAGTGTGATTGTGTGTTTGCGTGATTTGGAAGCGTTGTTGATATCGACGGTGTTGGGTAATATGATAGACGGTTGAGATTTGTTTGGAGAAGCCTTGTGAGATTGGGATTTCTGAATAATCCTTTTTTGGGTTCAAACTACTGGTCGTGGTTGACTATGAAACTTTTTTTTTTTTGTATAGTGATTAAAAGGATTCTTATCTATACTATATTAATAAGCATATAGGAAGGGCAGGAATGGTCATTTGCCACGGTACAATACTTTAAAGCATGATGTACAATAGTTCACTGCACAAAACTCTTAAGCTTTTATGGGGTGCAAGTTGTCATGCATCAGGTACAAGCCTATAGTGCATAAAAATAAAAACACGGATATACATCTAAATTAGGGTTCCATTCATCATATTACACGCTTGAAAACCCTATCCGCCTCCTTCTTTCTCTGGAGATACGAGAACATCACTGCGATTTCACTACCATTCCACCGAATATTTCACATACAGGTCGCTCACTGTATGTATCCTGTTAATCTCTGTTTGGGTTCCACATACAGGTCGCTCACTTGATTTTTTTGTTAATCTCTGTTAACTCAACTGTTGTTTTACTTGTTTCACATACAGATCGATGAAGATTCCAACATTTATCAATGGTATGTGACACTTTTTTCTTATTCTGAACACTATTTGGTCATTTAAAACCCAAACAGAGATTAACAGGTCGATTATGATGCAGATCTAGAGTGATTAACGTTTTTGCTGCAATGGAGGAGACGATATGGAACAAATCTGGTTCGGTAACATCTATGCTCAACAATTGAGGTACGAATTTCATTAATCTATTTTTATTGTCGGATTTTGTGTCATTTTAGGGGTTTGGTCAGAATAAGAGGCTTGGTTTAAAAGAAAATAAGATGATTTGTTTTGTATTTATATTTATATTTTAACAAATACAAGTTAATTTGTTCATTTTATATATAAATCTTGAGTTTTTTCCTGTTTAGTTGTTACAATGTTGTTTTTTACAGCTAGATAGGGAGGTTTAAATTGTTAGGTTTGGGTTGTGATGACTTCGGGCTATTCGAGAAGATAGAAAACTGAGGTTTTGAAAAGCGGCTCGCCTTTTTGCTCAGCGCCTAGAGGAATTCCAAGAAGCCCCGCTAAGGTGCGCTTTTTGGTGTTTACTTCAAATGCCTACAATCTGTACATATATTTTTTACAAGTTAGACTTATAAGAGGCCTAATTTTGACCTGAAAGTTCAGGTTTCTTAATAAATTTGGATGCTTTAAGCTACAAGGTTGACTACTGATGTTCGTTTACAACAGCCCATTGTTGGATTTGTTATTGGTCTGCCAGTAATGGTAAATTTCTAAATATGTTCACCCATCTTGTCTTATAGTTGTGACAACGGCTTAGCATTTGTTGCTACTTTTATAACAGGATAATCTTGCTATCACTGAATTTCAATATGCAGATTACACTTTTCCTACTTTTGATCAGGTATTTAGGTCTACCATGCTAGGCTGCTTTCTTATCATATATTGATATACGAACAATTGGCATTTAGCTCATGAGTTAATTCATTTTTGTAGATTATTAATGAAGTTGCCAACTTTAGACATCGAAGTCAAAAAGGAGCGAAAGTTTTGTTGCTGGCCAGTATCCAGGACCCAAATCCTGCTGAACCAAATGTCATTTCTATTCAATAATGGATTATAAGCTATTTTATGTCAAGAACAGTAACCGATAGTGCAGCTCAAAGTTTTTGTCATCAGTTGGTCCAAATGTGCCAAGAATCCAGCATGGTATAATTAACTCAGACACAAGCTTTCATATATTAACATATGTTAACTAAAAGCGTAATACTTTATAAATTCTTGGTTTAAATTTCAGGATATTAAAAGCGACAGTGTGGTTCCCGTCTACTCAGCAAGGCCAGATCAGGTGAAAAAGGTTTTAAAACATGTGTGTACAGCCACTGTAAACAAACTTGGAGGAAAAGAGTTGGAATTGCTTATTGCCATCCTACCCGACAACAATGGCAGTTTGTATGGTATGTAGCTTTCAGTTGCTATGAAAACTTAATATTAAAAAAAAGTCCTTAAAAGTATTAAGAATTAATAACTAGATCACCGCGACCCAATGAACCCCGCAACCTGTTTTGGTTCTTTGTGGTCGAAGAAGATTACTATACACGACCCGCCCCGCCGCTGAACCTCTTTTGAATAGCCAAGCCATGTGTACTGAAAAAAAATGTTTTGGGTCTTAGGGTTGAAAGAGAGATTACTATGCACGACCCGCTGAACACTTTTTCAGTAATGAATATATAAAACCAAATGTATTAAAAGTAAAAGGGATGAACGCGTGTTGATTGAAAGTTTGACATATGGTTTTATTGTTGTTTTTAGATACAGACGTTATTTGGTTCATCTGTGGTGAGTGTTAAGTGTGTTTGCTATGAAGAGAAGCTATCAGCAGTCGTCGTCTTCGTTAGGACCGCCTAAATCTAAATCCAGACACAATCCGGATGGTATTTTTGTTTATATAATGCTTCTGTTTCATTATAAGTTACGTACTTGATGATCATGAGCAACACAAGTTGAAATTATCTGTTTTTATTTGACTGAGAATCAATATTAATTAACGAAGTGATAATTATGTATACGTGTTTGATTTATATGATTTGTTTTGTTGTGCTGTGTTATCAGGTGATGCTTTTCTAGAGGATGAGAGCACAAGGATATTTGCCAAGAAAGTTGCTGACCATTATAGTGCAAGGACGAACCAGACCTTGGAAGAGCGAGAAGCGAGTCCCATTATTCATTTAAAGAAGCTCAATAATTGGGTATAATAGATAGAATTCATGCTTCCAGATTGTTGCATAATACAATTGGATTTACTCATGTGCAGGTATACAAATGTGTTCGCCAAGTTGCTGATAAGATGGGCAACTTCCGAAGGAGTGTTGAGGAAGATTGGGTGGTGGAGCTCCATACAGAACTTGATAAGCAGAGTTTTACTATTCCAGAGAGGTATCTTTAACTAAAACCAACTCATTGACCAGTATACACTTTTAAAATATACACTACCATTGTTGCCAATGGTGACGTGGAGTAACAAGATGAAAATGGATCGGGCTGACCTTTGAAAAGCATAGCAAAAAGGGGTTGGGTGACTCAACCAAGAAGTTACAGTTTAGTTTCAGGTTGGTTGAATTAAAGTTTGGGTTCAAATTGTTACTACTCCTTAAACATATTGCGCCTCATATTCCCTTTTTCTTGTTGGTTATATGTTGGCGCATCTGTAAATTGTCCATGGTTAAAACTTAAACGTATGCGTGTTCACAAAATCTTAATTGAAGGGCTAACAAACATATATTGTAGGCTGGGTTAACAAGCTGCAAAACTTTGTATTTATTTGCACATTTTCTAAAATGTATGTGTTGAAGTAGAAACAAACTAGAGATGTCACGTATGACCCATTTATTTCTTAATGGCTAGATTCGGGTTATATTTATATCTCTTAAGCTGAAAAACGAACAGGTCTAAAGTCACTAAACATGTATTTTTTTTATTTTATATAACTTTCTAAGCTAATATATGTAATCTTTTTATACCAAAATGGAATTATAATTGTAATATGTTGGCTAAAATGAATACAATACAACATTTTTAGCTAAAAAGTGTAATAAATAGCATTCATTGTTATACGCTTCTTTAGTCATTTCTGATTATATTGTGTTGTGTTTAGGGCTGGAGTAGAACAATATATAGAAACCAGATGACGCATGGTTTGATTCGGGTTACATGTTCCATTGGACTTGCCTTTGAATTCGGCTATTGAATTTTCAGACCAGATTAGAAACCAATTCAGATTTTGTTTTTTTTTTCAATTTTCAAATTTGTGATTTTTTAATGGATCCCAACTGTTAACTATGTAACTGTTTATTTTCTTTATTTTTAAGCTGGTAAAGGCGGATAGCTGGGAGTAGTGAAATTCAATAGCAAAAACTCAACGCTTTGTACCAATGACATACGCAGGTAAAACATCTCTTTTTATAATGGGCTGGTTGATTAACGGATAATAAATGAGTGAAATACATGTTTAAGAATAAACGATCAAACCTCTCTTTATTTATTTATTTTTTTTACAGCCGTAAGCTACAGGGGAAGCCATTCTGCAGCTGAACGTTGCTGACGCTGCTGATTCGCAGCCGTCCTACAGCTGAACGCTGCTACCGCTGCTGATCTGCAGCTATTCTGCAGCTGGTAATCAACTAATGCTTGTCAGTAGTTCATTTAACTTAGTGTTGTCAATTGTGTCGGGTTGGTGGTTTGATGAATTGAATCGCTGAACCTTAACACGACCCATATATATATATATATATTCGTGTCAAAGACATCAACAAACTCGAACACACTTAAAATTGTGTAACCCGTAAACGACCAGTTTAACCCATTTATCTAAACAAGTCATACGGGTTGTAATAAAGTTATAAACGTGTAGACAATTGATGGGTTATAATAAATGGCTTAAACAGGAGATATGAGTTAGTGCAGGTTATTGTTTTGCTTATTTTACGCATTAGATGGTCATTGTTTGAATGATTGTTGGTGGTTTCAGTCTGGAATTTTTATGGTAGGCGAAGGTTGTTGTTTCATATTTATATTGAATTGCCTACCTGTCAATGCACTCTTGGACCTATTTTTTTCCTTTTGGGGCTATGGTCGTTTTAAAGATTTGTTTTCAGTCGTTTGATTCTATTGATGGTTATAATGGGCTGGTTGCGGTTCTGCTTGCATACCCGTTTTAAATGAAGCTTACATTTGTTAATATAAAACAGTAGTTTTTAAGTGATTGTTTTGTATTGTCTTGTCTTTTGGCCTTTCATGGCTATTTCGCCATATGTATTTACTGCTTTGGAATTGTGATGGCCTTTCATGGCTATTGCGTTGACTAATTATATTTGACTAAATTTACAGCTTTCTGATTTTGGACTCGCTATTACGGGTGGGATTCATGGCAAGAACAACATAAAGTTATCAGGCTCCTTAGGTTATGTCGCTCCCGGGTACCTTTTGGATGGTATGCAATACTTTATTTTTAAAACTAATAACTATCTTGAATCATTTATTATTTACATAAAAATAATATCATGAATCTTTAACAGGTGAGCTTACTGATAAAAGTGATGTGTACGCGTTTGGAGTCGTACTTTTGGAGCTTTTGATAGGGAGAAAACCCGTGGAGAAGATGTCACCGTCTCAATGCCAATCAATTGTCACATGGGTATACAATATAACCGATTATATTTACTTCGAATCGTCATTAAACTAAGATTTTAAACTAATATTAATAATGCATTCTATGTACAGGCTATGCCTCAGCTAATAGACAGATCAAAGCTTCCTAACATTGTGGATCCTGTGATTAGAGATACAATGGACTTGAAGCACTTGTATCAAGTTAGTACAATTTTATCCATTACTTATGAATGAGTCGATTCGAGTCGTGTTTATCTCTGAGGGGTAAACTCAGAGAAATTAGCTTTAAAATAATGGGGTTAGAATTTTAGATTATCACTGAAATGATATTATTTTACTTATCACATTTCATACACTAATAATAAAAAAAATATGAATCATTTAGACTCGTTTGAAAGTGATATCTTAAAATTTGTCACTCATAACAGAGGAAGTTATTCTAACAACTTGTTTGTCGGTTGCTCTTTTTAGGTGACAATAGAGAGGTAGAAATCTGATGTAAACTGATAAATATTTTTCTCATCTGAGTGAAATATATTAAATGGATAAATATGAATTTGAGTGTAAACTGATAAATATTTGAGTCTTGAATTTTAAACTGATAAATATTTGAGTCTTGAATTTTAATGTGAATTTGAGTGTGTCCTCATACATGTTGCCATAGGTTTTTCTCATCTTTTTATTTTTTTAATTACTTCCTACATTCTTAGAAAGCAACCATATGTGTTTTCGGGTAAGGACATGTTACAAAGTACACCATTTTGGAGAAATCTGAAAAAGCAGTCTGAACTCTGAATTCTTTTACTTTTAACATAAAAATACACACATTTTGTGAGTCAAACCTCTGTTTTGGTGTAAAACCTTTTAGCAGCTAATAAAGGATAACCAATTTACTTTTAAAATAGTCTGAACCATTTTACTTTTAACATAGACTACAAAACTACACCCCTCTCTCAATAAGGTTTTAATCTTTATTTCCTCATTCAACAGTCTGAACCAATTTACTTTTTAAAATAGTCTGAACTTTATATCCTTTATTTCCTACAACAGTCAACATCAAACCTGTGACACACTACTATCTTGACCTTATATCCTTCATTCTATAAATCTTATCAAAGCTGGAGTGAGAGCTAAAGCTGGAGATCAGTTAAACAAACAATTCGGTAAGTAATCCTAATTCAAAGTACAAATTTGACTTCCTTTTACTTTCAAATCCCTAACAACTTATATTTCCACTTCTTATTTTCACAGACACAACTGATTTTTGGTCTTTAGAAGCTATTCCATCTCTCAAAGTTCAATCGGATTTAAAGTTGTAAGTTACCATCTCGATTCTGAAAATTATTAATATGTTTTGTTTCTTTGTTAAGTGTTTTTTTGTAATAAGACATCGAATTTTTTTTCTAACTGTCAAGTGTCATGTTGGCATTAGTCATGAACCTTCTTCTGTTGTAACTTTTATGCTGCTAATATTGATTGTGAACATTTTATTGTGTCATTGGTTTTTTGTGTCATTAGTCATGAACCTTCTGTTGTAACTGTTATGCTGCTGTAACTTTTATGCTGCTAATAAAAATACACACATTTATGCTGTTGTATTCTATTTATAAACATCAAATTCAAAGCATTTTTTGGGTTGTCTTTAACAAACTTTAGACTTTATTTGACCTGCTAAATGTGAGATTATGTACTACTTTACAACATGTATGTATGTACTATGTACATAAAAAAATAATTAAAAATATGAGTATTTAGGTATCCTCAAATATATATGGATATTACGTTTCAAAAAAAAAATATATATGGATATTCTTTAAGAGTGTGTTTGAGTTCTTGCATACATGTGTGTATCATCATGACATCAATACTTTTCTCAAGTGACATTTCCTGTGACATACATATCAACATGTAAGATGTAACAAAATAAACGTGGTATACACATGTGTAGGTAATAAAAATATTATGATATGCAAATGTGCCTAGCTATAACAAAATGCTTTCACCTGTTTTGTGGCCAAGTTGAATACTTGTGATTTGTTATCATGTGTATTACATGTATTTTTGTTTTTAGGCAGAATATATACTTATTCTTTCAAATCGTTAATGTTTGCTCAAAATGGTTTTTCTTTATGTGAATATGGGTCAAATGGACTTAAAATATGTTGGAAGTTTGTCACATAGTTGAAAAGTTTGTCACAGATGTACATATATGGACTTAAAAAGTTATAATTCTTCTTTCGCAACATGCTAATTTTCTACTCATGCTTTGGCCACAAAATATGTTGGAAGTTTGTCACATAGTTTAAGCACAACGATTTTTATGTGTGCTCAAAATAGGTCGGGTTAGGTTGAAAGTTATCTTTAGTGACAATGCTCTCTTTTTAAATGTGTTGACATGTCTTATGAATGTCAACAATTAAAAAAATGGCAAAACGTTTTTAAAAATTCTGAAAATGTAAATGAATATGTTTACATCAATGAAATTAAGCGTGTTTTTAAGCGTGAGTCTAGAATTATAGATCGTAGATTTGTTTGTGTTCATGTAGGTTTCTGGTTTTATGTCTTAATGATGATTATTATTCATGAGATCTACTGTGTTTTATTGGAAATAGGAGGAGTTGCATGCTTTATGTTTGTATTTAGGAAAAATGCTAATAGTTTTATGAAAAAACTTAAAATGGCAAAAAAAAAAAATGTGTACAAAATTTTAAAAATTCTTAAAAATATATAATATTGTGAAAAATAGTTTTGAGTGATGATAAAAATTTTGCAGGTAGAAATAAATGTTATCTTAAAAAGATAATTTCATAGTAACCTGAATGTTAATATCAATAAATGTTTGCTACTGTTCAATAGTTTATTTAGAATGTTAATGATCAACAAACATGAACGAACATGTTCATTTTCTAATAAAATGATCTTGAATACATTAGTTATTTCTTTCAGAAAATTCAATATATTCTGAATTATTTTCAATTGTGATAAGAGCATCCAGAGTATCACTTGCACCATTGTAAGGTTTCATGATTTTTGTAGAAAAATTTAAATAACTTAGTAGAATATATTAATAGAGTGTAATTGGTTAATTTTTTTTAATGTTTCAACGGTATTATTACCGTTTGGCACCATGATTGAGACAACATATCATTAATAAAAAATTTTGTTTATTAAAAAAATATACAAAAAAATGCTTAAAACTACAATATATTATTAAAAACACTTTCTAAGTAAATTAAATTAGTTAGTTTTTAGAAGAATAAGTGTGTTAAGCGATATGGTTATTTTTTACTAAGTGAGTCAACCATGTCAAACTCAAATACGACATTTATTAAATGATAAGCACGTTAACAAAAATCAAAATTATTATCGTATGCCTATCTAAACAAACAAGACAATTTTAAATAATTGTAGTTGCTTGATATGTTTGTGTTAACTTTTATATTTGTGGACAACTATTTTTCCTTATGGTTATATTTTAAATGAGTATTAATTAACGGATATTATTTCAACGGTTCTTTTCCCATAGTTGCACTTTTCAGTTCTTCATTCACATCAAATACAATATCAATTTCAATCTATGGGGGGTGGTTATCCAATTCCGATTAAACAAGAAGGACCGTCGTTAAACGTTGAACAATCATCTGGTCGCCGTTCAAACCTTCCACTTTCCAACCCACCACCTTCAAACTCTCAAGTGACTGACCTTTTTCAACCCTCCTACCCTTCTCCAACTTTAAACCCTCCTCCAGTGACAAACCCTACCGATGATGATCCAGATCCTTGGACAGACGAAGAGTGGAATTGGGCGTATGATTATGCCTTTGCTGAACTACAATTTAACGGACTACGAATTAGGGAGGAGCATCATCGTCCGGTGGCAAACCCTCCTACAATGCCAAACTGTCCTCCACCTTCAAACCCTCCTCCTGTTGAAAACCCCCATCAGAGACAAGAAGTTCCGAATTCGGCTGAAGGGTACGAAACCGACCCTGGGGCAGAATACGAACCACCATTGGATGAGGAAATGGTTTGGGAACCTACCATTCCGCAATGATGGAGATAGTGATGGCATGTTTTATTAAGTAATGTGTTGTATGGCTTGTTTTATTAAGTAATCTTATTTCCATGTATTAGATTAAATTTTAACTATTTAGTTGTTTTAATTATAACTATAATTATGTATTAGTTTAAATTCTAATCGTATGTTCAAATGTTTAGTTTATTTTTAAATTAAAACAAAAGAAAACTTATTTGAGCGCCTCTCCCACCATTATATACTTAACCTTAAAGTCAAATTGACACAAATTTAAGTATACCGAATCTTTATTTTTTTTTCAGTTATCTAACAGTGAAAACTTAATAGGATATGTCCGATCACTGTACCGTTGAAGAATTTTCATCATTGAAAAATGATGGAGCATGGTATAATCTAATCTTTGTCATGGTCGAATATATTTGGCATGATGTTGGTGAAGAGAGATTGGTGGTTATTTTTCTTGATCAACACGTAAGGACATTCTTTTACTTTGCGTTGTGTTATACAAGTAAATATTTTTTTCCACCACTAATTTTTTTTGTGTTTTAGAGACAAAAAATTGCTGCGATCGTCCCACAACATTTGATACACTTATATAATGACACAAATTTGCTTGGTGGTTTTTTTTCACTGAGTCATTTCCAAATTGAAAATTTCAACTATCATGAGCTCCCAAAGTACCAAAATTACGTCTTAATTTGCTCTGAGAAAAAAATTGTGATCAATGAATACACGAAGCTTTCTTCACTTATGCTTACCATTCCAAAGGGTGCGTCATTATATCCATTGGTGCCTTCCATTGAATCAATGAAGCAAGTTAGGAGGCCACATAAATATATTGTTGGTATATTCAAAATCTTTGTATGTATATATTTTTATTAATTATTATAATATTATAAAAGCTCATATAGTATACACAATTTGGTTATTTTGTTGTAGATGTGGTTGGAAGAATAACTGATGGTAAACGAAATAAACGCTCTTTTGAACTATCTCTTTACGATAAGACGTAAGTTATTACTCATTAATTACAAATATTATTTGCCAAATAATTTTAACTCAAAAATCTTTATTTACAGTGGTCATGAAATACAAATATTTTTGCATCACTTGGAGCCTACCGATGTTATAAGGACCATTCTAGCCATATCACGAAAGTCTATCATATACGTATCACGTGTCAAGTTGGTTCACCTACAAGATAGTATGTTATGCTTTACACATGAAATTTTTAAAAATTAGTTAAATTTAATAGATCATGTAATTTAATTAATATTATATTTTATTTGTTATTTCAGTTCATATTTTGTCGTCTACGGCTATGAGTAAGATTACGTACGAACCAGATATGATCGAGGCACGAGATATTTAAACTATGGATCTGTGTTGATGTTAAAATTTAGGTTTCTTATAAAATAGTTGTTTAATATTGAAGTCAACGTTAGTGATTTGCGTTATGATTTTTGTTTCCTTTGTATTGAACTAATATCTTTAATGTTTTTTTAAGTTTATATGTGTTTATGATGCGTTATCTTTTTCATTTTTTCATAGTAAAAACTTAGTTATAGGTGCATTTTCACTTATGAAATACTTAGTTTTAGTTGAATTATATGTTTTATTTTATCATACTGTACATTAAATAGTTTGTATTTGTGTTAAACCAAGGCATCATCACCATGGCTGACCTTTCGGTTGAAATCATCGTGTTTAAGATATTATTGAGGGTGCCACCGAAGGTTGTAGGTCATTCGATGAGTGTATGTAGGGAATGGTATGCCTTACTGTCAACCAATACTTTTAAATGGTACATTGTTCTCGCTCATTAATTTCATGTAATCTGAGAGTTCTCTTAATTGACGACATAACTTGCTCTGATCATCAAATAAAATTTCAATCCAGTGATCATGGACCAACCACTATTGTTTCTTTTCCATTCAAGCACCAATTTGATAATGTCTCGATTCTTTCACATTGAACGGATTATTGTGTGTTTGCTTGAATCATACATTTGAGTTGTTTCTTTGGAATCCAATCACTACTGCTTTCAAGCGTTTGTCAACACCTTATTCTCATGGATTATATGAAGACAATCTTAATGTCGTTGGTCTATACGTTGATGATCATGATGATTACAAGGTCTTGCATGTTAAGCGTAGGTGTGGTATACTTGGCGTCTATGTCTATTAAGTGTCATGTACTGATCTTGTAATGGTGATTTTCGAATTTCAACATTTATGTAACTCTCTTTTGTTTAATTTGTAAGGTATTTATCACTTTACAATGACTAATGGACAACCAAAAGATAGTAATGATGCTCCAACCTCAAGTGCATCTTCGAAAGCTGAAAAACGAAAAGAGTATAATAGAAGATATTATGCTTCACGGAAAGAGAATAACAAAGTATCAAAATTTGGGAGTGGTGATGTCTCCCAAAGTGCTTCATTAATATCTTTAGTGAATAATAGATCAACAGGAAGGACACCGTTAGGAAGTCTACAAAATAATAGTAGTCAAATAACACAAATGTTAAAGGAGAATGCGTCAGGTAGTTCTGTCGAAAAACAAAAAGAGTACAACAAAGGATGCCCTGGTACAAGAAAAGAGAATGGAAAACGTGTTTCAAATGGTATCAAAATTACACAAACTCCGATCGATGCCACACCGACAACCACATTCCCCTCTGTAATTGATGAAGTCATGCCTGATAGATCACGAGGTTTGTATTTATTTAACAATGTATTTTTTTATTGAACTTGACATATTTTACAACCTAGATTACTTAATACAATAAATTATTAGGTAGTCGAATTCAACCGCGTACACTATTACCTCAATTTTGTGAAGTTATTGGGCAAACTTCCATCCATGATGAGAATGCTGAAATTGATCCCTACAATTTTGTTTACGATGGTATGCCTAGAGACCATCGTGTTTTAAAAGAACGGAGTGCATGTTGTTATTGTGGAGCAAAACTATTTAGATTTGAATTTGATACCTTTTGTTGTATGAGTGGGAAAACAGTGTTAGCAAATTCAGAAATTCCAAATGAATTGTACCGGCTATTCACGTCACAAGATGAAATTGGAAAAATGTTTAGGCAAAACATACGTGCTTATAACACAAATTTTTCTTTTGCCTCAATGGGCGTGACGTTGGATAATACACTGAACAATATGAGAGATGGTGTATATACATTTCGTGCACATAAAGGAATATATCACAAAATTGACCAATTAGTTCCAAGGGATGGAACTCCTAGGTACTTGCAGTTGTATTTTTATGATCCTGATACTGAGCTGGATTATAGACTCCAATGGCCAAATCTTGATCGAAGTATTACTGAGATGTTGACACGTATTCTTTCTACAAACCCATATGTCGATACATTTCGAAGTCTTGCGGAACTAGGACCTCTAGACAACTATAGGGTCACTTTGAATGCTTCAGTGGAACTTGACCAAAGGGTGTACAATCGGCCAACGACATCCGAGGTGTATATATAATTGTTTTATTTAAATTATTTAAAAGTATTATTGATTATTTTACTTATGTATAGTGCATCATTATATAGGTTGCTGGTATTTGGGTTGAAGGTAATGATAATATCACTTCGTTTAAAAGAAGTATTGTTGTGTACGGTAAGTCTGAATATAGTCAAACTATTCAGCCGTACGATAGTTGTTACGATCCATTGGCGTATCCTCTATTTTTTCCTAACGGTGAGTCGGGTTGGCATGATAAAATACCACGCCAAGGAGTGTTAATCAATGAACTCCACAACAATAACAACATCGAAGAAGAAATGGAAGGTACCAACAATTTCACTATCTTTATTAACTGAAATTCATAAAAATAACCTAACATGTATTATTTTCAATTAACTATTTGTTTTTAAACATGACCATCGTTCAGAGGCTAACACACGAAGTGGAGAGGCTAACAAACGAAGTGGTAGAACAACCGTGGCTATGCGAGAGTACTATTGTTACAAGTTTCAAATTCGATCTACCAAGAACTTGCTTCTGTTCGGTGGTAGACTGCTACAACAGTTTGTTGTAGATGTTTACATAAAGCTTGAGACGTCACGTTTACAATATTATGAGCTAAACCAGGCTACAATAAGGTCAGATTTGTACCAAGGTATTGTGGATTGTGTCAATGCTGGTGAGGTTCATCCAAACAGAGTCGGACAACGGATTGTGTTGCCTGCATCATTCATCGGAGGGCCTCGCGACATGCGACGTCGGTTTCTTGATGCGATGACTTTAGTTCAAGATGACGGCAAGCCTGATTTGTTCCTTACAATGACGTGTAATCCTCATTGGCCTGAAATATGTGATAATTTAAATGTTGGTCAAACCGCACAAGATCGTCCAGACCTTGTTTCAAGAGTGTTTAGGGCTAAATTAGAAGATCTTAAGGAACAACTCTTCAAGAAACATGTCCTCGGGGAAGTTAAGGCATATGTTTATGTCATCGAGTTTCAAAAGCGTGGCTTGCCACATACACATTTTCTCCTTATCATGTACCCGCAACACAAAATCAATAATCCAGACCATTATGATAAGGTCGTGTGTGCTGAAATTCCTAACATACTAAGGCATCCCAAATTGCACGAGCTTGTTGTCAAGCACATGATTCACGGTCCTTGCGGAAATTTGCGTACAAACAGTCCTTGTATGCAGGGTGATCCTAAAATTTGTCGCTTTCGCTATCCTAGGCAATTTAATGAAGAGACGGCACAAGGAGATGATGCATATCCATTATATAGAAGGAGAAACAATGGAATAAAAGTGGATGTACGAGGAAAAACACTTGATAACAGATGGGTTGTCCCGTATAACCCAAAGCTATTGATGATGTTTAACTGCCACATAAATGTTGAAGTTTGCTCAAGTATAAAATCTGTGAAATATCTATTCAAATATGTTTACAAAGGACATGACAAACAAGTTATTCAAGTTGATCAAGATGAGCAAGGGGTTGTTATTAATGAGATAAAGAGATTTCAAGATGCACGCTACGTATCACCACCGGAGGCTATGTGGCGCATTTTTTCCTTCTCTCTTTCTCAAATTTTTCCTTCTGTTTTGGCCTTACAACTTCATCTCCCTAATAATCAGATGGTTAGATTTAGGGATAACGATATAATGTCTGATGTTGTTGATAGGGAAAGAGATAGGAGAACCATGTTGACTGCATTTTTTGAGAAAAATAGAGAAGATGAAACGACCAGGGTGTATTTGTATAAAGATTTTCCAAAACACTTCACATGGAATGGAAGCAAACGTCGTTGGAATCGTCGTAAAGGTAAACAACAAAGAGGTCGTATTGTTTCCGCCAATCCAGCTGAAGGAGAAAGGTACTATTTACGCCTACTTCTATCAAATGTTAGAGGGCCTACTTCTTTTGAACATCTTTGCACAGTTAATGGTCAAAGGTGCGAGACATTTCGAAAAGCATCTCTTGAGGCAGGCTTAATAGAGGAGGATGAATATCTATCACAATGTCTAGAAGAAGCCTCCTTATTTCAGTTTCCCAATGCTCTTAGAAGGTTATTCGCGACCATAATGATATTTTGCGAACCTGGAGATGTTCGAAAGTTATGGAATGACCACTTTGATTCACTGTCTGAAGATCATCGGTTGCATTGTCTAAGTATCGAACGAGTTCAAAATATGGTTCTTACCGAAATGAAGGTCTTTCTACAATCTATGGGTAAAAATATCAATGATTTTGATCTTCCTAAGATAACAGATGATGTTAACTTACAGCATGTAGGTTATCGTGAGTTACAAGAGGAGTATGGGATTGTTTTGGAACCTGAACACTTGAGTGCCAAAGATTCACTTAATCCTGACCAAAAAAGTGTGTTTAATGAGATCATGATGCATGTTGATAATGATCTTCCACGTGTCTTCTTTATCGATGGTCCAGGTGGAACGGGGAAAACATATTTGTACAAAGCCTTGCTTGCTGAAGTTCGTTCACGTGGTCTTATTGCTCTCGCAACAGCTTCATCAGGTGCTGCCGCTAATAATATGCCAGGAGGGAGAACGGCTCACTCAAGATTCAAGATTCCCATTAATGTTGATAATAATTCAATGTGCAATATCAAAAAACAGAGTGGTGTCGCTGAACTAATTCGGTCTGCTAAAATAATCATATGGGATGAAGCGTCAATGGCAAAACGACAGGCAATAGAGGCGGTGGATCGAACATTGCAAGACATTATAGGCGTTAGTCTCCCATTTGGTGGGAAGATAATGGTTATGGGAGGTGACTTTAGACAGGTGTTGCCTGTTATTAAACGAGGCACTCGAGCACAGATTGTAGACTCGAGCCTACGAATGTCTCATCTTTGGTCTTTGACTAAAAAGATGCGCTTGACCATAAATATGAGAGCGTTGACGGATCCGTGGTTTTCTGAATTTCTTTTAAGAGTCGGTGATGGAACTGAAGAATCAATTGAAGGAGACTTTATCCGCATACCCGATGACATGACAATTCAATGCACCAATAGAGAAAACTCTATAAAAGAATTGATCAATGCAATCTTTCCGTCAATCGAAGACAATGTATATTCTTCGGATTATATAATCTCTAGAGCAATATTATCCACTAAAAATGAGAGTGTTGACGAGATTAATAATCAAATGATTGACATTTTCCAAGGGGAGGAAAAAGTTTACTATAGTTTTGACGAGGCTGAAGACGATCACCACAACTTTTATCCGATCGAGTTCTTAAACTCACTGACGGTCAGTGGTTTGCCGCCTCATAAGCTCCGTTTAAAAATTGGATGCCCAATAATATTGTTGCGGAATATCGATCCATCACATGGCCTATGTAATGGGACACGATTGATATGTAAAGGTTTCCAACGCAATGTAATTGATGCGGAAATTGCTGTCGGTCAACATGCTGGAAAAAGAGTATTTTTGCCAAGAATCCCTCTGTGCCTTTCTGAAGATGACATGTTCCCATTCAAGCTAAAAAGAAAACAGTTTCCTATTCGACTTAGCTTTTCCATGACGATTAATAAAGCTCAAGGTCAGACAATTCCGCATGTTGGAGTTTATCTGCCGGAGTCTGTATTTTCACATGGACAACTTTATGTGGCATTATCAAGAGGGATTTCAAGACAAAACACGAAGGTGTTAGTACATCTCGCCAAAGATTTTAAGCGACGGGGGGTATATACCTCAAATGTTGTCTACCGGGAAGTGTTGCGTGATGAATGAACAACATTTGAATCAAAATGAAAGTAAGTTTATAGATGTTGAGCCTTAAGTTTTTATATTCCGATTATATATTTTCATGGTATTATTCTTTATAAATTGCTAACAAAAACCTTTTTAATTTCTCTGTTACATAAATTAGAAATTTGTTATGGACGAAACAAAGAAGAAATCGGAAGATATGTCAGGTATCAATTTCATTTAAGATTGTAGTTCAATTTATCCATCTATATACTCGGTTTTGATTAAACACATGTAAGAGACTAACATTGGTTTTTTTAGTGTCGACACATGCTCCAATAGAGGAGAAGATACAAGAAAGTCATTAGCCGGTGGTTGTATTGGTTAAACAGGAAGAGATATAAGAAACTCTCAGTATTATATCTGATGAAGAATGGTGGTCAAACCATGTTGATGAGGTAATTGAGATGTGTAAGGTTTATGAAAAAAAAATCTCATCACAATGCAAGAAGTTGACATGTGAATTGTTATTTGTAATTTTCTATGTTGATGACTTATATATTTCTTATTCGTGTGTTAGCTTTTTTTTAGATTAATATGTTTATGACTGATATGTAACCAAACTTTAAAACTCTCATGACATACATAGACCAAACCGATGCTACGCATAAAAAACTATTAGAAGTACAATACAATATATCACGAGAGAATTGAAAAACTAACAAAAAACGAGCAACAGATTGTAAATTACCATCGCCGCCGCAACGCGCGGGTTCCCTACTAGTTTGTATAAGGCTATATGGTGTGTCTCCCCTTTCCCCCAACTCCTCTAAGTGTCACATCAGCGTCACATCATTTCCCCCATTTTCTCCTCCAAAGTTTAGAAATGTCTTCCCCCAATTCCCCCATTCCCCTTCTTTTTTTTATTATTTCTCTTTTTTATTTATTTATACAATGCAGTACATGTTCTTATTATAATATAATAAATTATTATATAGTATTATATTATTTAGTGGTGGGTTTAAGATTATATATTATTATTATTATTATATATATAGTGGACATATAATATAGTTACTGATAGAACGGGGCAGTCGGTATATTATCGCCGTTGGTGCAGATCTTTCTTCGGTGGGGGCGGTGTTTCCCGAGGGGGAATCCACATCAGCTCCCCGAGGCCTTCCCCGACTCCACTCCGTTCAGTCTAACCACAAATAGGTCGGTGAAACTGAAATATTATACATTTGTTTTATCCTTTTTTTTTTCATGTTTTGTGCTATGAATTAGTGGGATGCCCGTTGATAGGTTTTATAAAGAAAAACCTACAAAACTCCCAAGAATCACAAGATAAAAGAGGGATCAAGCCAAAAGCTTTCTATAATTTTTCATTCATTTTCACAAAATGCAAATACAAGAACTTAAATAGGAAAATAATAATCAACTACCACTAAAAATATGGAAATCATGGAGTTAGTGGATCCCTACTAAAAATAAAAATATAACTACCTAATTGAACAAAATACAAACATATGAATTATAGTGAAATAATATTAACTATACTGCAACTACCCACGTAGCCATTATAGAGGTGCATGGAGTTGTGAAGTGTGTCGCGCCCTTGAAAATGTCCTTGTCCTTCAAGGACGGAATACTTCTCCCATGGCGGTCTCCACTCGAGCCGAACAAAAGCATTAGGGGCAGTCTCCACGTAACGCCACGAATATCTCCAAGGTGGTCTCCATTCGAATCGTCCGGTAGCCTTCGGACCGATCAGTGTAAAACGCCAAGGTAGGCGCCATTCGAGTCGAACAACCACATTTTGGGTGGTCTCAACATGCAGCCATGGTAGTCTTCCGGTGGCATTCAGTTCGGTCTTAATGTAGCGTCAAGGCGGGCGCCACTCACGTCGTCCCGCTACATCCTCTAAAGGCTTAAGTGATTCACTGTTGGAGGCAAAAAAACCACTTGATGGCTGTTGTTGATGATTCCAATTTGAGTCGACCCTTGGAAAAGTCATGTAATTATAATTTTGAGAACTTAGTAGACGAGAGCCTTGAGTGTAGTCATATGTAGAAGACTTAGGTGAGTGAACAAGAATGGATTTGGTGTAGGAAATGGAGCTTAAGGTGAGAAGTTTGGTGACTGTGTTGATGAGATTTGTGGTCATTGCCATTTGAGTTTCCATGTGTGGAATGGTTGTTTCACGATGGGTTGTTGATTTGGTGGAAAGGGTAGAATAATGGATTGAAGAAGCCGAATTATAAGCGGGTGGCGGCGCGGTGGTGGTCTGGAAACGATAAAGCATTGCCATGGTGAAAGACTTCCATGTGAGGTTTTCGGGTCCCCGATACCATGAATTGAACCAAGAAAAAGGTTCATCATCAAAGTATTCAACAACGTAAGTAAACCGGTCTTCCTCATAAATGTCATACAAGGAAAAGAACCGTTCAACCTCAAAAAGCCAACGGGCCGGATTCGAACCAGTGAATCGAGATAGAATAGTGGTGTCATTGAGTTCTCCAAAGCCATAGAAGCTAAGGCTCAATGAAAGCACCAATTGATAGGTTTTACAAAGAAAAACCTACAAAACTTCTAAGAATCACAAGATAAAAGATGGATCAAGCCAAAAGCTTTCTATAATTTTTCATTCATTTTCACAAAATGCAAATACAAGAACTTAAATAGGAAAATAATAATCAACTACCACTAAAAATATGGAAATCATGGAGTTAGTGGATCCCTACTAAAAATAAAAATATAACTACCTAATTGGACAAAATACAAACATACGAATTATAGTGAAATAATATTAACTCCACTGCAACTACCCACGTAGCCATTATAGAGGTGCATGGAGTTGTGAAGTGTGAAACGTATCACCCGTGCTACGCGGCAGACATTTAGTCAGTATTGATTTAATTTCTTATGGTGTTACCATTGTCTATAGCAAGGGAAATAAACAACTTAAAAAATAAAGTCATAATATGCATAAAAGATATAGACTCTTGTTTTACATCGATTAAAAACTATAAAAACGAAAAACTTTACCAGTTTCAATGATGTCGATACTAGTACTCCCAATGTCTTAAGTGTATGTATAGTGGGAGGGCTTTATGGGGATCCATAAGATTAAAATATTATTATTTGATTGGGTGTATAAGAAGAGAGTGTGAAAATTGATTAAAAAAATAATATAAAATTGACTTTGTCTTGGATGGAGCCCGTTATGTGCATAAAGCCCTTCCCTATGAAGCTCTCATAGCGCCCAAGGAGACGGTGTATAGAGCGCTATAAATCTGGATGCAGCCCCTCATAACGCCCACTACACATGCCCTAAGCAACTTGATTAGTTAATCCAATTATTAGCTCTGTATCGTAATAAAAAAAAAAATTAAGCTTGATTCAACTTTATAAAATGCAACTTAATATGATAAATTTGTTCGGATTAATGTAAGATCAAACAAAAAATATTTTTATGGATAAATTTAAAAGTTAAATAATTTAATATGATAAAACTATTCTCATTAAATTAAATCTTATTATATAAAAGTATATCATCACATCCTAATAAACTATCAATAATTATGTTCTTAATTAATGTCTTTAAAAGAAAATCCCTTTTGATAAATATATTATTCATTTTGTATAAAAGTTTTTGATATCAAGTAGTTTTTTTTTTCAATGTTTTAAAAACCGGTAAATACCGGCCGGTTATACCGGTATTACCGTTTTTGGATAGAAATCCGCTATGAATTGTAAAAGCTAGAGTAAATCTAAAAAAGTAGGCAGTCAAATAAGAAGAATGTGCCATCAATATACAAAACCACTTGAACCAATCATGAATTAGTACTATAGACAATTTTAAATGTTAGTATACAAAATAATATGACAGTTTCGGTTCAAATATTTATTACTAGTTTATAACCTGTGAGTTTCGGTTCAAATATTTATTACTAGTTTATAACCTGTGAGCGCCCTGGGGTTAAAAAATCTAATATGGCGTAATAAAATCTTCAATATATGATTTGCACAAGAAAAACTCAACTAAATACGGCTGTAAATGAAAACTATCATTTCGACTGTTACCGTATCCTCTAACCACCTAATACGCTACCATCTCAATTATATTGGTCTCCTATGGATTTGATTCCTATATTAATCACTAATAATTACAACAGAATACCACTACATCTAAGTACTATATTTCTAAAAGCCATGTATAAACGATATCGAATTAAGTAATGATTACATACCTAATTGCCAGCAATACCTACCCCATACCTCTACCAACCTTGTAAGTTGTAACTAAGTTTGGTGTTCTGGTTGTTCAAAAAAAAAATGGTGTTATCCTGTGCGCGTTGCAGCGCAGCTTTGACAGTGCAAGACACTACAATAACTATACACATACACTAAAGTAAAAGTTTAGGCTCCAGAGTACACAAAAGATACAACTAAAGCTATTGCTTTCTAGCGTTCAAAATATATGGAATACACACGGCTTTGTAGCATACAATGTGTATGAAAAGTAATAACATTGAAGCTTAACATCGTGGATTTGATTTAAATGAGCTTCCTAACATTCATGCTTAAATGTTGTTCCCTTCAAAAGCGCCTCGTACCTAATGTAACAAAATCGGAACAAATACATTACTAAGAGAGTATAAAAACAATTCAATCTAATAACACAAAGATAATGGAAAACAAAAATGTTAATATTTACAGAATATCCATATTGAGTACAAACTAAACATGCTACACAAAATTTCTTAGCTTCCAATATAAGAATCTGATGCAAATTATAGCTTTAACTTATGTTTAAGGCTTGTACCTATGAAATACATAGAAAGGCTAACGCATGGAAATGTAACACTACTTTGTGAAAGGAAGCTACTATGCTCAGTCAAACCCATTGCAATATCCTATAGACAAGACGCCATCAACAAAAAGAATCAAGCGTATGTCAACAATTTAAAGAATACCATGCTTCCTATAGTCATAAAGTTAAGTATATGGATTGACCCGCTTATCAAATATGACCCATACAATCCTTCTGGTTATTTCAGACTTTAGCTACTACCCATCACCATTACAGTATTGTAACGACCCGAAAATTAACGAGTCATTACGGATTGATAATCACGACACAATCTATTAATTACCAATTTAATTAATTCTAGTTTAAACATAATTTCTTTTACTTAAAACACACATTTATTTATTTAACATTGGGCCGAAGCCCATTCAAGTTACAAACCAACCGGGTCTAGCCCGTTACATACTTGGGCCGTAGCCCATTTAAAACTTACTTCAAACTTGTTCATGAAACAACATTGGACCTAAGCCCATTGGACTCAAACATGACTTTTGAAACTTGACACCCATTTCTTACAAACAACCACAAGGGCCGTAGCCCATTATTACTCGGCGGCCCAAAGGCCGGGTTTTATTTAAACACACTAGACTTGATTTCCACACATCTAGCTCGGGTTCCCATTTTCTAATCAACCTGAAATGCATGTTAAAAATACGTTAGCCACAAAGCTAGTGAGTGATGCCAGATTCGTTTAGACTCGTTTAAATAAACATACAACAATTTTCGCATGGTTCGGTCATTCTAAGGTGGGATATATTTATCGATGGAGCACCATACAAATGCTTATTGTGGTTCCAAACCTCTGCTTGGTTTAGAAAAATATATCCCGGTAATACCGAATGGATCCATTCTACATTGTTTCTATTCGACCGATTCTATTAACTCTTTCATGATCATGAACCAATATTTCATCAAAACACACATAAAAACTAACATGCATTCACCCCGAAATCACTTTAAACATATGGGTACATGCACTCACGTTGGTTATCTCGGATTGATTGATTTCACAAGTGGTGGTATTACTAGATCCTCCGTGTTCCTGTTGCATCACAAATCAAGTTACCACAAAGAATATAAACGTATTAGCTGGCCATTACAGCTTAGGCGCATAATCTAAACTAAAGCTGGCCATTACAGCTTGGCACACGACCCTAAGGACTCTAGACACGAACTTACCCGGATGAGAATATTAATCGGCTATGAAGATACCCGGTTATATTCTTGAGCTTTGATAATATTATGAGGTTAGTAGTAAGTGGGATTGGGCTTGATAGTTTATGAGCCGAGTGGGTTATTTAAACAAGGCAATGAATTTTCATGGTGGAACATAACGGTTTTAAGGTGATAAAGCTAAGGGCCGATTGGTTTTTAGAAGTGGATATAGAACTTTTGCATGTTAAAGGTATAGAATCTTGATGGAAAGAGAATGGTTTTAGGAAAATATAGAAGTGGCCGATGGTTTTGTAATGAATGGATCTGGGAAATCTTATAAAGAATAAGATTCATGCATGCAATCATACTAACTAGACTATAGGATGATGAGGTGTTTGTATCAATATTACTTAGAGTGTTGAGGTGGACATGACTATGAATTGAGAAAGATTCTCTAATTTTGGCGGTCATATATTGTAACACCCCAAAGATGTTAACTTATAATAGTATGGTGGAAATTATATATAATTATATACCTATGTGTATAAGTGTATAAGTATGTGTATGTATGTATGCGTGTATATGTATGTAGGTAGATGTTGTACCCCTAGTAGTAAGTGGTGCATTAGTAGTTGTACATGTAACAAAAATAAAACTAACCAAGTTAGCTACTTAGTTAGTTGGTAGAAACTTAGTTGGTAAAAGGGGAAGGGTTAAACATGAATCAACACTCATCTTGAGGGGTGGGTCTTGGGAAGATTTGAAGGGCTAACTAAATAAGGGGTTAGAAGGAAAAATTGGGGGTTTTAGAAAAGAAAAGAAAAGAGTACGCAGGGAGAGAGAGGGAGGCGACAAAGAGGTCTCCAAATCAGCCTCCATAGCTACAAATTGGAGTAAGAAATCACCCTTGAGTCCCTGCATGTTCTTGAATTATTAACCCTCTAGTGGTGCTAATCATCTTGGTGGGTTGTAGAATCAAGTTTAATGAGTTTGTATGTAGTAGGATGGATTGTATGATTATGTTGTGATAATTACTTCTTGTGGTTAGAAAGGCATGCTTGCTATGTGAAGTAGTGTAAATTTAAAGAGATTGTATGTTAATTCTTGTTTTAGGGCTGAATTGTAAAAAGGGCTAATTGGGTGTTGGGATGAAGGTTTTATGTTGACTTTTAAAAGTCAACAGGACCTCAACACCAAGAAAGCTTTATGTGATTTAGTATTGTTGCTAAATAGAAGAGTAAATTGTAAATATAAGTGTAGGATTGGGGGTGTTGTGTCTTGAAATAGTATAACCACATGAATGTATGAATATGCACACCACTTGTATGATGAAATGCCTAACATGCTAGTATAGGTGAAATTGTGGGAATTGAATGGTAAACATGATGATAATGTATGTGACTATGAAGATATGATAGGTTATCCACCTTAAACCAAGAATGGTAATGGGTAAAGTATGAAAAAGCTAAAGTATGAATTCCTTCACTATGTAGGTGTGAAGGTTGAAGGTACAAGTGATCACAAGGAGCAAGGTGCTTACAACAAAGGTAAGTTGGTTACCACCAACTAATTAGTTATGATTTTTATAGTCATATTAGTTATGTATATGTTGTTGTGGATGAAATTGTTGAATGGAAAGTGGTAGGAAGCACTTGTGGTCACACAAGTGCAAATTAGTAGAATGACTTCTCATGGTAGAAGTACCCTAACGGGTCAAAATAGTGGAAGTACCCTAACGGGTCAAAATAGTGGAAGTACCCTTAACGGGTCAAAATAGTGGAAGTACCCTTAATGGGTCAAAAAGGTGGAATTGCCCTTAACGGGTTGAATGGTAGAAGTTGTGTTTCCATGGTTTCATGGAAACACTTGTCTTTCCAAGGTTAAGATGATAACATGGTTTTAGCATACTAATGTTGTTTGATTGAATTGGTTTTAGGTAAAGCTCATGAATGAAGATCAAGTCTCAAGGGAGGTCGACTATGCACGCTCAAGTTCTTTTGGGGTTGGGTACCATGGTAGTAGAAGATCTTTGAGTCATTTAACAAGTTGTCAATGTGTTTTGTACATGTCTTTTGAAATGGGTCATAGATTTCCATGGTAGCCAATTAGAACAATATCTTTGTAAATAAAACTAATGTGGCTAGTTGCGTGTAGGTTGATGGACAAGATGTTGAATATGTTTATCTAATGGTTATGGTTTAAGTACTACTTACATGTCTTTTAAAAAAAAAAAAAAAAATCGAGTGCTACAAGTTGGTATCAGAGCCAAGGTTTGAGCGAATCGAGCACATGAGGTGCTTGAACTCAAACCGAAAGCTCGTGGGGGGCGTGCATTCGATCCGAGACTTGATCAAGGTATGTGTGGGAATAATGGGCGAAAGGGCTAGTTAATAAAATCTTGTAATGTGGAAATATCTTGGATACAAGATGGCCAAAAGAATGGTGAAGTAGAAAGGTAGAAAGTGGAAAAAAAAAAAAAGTTGCAGAGGCCACCGTAACCTTACGGTGGATACCGTAACCTTACGGTAGCCTCAGGATGTTGACGGTGGGTTCTTGCTGCCATACGGTGGTACCGTAGGGTTACGGTAGAAAAAAAAAAATTTATTTTCCATTTCTGCATCGGTTGTTATCATATCTTTATGTGGGAATGTATTAAGGGTGCGATAACATATAAACATGTGGAATTACCATCCTAGTGTGAAATTGGTGGAAAGTGTGGTGACCCAAGTATTGGGAGTAGAAATTTTAGAAAGTATAGATGATGATTGAAATACTATGATGTAGTATGCGTGTTGAATGTTTGTTGTTATTTCAGAAAATGGTAGAAGAAGGGGATAACTCCGCTAGGGAGCATGAACACCAAGAGATGATAAAAGAACTGATTGCCACGGAGATGGGTAAGGCATGGACTGCTAACCTTGCCAAGATAACACAAGAGGTGGAATCGAATGTAGTGGGGATAATGGAGGGTATGATGACAAGTAGGTTTGACGAACTAAAGAAGTTGATTGAAGAGGGGTCGTCTGGCTCCAAGAATGCTAAGAGGTGTACTTATCGTAATTTTATGTCATGCAACCCTACGGTATACAACGGAGAGATAGATCCACTTGAATGTCTAAGGTGGATCTCGGACATGGAAGGGGTATTTGCGCGAAGCCATTGTGAAGGCGAAGATGAGGTGATGTTTGCCACGGGTCAGCTACGACTCCGTGCAAAGGATTGGTGGGATAGTTATAGCAAGGAGGTGGGGCAAGAACAAGTGAGAAGCATGACATGGGCGGAGTTCAAGGAGCCCTTCCTGAAGCATCATTGTCCCCAAACTGCAATTGATCGCATTCAGGAAGAGTTTCTGCACCTCCGCCAGAAGAATGAGACCATTGATGAGATCACGAACATATTTCTTGACAAAATGAAGTTTTGTCCAGAATTGGTGGGAACGGAACGGATGAAGATTAATAGGTATCATGCCATGTTAAGGGCGGAATACCGGGAGTTTATCACTGCATCGAAATGCAACACATTGGGTGAACTCATTGATTGGGCTCGTGAACGAGAGACGGAATTAAAACGCCAAGAGCAACGGGGTGAAAAGAGGAAGGCTGAAAAGACTTGGGAGTCGCCAAAGAAGGCTAAGGGGCACGAACAGGGCAAGAAGGATCCTAAGAAGGGTGAAGTACCGAGTTGTAAAACATGCGGGAAATCTCATACGGGGGAATGCCGCTTGGCGCAAAAGACGTGCTACAATTGTGGGAAGGCGGGACATCCGTTTTATAAATGCCCTAGTCCGGTTCAGTTGTGTTATCATTGTTATGAACCCGGGCACTTCAAGGCGGATTGTCCCAAGCTCAAGAAGGAGGCACCGAAAGAGGGAAAGAAGAATGAAACTTCAAAGGCTCGTGGAAGAATGTTCCAAATCACCACGGAAGAAGCAAAGAACCACCCCGAGGTGGTGTCGGGTATGTTATTAGTCAACAATACTTTTATGTACGTGTTGTTTGATACGGGAGCAAGTAGGTCTTTTGTGTCTACCAAAGTGATCTACCATCCCACTTTCATTATAGAAAAGATGCCGATCCCCTTAGAAGTAGAAATTGCGGATAGTAAGAATTATTTGTTACACAATATATGTAGAAATTGTACTCTCACGATAGAAGGGGAGGATTTCGGGGTAGATTTGGTACCCATGCCTATGGGGGAGTTCCAAGTGGTGATAGGCATGGATTGGTTGTCTAAACACCACGCGAAATTCCAATGTAAAAACAAAACCGTGTACGTCACCACACCTAGCGGGAGGAGGGTAAGTTTTATCGGGGATAGAAAAGTTGAAGCCAAGTTGTGTACCTTGGTGGAAACCATGAAGCATGTGCGTAATGGGGGAAAGGCGTTTATGGCCTATGTGGTTGATACCACTATCACCACCCCCAAGATTGAAGATGTACCGATTGTTAATGAGTTTCGGGATGTGTTTCCGGATGATCTTCCGGGACTTCCTCCCGAACGTGAAGTAGAGTTCAAAATCGAGTTGGTGCCGGGGGCACAACCCGTTGCAAAAGCACCATATAGGTTGGCACCCACCGAACTCCGGGAGTTGATGACACAACTTCAAGAGCTACTTGATAAGGGCTTCATACGCCCGAGTGTGTCCCCATGGGGAGCTCCTATTTTGTTTGTGAAAAAGAAGGATGGGTCTATGCGGATGTGCATAGACTACCGGGAATTGAATAAATTAACAATAAAGAACCGCTACCCCTTACCCCGTATTGACGATCTATTCGATCAACTACAAGGGGCGAGTTGGTTCTCAAAGATTGATCTTCGCTCCGGCTACCATCAATTGAAGGTAAAGGAAGAAGATGTGGCCAAAACGGCGTTTAGGACTCGGTATGGACATTACGAGTTCCTAGTAATGTCCTTCGGGTTGACAAATGCTCCGGCCGCATTCATGGATTTAATGAATCGAGTATGTCGTTCGATGTTGGATCGTTTCGTGATAGTATTCATAGACGACATTTTGATCTACTCCCGAAGTGAATCGGATCACACGGATCATTTACGGGAAGTCCTTGAGACGCTTAGAAAGGAAAAGCTTTATGCTAAATTTTCTAAGTGTGCCTTTTGGTTGAGGGAGGTCCAGTTTTTGGGACACGTAGTGAATGAAAGGGGCATTTCAGTAGACCCTTCGAAGGTGAAGGCGGTGGTGGAATGGGTTTCTCCCAAGAACCCAAGCGAAATTCGAAGTTTTCTGGGCCTAGCCGGTTATTATAGGAGATTCATCCAAAACTTTTCAAAGGTGGCACTACCGTTGACCCGGATGACAAAGAAGAATGTAAAGTTCGTTTGGGGCGAAGACCAAGAAAGAGCCTTTCAAGTGCTAAAAGAGAAGTTGACTAGTTCGCCTGTTCTGACCTTGCCTGAAGGGTCAGATGATTTTGTAGTTTATACGGATGCCTCGCATCAAGGGTTGGGTGTGTTTTGATGCAACGGGGGAAGGTCATCGCCTACGCGTCAAGACAACTCAAACCCCATGAATGTAATTACCCAACCCACGATTTGGAGTTGGGGGCCGTGGTATTTGCGTTGAAAATCTGGAGGCATTACCTGTATGGGACAAAATGCACCATATACTCCGATCACAAAAGCCTTAAGTATTTCTTCGAACAGAAAGACCTCAACATAAGGCAACGGAGGTGGCTAGAGTTAATCAAGGATTATGATTGTGACATTGTGTACCACCCGGGGAAGGCTAATGTGGTGGCCGATGCTCTAAGTCGGAAGGAATACCCACCCCCGATTCAAGTTAAGGCCTTGGGTGTTGTAATTACACCTACCCTTTTGGGTGAGATACGAAAGGCCCAAGTCGAGGCCTTGCAAGCCAACGACCCAAAGAAGATAAGAATGAAAGGGATGATAGACAAGTTGGAAGAAAATGCGGATGGGATGAAGACCCGATATGGGCGGGTATGGGTTCCTTGGACATGTGAAGTCAAGGCTTCATTACTTGATAAAGCCCACAAGTCCCGGTTCTCAATCCACCCGGGAGCAACCAAGATGTATCGGGACCTAAAGAGAGACTATTGGTGGCCGGGAATGAAGCGCGACATCGCTAAGTATGTGGAGAAGTGTTTGACCTGTTCTCAAGTCAAAGCCGAACACCAAAAGCCTTATGGGAAGTTACAACCACTCGAGGTCCCGGTGTGGAAGTGGGAAGAGATCACTATGGATCTCGTGACAAAATTGCCAAAGACAAGGAAGGGTTACGATGCAATTTGGGTAGTGGTGGACCGGCTTACAAAAAGCGCGCACTTTTTGGCTATTCGGGAGGCCTACACCTCCGAACGGATGGCAGAAATATATGTGAATGAGATTATATCCCGGCATGGTGTACCCGTATCTATTGTGTCGGATCGAGACACTCGATTCACATCCCGGTATTGGAGGAGGTTTCAAGAAGAAATGGGTACAAAGTTGTTAGTTAGTACCGCCTACCACCCTCAAACTGACGGACAAACCGAAAGAACCATTCAAACCCTCGTAGATATGTTGAGGGCATGTGTTTTAGATTTTGGGGGCAGTTGGGATGAACACTTACCCTTGGTGGAATTCTCTTATAATAACAGTTATCACAGTAGCATCCAAATGGCACCATTTGAGATGTTATACGGTAGAAAATGTAGAACCCCGGTGTGTTGGGGAGAAGTGGGTCAGCGGGAGTTAGCTCCAAGTGACTTGGTGGCCCTCACTAACGAAAAAATTAGCCTAATACGGGCTAGAATTCAAGCCGCTCAAGACCGACAAAAGGCGTATGCGGATCGTAGAAGACGCCCGATCGAATTTCAAGTGGGAGATTTCGTGTTACTAAAAGTCTCCCCTTGGAAGGGCATTATCAGATTTCGTAAGCGCGGGAAATTAGGCCCGCGTTATATAGGACCCTTCAAAATTCTGGCACGGGTCGGGCAAGTGGCTTACCGGTTGGAGCTACCGCCATCCTTGAGTGGGATCCACGACACCTTTCATGTGTCCCAGTTACGGAAGTGTCTCGCAGATGAAACCGCGTACGTGCCTCTTGAAGACATAGAGATAGACGATAAGTTGAATTATGTAGAAAAACCGGTAGCTATAAGAGATTCCAAGGTGAAGCGGTTGCGAAATAAGACCATCAACCAAGTTTTGGTTCAATGGCAACATCGGAAGGGTTCGGATCTTACGTGGGAATCCGAGGAAGAAATGCGGAAGCACTATCCGGCTCTATTCGGTACGTATCTAGGTTTCGGGGTCGAAACCTCTTTTAAGGGGGGTAGACTTGTAACACCCCAAAGATGTTAACTTATAATAGTATGGTGGAAATTATATATAATTATATACCTATGTGTATAAGTGTATAAGTATGTGTATGTATGTATGCGTGTATATGTATGTAGGTAGATGTTGTACCCCTAGTAGTAAGTGGTGCATTAGTAGTTGTACATGTAACAAAAATAAAACTAACCAAGTTAGCTACTTAGTTAGTTGGTAGAAACTTAGTTGGTAAAAGGGGAAGGGTTAAACATGAATCAACACTCATCTTGAGGGGTGGGTCTTGGGAAGATTTGAAGGGCTAACTAAATAAGGGGTTAGAAGGAAAAATTGGGGGTTTTAGAAAAGAAAAGAAAAGAGTACGCAGGGAGAGAGAGGGAGGCGACAAAGAGGTCTCCAAATCAGCCTCCATAGCTACAAATTGGAGTAAGAAATCACCCTTGAGTCCCTGCATGTTCTTGAATTATTAACCCTCTAGTGGTGCTAATCATCTTGGTGGGTTGTAGAATCAAGTTTAATGAGTTTGTATGTAGTAGGATGGATTGTATGATTATGTTGTGATAATTACTTCTTGTGGTTAGAAAGGCATGCTTGCTATGTGAAGTAGTGTAAATTTAAAGAGATTGTATGTTAATTCTTGTTTTAGGGCTGAATTGTAAAAAGGGCTAATTGGGTGTTGGGATGAAGGTTTTATGTTGACTTTTAAAAGTCAACAGGACCTCAACACCAAGAAAGCTTTATGTGATTTAGTATTGTTGCTAAATAGAAGAGTAAATTGTAAATATAAGTGTAGGATTGGGGGTGTTGTGTCTTGAAATAGTATAACCACATGAATGTATGAATATGCACACCACTTGTATGATGAAATGCCTAACATGCTAGTATAGGTGAAATTGTGGGAATTGAATGGTAAACATGATGATAATGTATGTGACTATGAAGATATGATAGGTTATCCACCTTAAACCAAGAATGGTAATGGGTAAAGTATGAAAAAGCTAAAGTATGAATTCCTTCACTATGTAGGTGTGAAGGTTGAAGGTACAAGTGATCACAAGGAGCAAGGTGCTTACAACAAAGGTAAGTTGGTTACCACCAACTAATTAGTTATGATTTTTATAGTCATATTAGTTATGTATATGTTGTTGTGGATGAAATTGTTGAATGGAAAGTGGTAGGAAGCACTTGTGGTCACACAAGTGCAAATTAGTAGAATGACTTCTCATGGTAGAAGTACCCTAACGGGTCAAAATAGTGGAAGTACCCTAACGGGTCAAAATAGTGGAAGTACCCTTAACGGGTCAAAATAGTGGAAGTACCCTTAATGGGTCAAAAAGGTGGAATTGCCCTTAACGGGTTGAATGGTAGAAGTTGTGTTTCCATGGTTTCATGGAAACACTTGTCTTTCCAAGGTTAAGATGATAACATGGTTTTAGCATACTAATGTTGTTTGATTGAATTGGTTTTAGGTAAAGCTCATGAATGAAGATCAAGTCTCAAGGGAGGTCGACTATGCACGCTCAAGTTCTTTTGGGGTTGGGTACCATGGTAGTAGAAGATCTTTGAGTCATTTAACAAGTTGTCAATGTGTTTTGTACATGTCTTTTGAAATGGGTCATAGATTTCCATGGTAGCCAATTAGAACAATATCTTTGTAAATAAAACTAATGTGGCTAGTTGCGTGTAGGTTGATGGACAAGATGTTGAATATGTTTATCTAATGGTTATGGTTTAAGTACTACTTACATGTCTTTTAAAAAAAAAAAAATCGAGTGCTACATATATTCACAAAGGGATTGGGCCGGTTTGTTATAGAGGGGTTTGGGCTTAATGCTCATTAATAGATTCAGGTGTTTAAACTTGTATATAAGATAAATAGGGCCAAAGACATAACACAAAAGCCCATGAATGGTTTGGATTGTTATCGGCTCCATTACTAGGCCCAAACACTTATTCGGGAGTTAATGGATTTTGGCTTACTTGGCTTCTTTATCGGGTCTTAAGAATAGGCCCAAAAGCTTAATTGGGTTTTACATATATTCGGTCCTCATAAAACCGTTTATCGGACCGAGTCTATATTCCTATTGGGCCGTAGTTTATAATCCGGGTAAGGTTATTGGGCTACACCTTAAGTGGCCCAATCATAATTCTAATTAATCAATCTAATCTCGTTTTTATAATGACGTTATAATTTTCCAGGTGTTACAAGTATTACATCCATTAAATATTTTAGCAGTCACTTGAGCGGATACGGTACCATTCAATCCCATTATCATTCTTGTCCTTGTTCTCATACGATTTCTTTTGGTACTCGGAATAAAAGACATTTGATGTTGTGGTTTTGTTTCCTGGAGATCGAATTAATTACAACGGTGTTCTCAGTGCAAATTAAGGTGTTGTTAAATATTTGTTAAATTGGGTTTTTTTTCTCATGGTGGTGGTTGTTAGCTGACAGTGAGGATGGTTATTGTCGGCAGGTCTTTGTTGGTGGTTTCGGTCATTCAGATGGTGATGGCATATTAGGTGGACTCACACTTTGGTAATCGGAGTTAGGTTGTGGTGGTATCCGGAGTTGGTGCATCGGTGGTTGGTTTAGGGAGGAGGTAGCTTAGCGGTGGTGGGTTTAAGGTAGAGGTGTTGCAGCGACGGTGAGTTTAGGGTGGAGGTAGCGTGGCAGTGGTGGTTTTATAGTGGTTTGGTGGTGACTGTGACAATGGTGGTTTGGTGATGTGGTATGGAGGTGGGTAAGTGGGTTGATGGTGGCATGGTGGTTGTACTGGTGGTTTAGAGAAGGATGTAGGATTTAGAGAGAGGGGGTTTAAAAAAGAGAAATAAAAAGAATAAAATAAATAAAGTACTAAATGTCTAAAATGCGCCTAATATCGTAGGCAAAATGTCCAAAAAGCCCCTTGGTTAACTATACATTTTAATTGAGTTAGTCAATTGGATGAAACTGGTAAGAAATTACAAATCTCAAGGGTTCAGATACAAAGAAAACTTTTTTAGATGAAACAGACAAATTTGTTCAAACCTTAGAGACAAAAATGACCGTTAACTCATATTTTTATTTTGATATCTAAAAGGACAATACCAATTGGTATTATGACTAATGTAGCAGCCAATTCAACCTCAATTGGATAGAACAATAGTGCGGACTACAAATAGCATACATCAACTACATGTGTCGGATTAAAGAATGTAACTAGTGGTTGCAATTGAACCTTTTTGCATTAACAAGTCTCAAGTATGCGTCAACTACCTTCTACATAAAAAGTTTTAAACGCTTTTGAAAGAGGTAATGGTCACACACCTCCCAAATTATTTCCACACTCTCTTTATGTTAGGTATAACACTATACTCGACGTACAGCGGTGCACAAACTACCATACATCATTAATGCATGAGGTCTCAAGTTCAAGCCTCTAGCACCATATTTAGTTTTTTTTTAAATTCATTCCTCTTTACAAAATTTTGGGCCAAAATTTTTTTATCGCCCGAGGCCCAAAGAATTTTTAGCTTTCTCGGAGACGGCCCTGAAAAAAACCAACATAACAAAGCACAAACTAAATTAAATTACAAGTACTAAACGAAGTACTCAAACCGAATAAAAATGGTGAGACATCACCAATACTAAATCGCTTGAAAATGTAAGACTATATAAAAAAATCAACTTAAAAAGACTTTTGACATTTTACGGACCACTATTAAACTTTGATAGACGTGAAATTGGCATGAACAACTTTTCGAATTGGAAATTACGAAGAAGAATCTAAGATGGGTCATATGGGTCACACTTGCCCACATTGGAGAGCATCTTTAGCATTAGAAATCCTATTGGTGAACGTGAACTTTGAGTTTAGGAACAACAGCCAAGACAGTCCATCAGTGTCGCCATCGCCCTAGTGTACGTGTTTGACTGTTTGTTCTGGAGCTAGTATGGTGACGATGTGAATGTCGGGGCCAATTCTTAACTGTTGCTAGTACTTCAACTATCGTTGTTACGAGAATGCCAATACGTGAGATGATGGAGTTTTGGTGTATGAGAAACCTGTCTCACGCATCATTCACACATCTAGACGTGCTTTAACACAAACAGATGTCTCGCCAGGCTATAACGACTCTGACAAGCCTGCGTAACATTAGCCTCGTCACGCTTAATGGATTGACCAGACTTGTCACGCTTAGATCATGTGTAGTGGTGGGGGGTTATGGGGGGTTGTAGGATTAAAATATTAAAAAGTAATAAAAGTGGGGTTATGTAAAAAGAGGGTGTAGTGGGAAGGGGGTTATGAGGGGGGTTATAAATGATTGGTAATGATTGGTTAATTATTGTTTTTTATTTAAATAAGAATATTAAATACTTAATAATATTTCATTAAATAAAAAAAAATTACAAATACTAAAAAAAAAAAATACAAATACTAAAAAAAAATACAAATACTAAAAAAAAAATACAAACCCAAATAAAAGATAAAAATACTCAAAGATTATATTTTTCCTCGATTTGTTTCTTTCGTTTCAAGAACATTTCCAACGCTTTGCCCTCTAGGCCGTCGTGCTTTTGCGTGTAAAAAGCAAAGTCGCGTTCAAACTGTCGATCCCTCATGATGTGAACCACCTCTCGGTTTTCTTGAATACGCTGAGCCCCAATGTCGCGTAAGTCTTGGAGCCGCTGGTTCATTTCAGCAAATGCAGGGATTAACTGGTTCACCCCCGACGAAGACTCCGCCCGTGCGGCTCGAGCAGCGCGTCGACCGGGCGGACGACGTGGCTCATCCGCCCCCTCCTCCCCTGCAAAATAGGGATTTTCTTCTGGTGAGTTGAGGTCGACATAACGCGCGTCAGACGTAGGCGTTTCGGGATCAACCGAGTCAGAGGTCCTCGACTTTTTTGAAGGCCTCGTATTTTGGGCCCTAGAGGAAGAAGTTCCAACCGTTGGGCGGACGGTGTGCCATTTGGTGCAGTCTTTCAGCACGCGCCAACATTTCAAGTACGGGAAATTCCCGTACTCCTGATTGTATTCTTCCACAACCGCCGACAAAATATCCTCATCGCCTTGCCCAGTTTTCCAACCGTACCGGGTGCGCTGGTAAATGCTTTGAAAATTTGTGCATTTTTGGTTGATATCGGTCCACTTGCCCGATATCGAATCATTCTCGCGGTAGCCCGCTTCCTTACCAGACAATTCAAAAAATAATTCCCGGACTCTTTTCCAAAAATCGGCTTTGCTTTGGTTGTTGGCTGACAAAACAAACCAAAAAAATTATAACATAACCAAAAAAATATAACATAACCAAAAAATATAACAAACCAAAAAAATATAACAAACTAAAAAAAAGATAACAAACCAAAAAATATATATCTTACAGATTATAGGATCCTCAGACACGTCAACCCACGCTCGGGTTAACGAGTACAACTCGTGGTCGGTCCATGGTTGAACCTTTTTCTTGGCACGACCGGCCGTCTCTTTTCTTCTGTGAGCCCGGCTTCCTTGGGCGATTGCCTTGCCTCGCACGGGCTCTTCCTCTGCGACCGGCTGTTGTGTCTCCGGAACCGACTCTTGCCAAGCATTGGAAGAGCCGAACATTTGGGATGTCCCAAACACTTGTGTTTGGTTAAACCCACCTCCCATGGGCATCCCAAAACTCCCTGGCATGTTATACATGTTCGGGTCCCAACCAAAGGGTTGGTTTAACAGGTTCGTGAAACTTTGCGGGTTTGAACCTGAACCCGGAGCAATAGGTCGGGTGTTGTCGCCACTGGTTTGGGAACCAAAACCAAAACCCCTACCGAATGGATTCATCTTCAAGATTGTGTGTGTTAGAACTTTGCTAAGCTTTGGTGTGAGATGTGTTTGTGTTTGTGTTTGTAAAAGTGTGGTTTGTATGTGAGATGTATGTATGTATTTATGAAGGTTTTAAATTTTTTTTTTTTTTTTTTATTTAATGCATCGTCCCAACCGAACGGTCAAATATTAAAGCTGCAAGATTCTCAAGCCACAACGCTGTTATGCACAAAGCGCTGCTCGATTATAGCGCCCTATAGCGCCCCGGGGGCGGTGTGCCCGGGCGCTATAGGGTGTAAAACGCCGTTTCCATCGTCCACTACACAAGGCCTTAATGGATTTCTCATTGTGACCAATCTCTGGCGTAAGGACTTGAACCAAATGATCATATATCCCAATTATTTTGTTTCGTACCCAATTAACAAATCAAAATCCTCTAAATAACTTTCTGATTGATCAACTTAGATAGTAGTTTAAAATCAAGTGCTCTTAAATTAAAAGTCCTTGTGTATGATAAAATATCTCATAACACCATGTAAAAGAAATTGAAATGTGATCACAATGGTAGTGTTAATGACATCATCTGCGTAGATCCAACACCAAAACAAAAACAAAAACACATACAACAAACAAATCAACCACAAAACACCACAACAAAATCCATAATACTCCATAACTTCTTATTTATCCCAAGCATTTAAACACTTCATCCATCAACAACAAAGTCAACGAAATCACCGTCACATAACACAACCATAAACCCTAAAACACCACACACACACACACACCCCAAACATAACAAAAAAAAACACAAATCAAGTCAACAATCAACCAGATCTAGAGCTGACCACAATCAGCAACCACAACCGGCTTCGAGCAAGTCCCAGATCCAGACCCAACCTTCTCAATCGCCTTAACAACATCCATACCTTCAACAACCTTTCCAAACACCACATGCTTCCCATCAAGCCACTCAGTCTTAGCCGTACAAATAAAAAACTGTGACCCATTAGTATTAGGTCCAGCGTTAGCCATGGACAGAATACCAGGTCCAGTATGCTTCTTAATGAAATTCTCATCAGCAAACTTATTACCATAGATGGACTCACCACCTGTTCCATTACCTCTGGTGAAGTCACCACCCTGACACATGAAGTTAGGGATCACACGATGGAAGCTTGACCCTTTGTAGTGCAAGGGTTTGCCGGACGTTCCTCGGCCCTTTTCGCCGGTGCAAAGGGCGCGGAAGTTCTCGGCGGTGCGTGGAGTCGTGTCGGCGAAAAGCTCCATCACGATCCGGCCGGCTGGGGCGCCGCCGACGGTCATGTCGAAGAAGACTTTAGGGTTAGCCATTGATGATGATGGTTTGGTTATGGTGTGTGTGTTACCCAGTGTTTGTTTGTTGAAGAGAGGATTAGGGTTTGGTGACGGTTATATAAGGATGTGTGATGGGGGATGGGAGGATCTGGACCGTTGGATTGGTGTGGAGATTTAACTTGGGTTGGGTTTGGGTTAACTAGGGTTGGGTTTGGGTCATGAACGAGTCACGTGGCATATGCTTTGTAAATATTCTCACAATTTAATTTTTTTTCAGTGTGTATGGAAAATAATATTGGGTATATGTGTTAAAACACGATTATTTTTCTCTAGGGATAGTTGCATTCATTGCTCAGCAATGAAATCTTGTCAATTGAGAATGTGTATGAGGATTGCTTGACTAAGTCATGGCGAATCTTAGAGAGAGCCAGACTTCATGTACAAAGACCTAGGCTCTTGCCTAGGGCGCCCAACCCCACTTGAGGCCTCCAAATTTAAGTGAAACTTATATTAATCAGTTGATTTGCTAGGTAGCTGCACCTACTGAGGAACAATTTGATGAAACATATTTAGTAATTAGGTGGTAAGTTGGGTGAATTTTTTTAGTAATTAGGTGTTATTTCGAGTTTTAGTCATCATGTAATATTGTAGGTGAACATTGTTTAGTTTATTGTTGGTACTCGATCCCAAACCTGGAAAAAGAATTATGGTTTACAACAATGACATGTAGAAAAGGGCTCTGGTTTTTCTTTTCGCTCAGACCATGTGTAGTGGAGGGGGTTATTTATAACGCCCCTGATTCTGATTGGTCCATGTGGCAGCTGAGTCAGCATGGGGAAATAAAGTGAAAAAGGAGTGTAGTGGTGTGTTATATTTGTTAAATTTGTTCCAGCGCTATTTTTATCAACTTTTTCGTCCTCGTCGCCACGTGTCACATAGCCATTGGCTGTGACAAAATTGAACCGGCGTTAAACAAATGGCGCCCGAGACGAATTTTGGGAAGTCACGCCCCCCTGTTTCGGTGTTCCCGGCGCTATACTTCAAAATGGCGCCCATATAACGCTCGAGTACACCCACTCTCAGGGCCTCCAAAATGGTTAAGCCGGCTCTGATCTTAGATATATCTTGTTGATTTTTTATGTTTTTTTTTTAATATTGAAAATGTTGGTTACATAGTTGCACTTGAGGGTCGAAATAACACACAAAATCGTGGGTTGAATATGTAAATAACAAACACAAACATGTGTTAGATATGCAAATACACTTAAAAAAGAGTAACATATATTATTAACCGTATAAAGAAAAATATGATGGTGTTACATGATACTCATTTTAGGATGTGGGTTTGTATATGGAGTATGGACTATTAACTATTACAACCCATCATTTCTTCCTTGTCCTTTGCAACACTATCACTTCGTTCTCAGTCAATAGCTAAAATCCACCGCTTTGTCCCTTGCATTGTTCCCCTCTCGACTCCAACATCCTTGGTGGTTTTTTGGTTTGGACTTAACTAAGAGGGTGTGTTAGCGTTACGTATTTTATAAGGGGTTTAGTAGGGGGTGTATTTGTGTTATGGTTCGTATCATTCGGGTCATAGTAGTTTTGGTGGTGGTATGTGGGTGTTTTTTTTTTTTTTTTTTGGGGGGGGGGGGGGTTGTGGTTGTAAAATAGTATTATGTGAGACACTTAGACAAAGTTACAAGCAAATAAATATATATTTTTTCATTCAAATCAATTTGAACAAATTAACTATGCAAAAACGGTGAAACACAGTTGATTCTAGCACTTAACAAACAAATGTTTTCACTTGAAGGCTAAAATAACACATAAAAAACGTGTTAAATATGTAAGTTACAAAAAAGAAATATGTGTCAGATACACAAATACAATATATATAAAATCTATCACATGAAAAAACTATCTTGATGTTACAACGTTATATAGTACTCGTGGTTATTATTATGTAGGTATGTTCCTGGACTTAAATACCTTTCTACATCAATCTTTATACCATAAATGTATTACCCCCCCCCCCCCCCCCTCCACACATAGACACGTGTGTGATGGATAAACCCATAAATTTTTCCACTTTTCCTACACCACTGTCAGTCTATCACTTCGTCCTCAGTCAATCGCTAAAACCCACCCCCTTCATAATTTGCACCAATCCCTTCGTGACTACAACCTTCTTGGTGTGATTTTTGGTTGGCGTCAACTAAAGAGTTGTGTTTGTGTTTTTTTTAATTAGGGTTTAGTAGGGTTGTTGACGTGTTTTGTTTAGTGGTTACGATTTAGGTTGATTTTACAAAACAAAACCATGTTTTAAATTTGTAAAAATGATAATTCTTGTGACTAAACATACACGATAGGCAAGTACATCTATCGTACATAGTGTTTAACTTTTGAGACCATTGTATACCACAACTCGAAAGTGCAAGGACTAAAAGTGTTAATATCAAAATATTACAGAATAGGCGACTGTGACTAACGACACTTCACTGACTCCAAGTATTTGATCAAAGGTTAAGGACAGTTATCGAGTCATAAGTGATACAGTCAACACTCTAGTGTCACTAGGGTGCTGTTTGTTTTTTCTAAGGCAAAAGATCTGCAGTTTGCGGACCACATCTGCAAACATCTGCGGGAGAAGAGGTGGACCAAAGATCTGCAGTCTGCAAGAGGAAGGCTATTTGTGTTTTAACGTCTGCAGCATAACCCAAAACCATAACCATAATCCACCATGTAGATGCGTTTTGCGACTAATGATTAGATATATTAACATGTGTTAAGGGGCGAAGGAAGAGTAGAATGGGCGAAGGTGATTAAGGAAGGGACGAAGGTAGTTTGTATATGGACGAATCTGGAACAAGACTGAACAGAAGACACATTCGACCACCAGCAGTGGGCGAATGTGGAAAAGTGCTACATTCGACCAGTGCAACTGGGCGAATGTGCAGGTCCTATAAATAGATTTTGGGTTTTTGTAATGTTAAGCGAGTCATTTAGAGTGTGTGTTTTTGGTGTGTGTTCCAGAGAGGTCTGAGAGTGTTAGTTTGTGTGCTAGATTAACTGTAATCAATCTGTAAGCAATTATTTGGAAAAGTTAATCTATGAAAAGCTTTTAAAATGACTTTGATTGTGTTTTGATTGAGTTTATATCAGTTTGTTCTAAGCTAGGGTTTCCGCACCTGGTTTAGCAACTTGTATGATCATATAATCCTGTTTTCGTGTCGAATCCTTCCTCTACAAAGTGGTATCAGAGCGTAGAGGATCATACAACAACAAATTGATAAACTCAGAGCTGATTTGGACATTATTTTCATCAATTCACATCTGTTTTCATATAAAAATGGTTTTTGAGTGTTTTTGAAAGAATTAGAGGTGATTTTGTGGTTAAAATTCAAAATTCCAAGTATTAAAGTTGTTCCAAATCATCTCCGAAGCAAAACCTAATCAAGATCATTCAAATCCACAAACTTTTGAAAATCAGAGATCAAAATAACCGTTTTTCAAAGTGTAACCGTTTTTCAAAAGTTAAAATGGGCGAACCTGGAGTGTGTTGGGCGAATGTGTGAGTTTTTGGTCGAAGGTGAGTGTTATTCTGGGCGAACCTAGAGATTTTAGGGCGAACCTAGAGTTTTTCACTTGAATTTTTTACATTCGGGTCATACTTTTTACCTTCGGGACATCGTGCGGACGAAAGTAAAATTGAAACGGTCGAACCTAGACCTTTCTGGACGAACGTAGAAACGTGTTAGTGTGTTTTTACTTTCTGGTGAGATTTCACATTCGGGTGAGTGCTTTTGGGCGAATCTACATCAAAAGGGACGAACCTGAAAGTTTACTGGGCGAACCTAGGACAGTTTTTGAAAATTTTTCTAAGTGTTGAATTTCTCGAAGTGTGTGATTATGTGGCGTTATCAGACTACTCCTACACCAGCAACTACACAACCACAACAGCAGGTGATGGACCCATGGACAGTGGCAGCACAGAAGACAAGCACACAGTCTTCGCAGCCGGTTAACTACATGACTCAAAGTGCACCTCCAGCACCACAGTCTGACTACTGGGGAGTAGCAGCAGCGGTGGTAAACACTCAAACTACAAATGCTATTTCCACACTGATTAATGATTTGTCTTCAGGTAGCGGGACTCGGCCACCGAAGCTTATGGAGATTCAAGAATACAATCAGTGGCAGAAAAAGTTTAAGATACATTTGGAAGGCATGGGAGTGGAAGGTGCTGAAGCATGGAACATGATTGCTAAAGGTTACACACCACCAGTTCTGGAGAACACAGGTGAACCAGTGCCATTGGAGAGCATGGCTGAGGATGAGAAAAAGAAGTTTGCTGTGGAAAAGAAGGCGTTTTCCCAACTGACACAGGCAATCACAAATGATCTTTTGCATCAGTTTGGGACGTGCACAACTTCTAAGGCACTGTGGGAAATGCTTAAAAGGAAGCATGATGGAAATGAGAAGACTCGAAGTTTGAGGAAGGAAGAGCTTATTAAGGAGTTTGAGAATTTTTCTTATGTTGGAAATGAAACTTTGAAAGAACTAACTCCTAGATATAATCATTTGATATCTGAATTGTCTAGCTATGATATACAGATTCCTATGGCAAAACAGGTGGAAAAGTTTGCAGATGCATTACCACCAAACTGGGATCAGCATGTGGATGTTCTGAAGGAAAAGGATGCTTATCAATACTGGTCTCTTCAGGAGTTCATTGAGAAGCTGGAAAACAAAGAATTGGAAGAGAAGAGGAAGGCTAGGAGAGCACAGATTCCTCAGAATCCAAACTTATACTTTGGAGGATCTTCAGTTCCAGCAAGTGCAAGCTCAGGAGGGCTAGTTACACCACATGTTGCATGTATATCCAATGTTGTGGAATCACCTACCATTAACTACCATCAACAAACTTCATCTTTATCACAATCACAACCACAAGTTCCATATCAATATTCTTACATTCCACCATTCTCCCCAAAGCAACAAGCAGCTTTCTATACTGCTGGTCAAGCTCAACAACAACCAATGAACCAACCTAACCAACAAACAGTGGTTTTGGAGACATCTAACCTTGGTAATGTGACAGTTGAAGTTGCTCAGCAACACATTGCATTAGTCTCTGCAATGGTTTCTTCCTATAATGGGTTAGTTGCTAGTCAAATTGGGAATAACAACTTGACCAATGAAGACTACGCACAGATTGACAAGGAGGAGATGGAACTCATTGATATTCAATGGGCCTTTGCGAGCATAATGCGAAGAGCAACTGAATTTATCGAGAAGACAGGTAGAACAGACTTGGGAACTTCTCCTAACACAACCTACGGGTTCAACAAGGAGAAAGTGACGTGTTTTAACTGTGGAGGAAAAGGTCACTTTAAACGTGAATGCACCCAGCCACCAAAACAAGGCAACAGAAATCCATTCAATGCTACCTATCAGAACCGTCAACAACAAAACCAAAACCAAGTTTCTTCCCAAAACAACAACATCAACTACCAAAATCGTCAAAACAATTTTAATAACAACCAAAATAGACAACCAAACACACCAAACCAGACACAAACCCAAACACCAAACAATACTAACCGAACAGTCATACCAATCACTACACCAAATGAACAACAGAATACCAATCAAGCATTGGTTACTCAACAAGATGAGAGGTTTGACTTGTCGAGTATTCAGATAGGTGTTGAGGAAATCACTACTGGGGGAAATGTGGCTTGTGTTGCATATCAGGTTGATATTGAGGATTCTGCGACGATGGAGGAGAAGGTTGAAACTGAGGTTGATAGTGATGAGTCTGAGGCTGAGATGGATGGGGATTTTGAACCTGTTAAGGTTAATTCTGAGGTTAATGTTGAGGTTGAGAATGAAGAGACAAATTCTGGAGTTGTGATTGATACTGTTTCTGACATTTCCGAGGAGTGTGAATCGGTTTACTCTGATTCAGACAGTGAATCGGATACAGAAGCAAGTGTTAATTCTCTTGATGAAGATATCGATCAGTTGCTTGCAGAAGCGGATTTTCTGATGACAAGGAAGTCGTGCATTGCAGATGATGCTTTCACAAAGATTGATTATTCCAGATTCTTTGCAGGAAAGGAAGCTCATTTCGCATTAATGGCCATGACTGATCCGCCAAAACCTGTAAGTTCTGCATGTAGTACTGATAATACTAGTGAAAAATACTGTGGTACATGTGATAGATTGACTGAGGAGATTAAACAACTCCGTGTTCAACGTGATAGTGCTATCATGAACAGTCAATCTATTCGCAAAGAGTTGAATGCTTTTAACAAAGTATTAGATGGTTACAAAAAGGACATTTCCGACTTGAAAAACACTTTGTCTTTAAAACAATTGGCAATTAACAACTATATCAATGAAATTGAAAACACCAAGTTGGAAATGGCCGCCATCAAATGCTTTGCTGAAAAAGTAAACAAAAAGTTGGAAAGTTATAAGCATATTGCTTATGTGGTAGACCACATTATTGATGATAAAACCACCAATTATCGGTCTGTACCATCTCCGGTTCTCTTTGAAAACCATAATTGTCACCAAGTGACACCGGAGAGTTCGGTAAAATCTGATTCAGCATCGGAAAATGAATCAAATACTTCAAGTATTGGTGATCCAAATTCCGATGTTAGACCGATTTTGGGAATCAATGATGAGGGTGTTACTGCTGAAAGTGTTGACTCAGACTCAGAGAGTGATGATATTGGTTGTAACCAAACTGTTAATGCATGTGAGATTCCAAAAGAAAATCACATCATTACAAATGAACCAGTTTCATCATCTCAAATTGTTCCGATGAGAAGTGTTCATCATGTGAATAAGTCTGAGAAGAATGTTGTGAAGAAAGATCTTAATGTGGTTAAGAAAGATCTTGAAAAGAATGATAAAAACGAACAATGTGACAAACCTGTCAAAGTGTTCTATCGGATGGAAGGATCCGATAAGATCATTTCTGACGAGGACTTTCCAATAAAAAATGTCAATTATGCTAAAATTGAAAAGATTTGGCAAGAAAGTACCATTTGGTTCCCAAAACATGAGAGAACAAATGAAATTCCACCAGCTTTATTAAAGAAGTTGTATTTGGATGTTCCTCAAGAACCAAAGGTCCATGTCACAGAGTTTGTTAAACCCAAAAACAGAGCTAATGGTTTCAATGAGCCTACTTACTCAAAAGGGCCACTCCCTGAGAGTTTAAGGAAGCAACAGTACAATGATCAATATCCTATTAGATCATTTGCTCAACCAAATGCTCCGAATGTTTTTGAAGAGTACCGTGCGTGCTTTAAGTGTGGGGAACGTGGGCATTTACTTGCTCAGTGCCCATATGTAAGGCACAAGAGGCACGAGGTTGAAGTGAGGAATTCTATGCGAAAACCGATTGATCATTATGTGCCACCTCATAGGAGAGTTGTTCCTCAACAACCACAACCATTTTATAATCATAACAATTTTCAACAAATGAGGAATACTCGTCCAGTGCACTATGATAGAAGGAATCGGATTGCTATGGAAAACTCGTGGAGGAAGCCTGTGGTGAACTCAACAGTTGATAGGCAAAAGGTTCCACCAAAACCAATTGTCAAATCAAATGTTGGACCTAAGTCTGTTAAATCAGATAAGGTTACCAAGAAAGTTACCTTTGCTAACAATGTTCAGAAAACGACTGAGAACCCAAAGTCTCAGATTCGTATCCTGAAAAGGACTGAACAATCTTGGACACCCAATGGTACTCCAGGAGCCTCAACTTCAAAAGCTAATGAGAAAAAGGAAACTGTTTTGAAAAATCAGAAAAAGATTGATCAAAAAGTTGTTGAAAATGTTTGTGACAATGTTACTGTGAAACCTGATGTTGAAAGACCCAAGACTCAGGCTTGGGTCCCCCGAAAGAACTAACTGATTTACATTTTGTGTGCAGGGAGCTTCAGCTGGCCCTATTAGCAGTCTTTGGATTGTTGATAGTGGAGCTTCAGGCCACATGACAGGGGATCTTGCGTTGCTGTTCGACGTGAAGAACATCAATGGCGGGTACGTAGCGTTTGCGGGAAACAAAGGTGGATATATCACAATGGAAGGAAGTGTGAGCAATGGGATAGTGAGTTTCGAGCGGATTTCGTATGTGAAGCAGATAGACTATAATCTGTTGAGTGTCAGTCAAATATGTGACAAGAAATTTACTGTGCATTTTGATGACAAATCCTGCTATATTCTGAAACCGGGCTTTACAATTCCTAAAGAGTGGATAATGTTGAAGGCACCTCGCGTCAACAATCTATACATTCTTGATATGTCCAAGGCGATGACATCACAGGGGCAAATAACATGCTTTTTGTCCAAGGCGACTGAGAAAGAATCGATAATGTGGCACCGAAGAATGGGGCACATTCATCTGAAGAAAATGAATCAACTTGTGATAAATGGACTTGTCGATGGAGTTAATGTGAAACATTTCCATCTGAATGACAAGTGTGTGAGTTGTAAAAAGGGGAAGCAACACAAACAGTCCCACAAAGTGAAAAAGGTTAACTCTGTTGAGATGCCACTTGAGCGACTGCACATGGATCTTTTCGGACCGGTCAAGCGCAAAAGTCATCTTGGAGAGCTTTATTGTTTAGTCGTCACTGACGATTACTCAAGATTTTCATGGGTGATGTGTTTGCAGAATAAAAGCGACACTTTTATCAATCTAAAAGTTCTGTTCACTCGATTGGAGAATCTCTACAATGTGAAGATAAAGAGAATTCGGAGTGACAATGGGACGGAGTTCAAAAATGCCAAGATGGATGAACTTTGTGAAAACAAAGGGATACATCATGAATATTCGGCTCCGTACACCCCTCAACAGAACGGTGTTGCTGAACGAAAGAATAGGACTCTAATTGAAGCGGCTAGAACAATGCTTGCTGACTCAAATCTTCCAGTAATGTTCTGGAATGAGGCGATTTATGCAGCAAATTACACATTAAATCGGGTTCTAACAGTGAAGAAGTTTGGTAAAACATCTTATGAGCTGTTACACCGAAGAAAGCCGAACTTAGAGTATCTAGAACCTTTTGGGGCGCCATGTACTATGTTGAATCCAAGCGAAAAGTTTAGTCCTAAAGCCGAAGAGGGTTACTTTGTTGGATATGCAACCCCGCTCAAACGGGTATACAACAAGCGAACTCGTCGTGTGGAAGACTGGGCTAACGTGGACGTTCAACGATATACTCAAAATATTCAAGGCACGGGTCCTGATTGGATGTTTGATTACAAAGATTTCTTTGAATCATTCAATCTAGATAGCTTGGTTGAAGAAGCTGTTATTCGATTACTTTACGAGTGTGAAAATGCAACAACTTCACCGTTGGTGCGTCCGATCACCGTGAACCCCCTACCAGCTTCTAATGATACCAATGCTCCTATACAAGAAGAAGAAATATTTCAAGAGGCTTCAACTTCATTAGACACTTCAGAATCTGAAGATGAACAATTTGAAGAAGCTATTCTTGATCAAGCTGAAGAACCAGAGGCACCGCCAGTGAACCCAACTCCAACTTCTGATGTGGCTTCATCATCAAATACGGGTCATGATCTGGATGATGTAGAGAACTTGACTGTGCAGACGGGAGTGCAAGTACCTGATTATCCGGAATCTCGGATTCATCGTATTCACCCGCTGGAGCAAGTTATCGGTGATCCTGGAAGCAGTGTTATGACCAGAGGGCAACTTAAAAGCGTTAATTCGCCAGAGAGTTTTGGTGCTTTAGCTTTATATGCCAAAATTCAACAATCTGGTAGTCAAAATGATTGGTCGTTTGCGTGTTATGTGTCGCAGGTAGAGCCAAGGACATACAAGGACGCTTTGAAGGATGATGCCTGGGTGGAAGCTATGCAGGAGGAGTTATTACAATTCCAGAAATTGGGAGTTTGGACGCTCACGGATTTGCCGCCGGATAGGAAGAAGATTGGCACCAAATGGGTGTTTAAGTGTAAGAAGGATGATCGTGGGGTAATAGTTCGTAACAAAGCCAGATTGGTCGTGCAGGGTTTCCATCAAATCGAAGGGATTGATTATAACGAAATTAATGCACCGGTAGCACGAATCGAAGCTATTCGGATGTTCCTTGCGTTTGCTTCTTATAAGAAATTCAAAGTTTATCAGATGGACGTGAAAAGCGCATTTCTGTACGGGAAAGTCAAGGAAGAGGTGTATGTCGGGCAGCCACCAGGCTTTGAGGACCCAATCCACCGGGATAAGGTCTACGTGTTGAACAAAGCTCTTTATGGCTTGCACCAGGCTCCGAGGCAGTGGTACGAGGAGCTAAGTACATACCTCATCACCAAAGGATTTAAGCGCGGCCTCGTCGATTGTACCCTCTTTACGAAAAAGACGGGAGATGACTTGCTTCTAGTACAGATATACGTTGATGATATAATTTTTGGTTCAACTAACGAGCTTTTATGCAGGGAGTTCGAAACTGTCATGCAGGAAAAGTTCGAAATGAGCGCAATGGGGGAGATGCAGTTTTTCCTAGGCTTGCAGGTGGACCAAAGACCCGACGGGATCTTCATTCACCAGACGAAATATGTCTCCGACATCTTGAGCCGGTTCCAGATGGAGGACTCAAAGCCGATGGATACCCCGATTCAACCCAATCACGGGATTGGAGTGGACGCTAAGGGGGAGCTGACGGATCCTTTTACATACAGAGCTATCATCGGATCTCTGATGTATTTGACGGCGTCTCGACCAGATATTATGTATGCAACGTGTCTCTGTGCCCGTTATCAATCGAAGCCGAAACAAAGTCATCTGACGGCGGTCAAGCGTATCCTTAGATATCTGAAGGGTTGTCCTTCAAAAGGACTTTGGTACCCTAATGATGATAATTTTGATTTCATATCTTTTAGTGATGCAGATTGGGGCGGCTGTGACAAAGATAGCAAATCTACTACAGCTGGTTGCCAGTTTTTCGGGAGCAGGTTAATCACCTGGCAATGCAAGAAACAGACTTCCGTAGCACAATCTACCTGTGAAGCCGAGTACATTGCAGCCTCGAGTTGCTGTTCGCAAGTACTCTGGATTCAACAACAAATGGTGGATTACGGTTTGCAGTTTCTAAAAACTCCTATTTACTGTGACAACGAAGCCGCAATAGCATTAACTAAAAATTCGGAAAATCATTCTAAAGCGAAACACATCCGGATCAAATATCATTTTATCCGAGATTGTTACGCTAAGGAATTGATCGATATGATCAAAATACACACTGACTACCAACGTGCAGATCTGTTTACTAAAGCTTTTGACCGTTCACGCTTTGAATATCTTTTAAAAGTAAACAATATAAAGGAAAAACAGGACTAATCGGCACCTCGGTTTATCGCTTTTTAGTTTTTAGTTTTTATATTTTGCTAATTGGGAATTTCTCTTTGCTAATTGGGAATTTCTCTTTACTATCATAATCCTCAAAGAAGTTGATGCTTTCGAGGGGATTGTTTAATCCTCAAAGAAGTTGATGCTTTCGAGTGAATTGTTTCTTTCAAATTTTTGTTTTTGTTTTTCGAAAAAAAAAAAAAAAAAAAATCAAAAATCCCAAAAATATGTTCTTTATTTTAGGGGGAGCCATTTTATCAGAAAAACCAAAAACATTATAAAATTCAAAAAGACCTAAAAATTAGAAAATCGAAAATGATTTCCTGGTAGAACAGAGGAAATGATAGTACATCAGTGGGAATCTGACACAGGCTAAAGAATTGTATAGTATAATGAGGCGTGTGTTGATTACGTGTGATATGCTGATAGGCTTCGTAGACTAAATATTGCATGCATTAGTGATACAAACATAACGAACTACGCGTTCGTGGCTGAACACCTCATGGGCATATGGTCTTAGTACCGTAATTTCGTTTGATAGGATTGCCAAAATCTGAGGTTTCGGGTCGTTATGTTATGGTTATCCGGGATATTCTGATAAACTTTTGTCGTATTGATTTACGGACCTAGTTTTATCAGAATATTTGCTAAAAGAGCTTAATTGCCAAAACCGGAAGTTACCGAATTGAGGAACTTTATGTTTTAATTGATCATAAATCATTATTACATCGTATTGATCATCTGATGCAAATCAGTGATTAATATCAGCCTCAACCTAGTGTATACGCACATGTTACTCTGCTGCATTCATTTGCTGACCTGTACACCTCTGTGCTATATACTTTGTAACTTTCACGGATAACTCTGGCATAATCACGCGTTACGACGAAGCTTTGTGCAATTACTTGATACGGGAGTATGTCGTGTGTGTGGGCACCACATCGTGTTAGTCTAATACACCTAACTCGTATCATTTTAAAGCATTGCGTAATTGTCTGCATGTGAGCTTACGTGGACCACAATATCAGCAATTGCCGTATCACATACAGTTTCTAATGATAATATTAAACAAACAAGATCAACGCTGTGATCAGATTTCTCAGAAAACTGATATGATCCTCTGACCGGATTTCACAAAATGTTTACTGCTTTCATTTACTTTGCTGCATTTTATTTTGTAGCAATTTACTTTTAGTGTCAAAAAGATACAAAATCCAAAAAGATTTTAGGTGTGTTTTGATAAATTTCAGAAAAATCCAAAACTTTTTGCATTTCTGCTTTATTTTTGATAACCGGGGATGCTTGATAGTCAATTTCTGAGATTTGACAACACCATCTGGGCTTTGTATCTTTCTACAAGTGAAAATTTGTGTTTTGGAAGCTTAACGGATTGAAAAATGTTGAACGGGATTCGAATTTGTAATTTGGCAAAATTTTTCAAAATTTCCATTTTACATTCGCCCTTAATTTGGGACGAATGTGGAATTTTTGTTCAACTTCGGGTTGCTTCCAACGGGCGAATGTGGCTTTTCACCCAAAATCCACTTTCGGGTAAAACCATTTTACTTTCGTGCCTTTCATTAGGGGCGAAGGTGGAAATGTTGTACATTCGACCGGATGGAACGGGCGAAGGTGGAGGCTATATATAAGCCAAACCCAGATTCGACCCTCACTTTAAAATTTTTCAAACTTTCTTCAATAACAGACCCTTGTTGATTTTGATTTCCCTGCTTGTGCGTTTTGTTCTTTGCATCTTACTGATCCATTTCATATAAGTTTTACAGGTAATGGACAAGAATTGAAGCTGGAATCGTTGTTTTTCTAAACCGACCTAGGGTTTAGGGGTTTAGGGATTTCAGTGATTCTTAGTGTTTAATTTTGATATCTTTTCATTCCACATCAGTTTTAGGGGGAGAATGCATCAAGAATTAGGATAACAACAGTGTTTAATCGTTGATTGATTGAATGAAACAATATAAACCCTAATTCTTATTGAAAACTGATGTAAAATGAAAATTAGGGACAATTGATGATAGACGAAGCTTAGTCGGCCATGTTAGGGTAGATTCTAATCAAAATTTAAGGTTAATAACATGATTTTGAAAATTTTAAAATTTTGGTCAAGAACAGGTTTACCTTCGGTCTATCGTCTGGACGAAGGTGGAACTAGTTGGACGAAGGAAACTCAAAATGGGCGAATGTATCATTTTAGTGAAAATAACTTTACATTCGACCAAAATCTTACACCTTCGGCCAAAGTAATCTACATTCGACCAGTTCATTATGGGCGAATGTGGAATTCCAAAAGTCTAAAATTTTGAATTTTGACGATTTCGTGTTTTGACGTTTATTTTTGATTTTATTTTTCAGATGGCTGAAGAACAAGCAAATGTTGATATTCCTGTGGAGACTGCAATTACTGATCCAGTTCCAGAGACTGTACAAGAAGGAGAATCATCAAGCGGTACTAAATGGCCGTTTGAGAAGACTCACAATTGTTGCGCATATCTGGGAGATGTTGAGAAGAACGTGGAGTTTGCTGAGATTATCAAGTTTCTGAAGAGATGCAGAGTGGTTTATGCTTTGGCCACACCAACTATTATCTACAAGGATATAGTTGAGGATTTTTACAACAACGCCAAGTATGATTACTTTGATAATCAGACTATCATTAAGAGCAAGATTCAGGGAATGGAGATGTTTATTACTGAAGCAGATATTAGAGAAGCTCTCCAGATCCAGTTTGAAACAAGTGAGGATCCAAGGGAATTGTCCTGGACTGAGCAGAAAGCCTGTTTCCTGAGGATGAAATACAAAGGACCGATCACTGATGGTTCTATGTATAAAGGGAAACTAGGAGTTCAGTTTAAGTATTTTGCTCACGTCATTATACTTGTGTTTGGATGTGTTAGTGGGGGATACGACGTGATGAGGAAGAGTTTGAGCTCGTTAATGGTTGCGTTGACTCTCAACAAACCATTTAACGTTGCTGGGATGATTTTAGATCATATGTTAGAGATGCTGAAAGGGTTGAAGCTTAAGAAGTTCATGCTTTATCCTAGATTCCTTATGATGATTTTTGATCACAAATATCCACATTTGAAGAAAGATCCTACACAGATACTAGTTATGGATCACATGAACATTAGAACCTTAGTGAGAATGAAAGGTTACAAAGGTGTGCCTGAAAATGAGAGACCACCTTACAGGAGATTGTTTGGAGCCTTGGCTAGAGAGGATTACATGGATCCTGGAAAGAATACAGCGAGGCATCCTGATAGTGACAGTGACAATGATGATCCATTAGTTTATGCTGATGCAAGCACAAAGAGAAAAAGGCAGGTTGTCAATCCCGGAGCCAAAGGGAAGGGTAAGGGAAAGACAGATCAAGGGAGTTCAAAACAACAAGTGGTGAGGAAGAAATCTACTGCTAAGAAGGGTACGAGTTTGGTAGATGAAGAGTCTGTTGATTCAGAAGAGACTGAGACTGAAGAACAGTGGGATTCGGATGCTGAAAATGTCCGGACTACCAAACAAAAGGCCACTTTGGTTGGTGAGTCTGAATCACTTAACAGATCGATTGAAGAAGCTAAGAAGAGCAAGCAGTCTGTTGGTGCTGAAGATGAAGGATTAACTATTAATTTGGACGAGTTGAATGAAGGTGAAACCGTAGTTGTTAACTTGCCCAAGCCCAAACACAAAACCATGGCAAAGAAAACAAGTACCAAGCAGCTGAGAGAGAAAGAATTAAACTTACTTTTGAAAGGGAAGAGATTACCTGATGCTGGAACGTCATCTAAACAATCTTCACCAGCCACTAAGAAGCAAAAGACTAAGGAGACTACAACATTACCAGTGGATCAATTCAATATTGCACTGGATAATGTTCTTAACATGTTTACACAGCCTCAGAAAGGAAAAGAAACTGAGATTGAGCCATCTAAGTCAAAGTCCAAGTCTAAGAAGGTCACTGTGGATGACGATGTGATGAAGCAGGTGAATAAAAGAATGGACGACATGATGAAGATGTTAGTGGCTCAGCAAGCTGAGATTGCCAAGTTTAAGCAGAATGAAGAGAAAATGCTTCAGATAGTTGTAGCTTCAAAGTCAAATCAAGATGAGATTGACGAGAAGGTAAAGAAGCTAGAAGCAAAGAATAAGAAGCTTGAAGGGAAGTGTCTGAGAAACAAGAACAGGTACAAGGCAATTAAAGAAGATAATAAGGAATTGAAGGCTGAAAACAAACGCCTCAGTGAGCTGATAGATAATCTGTACAATATTGCACCCAAGCTGAAGGAGGGTGAGGAAGATACAGAGAAAGAGGTTGAACAGGTTGATTTTGAACCATCTGAATCTGATAAAGAGGAAGATGAGGATGATGAGGATGAAGAATCGGAAAAGAGTGATGATGGAGATGATGATAATGATGATGATGATGATGCTGAAGGTTCGGGAAGTCAAAAGGAGGATGATAGTAGTAGTAGTGATGATAATGATGGAGGAGATGATACTTCTAAGTTTACATTTGAGAAGAGACCACCTTCAAAGAAGAAGAAAGACACAGGTGAGTCGAGTTCAAAGAAGAAAGGAGAGAATGTTGATGATGAAACTGTGTTTTGGAATGAGAAGGTGAGGTCCTTGTCTGATGATGCAAAACAAGTATACAAGGACATGTTAGAGAAAAGAGAATGGACCATTGAGTTCACAGGTCGTTTTGCTGAAATATTCCAAACTGATGACATGCGATATGAATTGGAATATAACGATCCTGATCTTGAAGAAGGGGAAGTACCTGCATCTGTGGCAAAGGAGATTTTAGATGGGCTTGCACAGAGGGTAGGGAAAACGTTTGAAGAATTCATTGTTGATGAGTCGATTCCACATATTCCTGAAAAGGATATTGGAAGTCACTCTGATGATAAAGAAACCCCTGAATTTGAGGAAGTTGAAATAGAGGATATTACACATGAGGAATATCCACAGTACTTCAGACAAACTGATGAAGACTTGGTGTTTCCTGATTTTACTGAGAGACATAATACGTCTGCAAAAAGAAAGGCAAAGAAGAGGAGTGCTGAGTTTGTGGAGAAAGTACTTGGAGCTGATTTGCCAGAATCTTCAAATAAAACTGATGAATTGAAGGAGTATTTGAAGAAGTTAAGACTGATGGATGAAAACCGACCAAAGCCTGAAGCTCAAGGAAACTTTTATAGGTTTCATAATGCAAAGTTCAGAGGCAGAGCTCTCGGGTGGACATACTTAGGCAGGCTGAAGTGTTTAGCTGCTAAGTGGGAATCTGGAATCTTGTACTTTTACAGATTCATTGACTTGCTGACTCTACCGTATTGGGCGGTTAGAGATCTTTGCAGATTCCAAATGTCGGGTGCTTCAGTGAATAATTCACATGTCGGTTGGTGTGCAGACAAATTGGTTTGGGAAAGTAGAACTAAATGGAACAGATTTAAACCACAATATCCCCGGAGGAAAGTTCACAGGGATATTGATCCCAGAACCAAGTTGAAAAGGGTTACCTTGATTTATAAGGCACCTGAAGTGATGAGAAAGATACCTTTGATGCCTATGCCTCAACACTTCAGTGCTGATTTCATTTTCTGGTACTATGATTGGAGGAAGGCAGAAGCTGTGATAGTGTTGAGAGATGGAAAGGACAAATACAAGCATGTTCATGTATTTGATCCTATGTGGTTGATCAATTGCACCTTCGAAGACATCATCATGCTCTTTTATAATCCGATTCATTATGAGCCAAACGATGCAGATCAAGCAAAGAAATACACACAGGTTGTTGGTGTTTGCTTTGCTTATGACATTAATGCTGGTAGTAATTTGGAAGGTAAGCTTGGCAAAAAGGTGAAGATGGCAAATGTGTCAAAGCCGGTGAAGAGGAGGTTAGAGCCTGAGATGACGAAAGAACAAAAGAGTTTACTCAGAATTAAGTTGCTGAACAAAGCCATGGATGAAGACAGAAAACGATCTAATCAATAGTCGAGGGGGAGTTTGTAGATGCGTTTTGCGACTAATGATTAGATATATTAACATGTGTTAAGGGGCGAAGGAAGAGTAGAATGGGCGAAGGTGATTAAGGAAGGGACGAAGGTAGTTTGTATATGGACGAATCTGGAACAAGACTGAACAGAAGACACATTCGACCACCAGCAGTGGGCGAATGTGGAAAAGTGCTACATTCGACCAGTGCAACTGGGCGAATGTGCAGGTCCTATAAATAGATTTTGGGTTTTTGTAATGTTAAGCGAGTCATTTAGAGTGTGTGTTTTTGGTGTGTGTTCCAGAGAGGTCTGAGAGTGTTAGTTTGTGTGCTAGATTAACTGTAATCAATCTGTAAGCAATTATTTGGAAAAGTTAATCTATGAAAAGCTTTTAAAATGACTTTGATTGTGTTTTGATTGAGTTTATATCAGTTTGTTCTAAGCTAGGGTTTCCGCACCTGGTTTAGCAACTTGTATGATCATATAATCCTGTTTTCGTGTCGAATCCTTCCTCTACACACCACAAATATATGAATTACTTACAACAATCTGAGCAACAATTAACAAACCCATGAACTACTACAACAATCATTACCATCAATTAACAACAAATCTGAATTACAACAACAATCATCAACAACAAATCTAAACATATGAAAATTATGAACCAAAACATCATTGCCAAAACAAAAAATATCGAATCTGTTACTTCAATATTTTGTATATTAGTTTGACAAAATTAATACTAATAACAAAATCTAAACATATGAACAAACATATGAACACCACAACCAATAAAGCACTTAATTGACAATATCGAAGTTTTATACTAATAACAAACTAAAGATATCAAAGTTTTACAAACTGAAAGTATCTATACTAATTAATACTAATAACAAATAACAAATCTCAACTTACAAATTTTAACACTGTTATGGTTGCAGTATTTACTTTTTATTTCTTTTAAACTTCTGATATCTTAAAATAATATTTGAATGTTATTTAAATGTCCTAACTCTTTTACTAACATATCTTTTCTAAAAATGTTACATAATAAATTTATTTAATTAATTATTAACAACATTAATTAATAAATTTAACAAAGTGATTTAAAATGTAACAAACATATGTTACAAAACACTTTGAAACCACCGTTATCATACAACTTTGTTGTTACAATATCTGTTGATAACATATAATGCAGCAGATGAAGACAGGACAAAACATCAATCAATACTATAACAGATGTAGATAAAAGATATTGCAAAAACTCTTGAAAGATTTCCTGAAAATAGAAACTTTAATTTTATGAACCTAAAAATAAAAATAAACAAAACATTAGGATCAAACACATAACATGTAAATTTATTAAAATTCCAAAAGATTTGAAAAAAAAAACACAACACTTTTAAGATAGAAACTTGAATCTGATGAACGTGAAAATAACCATAAACAAAACATTAGGATCACACACTGTACAAAATTTATTAAATTGAAGAATAATACGTAAACAAAAAGAGTTTACAAAAAAAGAACAGTGCCTTGATACAAACTTGAATCATATCAACCTGAAAATAACCATAAACAAAACATGAACATCAAACACAAAACATGTATAATTAATTAAAATAAATATTAAATCAATAATAATACAAAAACCAAAAGATTTGAAGAAAAACACAACACTTTCTTTATAGAAGCTTGGATCTTATGAACCTAAAAATAACCATAAACAAAACATTAGGATCAAACACATAACATGTAAATTTATTAAATTAAAGAATAATACACAAACAAAAAGATTTTACAAAAAGAGAACAGTTCCTTGATACAAACTTGAATCATATCAACCTGAAAATAACTATAAACATAACATGAAGATCAAACCCAAAACATGCATAATTAATTAAATTAATTTTTAAATCAATAATAATACAGAAACCAAAAGATTTGAAGAAAACACAACACTTTCTTGTTAGAAGCTTGAATCTTATGAACCAATAAATAACAATAAACAAAATATTAGAATCAAACACAGAACATGTAAATTTATTAAATTAAAGAATAATACACAAACAAACAGATTTTACAAAAAGAGAACAGATCCTTGATACAAACTTGAATCATATCAACATGAAAATAATCATAAACAAAACATGAAGATCAAACACAAAACATGTATAATTAATTAAATTAAATATTAAATAAATAATAATACAGAAACCAAAAGATTTGAAGAAAAACACAACACTTTCTTGATAGAAGCTTGAATCTTACAAACCTGAAAATAACCATAAACAAAACATTAGGATCAAACACAAAACATGTAAATTTATTAAATTAAAGAATAATACACAAACAAAAAGATTTAACAAAAAGAGAACAGTTCCTTGATACAAACTTGAATCATATCCACCTAAAAATAACCATAAACAAAACATGAAGATCAAACACAAAACATGTATAATTAATTAAATTAATTATTAAATCAATAATAATACATAAACCAAAAGATTTGAAGAAAAACACAACACTTTCTTGATAGAAGCTTGAATCTTATGAACCTGAAAATAACCATAAACAAAACATTAAGATCAAACACAGAACATGTAAATTTATTAAATTAAAGAATAATACACAAACAAAAAGATTTTACAAAAAGAGAACAGTTCCTTAATACAAACTTGAATCATATTAACCTGAAAATAACCATAAACAAAACATGAAGATCAAACACAAAACATGTATAATTAATTAAATTAAATATTAAATAAATAATAATACAAAAACCAAAAGATTTAAAGAAAAACACAACACTTTCTTGATAGAACCTTAAATCTTATGAACCTGAAAATAACCATAAACAAAACATTAGGATCAACACACAGAACATGTAAATTTATTAAATTAAAGAATAATACACAAACAAAAAGATTTTACAAAAAGAGAACTGGTCCTTGATACAAACTTGAATCATATCAACCTGAAAATGACAATAAACAAAACATGAAGATCAAACACAAAACATGTATAATTAATTAAATTAAATATATTAAATAAATAATAACACAGAAAGTAAAAGATTTGAAGAAAATCACAACACTTTCTTCATAGAAGCTTGAATCTTATGAACGTGAAAATACCCATAAACAAAACATTAGGATAAAACAAAGAACATGTAAATTAATTTAATTAAATAAATAATAGGATCAAACCTTCATTGTTAATAATCATCAATTTGAAGACGATTGGGTTTTGATATATAAAAAGAATTTGGGGAGAGAGCAAAGCGTTTAGCTTGTCTGGTGATTTTTGCTTTCTCTCTCCATTTATATAGCTGTGAGTAATTGAATGAGGGCAGAGTAATTTAAATTTTGAATTTCGAGCTTAAAATTAATAGATGTATGGTTTCCCTCTCTATGAACATCTGTCAATTTTGTCTCGTTATACTCAGCAGATGTTGTTTAACATCTATAAAGAACAGATGTTAAACATTCCCTTAATTAACAGATGTTGTTTAATGGGTGGCCCACATGCTGAACGGCATTATTTAATTACTTTATATGAGTGGCTCACAAATTTTCTTGAATATTTTAATCAGATTATATGACGTCATTATTTGCATCACCCAAGCATCTCTTTGCTTGCTACATCAGCTTTTGAGGCTCTAAATGCGTGTCAAGTTAGCTTTCTTATACCACTCACGACTCTCCTATTATAGTAAGTATAGATAGATACTTATACGCTTATAACTATGTAATTTATTAAAAAGATTTTGAAAATTCAGTCAAATCTAAATATGTTCATTGTTGAAATCATAGTTCTTAAATGTGCAAAGCGCACTCAAGGCGCCAAAGGTGAGCTTTGTGCCTTAGTGCAAGACGTTTAAAAAACAAGAGGGTTTTTAAGCGAGACACATGGTATCAAAAAATTTTTTTAGGAGTTTTAACCATGTTTTAGGATTCTTTAGGGTTAGTTTAGGTTGATTATAAACTTGTTTAGGGTTGATATAGTTGTTTCAGGCCTGTTCAGAAAATTACTGGCTGAAATTCCATCGGAACTTGGCCTAAAAAATGCGTTTGACGCCTTAAAAGTAGGGCTTTTAAAGCAAAGTAAGAAAGTTGTGCAAGGCCTGAAAAGTTAGCTTAGACACGCACCTGAGTAGGCTTTGACAATAGAGGTTTAAATCCCTTTGGCTTATGTTTTAGGGCACAAGGGGCACTATTAGAAAATGATTTTTCTTTCACTGATTTTAACCAATCCTGCACTGCCACATCACTTCACTGATTTACTTCACTGAATCACTTTTTTGTAGGCATCACTAATTGATTCACTTCACTGAAATCTTTATTTTTTTAGTTTTTTAAGAAACATTAATTAAACATATTATTTATAATAAAATAAACTTACAATATTAAAAGCAAATAAAAATAGATATACAAATACACATAAATTAAAAATAAACTAAATAAAAGAAAAACTATTCGGAGTCCTCCACTTCGAGGTACGGTAGATCAAGTCCGTCGGTGTATTTTGGTACTTCAGCAAACTAGTCATTTATTAACCGAGCATTGCCTCCCTCGCGATCATGTGGCACGTACCGTTTCTTAGATGTTGCTGTGTCTTCATCTGCCTGCCGTGCAAGGTCCATGAGAAACTCAAGGCTACTATCGCCTGAGTGTAAAATCGGGTGCACTTCGAGCGGGGGAAAAATTACTTGATCATCTTCTACGTCAACGTCACTCATTTTTTTAAAAGTATTAATTTGATTTCTATGTTTTTGATGCAAAACCGTGGGAATGAAATGTGTTTATAAAACCTTTTATAAAAACGGTCACAAATAATATGACCTTTTGAATTAAAAAAGTAATTAAAAACATTAAAAACGGTAAAAAAAAGGAATAAAAAAAACCTTAAATTTTGGACCATTGCCAAACTACCAACCCGTTAGATGGAACCAGAAATTGGTTCACGGGACCCCTACCAGCACGTGTGACGGCGGTGTTACCGTGCTGGTAGTGTGGTACCCGTACCCAATTCTGGTAGCGCCCCGTCCTCCTTTATGTATAAAATATATGTTAAAAAGATGATGTACATTTCTCAATTTTATTTTTTTGTATTTCATTGTAATATAACATGTTGCATAAGGTTTTTTTGTGCAGGACTTGGGCTTAAGTTGCTGAAGCTGGTTGCTGTGTTACGGTCCGTGTTCCAGCCCATCAAGATTCGGTCCAGTTATATTTGGCCCATTCCTTTTAATCCGTTGGATGAGTCTAATCCTGGCCATTGATATGTGGGTCGGTGGAAGATATCAAGGCTCTCATATATAAGTCTCTTAACTTTCTCTCACATGAGGTGTAGAGTTTCATTTTTTTCTTGTTTCACTCCTGAGATTTTTCTCTCATCTCTATAACAAAAAACCCCCTCTATATTCAGACTTGTTAAGATCTTCAACAAACAAATCTCTTTACTCATCTAGATTCAGATTTAGTGTCTGTATTTTGTGCTGATAATCTGGTAGTCGTCTAGGGTGTGAGATTCAGATTTCTTGTTTCGTTGTTGGTCTGAGTTTGTGTCTGAGTTGAATAGATTTTATATCATGTTTGTTGACATGGTATTAGAGCCATTGCTTGGTTCGTGTTGATTTTCCGTTGTCGTTTCTTTCGTTCTGTTCGTGACTGATCATTACTTGACCAGATCTGATTCGTTTCATTTTATGTTTGTGGTTGAATCAGTTGTTCGATCATGTTATTTAAGTTTTCCGCTGTATTCTTTTGTAGTGCAGTCAAATGTTAGCGTCCGTGAGTCTGAATCTTGTCGAAGCTGTTATAAATATGAACAGATCTGTGTAGATCTGTGATTATCCAAGTTGTTGGTTATTGTTGGGTGTTAAAGAACATGTTCAGATCTGTCGAAGGCCAATATTTTTTGAATTAAAGTTTCTTCATAAACTAGTTCTTGATAAGTATCCGACTCATGTTGTTGTTGCATATTTAAGAAATATCTGTTTTTGTTGGTGTTGGGAAGAATTTATTCGGTGGGTCATTATTTTCAAAGGATTCGTGAACAGAGATTCAGCCTGTACATTATTATCGATTCTGGTAGTGTTTCAAGGATTTGTGGAAACTAAGTCTGGTTGGTTGCTTTCGTTTTTCAAGACCTGGTCTACTTGATGTTGTCTACTTATGTACCTGATATGGAGTTTTATCTTGGAAAAAAAAGGAGATGATCTTGGAGTATTCTTTTCCTTGCTTCACAGCTTGTAACCCTAAGTGAAGGTTACGAACTGTGAATTGTTTTGGCGAACCCTAACTTGGGTCCCCCACTAGTGAGATCTTTCCTGTGTTATGCTCTTGTCTGTTCTTGGGGTTTGTCTAGGAGTCTGGTTTATTATTCTTGTTGTGTCTAGATCTTAGGTGGCTCCCAAGTTAAGACCTGCATTGGCACCAAGAGTGATGAACCAATGATCGGGAACACTGGCTTGGCTTCGCAATTACATCTGAGTGTTTTCTTTGTATTTTGTGTTATTTGCATCTTTGTTATTTGCAAATATGTTGAGTTGATTATTATTTGTTGTTACATATCATAGTTGTGTTTGTTCATGGATAGTGATAATATAGATGGGTTCTTGTGATTGTCTTGTTCCCTGTTGCATTGATTGTTTCTGTTAATATGGGCATGTTGTGGTTCTTGTTTGTTTCACGCTAGAAGTTTGATGTCCATAAGTGATTCAGTTATCATTAACTGTTTTGCTAGTGAGTATGTTGTTACAAGAGTTTTTGTTGAACTTTGGCACTGTTATCTTGTTTCTTGATACTTGATTTTAGATAATAAAGTTTATTGGCTGATTCGTGTGGCTTTAAAATTTTGCAAATCATGTTTCATCAAGATTATTGCTAAATGTTTTTGGTAGCCATGTATGCTTTCTAAATGAAAGATTTTTTTTTTGCAAAGGCCTGTTATTTGGAGTATCTATAAGAAGTTGTTTTTCGTCTTGATTCATGTACTTTGGTCAAGTATTGAACATAAAGTTTTTTGATCTGTTGTGAGATTTGTTAGATGATTTGTGAATGTTGAGAACTCAATCGTTTGTTATATGTTACTAGGAATAGTAATCTCAAGCTTATCGTTTTCAAATCTATATTTTTTTTAATTATGTACCTTTGTTTACTAGTTTTGAATCGTGTGATTCTTGTTTTATAATAGGCTTTAACCGTGTCTTGATGGGTTTTTTGTTATTTGAACTGAACTCGTATCATGATGATTTTGTGTCGTCTATTTGTTATGTGTGTATAATCTTGTTGTTTGGTTAGTTGAACCATGTGGTAGACATATTTTTAACCAGTTGATGTCAAGATTATATTTTTTAACAGCCGTGTATGTTGTCTCTTGTGAGATTTTCTGTTTGCAAATCGTGTGATTTTGGGTTCAATCAGTGTTTGTCTGGCTGTGTTTTTATAGTCTGATGGAGTCATATGATTTATGATTCTTCTTGTTATGAGACTTGTGTGTTGAATCTCGTGATTCAATATTTGTTGAGTATTGGTTGTGAAGTTGTAAAAGGTTTTGCGAATTGATTCAAATTAGTCTTTATGTTCTTTACAAGTTTTCTATTGATATGTTTCTTGTAAAGTTGTAAAAGTTTTTTATCAATGCAAATTAGTCTTTAAGTTCTTCTCAATTCTTTACGTGTTTTTTGTCGGCCTTATTTACTCCTTTGTGGGATGTCTTTCTAATTGTAAAATAATGTGATTTTTCTTATTCAATTAGATGTTTTTGGCTGATAATTTTGGTATTAGAACATGTTGCTTGATTTGGCAACCCGTGTGTTTCAATTGGTGTATCTTTTCTTTTTTAATCTCTGGTATTGGCATTAGATCTAGGATTCTTGGATAAAATTTACTAGTTGTAGATCTAGAAAGTCCGTTAGATCATGTTAGTGTTTTTCTTTGTCTTTTCGTCTTGTTGATGATCTGTACCGTAGAGGTTAGAGAAGAGATTGTAAGGAGTTCTGGTTTGTTCTCTTTATGTTTTATATCTTGTATGTGTTGCAGCCTTATGTGTGTTCTTCTGTGTGGAAGTTTTTATTCTGGTTTGAAATCTAGTGATTTTAAGTGTTACCAGTTTATGTTTAGGCTGTAACGGTGCTTACATGTTTATGAATCATATGATTCTTGTTGTTTTGTGACGTAGTAAATGTTTGACATAAATCAAAGGTTTTTCTTTTACATGTTAGCAGAAGTTAAAAATGTTTTTGGTTAAGTCAAATAAATATTTACATTCTTTACAAGGTGTTATCAACATGAATCTAGTTTGTCTTGCATATTTTTGATTTATGATCGTGTGATTGTGTGTTATTCGAAACATGTTTGATTGTCTTATAGTCTTATGTATGTCTTGTTGATAGGTTTGTAACTAAGTTGTGTGATTCAGTTTCTTTAATCAGAATGTTTTCTGATCATGTTCGTTCTCAAATATGTCTTCTTAAAACTTTTGTTAGACACGTTCATGGCTAGGTTTGTTCTAATATTTTTTTGATCTTCTAGTTGATTATTATCATTGTTGATGTTAGTTCATAGATCTAGTCATGTTATTGAGAATTGTTAGTTCAAATCATTTGTTTTTTGCTTCTTTGTGATTTTTTACTTGTCATAAAGATAATGTTTCTTTAACTGTTATACTCTTGTTTATACAAATAATAAGTTGGTTATGTATAATAGTAAAAGTGAATTTTTTCCAAGTTTCTTTTAAAGAACTTAGGAGTTTTTAAAACATTTCCCAAATTGACATTTTTAAATGATAAAGACTTCAGAATTATTTCTATAAAATATTTGTCTTTGAGTGTTTTTTTTAAAAGGGTTCTCCATTCTCTCGTTGGATCTCTCATGTTACAAATCAGATTCATCATGAGGTTGAATCTTGGAAGTTTGTTTGTAGTGTGAGGTTGGTATTCAGGTTGTTGTGTTGATAATCTAAACGAGAGTATGAATTCTTGATGTTTTTTTTAATTAAATTCAAAGTCTTTGGTATTCATTGGAGGCATTTTATGTTATATTCAGTGTTCATATTTTATATAATTCTAAAGTCAACAAATTTATATAACCATGACTGGGAAGTGTTTAGCATTTTGTCTGGAATTTCGTAAGGAACTTGAAAAAATTAACAAAGGCAGTTCATAGTTTCAGGACATTCAGCTAATCTGAGTGTCTTATCAAATGTGCTGCCACATGTGTAATTTTCACAAAATAACCAACTTAGGATTAAAAGTGCAGAGTAGTATTTCAGTTTCATCTGTTTCTTGTCGAATAAGACTATACTACAATTGTTGTTCATTTACTTGTGCATAATATGGTTTATTTTCTTATTTGAAATTGTTGTGTGGTTTTGGTGTTCGATTTGTCTTGATAACTCGTATTATTATTATTATTATTATTATTATCGAGTCTTAATTTTTTTTTTCACACACCTCTTTTATTCTCACTTAAAGTTTCAATCAAGAGATTCAATTTCCTTGCTTCAAGTATATATTTCTCTTGTTTCTCTAGATGATTAGAGTTTTGTGTGAATCAACATTATGTTCTTCCTGTTGTTTTAAAGTTTCTAATCGGTGTCTAGAGATTAGATCCCTGATTGATTTGAGAGGATGTGAGAAATAGGTTGTGAGTTGTTTCAATAGTTTTATCCCTGTTTTTCATTCAAAAATGAAAGTTTGTTTTTGAGTGAAAGTTTATTTTTGTGTTTTAAAGAAAATGTTTTAAATAGTGTTATTAATCTGTTGTTTACTAATTCAACACTCAGTCTTTTCATCTGTTTTCTCTCTAATTGTTCACACACTTCTTTTTTAGAAAATTAAGGTTTCATTAGACTTGCCTTGAGTCTCTTGAGGTGATCTTAAGTGTTTCTATTTAAGATATTTTCTTGTTTAATAATATATGTAGAAGTGTTATTGTGAGGGTTTTGTTTTTTGTCAGTGACTGGGTATTGTGTTTTTTAAGTAACAGTTCTGCTATGATATCCATAGCGGCTAATCTGGTTTTTTGTTGATAAAACAAAGTTTTTGCTGTGGACTTGTTTTTTTTAAGAGAACAAATTGCAAAAGGTGTGGTTAAAACAGTCAAAGTTGGTTCTAAGGGTCAAATGACAGATATTTTCACTAAAGGATTGCTCACAAACTGTCATTTAAGGGTTTGTGATCAGATTAACATATATGATCCATATAAGAAATAAAATTGTGGGGGGTGTTAAGAAGATGATGTACATTTCTCAATTTTATTTTTTTGTATTTCATTGTAATATAACATGTTGCATAAGGTTTTTTGTGCAGGACTTGGGCTTAAGTTGCTGAAGCTGGTTGCTGTGTTCCAGCCCATCAAGATTCGGTCCAGTTATATTTGGCCCATTCCTTTTAATCCGTTGGATGAGTCTAATCCTGGCCATTGATATGTGGGTCGGTGGAAGATATCAAGGCTCTCATATATAAGTCTCTTAACTTTCTCTCACATGAGGTGTAGAGTTTCATTTTTTTCTTGTTTCACTCCTGAGATTTTTCTCTCATCTCTATAACAAAAAACCCCTCTATATTTAGACTTATTAAGATCTTCAACAAACAAATATGTTTACTCATCTAGATTCAGATTTAGTGTCTGTATTTTGTGCTGATAATCTGGTAGTTGTCTAGGGTGTGAGATTCAGATTTCTTGTTTCGTTGTTGGTCTGAGTTTGTGTCTGAGTTGAATAGATTTGATATCATGTTTGTTGACATGGTATTAGAGCCATTGCCTAGTTCGTGTTGATTTTCCGTTGTCGTTTCTTTCGTTCTGTTCGTGACTGATCATTACTTGACCAGATCTGATTCGTTTCATTTTATGTTTGTGGCTGAATCAGTTGTTCGATCATGTTATTTAAGTTTTCCGCTGTATTCTTTTGTAGTGCAGTCAAATGTTGTCGAAGCTGTTATAAATATGAACAGATCTGTGTAGATCTGTGATTATCCAAGTTGTTGGTTATTGTTGGGTGTTAAAGAACGTGTTCAGATCTGTCGAAGGCCAATATTTTTTGAATTAAAGTTTCTTCATAAACTAGTTCTTGATAAGTATTTGACTCATGTTGTTGTTGCATATTTAAGAAATATCCGTTTTTGTTGGTGTTGGGAAGAATTTATTCGGTGGGTCATTATTTTCAAAGGATTCGTGAACAGAGATTCAGCCTGTACATTATTATCGATTCTGGTAGTGTTTCAAGGATTTGTGGAAACTAAGTCTGGTTGGTTGCTTTCGTTTTTCAAGACCTGGTCTACTTGATGTTGTCTACTTGTGTACCTGATATGGAGTTTTATCTTGGAAAAAAAAGGAGATGATCTTGGAGTATTCTTTTCCTTGCTTCACAGCTTGTAACCCTAAGTGAAGGTTACGAACTGTGAATTTTTTTGGCGAACCCTAACTTGGGTCCCCCACTAGTGAGATCTTTCCTATGTTATGCTCTTGTCTGTTCTTGGAGTTTGTCTAGGAGTCTGGTTTATTATTCTTGTTGTGTCTAGATCTTAGGTGGCTCCCAAGTTAAGACATGCATTGGCACCAAGAGTGATGAACCAATGATCGGGAACACTGGCTTGGCTTCGCAATTGCATCTGAGTGTTTTTTTTGTATTTTGTGTTATTTGCATCTTTGTTATTTGCAAATATGTTGAGTTGATTATTATTTGTTGTTACATATCATAGTTGTGTTTGTTCATGGATAGTGATAATATAGATGGGTTCTTGTGATTGTCTTGTTCCCTGTTGCATTGATTGTTTCTGTAAATATGGGCATGTTGTGGTTCTTGTTTGTTCCATGCTAGAAGTTTGATGTCCATAAGTGATTCAGTTATCATTAACTGTTTTGTTAGTGAGTATGTTGTTACAAGAGTTTTTGTTGAACTTTGGCACTGTTATCTTGTTTCTTGATACTTGATTTTAGATAATAAAGTTTATTGGCTGATTCGTGTGGCTTTAAAATTTTGCAAATCATGTTTTATCAAGATTATTGCTAAATGTTTTTGGTAGCCATGTATGCTTTCTAAATGAAAGATTTTTTTTTTTTTTTTTTTTTTTTTTTTTTTTTTGCAAAGGCCTGTTATTTGGAGTATCTATAAGAAGTTGTTTTTCGTCTTGATTCATGTACTTTGGTCAAGTATTGAACATAAAGTTTTTTGATCTGTTGTGAGATTTGTTAAATGATTTGTGAATGTTGAGTCTCTTGAGGTGATCTTTTTTAGAAAATTAAGGTTTCATTAGACTTGCCTTTTCATCTGTTTTCTCTCTAATTGTTCACACACTTCTTTTTTAGAAAATTAAGGTTTCATTAGACTTGCCTTGAGTCTCTTGAGGTGAACTTAAGTGTTTCTATTTAAGATATTTTCTTGTTTAATAATATATGTAGAAGTGTTATTGTGAGGGTTTTGTTTTTTGTCAGTGACTGGGTATTGTGTTTTTTAAGTAACAGTTCTGCTGTGATATCCATAGCGGCTAATCTGGTTTTTTGTTGATAAAACAAAGTTTTTGCTGTGGACTTGTTTTTTTAAGAGAACAAATTGCAAAAGGTGTGGTTAAAACAGTCAAAGTTGGTTCTAAGGGTCAAATGACAGATATTTTCACTAAAAGATTGCTCACAAACTGTCATTTAAGGGTTTGTGATTAGATTAACATATATGATCCATATAAGAAATAAAATTGTGGGGGTGTTAAAAAGATGATGTACATTTTTTAATTTTATTTTTTTGTATTTCATTGTAATATAACATGTTGCATAAGGTTTTTTGTGCAGGACTTGGGCTTAAGTTGCTGAAACTGGTTGCTGTGTTCCGGTCCGTGTTCCATTCCTTTTAATCCGTTGGATGAGTCTAATCCTGGCCATTGATATGTGGGTCGGTGGAAGATATCAAGGCTCTCATATATAAGTCTCTTAACTTTCTCTCACATGAGGTGTATAGTTTCATTTTTTCTTGTTTCACTCCTGAGATTTTTCTCTCATCCCTATAATACAATACCCCTCTATATTCAGACTTGTTAAGATCTTCAACAAACAAATCTGTTTACTCATCTAGATTCAGATTTAGTATCTGTATTTTGTGCTGATAATCAGGTAGTTGTCTAGGGTGTGAGATTCCGATTTCTTGTTTATTTGTTGGTCTGAGTTTATGTCTGAGTTGTATAGATTTGATATCATGTTTGTTGACAATATCACAATGTAGTAACTTCATGTAATAATATTATAATAATTAATTAATAAGTTATCCTATTCAAACAAACTCATTTTTCATACACGACATAGATAATCATAATATAAAATTTTGGGCCACTTTTGAAAATATATGATTGATTTGTTATCGAGCTCATAACCCACCATGCGCCAAAAGTAGGATTCTTTTGAACTTTCAAGCAAAAATATATAATGTTTATTTTTCAATGAAATTTATAACATGTCCCTTAGCCACATACACTAACACCTTTATTTGCAAGTTGATCGTGTGTAAATTATAAAAAACAAGAGAATATTTATTAGTTATTAGTAGTATTTTTTTATCGCAAATTTTCATTTCATAACTGAAAAAATTACATTAAGATAGCGGGCATGCGAGAAAAAAGAAAAAAAGAAATAGACGTCTGGTTCTATACATTCCATTTGAGTATGAAAGACTGGATTATCAAAGAGAAGTTGCTCCAAGATTATCATAGCAAATTGGTTTAGTGAAAAGTTAACGAAGAAGTGCTTAAGCCAAGTATATATGAAGATATGTATTTAATATTTTACAGTTTGTTTCACTGAATGATATGATATTTCTGAAAATAAGAGCTATTGAAATTTTCGTCGTGTATTGTTCATTGAAGAAATCGTCAACAAAGCTAACTTAATTAAAATATCAAATTTAAACAAATATATGAGGTGTGAAATTACAATTACATTACATTACAATATATTAATTTTCAAACTCAAATGAATAGTAACAACAAATGAATAGTATAAATATTAATATTTTATTTATATTATTATTTTATTTAAAAATTTTATTATATTATATAATATTAATATATTATATTATATACTATTAATATATTATACCGATCCCGACAATACCGATATCGAACGGTATGGTATCGGTTCGGTATCGGTACGGTACCAGTATGGTATCGGTATTTTACCTTAAAATACCGATCCCGTACCGATACTGATAATACCGAAACCGAAAATCCATAAATATGGGTACTGATACCGATCCCGAAACCACTCGGTTCGGTATCAGTTCGGTACGGTATAGGGATCGGGACGGGATAGGATCATATTAATATTTTATTTATATTATTATTTTATTTAAAAACTTTATTATATTATATAATATAATATATTATATTATATACTATTAATATATTATATACTATTAATATATTATACCGATCCCGCAATACCGATACCGAACGGTATGGTATCGGTACGGTACCGGTATGGTATCGGTATTTTATCTTAAAATACCGATACCATACTGATCCCGTACCGAAACCAAAAATCCATAAATATGGGTACCGATACCGATCCCGAAACCACTCGGTTCGGTATCGGTTCGGTACGGTATCGGGATCGGGACGGAATGGGATCGGTATTCGGCCTTGTATGCTCGTCCCTAATTAATATATTATATACTATTATTTTATTCGTATTATTTTATTAAAAAATTTTATTATATTATATACTATTAATATAAATAACATAATCTTATGTAATTTCGTTACAAATTTCATGTGTTACCTTATGTGTAAATTTCTTTATTTTTTTAGCGTTTACAACCAAAATGGAATCTCGATTGTATAATTCATTGATTGATTAACACCTCATCTAAATCTCGATTGTAAAACGCGCAAAGCGCGTGATTTTATACAACTAGTTTATATTATTTTAATGTTATAAAGTAGATATTTCAAAATTTTACAAGGAGAAAGCTGATATACATCGATTTGACGGGTTTGATATTTTATTTAAATTATCTTTCTTAATTAACGGTTTCTTTGTTAGTTTGAGTTTATGGTTTCCTATTTTTAGAGTTATACAGTAAAAAAAATTTCGTAGAAAACATATCAAATGGATTCTAATTGAACTTATTCAAGCGACTTTGAAACTGTCTCATCAAACTTTATGATCTCAGTTTAGTTTTTAGGTTTTTGCTTTTTTTAGCTTTTAGTTTTTAGAATTGTGTCATTTTATCATTTTGTGTTTTTATGTGACATTGTGTCTTTTTTTAGTTATTGTGTCGTTTTACGACTCAATTTGTTTTTTTCTTCAGCATGGTGTTATATTTTGTGATCTACTGTGTTTTTTATCTTTTTCACCGTTCTCATTTTATTAACACTGTGTAGGATTTGACCCACTAATTTTATATCTTAAATATTATTAATGCAATTCTATATATCTATACTATATTATAAAACATTTGACATAGACTTCTTAAATTTAAGATATACAAGTTTATTTGCTTATGATACAACACACAATGTATATAATAACTACTTTGAGGGGCAAATTTGTCTTTAAAATAATCAAAATTAAGTAAGATATTTATGAGAGCTCATGACATTTAATTTTACAATTACTTTGAACATATTAAATAGAAAACATAGAAAAAACAATTCACAATGCTACATGTTTTGATATAATTTTTTATATAAAATTTGGTACAAACCTAAAATTTTATAGACTTGATAATACTATATGAAGAGATATGTACCCGCACATGCGCACGACCCCACATCTCCACATAAGCCAACACATGGCGCTGACGTGGGCTTCCAGAAGCATGCGCAGGAAACCTCGTACATGACAGCTACCATCCGACAAGGAAAGGGACATCCAGCCAATCAGGGGCGATTATTCCCTGCTCCACGATCACCTGCAGGTACGAGGTACAGAATAGTACGGGAAAGGACAACAGCGAGACACGTGGACCAATGACAGAGCGACAGCGCAGCGCAACGGATGACAACGACCAGGATCGTACAGCCAGCTGTCATTCCTTCTCCAGCCAATCACAGGCCACCCCAAAGGCCTATAAATACCCTCCTTGGTCAGACGAGAAGGGGGTATTCATCATCCAAGAGAGAATTCTTACATAGTTGAGAAGGATAGATTATAGTCGAAGCGCTGTAACAATTGTGTATCATGAGTCTTGTAATGTCTGTTGATCATTAATAAGAATCATACCTTACTCGTGCTCTCATATATATTGCATTGTTATATTGGTGTTTCTTCATTGGCGCCATCCGTCTATTGAGCATCTAAGAACAGCAAAATACTAGAACACTTCTATCTTTCTAAAACAACAACTATGACTCTCATAGCTCCATTACCGGATTTCCCCAGTGGCAACCCAGGCACCGAAGCTGCTCAGGCAGGCACCGGCCAGTCTGGGAACAACACAGAAGTCCAACAAAATGCCACAAACACGGGTCCGAACGTCACTCCATCCTTAGAAACAAGACGGACCCCATCTTTCCAATTCATTATGGAGACGAATTAGGTTTCCCCACTTGACAACTCCATGCCGATGGTTAGCCCGGAGGTGTGGTACGCTCAACAAAAGGAAGCCCTGAAACGCGTCTACATCCAAAAAATGAAATAGCAGCAGCTCAGAGAGGCCGCCCGCACACTTTCTTACAGCGAAGGAAGACCCATCAGCGTGTCTGAAGGGCCATCCAGCGCTGCCAGCAATAATGGCGGAAGTAACCATGACACAGACCCAACGTGGAGGGAAGACTCAGATGAGTCTCAAAGCCGATTCACCTGCGACATACGCCAGCCCTTAAACAACACTGTTGACCGAGGGCACTTTATGACCGGTGATGACGACCTTACGAAGCCCTATTACCCTCCATCGTTCATAGAAAAATCAAAATTCACTCCGCGCATTGCGCTGGCTCCACTACCCCCAAAGACAAAGATCCCAAGCACTTTAGGTAAATTCGACGGCACCGGGGACCCAGAAGACCACCTGAGAACCTTCGAGGTCGCAGGGAAATGCGCGCAGTGGAGCCTACCAGCATGGTGTCACATGTTCGCGCAGACGCTCACGGGTGCCGCGCGAGTATGGTTCGACAGCCTGCCAAATGGAAAAATCGACAACATCAAAGAATTGACTGACAAATTCTCAGATCATTTCGGCCAAAACAAGCGCATAGTCTAATCTAAACTATACGTCACTATAAGAATCAATAATGAAATTTGTGTTTTTAATCATAAGGTAATGGTTTGAATTTTGAAATGATGCGTTATATTCATACACATAAACATGCATAGTCTAATCTAAACTATACGTCACTGGATCCTGTGACCGGAGAAGAAAGCGTTGACTTTAATAATTTAATTTTGTTAAATTGACCAGAAAATCTAATGGTTCCTCCGGGTAATATTCTAAAACAGGTATTCCTCTTTCAAGTTTTGGTTTTTGTTTGTATGAGTGTATCCTATATCACCATGCTTTCGCTGCGCCTCTATGATAATATTCTGAAGCATTGGTTTCTAGAATAAGATTATCATCTTCTTTAGGGAGTTGTAATTTTGGTAAATTTTTGCAACATTCTTTAATCTTTTTAACTTCATTTTATAGGTTGTAGTCAAAAGTAAATATTTTATCCTTTTTAAGGAGATTTTTGGAATGGTCTTCTTAGTTCTGCAAGATTCTTTATAAAATCTGAAGCATGGTTTAGGCCAGATTATTTCCTAAATGAATACCATGAACATCTTACACCCTGCAATGCAATGGAATTAGTTTCACAAGAAATGTAGTCCATTTAAAAAAAGGAATACAAAATCCAATAATATTAGTAAATCATATTTGATTAAATGTCCACCCGCTTCTGTTTATATGAATTTCATATAAAAGTCTCACGTAATTTTGGTTAACTAGTGGGTTATATACTTGCGCTTTGTGACGGGATCACTCGGTTTTAATAAAATGTAAATGGACTCATAGACGCAATGGTAATAATAATGTTAGTGATGAGAATTCGGTCGATGTTGGTTTCTAAAATTAGAGGCTGACGGGGAAGATGATGAAATTGACAGAAAATAAAGAAGAGAGAAAATTGTGTTTGAGAGAAGGTAAGGAGTAAGAAAGAAATGAGAGAATGCAGGTAGAGGTGATGGGAAAAAAGAAGGAAGCGGAAAAGTTAACGCCGTTACCATTAGTATGGTTCCTCGTTACGTTGTGTTAGTATATAGAGTAATAATAATGTTATTGATAAAGCAAACTATAACTGGTCAAAATTTGATACAAACAATCATATGTGGCCAAATGAGATTTTTTTAAAGCTTTCTATTTCTCACAATGTTGTGAATTAATGGACTAATAGATGCAATGGTAATAATAATGTTAGTGATGGGAATTCGGTCGACATTGGTTTCTGAAATTAGGGGTTGACAGGGAGGATGAAATTGACAGAAAATAAATAAGGTAGAAATTTTTGTTTGAGAGAAAGTGAGGAATAAGAAAGAAATGAGAGAATGCAGGAAGAGGTGATGGGGAAAAAAAAGAAGGAAGCGAAAAAGTTAACGCCGTTAGTACTAAAGTCGTTAGTAAATAACGCCGTTAGTACCAACGGCGTTACCGTTAATAGTGCTCCTCATTACGTTGTGTTTTTGTATGTAGAGTAATAATAATTTAGAGTAAAATGCACGGATGGTCCCTGTGGTTTGCATGAATTGCACAAATGCCCCCATCTATTTTTAATGGTCCCAAACGTTGACATTTTATAACACTTTGGTCCCTATCAGCTAACTTCGTTAAAACTTTTCAGTTAAGTCATGTAAAATGACCAAACTACCTACAGGGACCATCTGAGCAGTTTAATCTTTTATATATATTTTCTTAGACCACCACCACCTCCTCAAACAACCACCACTACCTCCTCCACCAACCACCACCACCGCCACCTCTGGCCTCTCTCTCTAACTCCGGCGACCACCTGAAAATCCGTTGATAATGCTCGAATTCAGAAATGGAATTAAAGCTGGGAAAGAGAACATTACCTAAAATAGATAGATCGAGGACAATATTGATATGGAATTTAGATAGAAGCAAACTCTTCGCGGGTCCACTGTTGAGCCGAAATTTCTTGGCCTCCAAAACCTTTTCCCACTCTCAATTTCATTCCTAAAGCACTCTAAGTCGTTCAATCAAGCTCGCTAGAACCAAGAACTTCCGACAACCGTCCTCCTCCTCCTCTAAATTCCTTTTCAATCCGTAAGTTCTTTACACAGTTAGGTTCGTTTTTGTATTCGTGGTGACAGAGATGGTGGTTGTTTTGGGGGTGGTGGTTGGGGGAAGATGGTGGTGCCAGTTGGGTTAGGGTTGAGAAAGAGAAAAGGGGGGGGGGGGGGGGGTAGAGTTTTATAATATCTTTTATTTTTATTTTTTAAAGAGGGGTAATTTAGTAATTTTACATAGGCTTAACTGAAAAACTTAACCTCTATCCAAGTCAGGGATCACTGATGCAATAAGATCCAAACCACAGATCCCATTGGGGTAATTTTAAAAAGCTAAAAGGCATACTTTAAATTTGGGGAAACCACAGGGACCATCCGTGCAGTTTACTCAATAATTTATTGATAAAAGCATAGTATAACTAGTCAAAATTTGATACAAACAAACATATGTGGCCAAAATGAGATTTTTTAAAACTTTCTATTTCTCACAATGTTGTGAATTAATATATATAACAATTGATAATGATTAAATTAGACGGAATTGAGTTTTCTTTTACAAAAAGTACTTGACATATTGTAATATACGAAAATTTGTTATCGAATTGATATGATGGTTTTAATATGTAAAATATGATTGAATGCTTATCAATAAAGAAATCAAATATTGCATTTAGCATAAAGAGAAGGGGGAAGTTCTTTCATTGGTTCTATTTTTATATAAAATTCATGTAAGTTTTGTTTAAAACAATATTCGGTGTAATAATGTACAAATCATCTAAGCATATGCGAACAAGTCATTAAAGTTTGTTTTAGTTTTTTTGACTGAATTACAAGTTTTGTCCTTTAGTTTTATACCCGATTGCAAAGGATGTCCTTTAACTTCAAAATTGATTGGTTTTGTCCTTTATCTTTTAAAATCTTGCACGTTGTATCCTTTATGCCTAACTCGGTTAGTTTTATTCGTTAAGTTTGGTCACATGACTTGCACACGAGGGCATAACAATAAAATCACCCCCTCTTATCTTCTTCCCCAATTTTTACACACACACACTCTCTCTCTAAACACACACCCCCCACCCCCACCCCCACCTCTACCATACCATTTTATAAACCCACACTCCTGAATTTTCTTTATCTCTTCCTCTTTCAATTTAAGATAACCACCACCCACCACCACCACCTGCTAGCACCACAACCGCTACTCAGATTTACACAACCTATCTCTAACCATTGTTATCTCCCTCTTTCCATGTTCTCTACCGCTACCGCCAACCATAATCTTCCTCCTCTCTCTTACTCCAGTCAGCATCTCCGATTAAATCCACAAAAACCACAACTATCACTCAGATCTGAGAAGAACCGCTTCCATTAAACCCTGAATCCTAAGCCCCAACCCTCGCATCTGTCACCGTCGCTGTGTTGTTGAAGTTTCTTGATTATGATTAAGGTGAAAAGTGTTGTTATTAGTAGGCCTTCATGGAGTTCACTGAATTTTATTCGATCATTCCACGTCAGTAACCACCGCCTCTGCACCTCCTGATCCTTCCTTATTATCCAAATCAGACGGTAGTTATGTTTGATGATTATGGAAGGCCTATAACTAGTTTTGCTACTGCTAGTGGTGGTGGGAATAATAATAATTATAATTATAATAATAATAATAATAATAATAATAATAATAATAATAATAATAATAATAATAATAATAATAATAGTGTTGATCAAGGTGTTTATGGCTATATTGGTGGTGATAATGTCGGGAAAGATCGGCTGCAGTTTGATGATTATGTGGTGGGTGGTGGCAGGTGATGGTATGGTGGTGGAGGTGGAGGTGGAGGGTGTGTGTGTTTAGAGAGAGAGAGAATGTGTATGTGTGTGTAAAAATTGGGGAAGAAGATAAGAGGGGGTGATTTTACTCTTTTGCCCTCGTGTGCAAGTCATGTGACCAAACTTAACGAATAAAACTAACCGAGTTAGGCATAAAGGATATAACGTGTAAGATTTTAAAAGATAAAGGACAAAACCAATCAATTTTGAAGTTAAAGGACATCCTTTGCAATCGGGTATGAAACTAAAGAACAAAACTTGTAATTCAGTCAGTTTTTTATTTTATGTAGAGTTAAATACACAGTTGGTCCTTCTGATTTACATAAAGTTTCATCTTAGAGTATTAAGATTTTTTAGTTTCAGGTTGAGGTTTCATGATTTATTTTTGTAACATATTAGGATATTCTGCCTAACGGTCGTTAAAAGGTAACTGGGTCTCACCCTCACGTGCCCCACATGTGAGGGTATTTTTATCAAATCCTATTTAATGTTGTGTAAGACTTACACTCTGTTCCAGAGTTTCATTAAAGGATGTAAGAGAAAGGATCTCCCTCCTTTTCCTTTCTCTCAAATTCCTTCTAAATTGAAAAGATTGAAAATCACCCTAAAAACCTCTTTATTATCCCTCTCATTCCCTCTAAAATACGTTTTTCCCCACTTCCTTCCCAATTCTTTCTCTTCCATTCTTTAATGAAACTCTGAAAGAGAGTGTTAACGTTTATTCTTTTTCTTCCCATTTTACGATCAAACACCATACACAAAATACATAAGAAACATGACTACAATTACTATCCTAGGAAACAACTGCTTTTTTTAAACTTCTTAGATCCCTAACACGTTGTTCAAGGTTATTTCTTGACCTTAATAACCTCGGGATTACATCAACGGATCTACGATACATCGGGGGATTAGCCCAAACAAAAAACTAACACCTAATTTCTTGCTGAAATCAAACGGTGGGTAGATATTAGGGTAAAAGTCGTTGCAGAAACCAAAGCTTGGTTTATAATTTTACTTTTTGGGGACAACTGGAAACCATCTCTCCAGGCATTAGCCCACAGTAGCATTGATCCATTGATGAGGAACGATGGGTTCAGGGTAGGCGTGTGTGTTTTTGAACGTTGTTGAAGAAGAAGAGGTATAAATATTAGGCATAAATAGGATTTGACAAAAATACCCTCACGTGTGGGGCACGTCAGGGCTAGGAGCTGTTTGGTTGATTAAGTGCTGAATCATTAAGATGATCTGAATGGTTAAGAGGCTTTGAATGGTTAAAAGCTGAATCATTCAGCATCCCTTATTAGCTTAATGGTTTAGCACTTAATCATTCCATTCAGATGCTGAAATAAACAGCCTGAATGCTGAATGATTCAGAACTGAATGGTTAAGAGGCTACCAAACAGCCCCTTAGACCTAGTTAACTTTTAACGATGACCATTAGGCCTAATACCCTAATATGTTACAAAAAACAAATCATGAAACCTAAACCTGAAATTATAAAATCTTAGTACTCTAAGGTGAAACTTTGAGTAAACCACAAGGACCAACTGTGTATTTAACCGTTTAACGCTTCCCTTTTTATGTGGTTTTGTTACGATTCGATTTACTTGACATTTTCTATGATAATTTTTAACTTTTTTTTAGTATGGTGAGTTAACTTGCTATGATGCGTGAACGTTGTTTCGTTTATTTTTTGTTCGGTTTGATAGTCCCGTCGTAACGTGATGGTTTCCCACTAGTAGTGAATAGGGCGTGCACAAGTTTTATCATACATTAGTACTTATATTTATATTATAAATCAAATAATTAAATTAAGATTATTGACTTTATATTGATGGAAAAAGGCTTTAATTGGCAAATATTTATGTGGTTTTCAAAAAATATCAATTCCAAAAATTACCTTTTTCTTAAAGAAATAGTTTTGAATCTTGACCCATCCACCATTTATATTCGATACCAAGGATGCAACAAACTGTACGCAGAAAAAAGATACTTGCTTTCACAAAGATAGAATAACAATGATAGGAGCAATCATCTTCGCTTAATTAATTATTTTTATTTGTACATTTTAGTGACATTAATTCATTATCTTATTCCCACAACTATTATATCTTTTCATTTTCAACATAAATTATTGTTTTGTAGAAACATACAAAAAATCCAAAAGTGAAGTCATGAAAACATGACTACATTTTTTTAATTGCATGTATATTTCCGTTGAGCATGTTTTCATGCATCTTTTAAAATATATATTAGGTTAAAAGTTAAAACGCGAGATTTCAGCTGAAAATAAAAAGCTCAAAAATGAAAATCAAACTATAACAATAGATCTTTCGCCACGTAACTGTTGCTATATATTCACAATAAGAATCTTAGGAGATGTGTCCTCGTTCTTTCATTTGATTGGGTTTGTCATTTGTCGTGTAACTTTTCGTTAATAAGTGCCAAAAAAACAAGATAACTGTCTCGTATAAGAATAATATCATGTAAACTTGACATCATTATATTTCTTACAAAGTCTCAAGAAAACGTCACGTTTATTACGAGACCTTGTTTTTATTTTGTAAACACAAGCCAATTTTACACTTCTTCTATAGGCAAATTGTTTGACCAAAGCATCATTAACATGCAAAGTTCAGCTTTAATCGACATAACTCATGCAGTTGAACCCTGCTTTTTTAATCTTTTGGGATTTTTATCATCATCATGATTGAGTATGACATGAATACATGACCCATAAAACATGGAAAGGCATCATTTCGCTTTACATTTCCACCATTCACAAAAAGCACATCTCCCTTTGACGACTCCAAACCCAACAGAATCCAATTCTCATGCACTCACTATCCCTACCAAATTATCAACTATTATAATAATATCTATAAAAATGTCCTTAAAATACATCATCATCAGAACCTACAAGAGTTGCACAATTTATCTGCTAATGATTATTAATCCTCAGAGCAAGAAAACCGTTACAATGTTAAATCACAAGCACCCTTCGGTCTGTAATAATCCTGGGTAAACATATGATGTTATTTGTTTCAAGGACTTGACTGTTCCTTCAAGAAAGGTATGCCCTGCAGTTACTGCACAAAAACGATCAAACTCAGAACACGCAAAAAAAAATTTAGAAAATAAAAATTGATGATAAAGTCGCACACTACTAAAGAGTACCTGCAAACAGTAATTTAATTTCCTTTGAGAAATCTTCGATCCGTCCCATTACAGGTCTTATACCGCAAACTTGTGAAACGCAGAATTCCAAATATAAACTTTTTTCAGTTATTTGTAAAAGTAAGATGCAGACATTTTTTATTTCTGAAGTCATCCTGTTGGCTTCACATAACTCCCTAACAACACCAATTCCTTGATCCTGATTTCCAAATAACAAAAACTCATCATAAACTTGGTGGATGGTTAATGAGTACGGGTGTAAACGGTCCGAGCCGCTCATAAGCTACCAGCTAAAAGGTTGAATCAAGCAGAGTTTAAACAAGCTTGAGCCCTAAGTTTAATTTGGTTTGATAAGCGAGCTCAAGCCTGAGCTTGACTAGGCACGCGAACCTAAACAAGCCCATTATTAACATATATGATAATTTTAAATTTTGATTACTTATAATATAATAAATGTTATTATATATAAATTTATGATAATATAAATAATATATATAAAACGATAACTATAAATGATAAGTGAAATAATTCGTGAGTTACAAGTCAGCGGAAAAAATTTAGAGACTTCACTAGTTGTAACAGTTAAAATCAATGTGTATTAAGAATATAAAAACAAGTACCTGTAAACCATGTAAGATATCAGGCATGGGCAGATCGGGAAAATTAGCAACATCAACAAATCCTAGTTCCTCTGCTCTTTTAGCAGCCGCAGCAGCTTGCAGACACAAAAAACTCAAAAGATAAAATGCAATTTTGTAAACTTCAATTGCAGCCAAGTCTGAGAACATTGTTTGATGAGGAACATCAATGTTTCCAGCTGACGTGCCGTTAATTACCACAAGTGCAGTTGACGTGGATGGCGTTGAAGCGGGAGAAAAAGAAAACCAACCGCTTCTGCTGTTTATAAAAGACGGTTTCTTATGCCATTCAAACTCTTCTTTAAGAACAGGATCACAGAGTAATGTAGTGACCTTACTGTTTTCGGCAAGATGTCTGCCCCTACTAATGAAGGATAGTAAACGAATACTCATTTCACGCAACTGTGGATCCATTTCTTTCATGGTTTTACTCCATAAGTTGTGATGTTTGGCTAGCACACATATCAGCACAAGGGTATGTTGCGTTTCCATGAGAGTAGTCAAGCTCGGTTGTTTTTTCTGAGCGCGGGCTCTCTTTTTTCTGTCGATAACATCAGGCGGGAAGTTTGGTGTAGTTAAACAATAAGAAACTAAATCTGATTTCTCCAACATAAAACAAGAAATGACATAATCCACCATATCAGGAAAAGATGATGAATTACTGTCCTTCAACGAGTAGATGATCATCGACACCACAGCTGAACCAAGACCCCATATGCGCTCGGGATTTTCATTTTCAGCATTTTCAGACTCATTTCCATTTTCCAGTAAAACCCTTAAAGATGAAAAGAATCCAGTGTTAGCTAGTATCTCTGCACCTTCTTTCACAAGTGAAAATGTCAAAAAGAGTTTTAGTATCACAGGAACCGATGGTAGATAAATTTTATCATGAAGCTTTTTAACAATAGTTTGCACATGTAGATGGTTCTGGATGATGGGGAACCATAATGAAGGTGTTTGGATACGTTTCAGAAGTAAATCTATTGTAGCCAATGAAAGGGTACAACAGTCATTTGGTTCAACGAAGTTGCAGAGAATTGGTAGAAGCCTCAAATATACATCAGACACCTCAGATTCCTTGTCGATCAATCCAATGGTAGAGAGAAGCAGTGTAAGTAAAAGCTTGATGGTGGGTTTAAGATCAGCTGATGGATTCTTTAAGTCCTTTAATGTTTTTAAACTGGAACCAACGGTTTTGATAACGAGTATTGAAGAAGATAAAGACAAGTTTTTCACAAATCTGACAAAATTGTGAAGTAATTCTACTTGAGCTGCAAGAAAATCGATGGCCAATGATTTCGTGGCTTTGTCCACAGACTGACATATAAGTTGGATGCAGGAACTGATTTGTTGCTCCGAAAGTCCACCCTTTGTAACCTTCCATGAAGAACAAAATTATGTTAAAAATAAATAATATTAAAAAAATCAATATAAATGAAAACTTACATCTTCATCATATAGAGGCAGCATGGTTGCCAATGCCTTCAAAGCAGAGAGTTTGCAATTGCTGAGCAGCAACATAGAATTAACTTCTTTCATATGAGTCAACATTGTTTGTGCAACCGTTTTCAAGTCTTTCAATTCTGAAACATCCCATGAATCTATTCCTATATCCTTTTCTAGACGGGTGTAGTCAAATAACAAGACATCCTTCGCATGAATTGACAAGTTAGAACCATTCTTAGTTTTGTAACTTTCCAACAACTTGGATTCTAAAAGAAATTGGAACAGCTCTTTAAATAACCGATGTTCTAACTTACGACCTTCATATTCTCCTTGCATGTGGTAATACAGGTCACTTAATATTAAACTCTTTGGCTCCTTCCCTTCACTGCAAACAGAATATGCAAGAAAGCCCAACATGTTTCTTTATTAGTGCAATATAAACAATCAAAACCTGTTAAAGCTACAAAAGAAGCAAAATGTTTTCATATTCGTGTTAATGCTATAAAGTAGAATTAAGAAACAGACACTACTTGTACTGACAGGAACATGCTTAATTAGGGATACAACAGTAATAGTACCTGTAACCTTGTTGTCCATATTGAGTAACCAACTCAGAAAATGCAGGTTGATCAAGTAACTGCAATATGAAGAGAAGTTGTTAATTGTTATTGACAATAAAGTGGTTAGTTGGTTACAAAAAATGGACATAAACTTATACACACTCACACACACAAATAGCATGTTGTTCTATGATGTTAAATCTGTTTCTTGTTGCCTATGTTACTATCCACTACTTCATTTGTTATTGGGAACTTCTGTTACTATTATTGTAGTTATGCTTGTTTGTTTGTTGTTTGTTTGTTTCGGAGCCGAGGGTTTCTCTGAAAGCAGCGTCGATATTCCTAGGGATAGAGGTAAGGTTTGCCTACAAAAATGCATGCCCAGCCCTCTTTCTCTCTTCCATTCTACCCGGCAAAACACTACTTACAAGTACATTATGCGGTTCTCTACTTGAAACTGGGTATGTGATGGAACAAGCTGATAGATATGATAAACCAAGCAAACATGAAAAAAAGACACACCTTTTTCCCCAGGATGCTTATTTTTTCAATTAATGATGCAGACAAACTCCCTGTGTGACCATTTCTTAACTTTGAAAAAACTTGAACGGAAAATAGAGCAGCAGAAACCTGCAAGATTTCCATATTTGAGATAAGTTTTAATATAATGTTTCCTAAGATAAAATTAAACTAAAGTATGATTACCTGTCCTTTAAGATACTTGTCATTGTCATGTTCACAAGAAGTATATGACTTAATGAGGTTGTTCAGGACTGAGTTCTTGCACCAGCTAGATAATATGTCTCTTGGACCATTTTCTGTTTTTTCACCATTACTAGCTTTCCCAACATTATCTTTTCTGATAATTTCAGCATGTGATAACTTGTTCTGCAAAAACATCTCAAGAGACATGATTTGCAAAATGTCAGACTGACACTGATATATGTATGATGAGATTAAAGAGTCTGAACTCAAAAGATGATCTTCCAGTGAGATACAGCTGGACAACTGCTTCAAAAAAACTCCAGACTTCTTCAGACGTTCTAGAATATTTATGAACTGAGGGGCTCCTTGCCATAATGCCACCAACAAATCCAAAAAACTCAACAGTATTTTGGGATGACTGAAAATAAAAAAAATATCAATTAATTTTTTTGCAGTAAGACCCCGTATTAAGTAGTGGAATTATTACAAGTCAAACCTTTTTATCATTTCCGGGGATTTTTCAACATACAAACTAAGAGCATCAAGTAGATTTTCTCTCTTGTGTCCCACAGAGTCAAACTTGTCTTCGGTTGTACCATCCTTTAAATCAACTAGTGCTACAAGAAAGGCAGGCTGCATAGTTGAGCAGTTAACACATAATGACAGATGGGGAGGTGTATGAGTAAAAAAAAAATACCAACAAAGAACAAATATTAACTGAGACCATTAACTGACTTAATGATTGATTATTCAATGGATGCAAAGAAAAACAAACCAGACCTGGTAATATGCTGCTGAAGCAAGCATCTTAAACGTATTGACAACAAGATCCTCATGTGAAAAAGACTGGTCGTTGATTATCATAATGATAGAATTCCTAAAATCTGCAATCTGATAAAAATCAAGTATAGAAGAGTTATAATAGAGTATAAAACTATAAATAACCACCCAGTTGAAAAGAATAGCAGTGTGTTTTATACCTGCTTGTCATCCAGACCAAAACATGCATTTCCAGACATATATGGCTGTAAATCATCAGCAGTTAAGAGTAACATAGAGAGAGCACTCACAGCACCCAATTGGATCTTCTGTTCATTAAGTTACAATTTTAGAGACTTAAAATAAGAAAATTAACTGTTTAGCTTGTATGTTTGTACTCCCTTACAGTATTTCGGAAGAATGATATAAGAGAGATGATAGCTGTAACCACTGGAATTGGTTTGGTTGTAGATGACAACACTGCTTGGTGAAAAATTTGATAGCCAGGCAGAGTATCCTAGAAATAAAGTAAAACGAAACATCAGTGTATGCTAGCATAATTTAAATAGAAAGTAACAAAATCGTTGTCAGCTAATATCAATTGAAACAATTAATGCAAACAAACCTTAAAAAGATCAGAAAGCATGCAAAAAATATCTAATATAGAGCATATTGCTAGCTGTAATCCTTCAATTTCTGCTAGATCATACAGACGGCTGACATAAAGTTTCTGCAAGAATTTGGCGAGATTATTTCTGCAGACAAGTAGTGATCCAATAATTGACCAGCAATCAACTAATAGGGTATAAAGGGAAATCAAATCAAACCTCTAAAGTGGGTGTTGTTACACAAACGATGCGAAAGAGAGTGTTATGAACTGAAGAATCAGAAAGCAATAAGTCACGAATAATCTCTCCCGTTTTGGGGGAGTGTGAAACAGACACAATGCATGACTTCAAAACATCAAGGACCTATAAGAACAAGTGAAATAGAAAATAACTCACTTTTCAAAGCTACAAATTCAGTGCAAAAGAAAGACACTAATATTGTGTTAATGGAGGCTAAATTCATAATAATTTCTTTACAGTTTAAACATATCAATTCATCAGAAATACCTTCAATGTCACCTTCCAACGAGCATGCTTCGTTTTGTATTTCCAATATTCATGATTTATAAGGACATACTGGATTGAGAAAATAGTAAGAGCCAGGAGGAAGTCACTTTCTACCCCCTTCTCCAAAAGCTGAATGGTGAACTCCAACACTAATAAAGTGCCAAACCACAGAATTTAGAAATTAATCAGTGTCATTTTTTTAGTAATAGAAAATATTAAAAGTGGAAACAGAACATCAACTAAGATCATGTTGCATGCCTGATTCAGCAAGTGAGCATGAATTGTCATTATGCTCACAGTCGATAACTAGTAATTTAGCAAGTCTTCCAGAAAGCAACCAAGAGCCACTGAAAGAAAAAATATATTAAAATAACTTACTAGTAAAGCTTAAGCACATCTAAAATCTCAGTGAATAAATCAGTCTTGAAGCTGATATTAACATGAAGTCAAAAAAATGATTTGCAAGATAAACCAAATGGAAGTAAAATCTGAAAACAATCATATAGCAGGTTTAATACTATCTATTATAATGGGTAAAACACATCTGACAAAGTTCAACTAAACACACCTTGATACTTCATCAGGACCATTGTTAAAGGGATTCATCCTTAAAGAAACATCAAAAATATTGGTCTTCAGAATAGTTGGAGTGACATGAGATGGGGAGCTGAAAGCAGAAAAAGAAAAGGAGGATGTTTTACATGCATCATGATGAACAAGTAATTACAATATAATCATGACAGAAGTTAACGAATTAATACAACTAGCCCCAGCAGTGACTAGATATAATTTAAAAACACCGATGAACCGAAACACTTACCAATTTAATAGCATTGCCAGAATGTTAACACCTCTTGACATCATTAATGCTCCACTGACGGTAGGAGAAAGATTCTTGATCAAGGTGCATATGATTTCAGGCACATTTAACCTTAATAGAAAAAAAATAAAGGAGTTTGGGACATTACAACAATACTTTGCTTATAAATTACATCAACACGTATCGTATCAAAATACATTACAAGAAAAAATACACAATTGAACTCCAATGAGAAGGATAGTTTGCTCTATACCTTATTTCTTTGCCATTGAAAGTATCACCAATACTCAACAGAGAATGACACACAGCCTGTATGTAAAACACCCAAGCTCACTTTTAAACTACCGAAAGCTACTAGTGAAACTTTTATCAAACAAAAAAATTACAAAATACTTGTATAAATAGTGGTTTCACAAGTTGTTACTGGAAATCTTTATTAAGAAAAGTATACATTATATAAATCCTACCTGCCTAGTGGATCAGATAATTATTCTTGATATCAAAACAAAGCAACCAAAAGGGCAACTACTATATCATATACACTGTCAATGACAATATTTAGGACAAACTTTGTTTTCTACCTGATCTATTTAAAAGAAACATTACTGAAGTACTATTATTTCTAGCTTTGGTATTGGTTACAACGTTTCCAAGAAACTTAGGAAGTTTGGGAAATCTGAAATGACATGCATACATAGACTAAGTACATTGCTGATTGATGCAATAGAAAGGGTATATTATAAAAGCTATTGAATCTATAACTCCTAAGGAAAATTAAACAAAATAACAAATCCTAATTATAAAGAAGTGATGAGAGTGCTAGAAGATTGATGGAACAAAAAAAAGCAAAAACAAAAGGAATTATAAATATAGTGAGATCATTTTTTGTTCCAGATTTTGGCAAATAAAGATAAGCATAAGGAAGACTACCATACACTTTACCTTGTTAAATGTGACAAGTCGACTGATCAAATCAAGGATAACAAGGACTTCCTCAGAACCATCCGGATACATTTCTTGTGCCACACGCAAAAGAAGCACTAGAACTCCAGATTGAGTGTACTACATGGAAAATAATGCAAAAGTATAGGCCAAGTAACATTACAGTATACATACATTAACACCATAAGTAAAATTTTATTATAGATAATTACTAAAAAGTGAACAAAATAATCAGAACTTACCTCCCACCGCACAAGGGCAGTGTTATCATCCATGAATTTTAACACATGACCCCGTGTATCCCTTGGTATCTGGAGACCTTCATACCCGGGAACACATAGTGGAAATTGGGTCTCAATGATTCTTGAATTGTTATCAATCCCAAGGTTGCCTCTTAGCTCAACCAAAGTAGACAGCCCAACAGATTTATCAAGAAAATTATACCTGTCCACAGGTTAAAATGGCATAACATGTATATGAAAATGATCATATTCTATATTAAAAAATAAAAAAAATAGAAACCTTAACGCAGAGCAATCTGGGTACTCACACGCATTCTGCAGGCCAAGCTCCTTCAGAAAGAGCTGATAATAAGCTTGTAAGTTCAACAGTCCTGAAGGGGAATTCGCCTTCTAAGTTATAAAGAAGGCACCGAATAGGACCATCTATGAAACTGTCTCTGTCCCAGAACTGAACACAAAGTGACTCCTGTATCATTTAAGTGAAAAAGTCATATAAACTTATGATATAATGGATACAGTTGGACATTGATTAAAATCATAAAAAAAGATTAATAGCCAAACCTCTCCTCGGTAGATTTCTCCAAGAATATTCAATATCAATTTGAGATTATTATCCTCTAACTGCGACAAAGAAGTTGTTATGAATAATAAAAATAGACAATACAACTACATCTTTGTTAGTTAACCAAAAGAAATGCATATAAAACCAGTTACCTGGAGACTGATCTCATAGGATGCTATGAAAGCGGAGACAAATGTCCTCAATACACTACGAGAACTAGCAATTGGACCCTAACAGAAAAAGGTATTGTAGATGTCTATTATTTTACGTGATGCTAATTAGTATAACTAGAGATACCAAGAAAAATGGAGAATGGCCCACCTCTGAATCCTTCAGGAGATCACTGTGAAGAATTTCATCAAAATAATTTAATGATGCAGCTCTGATGGCTTGACGAACATAACCCACGTGATCGGTTTCCTATAATATGAAACCAAGTACAGTTAGAAATTATGAAATGCAATCACTGTACATAAAAGAGTAATTAGAAACAGTCGGTGTACCATAATCATATTATGTTCAGGTTTTTCTGGTAGAGATGAAATGAGACAGAGAAACACTGCCCAGGCTAAAATTAATGGGCCCGCTTCTTTCGTCTCAAATGGATCAAGACTAGAAATAATCGCATCCACCTCTTGAATATCACTTAAAGCAAAAGAAATGTTTCCCTGACTGCAGTGAATTTCAATATATAAAAATTTTAAGCAACTGAATATACATAAAAATTTTATACTCAATGATCCCACGTTTAGACATTTTTATTGATGGTAATGTCCAATTTGATACTTAAGAATAAATTCACATGTGTGCACTGAAGTCCTCGCATAATCAATGAAAAATAGTCACACAGCTATGTTTTTAAAAACCCATAGGCGTGCGAGGTGCAAGCCAGGGCAACTGTAATACAAAGTCTTACTGTCTTAGGTTAAAAGTTGAAGGGAGTCAACAGTTAACACTCAACACAATAGCGGACTGAGGAGAAAACTAGTAGCAGAACTTAAAGAAGATTTTATACAAACTTTCTAAAGGGGGTCTAGTCAAGCTTTACTATGTTCAGGCTCGTGGTAACAATGCATGAAGATTACAGATTCAAGATTGAATTATTTTTATTTGTTTGCACTTTTCGTTCAACAAAATTTAGGTTTTATTTTTCCAAGAAAATGTTCAAGTTACTTGCTTTCTATTTTGTTTTAGGTTTCGATTCCATGATTATGGAGTAGATCTTTGTTAGTTGCTTTGATGATCCAAAGTTCCAAACCCTCAAATACTTTAATTTAATTTTGATTTGATTTGTGATAACACATGCAGATGTTTGGGTTGATGATTCATTAAGGTTAACTGTTAAATTGTTTATGTTGTTGGTAGTGAATAGACATAGGATCTACAAAAGCATAGGGATTTAGAATTAATTAGAAATTACTGATTGTGACTTTGCTTGATTTTAGTTTCACAATGGTGAGGTTTTATGTGAACAAGTTGAGATTCATTATTAGTGGTTACCTGAGTTGGGTCTTTATGTGAAGAAATTTATTGACAAACTGGAGAACTTTGAGTTAACTATCTTTAAGAGAGGGTATTACGTGACAAGATTAATGAAGTTTACCAATCTTTTATTCAATTGGCTTTTTTGAAATTCTGGGTTGGGTTCGGTCATCCTAATAAGGGAAGTGGCTTCATACTTTTCACACTATTGATTCTTCTAAATTAACATTCGTTGCCCATTTTTGTTTGCTTGAAATTCATTTCTACTAAATCCATGTTTTCAACTCAAAGTTTCTTCTAGACAAGAAATTTACAAAGGTTTTAGTATTAGGAATTTACATTGTTGTTCGAATAACCTGTAGCTTGCCATTACTTATGCTACTACCAATTAGCCGCACTCGCTTGTTCGTGTTCTAGTACTTGTAATAGTATTTAATTGGACTTCTGACTTCATAAATTTAACTGCATATTCTGTTGTTCCTAGACACACATCACATGTTAAAACAACATCACAACATGCTATGTTTTATGTACTTATAAAATTTAGACCAAGATCAAGAATATGAACCTGAAAGGGGTCTCATCATGAACCATTTGAAGAATATTTTCTAGGTAAAGAGTTTCTATAAGAATAAGTAGCAGCTGTACTCTAGCATGATATATAGATTTCACAGCTTCAGTTGATATGGCAAGTTTGCCAAAGTTACAAGATCCAGATATCATCCTCTGCATTGAAACGATCTTGAGTTACTTGCAATACATAAAATTTATCAGACAGTAAAAGATGTTGAAATAAAATATACCTCATAAAGCAAGCACAGATTCTTCCATTGTTTACCATCGCATGTACAAAAAGATTCATAATAAGCAAGAAAAAGAATATCTAAGACCAAATTATCTTCAATCAGCATCTCTTCAGCCCATAAAGTGAAAACATCCACGTCCTGAATAACAGTCAAAGAGTTACTTCATCCGACCCAATATAAAAGTCCACCTTTCTATCAAGCTTCCCATCCTACCCTTAGTTATACTTTATCAATAAACTGCATTAATCACACATTCCTAAAACTGTATGAATTTCATAGGGGTAAAATTGGCATCTCAAAGTTACAAAATGTATTATTTGCATATTTCTAAAATATGTGCCTTTGTCTAGGAGTTGGCATCGACCTGCCAAATGATTCCATCAATAAGAGCTCCTGAGTGTCCTCAGATTCAAGCAAACACTTATTCTAGAATGGAGGCAATAACTTTTGTAAATTAACTATGAAAACATCCATATAAGAAGACATCAACATAACAAACAAACCAAATATATATATGTATGAATTTACCATGCTTTCAGGATAAGTAGCAGACAATAGACTCTCAATAACAGACAATAATCTGCTTTCCAACCCATCAGAAATCAGCTTCAGCACCATCTCCTTCACAGAAGAATCTGCTTTTGAGCTATCTTCATCATACACTAAACAAGTAGCAGTTATAAAACTAGGTTATCATACAAAACAATGTATAACATGGAGTACTCTCTGTCCTGTTTTAGAACGAGAATTGCTCAGAAATTGATAACTAGAAATCCAAGGGAAGTCTACCTCGACAATTAGACACAAAATACAACATGAATATGAACTTACAAGATAGCATGAGAAGATGGCGGGTACACTTCAACACGCATTGCCGCTCAATGTAATATTGAATCATAACCTTCTGAGCAATGGAAATAAAAAGGGAAAAAACCATGCAACCAAATTAAAAATGTTTCTTAATTTCTTGCTGTTTCATTAATCAGGTTAACTAATTTTGCACACAAATTAATCCTAACAAGATAGGAAAGTTTTCCGAAAGTTTGCTTCTATTAGCATTGCAAACAACATCTATAGGCAGATTCCTTGTGTTTTTTTCTTGCCAATTAATAAAACATTGTTATTTAATTCCCAACTTGCGGATTGCAGGAAAAAGAATTATGTTATAATTGAGTTTGTATAATTTACTTAGAACTGCCTTATACTCTACGTATGGAAACTACAAGTCGTTGGTTATAATGTGTTCTCCCAAACATCTATGGTGCAGTAAGGCACATTTCGGATAACATTATGCGACTCCTTCTAAGAAGTACAAGTGAAACATCAAGAACTCAAGGTTTGGTTTGTATTCTCTGAAATTTGAATTGTTAAACCCAACAAAGAAAAACTGTAAATTAAAAAAATAATACAGTATAAGAGGACATGCATGTACCTAGTGAAGCACCACCATTTACAAAATACTTTAAATGTTATCTTGTTACCAATTGAGACTCCAAATGAAGAGGGTCTATAGAATATTAGAACTAAAAGAAAAACAGTAACAGGAAACTCACCATTTTACTTCTACATATAAAAGATTAAAAGCCGCCCAACTGAAGCACATTCTCTTTATCTAACTACACTCTATTTGAAATAAAGGGTGCAAGTTGTTCCCTATACTCTTTTTTCCAACAACACTACCTATCTACATACTAGGTATACGTGCGGCGTGCCATAATTTTTTTTTTTTTTGAATGGCAATTGTTACTCCTACTCTGCTTTACACTAATTAATCCAAACTACTCCATTTGCCCAGGTTTGGACGTAGGATCTGCCCTCTAAGAGGCATGTGCCTCTACGAAGTAGGCTAGCCCCACATTGGCACACATGCCATAAGTGACTTGGTGTGCACAAAAATAACATGAAGAAGAAGTCAAGAAACTAACCAAATGAAGTGGCTCAAGAGCTACAAGATCAGATTCGTCAAGTTCACATGATCTCTCAACAAGTATATAAGATTGCACTTCATCCAAACACTGCAACAAATCATACAACTTCCACATCAAATTCTAAATTATAATAATGAGTGTGAAGTGTAATAGAAAAGAACTAACATATATCATCAATCCTTTATTGTTTTGAAAAAGCTTACTAGATACATAATGCACCCATAAATTCACAAGGTCAACGCAATTATAGTTCTAAAATATGAGTCAAATTGTTAACACATATACTTATACCCTAAAGGCTACTATGGTTGAAGAAAAATTTATAATAACAACAGCACACGTTTGATCTGTGTTGCAAGGACATAAAGTAGAGATACAGTTTAATGTATTTAGTCAGTGGACGTGGTTATTGGCAAATACATTCATATAATCATATCGCCAGAAATGCGAAGGGGCAAAATATAAAAATTCAATAAAATCTAAAAGCTAAATATCATGAACGCACAACCTTCACATTAAAAAGGTGCTTAATTATTAAACTCTCTGAATGATAAAAGGCGTAAGACCACTAACCATGATCACAACCCCTAAAGTAGGCTATTTGACTGTTTTGCATGTTCTAAAACTCTACCAGTAACGCTGCGTTGGCTAGAGAACCAATCATCTTCCTTTGTACAAAATATTATCACTATAACAATACATATAATTTCATTCAGATAATAACGTGTCCGTGTTTTTATGCTTACTAATATAGTATATGTTCAATTTTATTCACGGACTCCAATCGATATCAAAACTCTAGTCAGAACAACAAAACATAATTCAATATGAATATATTATTCATCCTAAACTGAAACTAGTACAAAAAATGTAGCAACTGAACTGACCAATGAGGAACTAATCTTCAATGCCAATTCTTTAAACTTCGATTGAACCGTCAACCGATGCGAACCGATCTGAACCTGTTGAGCATCCAACGCCTCTTTTGATTTCTGATTCGGCAGCTTAAACAAGGAGACAGAGTTCAACAACCACAACTGATGTTCCTTCAACTTATTCGCCTGCACACACATTTCAACTCCAACTTATTATTAATATTATTTTTATATAAAAAAAAAGTGAGGTTTGAAAAGAATGAGGAAAAATTACGAGAGAAATTGGGAGAGCAGATGAAGGAGAGAGGTTTTCGAGTTCGGTGAGTAGGTCTGTGAAGGGGTCCCACCATAAAGAGGCGTCGACGGACTTCGTCGTCGACATTTGAGGTTGGATTAACGGAGTAAGGACGATTGTTGGTGAAAGAAACCCTAGAGAGGTTTTGAGAGGGTTTGTGTGAGGTGTATTAGCCCGCGCTTTTGTGCTTATTAATTAAGTTTAAGGTTTGGTACAAGAATGGTCCTTTATGTTAGAGTTCAAAAGATTAGGAATGGAAGGAAAGAAAAGTTTGTTTGAGAGTTTCTTTTTTATAGAAAGGAAATGGAAGATAGAAGAAATAACTAATGAGTGTTTCAAAGATTTGTTTGGGAAGGAAAGGAAAAGAAAGAGAAAACGAGACAAAATTCATTCTTTTAAATTGGAAAGAAATAGAAGGAAATGAAAAGGAAAGAAAAAGGAGGAAATGAAAGGGAAGGAAATCTTTCTCTTTCTCTTTCTTTTCTTTTCCCTCCTTATGTATACTTGGGAACATAACATAATGGTTTTAAGGATGGAGGTGTGGCTTGCGAGTACTAGTCGGGTACCATTCTACCCGCTTGGCTACACTGCCTCTGGTAGCTTGGGTAGGGTGGTTGGGGGTATGATCTTCGGGCTATACTAAGTGATAGTGTGTGTGTGTGTGTTTGTAGGAGAGAGGTATAGAGATGGGATAGTGGGCAGTGTGTGTAAATTGAGGGGACCCATGGTTAGGGCATCTCCAAGCATTACACCTCTCTATTTAAGTGTTTTAAGGTAGTGTTAAGATAGTGTAGAGCGAATCTGATGTGGTAGGATGTGATTGGAGGGTGTTAGGGTATCGTCTAGCACCACACCTTACACCCTAAGAATTTGAGTCTAAATTTAAAAGGTTTAACTATCTACAAACACGTTACTGGATATCGTCTATCAAGTTTAGGGCTGTAAACGAAATGAACATTCAGCGAACAGTTCATGAACAATTCGGTAGGAAGTTCGTTTGTGTTTGTTCGTTTAATAAATGAACGAACACAAACAAAAATTTTTGTTCGTTTAGTTAAACGAACGAATATGAACAGAGGCCACGTTCGTTCGTTTATGTTCGTGAACGTCTGGTAACGTGTTCGTTTATGTCCGTTTGTGTTCGATAGTTTAATAGGTTTTTAATTTTTATAATTTGTCTTGATATTCTCTTATTTTTATTTATTTTACTGAAATAAATAAATAAAAAATTTATATGAGGTAAATATATGTATGTGAATTTGATCTTATAAGAAAGTTAATATAGGTCTGTTTGTGTTTGTATTCGTTCATGAACACTTTTTTGTGTTCATTTGTGTTCATAAATGTCCGTTTGTGTTCGTGTGCCTTCATGAACAAAATTAACAAACGAACACAAACATGAGTGTTTTCTTAACAAACAAACAAACACGAACAGAAAATCTCGTTCGATAAGTGTTCATGAACTATTCGTGAACACATGTTTTCCTTAACAATTGAACACGAACAAGGCCTTGTTCGTGTTTGTTCGGTTCATTTGTAGCCCTAATCAAGTCTATTAACTATAAGGCTATTTTGGTCATTTATAAATAAGGTGCAAGTTTTTAATGCACAATGTATATTTTCACCTACCACTGCTACTACTACCACTACTACTACCATTACTACTACCACTACCACTACCATTACTACTACCACTACCACTACTACTACTACTACCATTACTACTACCACTACCACTACTACTAACCACTACCACTACTCACTACCACTACCACTACCACAGTGTACCACTACCACGACCACGACTATGACTACGACCACTACCACTACTACCACCACTACGACTACGACTACCACGACCACTACCACGACTACGACCAGGACCACGACAACGACCACGACTACGACCACTACGACTACCACCACTACCACTACCACTACTACCACTACCACCACTACAACTGCTACCACTACCACTACCACTACCACTATTACGACTACTACTACTACCACTACTACGACGACGACTATCACTACTACTATTATCACCAATCTGATCTCTCTATCTTCCTTCTTTCTCTATCATCCAAAACTTCCTATAATCATCATCACCACCACCACCACCACTAACACCTCATCCACCACATCACAATCTCCACACATCCCATTTCAACTCCATATATGTTTTCTTTCTCTCTCTCCCGCATTTAAAACCTTCACAGACGATGGCTTCCACTTTTGGCAAAACTTTTATGTAGCATCGGTGGCTATAGCCGACTGCAACGGTGGTTGCAGTTATTGGAGAAGACGATGATGGTGATAGATTTGATTGTGGAGGTATTGGCAATAAATGGGTTATAACTTATAAATCAAAATGTTTGGTGGTGATTCTTGCGACCGAAGTGTCAATCGGTGGAGCTATTAACTTTCTTAGCGGCGGTAACATTTGTGATGAAATCCGGCGACTGATTTAGAGTTCCGGTGAGCGTTTTGACTAACCGTTCGCACCTGTATATTAGCTTCTGAGGAGATTAACACAACCCAAAACCCTTTTCCAAAAATCAGTTAAACGAATCTCAACCCTTTGTCCTTTTCTGACCACCTTCTTCTCGGATTAATTGATATCCGGTCATTATTCCTTTAACAACAATGTTGACATCGGTGACTTCTCTCTGGCAGTGTTGTCAATCGTCATAGCCAGAGGCGGATGGACCTTAGGTTGAGGAGGGGGGTATGTGATGTCGTGTAGATTAAAGCACTTGAACCTCTTTTTCTTAAACTAGCAAATTCCTGATGGAAATGCCAAAAATTGTGGAAAAAGGAATTTAAGTTAAGACTTTAAGATGAGACACTTTTCAAGTTTTAAATTTATAAAATAAAACGATAAATGCTAACCGTTCTAAACCCACATAATAGGCAAGTGTGCATATCGAGTGTAGTATAGACATAAGCAAGTACCAAGTATCAAACTCAAAGACACGACTTCCCCTACTCTGTTTAAGTTTCTTAAAATAAAAGTAGAGATACAAATGAGAAAGAGCAAAAATAAACGACGTAGAAACCAATATTCGAATAGAGGTATTGCTTGGGGATCCACCTGAACTTGGGATGGATTAATAGTAATTACTTAATTGAGTGGTATGTTCAAGTTGCACACTTTTGCTTAACTTTGAGTTGCGCATTGCCGCATTCTCTAAAGGTGACTGTTATCTAGGGGTGTAAATGATGCGCAATGGCTCTAGAGCTACTCGGGATCGGATTGGTAAAAGCTCGAACGAGCCCAAGCCCGAGCTTGAAAAATGACTCGTTTAGTTATCGAGCCCGAGCTCGAGCTTTTCATACCAAGACTGTTTAGGCTCGCGAGGCCTAAACGAGCCCAAATATATTTTATATTATTATTATTTTATTTATTTTATACCTACTATTTAACATTGGCGAGCCGAGCTCTAGCCGAGTTTTGGCTCGTTTAAGCTATTGAAGCGAGCTCGAGCTGAGCTTTTAGCTCCTTTAAATTTGTTCTAAGATTATTTTGAGCCGAGTCAAGTCGAGCTCGAGCTTTTGGATTTTACTTTCAGCCGAGCTCGATCTCAAAGTATTAGGCTCGAACTGAGCCGAGCTTGAGCCTAGTCAGACTCGGGCTCGGCTCGACTCGTTTACACCCCTACTGTTATCACATAACTATTTTGTGTTCTCGTTATTAAATTGAGGATCTCCCGACCTGGTAAGCTCACCTCTCAACAATGAGTGGAAGATCACCCGAGACTGTGTTAACCCAACTCCGGAGAACCCACCTCCCAATGTTGCAATAAAGACATTAAACTACTTTAAACTTTTGTGAATAACTTGCCAGCGGCCAGAGCATGACCGAACAAGCTACCACTTGACCTCATAAAGGAGTCATGGCCAACCAGCTCACGCTCTCCTCTGCTAGAATTAATTATATTTTCAAAAGTGATTGGTCTATTACTAATTGTGCGGCAGTATAGTAATGGAAGAAGATAAAGATAGTCCGCTTCCAACACGGGTTCACCAATTCTTGGTTTGCGCCAAAGCTAACACATAGACAATGAAGCTAAGTCGCATGACAAAGTTTTGGCTTATCATTAGGACCAAGTATAAAGACCGTACCGACCCTAAGTGAGATTTTGGTAATAGAGGATTAAGCCTCAAAGTGTGAATGTTTCCAAACACAAATGAGCTAATCACTACTCGTGGATTAGGTTAGCTTACAAGTGCATGGGTTGTTACACACTATGGGTACACTCATAAGTCCTCCCACTTCTTATCAAAACACCCACAAGACCAAATACTAAGTGATAGTTTTAATTAATTCATCAAACAAAGTTTAAAGTAGAAAGAATTAAATGAGAAAGCAAAACACCACTCAATAAATAAAAACTATATAATTCATACCAAAGTAGTCTTCACCCTAGCAACACCCAAGAATCCTAGCCAAAGATTGACATTACAACATGTACACTAAGTTGGTTTTTCAAAGAAAATGTAGTGGTGGTTGCTAGAGGATTTAAGAGGGTTTTTGGGATGATTTATAGTGATCTCTCTCAAGCTCTCTTTCTCTCTCTCTCGTGTAGTGTTTATGGAGTGATCTCAAGCTCCAAATGTCACTTATAAGACCCTAAGATGGCAGAAATATGGGAGAGATTCGGGTGGAATGGGGTGGAAGGGATGGATGAAGGGATGCCAAAGTGTGGAGTGGAAGTCTCTATTTATAGGCAAATCAGAGGCTGCACGGCTGTGCAACAAGGGATGGCACGCCCATGCTCGACAGCAGGTACTGTTGCAGAGTCCTTTCGCAAAGAAATTGTTAGGCTTCAGGGTTTGCATGCCCGTGCGGGGTTGGCACGACCATGCACAAGGGTGTGCAAGCTCGTGCAACCCTATAAGGTTAACTTTTTGCCTTCTGCTGACTTGGAAATGTTGACTTGTTGACACAAGACAGGTGCACGACCGTGCACGGCCGAAGCGCGACTGTGCTGCATCTGAAACAGCTTTCTAAGTCTTCAGTTCCTTGTCTTTTGTGTCGTTTTCATTTCTGGACTCAAAACTTGCATGTGAGAGACAAGGTTGTTGTACAATGTGAACCCTTTTGTCGCCCGTAAGCTTGTTCTCCACTCAAAATGTGCCTTTTTTCTTTCTTTTTGCTTTTTTTGCTTCCAAAAACCTGCATTTATCTTATAGGAACGTTTTAGCTGTACTTTATAAAGATAAAAGCATAATAAATGTGCAACAAGGAGGACAATTACATATGTAAAATATGTTAAATTTTCGGCACATCATAACACCTCACACTTAAACATTTGCTTGTCTTGAAGCAAACCAAACCTTAGGCAATTTTTATGAGATAAAAATTGTAAGTTTTACTCGATGTGGCGAGCTCAACTTACCTCTTAAGAGCCACACTTAATAGATCCTCGGGGTTTCGGGCTTGGTTTGTGGTCAGACTACTTAAACACTCCTAAAGTGTCCCAATTCCTTTTTCCTCACTAACTCTCGTTCACTCGGGTTTTATTTTTGGGGTGATCACTCATATTCTACCCGATGGCAAGCACGAATTATAGGTTTGTATGCGAATCACAACTCCACCACTTAAGTTGAGGTAATTTGTGTGAATCAAAAGGACTTTAAACGGGTTAGTTGAGTGAAATGGTGATGAATAGGGTAGGAATGGTGTCTACCACCATGACTAACTTCGGGTTGAGTGTTTAAGGTGTTATCGGAATCTTGTAAATCTTCTAAGTTGGCCTTGGTGGTCTTTCCTTGGACTTCACAACTCGACTTTTGCCTATTCTTTTGAGCCGTTCGGCGCATGCCGCCTAAAATCCTCCACTAGGTTGGGCGGATCATTGGTCTTCCGAAAGCATTGCAAAACCTTTTCTTTGAAGTTTTATTGATTCCGTTAATTCAGCAGCATCATTATTACACACCTTTTTTTATAACACATAAACAGCTTACACTTGATGCTTTGCTGGGTGATTCTTGACACTTGGTATGCTCTTCTTGATGGCTTTTCTTTTTGTCACCATTTTTCACGTTCGAGATCTGAGATCTTTGATGTGCAGCTTATGCTTCTAAGTCCAAATTGCCCGAGAGTTTCCTTAACACCTCAGCACTTCCCTGGTTTCGTCATGGCGGGGGCTAAATGGATGAAAGGAAATGAAAAAGGCTAAGGCTCAAGATGGGCGGCTAGAGGTGGGGAAAATATATGTAAGGCCAACGGTAATGGACTGGGTAAATCCTAAGTGCCTAAATCATTATTACACAATCACCTCTAATGTTGTCTTGTAATGAATAAGTCACACAAGTTCTAACCATGTCATGCCAACGGGGAAGATCTCTCATAAACAAACGAACGAGCATGTAGAGTATATATGTAATGATATGCTCGATAAGGCTCAAAATACTCACATGTAAGGTAGGAGTTATTTAAGGAATTGAAGACACCCTAGATGGTTCTTTTGACTACCAAAACCTCCCTAATCTCCCGCAAGATTTTTAGGTGGACTCAAAGGGTTTGAAAACGCTTTTTTATTTAATCAAAACATTTTTGAAATTTTTTGCCATTAAACGGTTTTGGTTTGTTGATTTCAAGAGATGTTAAAATTTAAAAATATTTTAACACCTCACACTTAGTTCTTTATCATATTTTAAAATTATATATTTTATGATATATTTTATGCTTAAAGAAATAAGTGGGACAAAAACAAACGCTCGCCTAATTAGTTTTCTAGAAGAAACTATTCGGATGTTACCCACAACTACCTGACCACTGAGCCTTTTCGAGAGAAATCACTTGGCATGAATTAAATAGCTAGAACTAAAAACAAGAAATGTAAACTACTAAAAGAGAAAATACTAGATCCTAGTGCCAAGAGGGCATACCTGGCGGTTAGAAAAAAGTATAAGTGAATGATCATACCTGAGGGTCCTCAAATGCCTTTTCTTACCGTATGCACCAACCTCTCAACTTATTCTTCATCGGGCTAGTCCCGGAAATACTACTTAAACCAAGTTCAATCCCGTAATTTAAGATTTTGGGATTGATAGTAAAACCCGGTGAGTCGCGCCACCACCACTTGAAATTTCCTGGATCAAACTTCACTATGTGCAAATAGTGAAGAAGTCAGTCACCCCGACACACCACAAATGGCTTGACAAAATAACACCACTTAGTGAAGTGATCCTCTGAGTGATATGCTGTGACAACCGACAAATTCGGGTCAATGCTCAATTTGATCCTAATCACGCTTCCGATGAATTAACATGTTTTATAGTTGATTTTAAATTGATTAAGCTGTTATGAGTCCTACGTTTTCCTTCTCAAAGTTTGTGGACGTCTGGAAGCTTTCGAATAAAGATTTTCGCGCGTTTAACTTTAACGAACTGACACTGGTAAGTAATCGTCAAACTGCACTAACATAAAGATTGTACGTGAAAATGCGGTGCATAATTTCTATCGGTATGACCAGATGTGAAATCAGCGTGAGAAGCGGCCAAAAATAATACCGAGACACAAGACGTTAACGGGTTCAATATGTGTGTAAACCAACCCCCATCGCGGCCCCTTCCTTTCCTTTTCTTTCTTTTTTCGGCTTCTAAGCACATCACTACAACAATCCATCTTGTCCCTCCTTCACACAACACAAGAAGTACTTTGAGTGTGACAACACATCACCCACATAATCTTACATTGATCCCATGTTTAGTCACCCATATGTCCCACATAAGACTTACAAGATGATGTGATTAATGAACACTTATAGATAGATTCCTTAAACACCTTAATCCATGTAAAATCTCATTCCCAAATTACTTTCGATCCTTTCTTGGAAGCTTCAAGCTGTTGCCACCCTCCCACATTACAATATTCTTTTTGTTTTCAAATATCAATCCAAGATCTTTTGTGTCCTGTAGCCGTCGCCTCCCACTAACCCTACACACATTCTTTTTTTTTAATTATTTAAAAACATTGACCAATCACATCACAAGACTCTTGAATGGTCACATTACGGAAAGAAGATGAAACATAATCTTGTGATTAGTCATGTCATAGAAAGAAGATGAAACATAATCTTATGATTAGTCATGTTATGGAAAGAAGATGAAACATAATCTTATGACTAGTCATGTCATGGATAAAAGATGAAACATAATCTTATGATTAGTCATGTCATGGAAAGACGATGAAACATAATCTTATGATTAGTCATGTTATGGAAAGAAGATGAAACATAATCTTATGATTAGTCATGTCATGGAAAGAAGATGAAACATAATATTATGATTAGTTATGTTATGGGAAGAAGATGAAACATAATCTTGTGATTAGTAATGTCATGGAAAGAAGATGAAACATAATCTTATGATTAGTCATGTCATGGAAAGAAGATGAAACATAATCTTATGATTAGTCACATTATGGAGATTTGTATCCAACATAATCTAGTGATTAGCCACCTCTAGTTGATTTGATTTGACTCCTAAATCTCTTGATTTGAATGGCATCAATTGAAAGACTTAACATAGTTATGGTAATATTCCCCTAATCACACTAAACCATGCTCGTTGACTTACCCTAAATAGAAGCCCCTACTTTCCTCCATCCTTCCTATCTCTTTCGCCTCTCTCTCCCTCTCTGTCTCTCCCTCTCTTTCACTCTATAAATAGAGGACCAAGGATCACCATACTCATTTGTTGAACCACACACCTAGAACACTCTCAAACACACACTCACTACTCTCCATCTTACTCTCATTCTCACTTGAAACAATATCCAAGTTTTCTCCCAATATCTAGTGGTATGAACTATAACTTAATCTTGTTCTTTTCTATGTTTTAAACCTTAATGTTCACCCAAATTAATACGTTCCACCCTAAAATTTTAAACCCAATAAACTTTCAAATATAAAGATACAGGAATGTATTTAAGATATGTTCAAATATGGTTTATATATATGTATATGTGCGTGTACATTATATGTATGTCTGTATGCGTGTGTTATGTATATGATGGATGTGTATGTGTAAAACAATGTTTATGTACATAGGTGTAATGACTCCATAAACATAAATGTTGATGTAAATGTGTCAAGACATATACATATATGGGTGTGTATATGTGACGATTCTATGAACATGAACATTTATGTGAACGTGTGTCAAGTATATGAATATACATAGATGTGTGCGTGAGTATATATGTGTATGCGAATGTATGTGTATTTGTAAAACAAATGTTTATGTATATAAGTGTAATGACTCCATAAACATAAATGTTGATGTAAATGTGTTGAGACATATACATATATGGGTGTGTATGTGTGACGATTCTAAGAACATGAACATTTATGTGAATGTGTGTCAAGTACATGAATATGCATAGAAGTGTGTGTTGTACATATATATGCGTGAGTATATATGTGTATGCGAATGTATAGGTATAATAAAATAGGTGCATGATTCTATAAAGTACATCACTATAATATCCAAGTAAAAGTGTTAAAGGATAACTATTCTTGGAATCATGACATGATAATTCACACTTTTCCAAATGTTTATGCCTAAGCACTTTCTCAAAGTCACCAATAATCCACTAAGTTAACAAAAGTCTACTATAAGTTGGGTGAACAACATGCGAGACAAACCACAGAATATGGACCTAAGATGTCTCTTGTACATAGGACACGTGTAGGACAGATCTAGTATTTTGAGTTTACCTTGCTAGCTTTCGCACTGATTCGAGGTAAGTTCATGACCCCACGTTTTACTGTTTTGCAAATGTTTTCGGGGGGGGGGGGGGGGAGCATGCAGGTTTCACAAAAGCATTTGATATTTCAATAAATAACTTATGCATTTCTTAAACCATATTAACAAATGGATTTCGATTATCACAAATGGTTTATACAAAGTTCACATTAAAACAAACTAGTTTTATACAAGTAAACGTGAATTGCAAACATGCATTAGTTATCGCTAAGGACGGGGTTGTCCTTGTTCATTTCAGTGGACCGGATTGTCCTTGTTCATTTCAGAGGGCTAGATTGTCCTTGTTCATTTCATAGGACTAAATTGCCCTTGGTCACACTTCTAAGGGTTAGATGGTCCTTGTCATCGTTCGACTGTACAGTCAAGTCCTCACGATTATTCGCTACTGTAACCAGTTGCTAGTTGGCATCCTAGCAAGAGCGCGATATTCGTGAGGCACATACTAGCCCGGGGTTGGTTATAGGCTCATGCAAGGATTTTCATTTATAATACAAATGAACATCTTATGTTTTCAACCGTTCCAAAAGAATAGTTTTCAAAAGTTAATATGGAATGCCCGACGAGGATTCCATGGGGACATTTTACAAGAGTTTCTCCAATTTGGTTTTGAGTAATAAAGCTGAACTTTCTCACAATGCTTTACTATTATTTTTCCACGATGTACAGGAAAACAGTTTTACAAGTAACAAATATAAAACCATGAACTCGCCAACTTTATGTTGACTTTTTAAGCATGTTTTTCTCAGGTATTATTTGGCATGACACGGTTGGATTAGGTGGAATTATTGGAATTCGATACCCTAGCAAGCTCTTAGATGGTGTTCATTAGCTTTTGGAGTCTTAGATCTATCATTTCGCTGCGTAGTAAAGGTACCAATGGGTCACCACCGAATGCAGATTTCGGGGTGTGACAGATTGGTATCAGAGCTATAGGTTTTAGCGAATTAGGTGTCGGTAGGGATATCTAGGCTTTAACCTCAAACTTGTCTTATTAAGGGATTGAAATATTTCTAAGACCGAATATTTAGTATGAACGCCTAGGGGTTAAAAGTTCCAACCGTTGCCACATAAGTTTATTGATTATTGGTGTATGGAAATACACTAGCTCAGTCTATATTTTCTTTAGTGTACGAAAGGTTTTTCCTATGCGAAAGGTAGGTGAGTTACTTACATATTTCTACATGGGAGGGTATAAATGCGCGTAGTGTCTAAGCATAACTCACTAGTTGCCGCCAAGTCATCTCTTTGGATATCGGGTATTTATTCACATAGAATTTAGTCGGGTCATTGTTTCTTAGGTATGAGGAGCATTTTATTTGATTATATATTGTGTGTATATATATATATATATGGTATATATAGAATATAAGTATGTTTAAGAAATAATACGCATCATCAACGGTGGATGACTCAAGCTTAGACGTATCGAACGTGCACACGCAACAAGTTAGTTGGGCAAGCTGGTGGCCTCGGAATACAGATGGATTTCCCGTAGCATATGTGGTTTTGCATTCTCGGGTTCAAGGCATGCTTATGTCATCAAGGTTGACTTGGGTATGAAACATCTTTATGAGGCACCTCATTTCGCTGACAATATTGCTCAAGCTGTGGTGTGTTCAAGAGTGGAATCATGAAAGGTGGCGCGCATGACTAACGTCATATATGTGATGCGTACATTCCGTCATGGTGAATTTGCAGGCACATGAAAGTTCCAAGAAAATCTATCATGACGGTATATATAGACATAAAGATTATTTAATTTTTCTCTTACGGACGTGATTGCCGATTCTCCCCTATTCTGTTCATTCGTGACTTGGTTTTTCTTAAACTAGTCCAAGGTCTTGATGATCATGTTTCTTGAGTTTCTAAGGTTCATGTTGTATAACCTAGTTACATCTTCTAAGTACGTTCTTACACCTCTCCTTCCGTTTTTGTGGCCTTCAACATACTGTTCTAAAAGAACCTCGTTTTTATTGATTATTCCTCTCTTCATAGAATCGGGCACGCATTTTGTACGCATGTCATCTGTCGCATGCTTGAATTCTTTTAACTTGTGAAAGTCCATTGTAGGGCCTCACATCAAACAATAGTTTCCTTAATAATTTGATTGTCATTACGTTGCTCGTAATGCTTGCTTTCTAGCCTCGATGCGTTAGGCCCTTGTGGGAATCTACATTTTAACACCTTGTCGATGAACTTCTTTGAATCGACTCTTTTGAAAAATCAAATCGTGTAACTTGTTACATCACATTGTGGTGAATACTCTATTGACTTGCAAAGATGTGCGACTTTTGTTGGCATACTTCTTTCTACATCAACCGTTTTGTTATTGTCTCAAATCCAAACACACATTGTGGCATGTGATGAAATAGTTGGTACACCAGTTTATTCGTTTGAGGTGCGCCCACACTTTTTGTTGACAAAGTTGCTGATAGCATGTTTGGGCATTTGGAATGCCACTTCCGCGTGGTAGTTCATTTTGAAATTCATTTGATTGATTGCATTGATTTTTGCTAACTAGGCAAACTATTGTAGCTTGCCTACCCACCATTTCGGCCAAGAATATTGTTTCGTTTTTGTCATCCATTTGGAACTAATCAAGAATTTGAACGCTTTCTTTCTTTGCAGTGTTAAATGCTAAATCGTTTGATCTTGTAACATGTCTCCTTGGGGATTCGTGTCATTTCTGTCGTCAAGCGTTTATTGTATGTACGTATATTGTCGAGGACTATTGGTAGTCCTTGATTTGCCACAGACAACCCACCTAAACTTTTTTCAAAAAAATTGAGCCGTTAATTCTAACCACCAAAACTGTTGTCCGCACTTTTGCGATTCGTGTGTAAGATTGAAAATGTATCGTTTTCATGTGACTCGCTCAAATTGGACATTGAGGTTGCTATCAAATGTCATTCGTGTCGACTGATTCTAAAAATTTATCTTGTCTCATTTGTATCGACAGATACCTTGACTTAATGGTTTATCGCCAAGCTTCTATTGGGTCTTCGAATGTATCTTAGCTCAAATTTCGAGGACGAAATTTCTATAACATGGGGAGAATGTGACAACCGATAAATTCGGGTCAATGCTTAATTTGATCCTAATCACGCTTCTGATGAATTAACATGTTTTATAGTTGATTTTAATTTAATTAAGCTGCTATGAGTCCTGCGTTGTCCTTCTCAAAGTTCGTGGACGCCTGGAAGCTTTCGAATAAAGATTTGCGCGCGTTTAACTTTAACGAACTAACACTGGTAAGTAATCGTCAAACTGCACTAACATAAAGATTGTACGCGAAAATGTGGTGCATAATTGCTATCGGTATGATCAGATGTGAAATCAGCGCGAGAAGCGGCCAAAAATATTACCGAGACACAAGACGTCAACGGGTTCGATATGTGTGTACAACCAACCCCCATCGTTGCCCCTTCCTTTCCTTTTCTTTCTTTTTCGACTTCTAAGCACATCACTACAACAATCCATCTTGTCCCTGCTACACACAACACAAGAAGTACTTTGAGTGTGACAACACATCACCCACATAATCTTACATTGATCCCATGTTTAGTCACCCATTGTCCCACATAAGACTTGCAAGATGATGTGATTAATGAACACTTATAGATAGATTCATTAAACACCTTAATCCTTGTAAAATCTTATTCCCAAATTAGCACTTTGGATCCTTTCTTGGAAGCTTCAAGCCATTGCCACCCTCCCACATTACAATATTCTTTTTGTTTTCAAACATCAATCCACGATCTCTTGAATGGTAAATCAAAATAGAGAATACACTGAACTATATGATCAAGATGATCAGTATACCAAACCCTAACCAAACCCTAATATCAAAGAGATAATAGAACGAGAGAGAGAGAGAGAGAGAGAGTGAACAAGAAATCTAGAAAGATCGAAAAGTGAATCAGGGATGAGATAACAAGCTATTTATAGGAGAGAAGTTGTGTTTCTCCAAAACAGTTCAATGGCTATAATCGACTTAATCCAACGGCTGACAATACTTGTGCTTCTTTCACTTGATCGCCACATCAGCATTCCAAAAGCTGGGCCAAAGGCCAACAGAGCTGGGCTACGAACATAGGCTTCATCTTGGGCTTTATCAATTGGGCTCTCCATACTTGGACTTCTATAACCAACATCACCAGCCCAAACCTGCAAAACACCTTATACAAAATAACAAGTAAAAAATATAAAAAAGTTTATAAAAATGAAAGTAATAAAATTGAAATAATACTATATTTTTAATAGGGACGAACCGAGTGGCAACCGGCGTGGCTTGTTGCCGAGCATCTTCCGATCACATCCATGAGGACATAGATTGTTTGAACCAGGTGGGGTTGTTATGTGCTAAACCAACGTAGCCATGTACCCATGTGTCCATGATAGAAGCCATGCACATGTTCACCTCCATTTCCTTGATCCTTGTTTTGCCCATTTCATTTTAGTCAAGATCATGAATGAAAATACAAAGTTTTTTTTAAACAATATATATATTTTTTTCACATTTAACGATCAACATTTTTTACAAGCAAATGGCTGGTAAATGGGCAACATTTTTAGCTCAAGTTCTATCTATTTTCTTATCTGCTTTCCATCTATTTTCTTTTGGCCAAAGAAGCCGTTGAAACCACATCAAATTAAATTATCAAATTAAATTTCGTTTTAAATCGGTGTGTCTCCGCGACAAAGTGCTGTGGGCTAGAGCTAAAAGAATCGTTCAAAATTTAATGGTAAAAGGATTACGTTTGGTAATTCAAATCATTAAACGTAATGCTTTAAATTTGTCGTGACTAAATTTTCATTTATACCATTTTTGTGAAGTTAGGTGGCCTCTAATGAGTTTACATTATTTAATAACTTTAGTAGCAATTTTTCTAGTCTAGAAACCAAATAAAAAATAAAACGAAAATAATGAAAAATATCATGAAGTTCAAAAAACAAAGGTTCATTGCCGACGCCCAGATCCGTCAGTAATGTGTTACTGGGGAATTCCGTCGATGATTGGCCGTTAGAAATATGGTTGTGGGTAATATGATTTGCGACGGATGTTACCAATAAGTCACCGATAGACTAATTAACGATGGATAATTGACAAGTTTTGTAACGCTGTTTACATATGTTTTTTTGTATTCTCAAATTTTCGGAATAATAATTCGTCGGTAAAATGTACCTCAAAAATGTCGTAACACAAATTTTCCAGCTCTAGGTGTCCGTCGGTTTGACCCCAAACATGGACTCCGTCGGTAACTAACAACGGCCATGTTTTATTTATTTAGTTATTATTATTATTATTATTTTTTTTGTGGAGTTCCGTTAAAGAGTTTTTGTCAAAAATTAGCAACGTAAGCACTCATTCAGTCAATATCTGTCGGTAAGCTCATTTAATTGATAATTATGATGTTGTGATTGTACAAAGAGTAGAGCATTAAATAAAGAAAAGATCATGGTGTAAATAAAAAGAAACCAGCCAGATATGACTTATGAGAACAACAATAACTTTTTTTATTTCAACAAGTACATGCAAATATAGTTTAATCATAAATGACAACAAATAATACTTAAGTTCAAGTATACATAAAAACAAATCAAACCTTGAACATCTACGAACACCATCAAATTCACGCATAAAATCTTGAAATCATAAGCAAACTAATATGATCGCCACCTATCTTCCTTGGCGAATTGTGATACATCTATCTATCTATCTACGTGCATCATCTTTGTTCAAATATTTATTACGTTCTTAAAACATTAATAATAGGTACTCGAATAAGCGTACAAGCGCCACCACTCAAGAAAGTAAAATACTTTGGACGGAAGGTTTAAGGGTGTGGTGGCACGGTTATGAGGGGATGATGTTTCCATTTTGGAGGAAGGGTGGGTAGAGGAGGAAGCTTAGGGAGTGAAATGGGTGGGCATGGTGGTTTTTTATAGACCGGTGGGAATGGTGGCAAGATTTTAGGATGCGGCTTGTAAAGTGGAATAGGTGGGGGCAAGATTTTGGGATGCGGCTTGTAAAGTGGAATAGGTGGGGGCAAGATTTTGGGATGCGGCTTGTAAATTGGAATGGGTGGGGGCAAGATTTTTGGATGCGGCTTGTAAACTGGAATAGGTGGTGGCAAGATTTTTGGGGGACATGGCTTTGGTTTTGGATGGTAAATTGGAATAGGTGGTGGCAAGATTTTCTTCGGAGGACATGGCTTTGGTTCCGGCTTGGGTTTAGGCTCAGGTTTGGGTTCTGGCTTCGGTTTTGGCTCTGGCTTGGGCTGTGGCTTTGGTTTTGGCTCTGGCTTGGGCTGTGGCTTTGGTTTGGGCTCTGGCTTAGGCTCTGGTTTTGGTTCTGGCTTGGGCTCTGGTTTTGGTTCTGGTTTAGGCTCGGGCTTGGGCTCTGGCTTAACAACTGGCGGTGGGCATGGCTTTTTGTAGGGTATTGGTGGGAGAACAATGGGTGGATGAGGGAACATGTGGTGAAACTTCTTAAACCAAGGGTGGGACTTAGGGAATGGTGGCAAAAAAGTGGCAGAAGCACAAATTGCTGACGAGAATTTGAGTTGTCCAGTAGGTCCAAATGTATGTTTTTGGTCTGATTTGGACACGAAAGTGATCTTAGAGGCTTCTAACCCGTTGTGAAACGCACATGGTGCGTTTGCTGCATTGTGGAGTTGCACATAGCATTCTTCACTCAACTTTCCATCTTTCAAGATTTCTTGAGGAAGATTTACCTTGAATTGTCCTTCCTCATTCAGCTTTCCAACACCTCTTGTTTGGAATTTACCATCTTCAAGCTTGCAGTCTATGGTCACTTTTAACCCTACAAATTCACATTAACCACGGTAGAGAGTCACGACACATGATCAAACATACACTACTAAATGTTGAATCGCAATGTCGGTACCATGACTACAATTACTTGCATTTAACTAGATATATTTATGATAAGAGACAAACTAAATTATAGTACCTGACAATGCCTGGCTTGTCTTGATATTATTCTCCTTGCAATCAGCACATTCTCCAAATCCAACTACCTCCACAACATTGTCACTGCCATAACATAAACTACCAGAAAAGAACAAAACCAACAAACACCCAAGAACAAAGCCGCGCATCATCGAGAGGCGTTAAAAAGAAAAACTTAGAATCTCAAAGAAAAGAACATAACACGAACTTGGTGTTGGAATGAGTACTTGAACTAACTTCTACTTGTATATATACAAGTAGAGCTGATCAGTAATGGGGTCGGCCACCTATAGGGTAGTAAATAACCTCACATGAAGCCAGGGACCCACCCATATTGTATGATTGAGAGCTTGGTGATTGATAAAAAAAAATGGGCTACACTAACACATTCAATGAGCTCTCAACTACACCACATGTATATTCAGCTTAGTTAGCATCCATGTGAAGGCAATATCTCCACCAACTAACTACAAGTTTTATCATAAATACAGTACATTAACTTTTTAGTACCAATGACTTGACAAATATGTAAATCACTGACTTTTAGCAACCAATCTAACCTTTTGGTAAACAATAGACATTTTATATATCAAACAGTTGGCAGCTACATCCCAACGTAAAGAAAAAAATTATAAAAACTCATCTAACATGTGAATGCAATATCTTCAGTACTAACAAACTGAAAGTTTCTCATAAATATTATGACCCAAGTTTTTTCATCATTTTTGACAGATATTTAAGTTTAACTCAGCTAATTAGCATTGGAGATTGTGGCACGCGAGAAATTCCAAGATTTTCGAAGATAAATTTATCCCGGTGAGGGTAATCGTTGAGTTCATCAAGGAAGACTCGTTCTTTTGGATTTCTCATCTTGCAAATATTCCGAATTTTATTTGGGACGATTGGGTTAACTTTGATGTAGCCAAGTATATGTAATGTTTGTTTCTTTGTTTGGCACTTTATATATAAGTATAATGTTTTTTGCTGTTAGAAAAAAAGCATTGGCATGATGAATTAAATTGACTTACACATTTTTACATCATGGGTCACCAATTACTCCATGAATACGGAATTGGGTTGCTGAAAATGAAATTACGGAGTTGATTAAAATATCACTGACAGTGAATGATAATGAACTTTCTGACATAAAAAAAGAATGTTTGAATGAAATGTCATGTATACAGAGAAAATAAAATCAGTATTGATTCTTTTTATCCAAAGTATTGATTCTTTTTATCCAATAATGGCCCATGTTTAATTGTTTAAGTAATCAATATGTTATTATATTTTTCTTGTTTCTTATATTTCGAAATACACATTTCGAAATCCATTTATTTCATCCCATTTCTTTGAATATAGTTTATTTATATTAACATTTTATTTTTTCTAAAGTTGTCACTCTCACAATTAATTTTTTGTCTATATGTCCGGCTGGTAAACCGTCGAACCACACTCGTGCGGCTCCGGTTAATGTTTGAGCATACATGTGGCACCATGCTGGCATGGGCCACAACTCTATCTCCGTGGCTCCACCGAAATCAAAATCGTGATCATCCGGGTCTGTGGTTCCATCATACTTCTTGACCGTAACTGGCATTTTTAGCTTAGGTGGAAGTGGGGCGCTGGCTATCCTTGGAGTGAACTTTGAATACGAAGTCATATAAGCTGGTCGATATGGAGCAGTAAGCTCGTCATCGACCAGGTTGGAGCTGGACTGTTGCTTAGCTGGCATCACTGGACTGGTAGTAGTTGGTCCAGTAGATGTAAGGCCAGTTGGCAACGGCCCGGTGTATCCAAAAGGCATTAGATAACCATAGGGTGTTTGAATAGGAATGGAGGTAACCACAGTGGAGTATGTTTGGAGACTGGCTAGAGTGGACGTCATAGTGGTAGATGCGAACCCTTCGGAAGGAAACAGGTTTACTTGCACACTACGAAGTCGTTCTTCCTTATCTTACTGATCTTTTAGCTTTAGCAAGAAGTCACGGTTTCTTTAGAGGAAAGTTTCATCAAATCCCGTTGATATGGTTTGCATCCCAGTGGGTGCAGTGACCATTTCAAGTGTGGAGACGACTGCTGTGGAGTCGAACGAAGCTCTGGAGTAACAAGTTGTGTTTTGTTTAGATGTGATAATATCATCATCTTCTCTGTTTGTAATATCAACAATGTTCAAATTTTCGGTAGCCATTCCAGATCTGATTGGAGAGAGTAGATCTGCAAAAGGATGGCGCCAATTGAAGATCCAAAAGCTAGCCCATACCTCGTGGGTGAGAAAGAAGATGATTAACTTGATAAGATTTTTAATGAATTGGACCTGCAAAACTAGCAGACCGTTAGGCTCGTCACAGGGGGGCAGGGAGGGCCTCTCTATGACCACCCTCCGGCGTGAGGATAAGTATTTGTTTAGTGAGATAAAGAGAGTTTAGAAAGAGAGAGAGGTTCGGAGTGTCTATGAACATGTGTTACCTGTACTTTTGAGGGGGTATTTATACTAGTCAGAATATTTATACTTTATTCCGTCCTAGGTGTACTGTCCCTCGGAGCCTTTGACCTCCGGTCATGATATCGGTGGAATGTAGGACTAGTGTCACGTTGAGTAGCGTCTTGTTGGTGTAAGCCGCATCTTTATGGGTTGTAGTTCGGAGACGAGGTTCTATACCTCTTCAAAACCCATTCCCAAAAACCCAACCGACACCCTGTCCATACCGGTTTGGTACAAAGCCATGACTGACGAATACCATGCCCTTATTAAAAATGAGACTTGGGAATTAACACCGAGGTTGCCAAACATGAATGTCATTCGAAGCATGTGGTTATACAAACATAAGTTCAAGTTTGATGGGTCACTGGAACGGTACAAGGCGCGCTTAGTTTGTGATGGTTAGCAGGTTGGTGTTGATTGTGGGGAAACTTTTAGCCCAGTGGTTAAACCGGCGACCATACGCATAATACTCTCTATTGCTTTATCTCAATCATGGTAGGTTAATCAACTGGATGTCACTAATGCTTTCTTACACGACCATTTAAATTAAACCCTGTACATGTACCAACCCATGGGTTTTCGCAATAAAGACTTCCCGAATCACGTCTGTTGACTCAAAAAGTCTTTATATGGGTTAAAACAGGCACCACGGGCGTGGTATCAACGCTTTACAGATTTTGTTCTCACACTCGGGTTTGTGTAGAGTAAATGTGATGCATCCTTATTTACATTTCACCAGGGTTCACATGATGCCTATCTACTTCTCTACGTAGATGATATCATTCTTGTCACCTCTTCAGATTCTCTACGGGTCAATCTTATGTCTCATCTCTCATCCAAGTTTGCTATGAAAGCCCTCGGACCTCTTAGTTTCTTTCTTGGCCTCTCCGTCAAGCGCCACAATGATACAATGTTTTTGTCACAACAGGCTTATGCTCAGGAGATCATTGAGCGAGCAGGCATGTCCTCCTGTAATCCCGTTCACACACCGGTTGATACCCACACTAAACTAAGTTTTGAAGCTGGTACCGCTTTTCATGACCCGACTCTGTATCGTAGTCTCGCAGGTGCACTTCAGTATCTGACTTTCACAAGACCAGACATCAGTTATGCAGTCCAACAAATTTGTATCCACATGCATGCACCTAAAACCGACCATTAGAATGCCCTCAAAAGAATCATCAGATACATAAAAGGCACATCATCCTTCGGCCTCACTCTTGGTCCTCTCAGAACCCGCGTTTAATTGCTTACACTGATACTGATTGGGCTGGTTGCCCGGACACGCGCCGTTCAACCAGTGGTTTTTGCGTCTACTTTGGTGATAATCTTATTTTTTGGTCATCCAAACGACAGGCAACCATATCTCGTTCAAGTGCCGAATCTAAGAACCGCGGTGTCGCAAACGTTGTTGCTGAAATTTGTTGGTTACGAAACCTTCTACTCGAACTCCAGCGGCCCTTGTCCAGTGCGACAATCATCTACTGTGATAACGTTAGTGCTATTTATCTCTCAGGTAATCCGGTGCAACACCAGCGCACCAAACACACAGAGCTGGAAATCCACTTTGTTCGGGAAAAAGGTTCAAAAATGTGAAGTTCGTGTTCTTCATGTCCCATCTCGTTTCCAGATTGCTGACATTTTCACAAAAGGCTTGCCATGCGTCTTATTTGAAGATTTTCGATCTAGTCTAAGTCTTCGGTCTCCTCCGGCTTCGATTGTGGGGGGTATAATAGGGATAATATAATTATGTAAATGATTGTACTCTCGTAATTAGCGATAGGTATGTTAAACCTTCCATATTTCTGATAGACTTGTATTTGTATATGTATTTTGTGAATGATAATGAGAAGGGCAATGAATAATCATAATATTAATATTGGCATACCCCTCTCATTTTATCTCTCTCTATATTTATAGAGAGAGATAGGATGAATATTAACCCCTCTAAAATTATCGTACTTTATGGCAACAACCAAGATAAAACTCAAAAAATAAAGTCATGATATCTCCTAAAGGATATCAACACGTGTTTTATATCTATGAGAAAACATAAAATGAATACCGATGCCTATTCCGAAAATTTTAGGGGTTCAAACGAGTCGAGCCTAGGATGAGCTCGTTTAACATTGAAAGCTCAAGCTTGAACTCGGCTCGATTCGAACATTGTTCTTAAAGCTCGAGCTCGGCTCAAAGGTACTTTTTCCAAGCTCGAACTCGGACCGTTTATTATTTCGTTATTTTTCATACTTATACAAACATTAATAATTATTATTTGAATATATATTTAGTTTATTAATGATGAATTATATAAACACTAGGCTCGTTTAGGCTTGCAGGCCGGCTCGAACTCGATAAGCAAAGTAAGCTTGAGCTCGATAAGAAAAGTTCGGGCTCGAGCTCGATAAGCAAAGCTTGGGCTCGAGCTCGAAAAGCTAAGCTTGGGCCCGAGCTCGTTTCCTAAACGAGCTTGTTTTTTGTCTCCAACTTGAGCTAAGGATCGTTTAAGTTTGTTTGTTTCGTTCTCGTAGCTCGGCTTGTTTGCACCCTCAGATAATATTGATATTGGTATGGATGTTATTCGGTCGGAATTCATTCACTTGTAATGGAACTGGTACAATATAGATACACAAGATACGCTCTATTTAAGTATGTGTTATGCTCTTTATAGAGTAACCATGTGAGTTCTAGAACCGAGGTCAGTCTTACAAGCCGACATGCGGCCACCCAGTCATTCTGAAAAAGTTGTTGTTCTAAAAAACTTTATAGGCTTGAAAGTAACTTTAACAATAAAATAAGTCGTTAGTGTTTTGATCACTTGCATATTATTATTCACAAATCGGTTTTGTGTAAAACTTATATCTAGACACAGATGAAAATAAGTACGTCAAAATGATTGAATTTTAAATACCCTTGCATTTTAAAAGTTATAAGAGAGAGATATACGTATAATAATATTGAATTTGTGCTTTGATCACTTGTACAATACTATTCAACTCAGTTTTGAGTAAAACTTATATCAAGATATAGATAAAAATAGACATATCACATCAACATACAAAAAAATATATAAAATACAATATCTTAAAGTTATAAGAGAAGAATAAAAAAAACACTCAAAATCAATATAAACAATATAATAATAAAAGAGTAATTTTTAAAGAGTTAACTTCTATTTTGCTGTGAATAGTTTAAAAATGTCCAACATGCTCCTGAGAATTCCATTTTATTGTAAGTTTGCTCCCTAACGCTAATTTAGTTAAAAATAAGTGTATTTTGGTAACTTTACTTGTAATTAGAGGGATGTATTGGTAATTTACAAATAAGCATGTAACTATTTATTTAATTATCGAAAAAATTATCTATTTATTCATAAACACAAGCACACACACACACATCATCGATCTCAAGTTTAGTGGCGATGATGATTTAATGAAAGTTTTGCGATGGGCTAGTTGTGATGACAGCTGGTGGTGGTTTGTTACTAGAGAGAGGGGTTTGAGTGAATGGTTTTTCAAGTAACTAAAACTCATGGATGGAACTTGGGGCAGATTTGGGCATTCATTCACCAACATGTGGTTTGTTTTAAACAATATTTTGTGATGGTTGTTATATTTGAACAAATTTTGTATTTTAAGATACTATGTTATTATGAATGTTTGGTCGAATGTTGTGTTGAACAAATTTGGTATTTTAACTCTACAACTCTCTCTTTCTTTATCTCTTAACTCTCTGCTCTCTCTCTTTTGTTTCTCTCTCTATAGTTAAATGGGCTGTGATGGGTTATGGTTATGGTGGGTTGTGGTTGGTTATGGTTATGGTGGGTTATGAGTGAGTTGTGTTGGTTCATGGTGGTTACGGTGGGTTGTGGTTGGTTCTGGTTATGGTGGGTTGTGGTTCATTATGGTTATGGTGGGTTATGGTTTTAGGCAAACAGTCTTCTTTTTGCAGAGTGCAGACCTTTGGTCTACCTCTTCTCCTGCAGATGTGGTTTGCAGACTGTAAACATTTTACCTCTTAAAAAACAAACACCACCTAAGTTATCCCAGAGATTTAGGGTTATTGGATTTTATTACTCCCAACTAAATGGTATTGGCCGCTGCTACTTCCAACTATCACTTTGACTCCTGCCACTCCCAAGTTAACACTTTGTTTGTTGTGTCACTCTGGAGGTACTTGCCACGTCAGTTCCATGTCAGATCCGGAGTGACACAACAAACTGTAGAGGATGTGATTTGACACTAAAACAGGATTATATGATCATACAAGTTACTAAACCAGGTGCGGAAACCCTAGCTTAGAACAAACTGATATAAACTCAATCAAAACACAATCAAAGTCATTTTAAAAGCTTTTCATAGATTAACTTTTCCAAATAATTGGTTACAGATCAGTTACAGTTAATCTAGCACACTTCTAAACACTCTCAACACACTCTGGAACACACCTCAAAAACACACACACTGAATGACTCCCTTCCATTGTGATATATCCACCTTTGTTTCCTGCAAACGCTACATACCCTCCATTGATGTTCTTCACGTCGAACAGCAACGCAAGATCCCCTGTCATGTGGCCTGAAGCTCCACTATCAACAATCCAAAGACTGCTAATAGGGCCAGCTGAAGCTCCCTGCACACAAAAAGTAAATCAGTTAGTTCTTTCGGGGGACCCAAGCCTGAGTCTTGGGTCTTGGAACATCAGGTTTCAAAGTAACATTTTCACAATTATTTTGAACTACTTTTTGATCAAACTTTTTCTGATTGTTCAAAACATTTTCTTTTCTCTCATTAACCTTTGAAGTAGAGGCTCCTGGAGTACCATTGGGTGTCCAAGATTGTTCAGTCCTTTTCAGGATACGAATCTGAGACTTTGGGTTCTCAGTCGGTTTCTGAACATTGTTAGCAAATGTAACTTTCTTGGTAACCTTATCTGATTTAACAGACTTAGGTCCAACATTTGATTTGACAATCGGTTTTGGTGGAACCTTTTGCCTATCAACTGTTGTGTTCACCACAGGCTTCCTCCATGAGTGTTCCATAGCAATCCGATTCCTTCTATCATAGTGCATTGGACGAGTGTTCCTCATTTGAAAATTGTTATGATTATAAAACGATTGTTGTTGTTGAGGAACAACTCTTCTATGTGGTGGCACATAATGATCAATCGGTTTTCTCATGGAATTTCTCACTTCAACTTCGTGCCTTTTGTGCCTTACATATGGACACTGAGCAAGTAAATGCCCACGTTCCCCACACTTAAAGCACGCACGGTACTCTTCAAAAACATTCGGAGCATTTGGTTGAGCAAATGATCTAACAGGGTATTGATCATTGTACTGTTGCTTCCTTAAACTCTCCGGGAGTGGCCCTTTTGAGTAAGTAGGCTCATTAAAACCATTAGCTCTGTTTTTGGGTTTAACAAACTCTGTGACATGAACCTTTGGTTCTTGAGGAACATCCAAATACAACTTCTTTAACAAAGCTGGTGGAATTTCATTTGTTCTCTCATGTTTTGGGAACCAAATAGTACTTTCTTGCCAAATCTTGTCAATTTTAGCATAGTTAACATCTTTAATTGGAAAGTCCTCGTCAGAGATGATCTTATCGGATCCTTCCATCCGATAAAACACCTTGACAGGTTTGTCACATTGTTCGTTTTTATCATTCTTTTCAAGATCTTTCTTAACCACATTAAGATCTTTCTTCACCACATTCTTTTCAGACTTATTCACATGATGAACATTTCTCATTGGAACAATTTGAGATGATGAAACTGGTTCATTTGTAATGATGTGATTTTCTTTTGGAATTTCACATGCATTAATAGTTTGGTTACAACCAGTATCATCACTCTCTGAGTCTGAATCTACACTCTCAGCAGTAACACCCTCATCATTGATTCCCAAAATCGGTCTAACATCGGAATTTGGATCACCAATACTTGAAGTATTAGATTCATTTTCCGATGCTGAATCAGATTTTACCGAACTCTCCGGAGTCACTTGGTGACAATTATGGTTTTCAAAAAGAACCGGAGATGGTACAGCCCGATAATTGGTGGTCTTATCATCAATGATGTGGTCTACCACATAAGCAATATGCTTATAGCTTTCCAGCTTTTTGTTTACTTTCTCAGCAAAGCATTTGATGGCTGCCATTTCCAACTTGGTGTTTTCAATTTCATTGATATAGTTGTTAATTGCCAATTGTTTTAAAGACAAAGTGTTTTTCAAGTCGGAAATGTCCTTTTTGTAGCCATCTAATACTTTGTTAAAAGCATTCAACTCTTTGCGAGTAGATTGACTGTTCATGATAGCACTATCACGTTGAACACTGAGTTGATTAATCTCCTCAGTCAATCTATCACATGTACCACAATATTTTTCACTTGTATTATCAGTACTACATGCAGAACTTACAGGTTTTGGCGGATTAGTCATGGCCATTAACGCGAAATGAGCTTCCTTTCCTGCAAAGAATCTGGAATAATCAATCTTTGTGAAAGCATCATCTGCAATGCACGACTTCCTTGTCATCAGAAAATCCGCTTCTGCAAGCAACTGATCGATATCTTCATCAAGAGAATTTACACTTGCTTCTGTATCCGATTCACTGTCTGAATCAGAATAAACCGATTCACACTCCTCAGGAATGTCAGAAACAGTATCAATCACAACTCCAGAATTTGTTTCTTCAGTTTGAACTTCAACATCAACCTCAGCATTAACCTTAACAGATTCAAATTCTCCATCCATCTCAGCCTCAGACTCATCACTTTCAACCTCAGTTTCAACCTTCTCCTCCATCGTCACTGAATCTTCAATATCAACCTGATATGCAACACAAGCCACATTTCCTCCAGTAGTGATTTCCTCAACACCTATCTGAATACTAGACCAGTCAAACCTCTCATCTTGTTGGGTAACCAATGCTTGATTGGTATTCTGTTGTTCAGTTGGTGTAGTGATTGGTATGACTGTTCGGTTAGTATTGTTTGGTGTTTGGGTTTGTGTCTGGTTTGGTGTGTTTGGTTGTCTATTTTGGTTGTTATTAAAATTGTTTTGACGATTTTGGTAGTTGTTGTTGTTGTTTTGGGAAGAAACTTGGTTTTGGTTTTGTTGTTGACGGTTCTGATAGGTAGCATTGAATGGATTCCTATTGCCTTGTTTTGATGGTTGGGTGCATTCTCGTTTAAAGTGACCTTTCCCTCCACAGTTAAAACAAGTCACTTTCTCCTTATTGAACCCGTAGGTTGTGTTAGGAGAAGTTCCCAAATCAGTTCTTCCTGTCTTTTCTATGAACTCCGTTGCTCTTCGCATTATGCTAGCAAAGGCCCATTGAATATCAATGAGTTCCATCTCTTCCTTGTCAATTTGTGCGTAGTCTTCATTGGTCAAGTTGTTATTACCAATTTGACTAGCAACTAGTCCATTGTATGATGAGACCATTGCAGAGACTAATGCAATGTGTTGCTGAGCAACTTCAACTGTCACATTTCCAAGATTGGAAGTCTCCAAAACCACTGTTTGTTGGTTAAGTTGATTCAATGGTTGTGGTTGAGATTGACTAGCAGTGTAAAAAGCTGCTTGTTGCTTTGGGGAGAATGGTGGAATGTATGAATATTGGTATGGTACTTGTGGTTGTGGTTGTGATAAAGATGAAGTTTGTTGATGGTAGTTAATGGTAGGTGATTCCACAACATTGGATATACATGCAACATGTGGTGTAACTAGCCCTCCTGAGCTTGTACTTGCTGGAACTGACGATCCTCCAAAGTATAAGTTTGGATTCTGAGGAATCTGTGCTCTCCTAGCCTTCCTCTTCTCTTCCAATTCTTTGTTTTCCAGCTTCTCGATAAATTCCTGAAGAGACCAGTATTGATAAGCATCCTTCTCGTTCAGAACATCCACATGCTGATCCCAGTTTGGTGGTAATGCTTCTGCAAACTTGTCAACCTGCTTTGCCATAGGAATCTGTATACCATAGCTAGACAATTCAGATATCAAATGATTATATCTAGGGGTTAGTTCTTTCAAAGTTTCATTTCCAACATAAGAAAAATTCTCAAACTCCTTAACAAGTTCTTCCGTCCTCAAACTTCGAGTCTTCTCATTTCCATCATGCTTCCTTTTAAGCATATCCCACAGTGCCTTAGAAGTTGTGCAAGTCCCAAATTGATGCAAAAGATCATTTGTAATAGCTTGTGTCAATTGGGAAAACGCCTTCTTTTCCACAGCAAACTTCTTTTTCTCATCCTCAGCCATGCTCTCCAATGGCACTGGTTCACCTGTGTTCTCCAGAACTGGTGGTGTGTAACCTTTAGCAATCATGTTCCATGCTTCAGCACCTTCCACTCCCATGCCTTCCAAATGTATCTTGAACTTTTTCTGCCACTGATTGTATTCTTGAATCTCCATAAGCTTCGGTGGCCGAGTCCCGCTACCTGAAGACAAATCATTAATCAGTGTGGAAATAGCATTTGTAGTTTGAGTGTTTACCACCGCTGCTGCTACTCCCCAGTAGTCAGACTGTGGTGCTGGAGGTGCACTTTGAGTCATGTAGTTAACCGGCTGCGAAGACTGTGTGCTCGTCTTCTGTGCTGCCACTGTCCATGGGTCCATCACCTGCTGTTGTGGTTGTGTAGTTGCTGGTGTAGGAGTAGTCTGATAACGCCACATGATCACGATCTTCGAAAAATTCAACACTTAGAAAAATTCTCCAAAAACTATCCTAGGTTCGCCCAAATGTGATTCAGATTCGTCCCTTTTTGGTTTCAGGTTCGCCCAAAAAGTCTCTCCCGAAGGTAAAATCTCACCAGAAAGTAAAAACACACTAACACTTTTCACGTTCGCCCAAAAAGTTCTAGGTTCGCCCGTTTAATTTCCAGGTTCGCCCGCACGATCTCCCGAATGTGAAAAATGTGACCCGAATGTAAAATATTCAACTGAAAAACTCTACGTTCGCCCTAAAATCTCTAGGTTCGCCCAGAATTTCACTCACCTTCGACCAAAAACTCTCACATTCGTCCACCCACTCCAGGTTCGCCCATTTTTAACTTTTGAAAAACGGTTACACTTTGAAAAACGGTTATTTTGATCTCTGATTTTCAAAAGTTTGTGGATTTGAATGATCTTGATTAGGTTTTGCTTCGGAGATGATTTGGAACAACTTTAATACTTGGAATTTTGAATTTTATCCATAAAATCAACTCTAATTCTTTCAAAAATACTCAAAAACCATTTTTATGTGAAAACAGATGTGAATTGATGAAAATAATGTCCAAATCAGCTCTGAGTTTATCAATTTGTTGTTGTATGATCCTCTACGCTCTGATACCACTTTGTAGGGGATGTGATTTGACACTAAAACAGGATTATATGATCATACAAGTTACTAAACCAGGTGCGGAAACCCTAGCTTAGAACAAACTGATATAAACTCAATCAAAACACAATCAAAGTCATTTTAAAAGCTTTTCATAGATTAACTTTTCCAAATAATTGGTTACAGATCAGTTACAGTTAATCTAGCACACTTCTAAACACTCTCAACACACTCTGGAACACACCTCAAAAACACACACACTGAATGACTCCCTTAAACTTACAAAAACACGAAATCTATATATAGGACCTGCACGTTCGCCCAGTTTCACTGGTCGAACGTAGGCCTTTTCCACATTCACCCACTGAAAGTGGTCGAATGTGTCTTCTGTGTAAACCTGTTCCAGATTCGTCCATCTCTCTTGCTACCTTCGACCACTTGTAAGTCACCTTCGCCCATTCTATCTTCCTTCGCCCCTTTTACCACATCTAACATATGTTAACCATCTAATCATTAGTCGCAAAAACGCATCTACACAAACAAGGTGTTAAGTTGGGAGTGACGAGAGTCAAAGTGATAGTTGAGAGCGGCAACGGCCAATACCATATAGTTGAGAGTAATAAAATCCAATAATCCAGAGATTTATTTCAAAAGTGACTAGTCATATAACTCACAATAGCATAATTATAGTAAGAATTTAGTTCACATAGAGAAGAGCTAAAACCTTGTAAGTTATTAGTTGGTGCATCTATAGGTAGAAGGTACACAAGATATCATCTATAGGTGGAAAAGTTGAGCTTATAAACTCACGTCTATGTTTGACTACTCATTAATCCCAAATAATTATTTTTACATATCATTTTCTAATTAAAATTTGTTGATATTGTTTGAACAGTACATGCAACATATCTTGTCAAAGCTGAAATGTAGTATGAATACTTATCGAGCAGTTGAGCATATATATAATTTTTATGATGTATTGTATATAAATTTGGGAAGGAAAATAGTTGTTGGAGAACACAATGACAATTTGCATACAATCAATACGGATCTCCCAATCAAATGTAGTCGTATGATCGTTTACACTGATTTAAAGCCATTGTAAATCTGCACACGTGTGCGCTGAAACTAAACCCGAAACGGGAAGTTGCTCTTAAACATATTTATCTAATATTTTTTAGTTGAGTTTTAAGTTTGATTCACATGAGATCACCTATCATTACTGATATATTTATATAATATGGTTCTGGGTAGTCTTGTCCCATCCTCAAATGTTCCGATGGATAATCTGTTAGTAACATGAACGCCAGTTACCCGTTCCAACCAAAAAATGAAGTAACATATACTTTCCTACACAGTGGCGGAGCCAGGACTGTTTTCCAATGGTGTCGGTTTTTTCAAACCAAGGTTTATAATAACATGGTGTCAGTATTTTTGAATCGGGTCCAGTCAAATCACACAATAAAAAGCGATGTCATAATAAAAGTACAATATCATTGAGATAACACACAATAGAAATAGAAAGTCATTTAAAATATATAAAAAAACATTTTATAGTTGCTCGCTACGAGTTTTCATGTTTTGAAACGATTCATAACGTCTTCAACTGTAACTTTCGCCAAAAACTCTTTTTCAATATAACAAATGCAAGCATCATTCAAATAATCATCACCCATCCGATTACGCAAATCCATCTTCACATGCTTCATATAAGAAAATAAATTCTCAACACTTGTCGTTGCAACCAGTAGAACAAATGCTAATTTCAATAAACGATAGACCAACGGATATTCAACATGTTTATTTGTTTCCACCATCATTTTTGCAAGATTAGATATACCTTTCACGTCTCCTAACATTTTGTCGCCTCTTATCTTATTAATGTAGATGTTGAGCTCAAGCATAAGATCATCTCTTTCTTCACAATTAAAATCATACACCCATCCGTAACTTTCGCCAAAAACTCTTTTTCAATATAACAAATGCAAGCATCATTCAAATAATCATCACCCATCCGATTATGCAAATCCATCTTCACATGCTTCATATAAGAAAATTAATTCTCAACACTTGCCGTTGTAACAAGTAGAACAAATGCTAATTTCAATAAAAGATAGACCAACGGATATTCAACATGTTTATTTGTTTCCACCATCATTTTTGCAAGATTAGATATACCTTTCACCTCTTCAAACATTTTGTCGCCTCATGTTATTAATGTAGATGTTGAGCTCATGCATAAGATCATCTCTTTCTTCACAATTAAAATCATACAGGTACACATCCGCCAACCTTAGTATCTTTAGAACATCAAATGAACTAATATTATCATCTGAGCTTAAGGCACTCATACACATTAGCACCTCGGTGGTTACCTAACATTTACTTATGTTATATTGTTATTGATTCTTTGATAATCGTTTCCTTGCAACTTATCTTAGTTCTTGAGTCCTTGACAAATATAAATGAGGACCTGTAAAACACCTAATTAATCTACTAAGTCATGAATTAATTTCAACAAAATCTATACAAAACTCACTAGAACTTATGTCAATCAAACATTATTTCCAAACTTATAATTGGTCCTTTGCTCCTCAAAGCCTAAAAACATGTAATTATTGCTCTGCTCCTCAAAGCACCCCCGTTTGGTGGCTGACAAAAGATAGTCATGTACTTTTTGTAATTTAGGTTTACGAATTTTATATTTTTAATGGATATGGGGCCTATTATGTTTATTGACTTGTTGGGTTAAAAAAAACCTAAAAAAATATGGGTCTCTCAATGATTTCAAGTCTATCACTAAAAATTAAGTAATTTGGCTTACCTTTTATAAACTGTAAATTTTTTTTATTATTAAATGTTTAGAAAAAATAGCAACCGTGTCGCTTGTAAAAAATCAATGGTGTCGCTTGAATTTTTTCTATTACACATTACATATAATGCCAAAATTTAAATGGTGTCGGGCGCACCGTTGTGGTGTGTGTAGCTCCGCCACTGTTCCTGCACCAGGTGCCTGTCCTCTTAAATTAAGGAAACATGATGATAAAAATAAAAGAAACCCGCCATAGATAAATATGAGACCTACAGTGAATTCTTTTATTTCCATAGGTATAGACAATTATAGGTATCTATACATATAATATTTTAAAGTCATTTTGGACACATGGCAATCATTAACTCACCTAGCAATTATCTCTCCTCCCATTATTAAACCACATGGCATAAACTTATAATTTATAAAATTTTCCTTTTTTTTAAATCTAAAATCTAATTAATACAAAAATATAGTCAAAATCGGTCAATTAATACATTTCCTAAATTCACATAACTGATTTCAATCATTCTAAAATCTAATTAATACAAAAATATAGTCAAAATCGATGCCAACTTGCTTTACATTACATGACTATATTTTTTCACATAACTGATTTCAATCATTTTTTCACATAACTGTTCCATCGGTCAATTTTTTCTATTACACATTACATATAATGCCAAAAATATAGTCAAAATCGATGCCAACTTGCCATCTGAGAAGCAGTTTTCTATTAGTCTCCATTGGGTGAGATCTGTTTTTTGTTTACGTTTTTTTTTCTCATATGAATATATCTTAATCTTTCATGGGCGATTAATGTTTTTGTGTCTTTGTTTTAACTGATAAACTATGATTTAGCTTTCAATCTTTGATTTTTCGTGTATTATTGTTTAGGTTTAATATTTTTTTAGTTTTTAGGGTTCATGTTTAGGTCTAATTTAATCTAGTTTGTTTTCAAATTTGACAGTGATCAAGAATCTATGAACATAAGAACACAGTTTTCACAGCTCCTGAGCATCTGAAAATGGTAAGATTTCTTGATCTTTTAGTGTTTCAGTCTATGTAAGTTTGGATGTCCGTATTAATTAGTCAGTTTTAGGGTTCATTTTTTTTTTCTTTTTCATACTGATTTTAATACTTTAGGTTTGAATCTGTATTTATTAAGCTAAGATTGTTTAAAGGGTTCAAGAATTTTCATCAATTGTTCTTATTTGTTCTTGAAGATTTAATATAATTCGGATCTTCATATGATTGAGAGAATGTTTTTTAGTGAAACTCTTTAGTTTGGTTGGTGATTGAATTGAATGATATTATTTAATGTGGATATAATTTTATGGTATGACTTAAAACCTCCTATTTAGCTGTATTATGTGTGTTTGATACATCCAATTTTATAATCCTGACGATTAATCTACTATATCTTTTTCTTTTGAAACTAGATCGTTCTTCCAATCTGCCTTAAACGCAAAAGTGATGGGTCTTTCTTGAAACAAAATCAATTGTTGTAGGCACGCCACTCAATCGGTTGTAAGTTTTCCTTCTCCTTATTATTTTATTCCTTCTGCCTTAAACGCAAAAGTGATGGGTCTTTCTTCAAATCTTTTTTTTATAATTATCCCTGATTTATTTTTTCAAAATTATGTTTTGTATATTAATCAAAACCTAAATTTTGGTAAAATAATTATATATTAACTATATTTACGCCCATTCCAAATTCAAAGGTTTGACCATATAAACAGTTGTTAGTAGTCAAAACTATATTTATTACACAATTTAATAAAACTTTTTAAATCTTTATGTTTTTATGTCAAAGTATGGCAACGTTTGAATTTTATATGTATTGATTTCTGGTTTGTGGTTAACGATTTTTTATGTAAATTACAATCACTCTAATTGTAACTGTCAAACTATTTTTGGTAGATTTTAGACTTTAACATTTTCATCAGAATTAATTTATTTTTATACATTCAAAAATTATGATTTAAAAAACATCCGTTTTTTAAAGTCAACTACATTTAAAGAGACAAATAAATGGTTAAAGTATGTTTACATATTATTTTCGTTGATATGATTACAACAAATTATCAATTTCAAATTAAAATTCGAAATATTTAAATTCGAATTAGACAAAATTTTAAATTTTGTTTAATAGAGGTAAGAAATTACGCATACTAATTATCTTTTTAATTACACATTTTGAATGACTTAATCTTTTAAAAAAATTAAAATTTTGAATTAAAGTTAATAATGGTAACCATTACACCTATTTATTATCTTTAAATTATGATTTCTTAATATATTTAAAATATAACAATTAATAATTTTGATTGTAACTTTCTCAAATTAATTACAAGTAAAAATTAAAATTTTAAATACTAGAATTTGAAATTATGGATTTCCGTTGAAATTTAAAAATATTTGAATACTTAATGATTTATTTAAAAATTTAATCTAAAAATTTTAAATTTAAGATTTATGGTAACATTTAGATTTAGATTTAATTAACACATTTAAAATATTTAGTTCAGATTTTTGAATTATTTGAATTTTTCAAATTTTTATTTCTAGAATTTGAATTGATAGATTTCAATTATACTTTATAAATATTCAAATATTAAATGTTCTATTTAAGTATATAATTTCATATTTTGATATCTATACTTTTTAACATTATAAATGTTTTAAATTTTGGATAACAATGGTAACAATAAGACTTAATTATAACATTTAATTCGAATTTTGAATTATCTGAATATTTTAAAAAAATTCAAACTTTGAATTTGAATTGATAGATTTCAGTTAAACTTTATAAATATTCAAATATTAAATGTTTAATTTAACTATATAATTTCATATTTTAATATCTATAATGGTAACAATTAGACTTAATTATAACATTTAATTCGAATTTTTGAATGATCTAACTCAAACGGTGTCTTACTTTTAACATTTTATTAGAAATATTTTTCACTACTATTTATTTTTTACTAGATAACACTCCTCAGATACTATCTGATAACAAGATTCCAGTCAAGTTCCAAAGGCGCCAATTCCCAATAAGCGTATGTTTCGCAATGACCATCAACAAAAGCCAAGGACAGTCTCTATCGAAGGTTAGATTGTATTTAAGAGACCCTGTATTCTCACATGACCAGCTTTATGTCGCATTGTCAAGAGTTAAAAGTAGGGCATGTGTGAAGTTATTTATACTTGATGCTGATGGGAATGTCAAGACTAAAACAAAAAATGTGGCGTATAAAGAAATGTTTAGTGATATTTGAATAAAATGTGTATTGGTTTCTTTTAAATTTTAATAAAATATTTCTACTATATTTTTTTATACGTTTTACCACTCAAAATAATTGTAATGTTTGGAACCGCGTGTTAACGCGGACAAATTAAATTCTAGTATCCTTATGTAAAGATAGAAAATTAATAATACTTGTCAAATTGCCACAAAAACAAATCAAACCATGAACATCTACAAAATTTACACACAAATCTTGAAATCATAATCAAAAGAGTGACAGCTCTCATCCTTAGAGAACCACAATACATTTATCCATCTACACTCATCCTCATCGTCTTTCAAATCTTTATTACGTTCTTTAAACGTTAACTGGTACTCGAATAAGCTTACACGCGCATGACTCAAGAAATTTTAATACTTTGCAAGGAAGGTTTAACAACATTGTGGCATGGGTATGATGGGATGGTATTTCCATTTTTAGAGGAAGGGTGGGCAGAGGAGAAGGATCACTAAAAGTGTGGCTATAGTTTTTTTAATGAATTGGTGGGATTGGTGGCAAGATTTCCGGATACGGCTTGTAAACTTGGGTAGGTGGTGGTAATATTTTTGGGGGACATGGCTTTGGTTCTGGATTGGGCTTGGGCTTAGGTTTTGGTTCTGGCTTAGACTTCGGCTCATGCTTTGGTTCTAGCTTGGGCTTGGGCTTGGGGCCAGGCTCAGGCTTTGGTTTTGGCTTGGGTTGCTTTGGTTCTGACTTGGACTTGGGTTTAGGTTTAGGTTTAGGCTTTGGTTCTGGCTTGTGCTTAGGTTTAGCCTTTGGTTTGGGCTCCAGCTCCGGCTTTGGCGCTGGGTTTGATTTTGGCTCTGGCTTAGGTTGTGGATTTGGATTTGGTTCTGGACTGGGCTCTGTTTTTGGTTCTGGCTTAACAACCGGCGGTGGGAATTGCTTTTTGGTTGGTATCGGAGGGAGAACCACGGGTGGATTAGGGAAAATGTTGTGAAACCTCTTGTACCAAGGGTGGGACTTAGGGAAAGGAGGCCAAATGGTGGATAAAGTGCTAATTGCGGATGTGAATCTAAGTTGTCTGGCAAAGGTGCGTTGTTGGTTTGATTTCAACACGAAATTGATCTTAGAGGCACAAGGTGCATTTGTTGCATTGTTGAGTTGCACATGGCACTCCTCAATTAACTTTCCATCTTTCAAGATTTCTTGAGGAAGATTTACCTTAATTTGTCCTTCCTTATTCAGCTTTCCAACACCTCTTGTTTGGAATGTACCATCTTCAAGCTTGCAGTCAATGGTCACTTTTAACCCTACAAATTAAGATCGACCATAGTCAAGGCACATGATCAAACATATGCGACTGATTGTTGGATCGCAATGTCGTGCCACAAATACCATCACTCGCATTAAGCTAGATATATTTATGACAAGAGACAAAAGTAAATCATATTACCTGACAATGCTTGGCTTGTCTTGATACTATTCTCCTTACAATCAACAGGTTCTCCAAATCCAACAACATTTACCGTATTGGCACTGCCATAACAAAAACTCACAGAAAATAACAAACCCAACAAAGATCCAATAAGAAAAACGTGCTTCATCGAGAGCCAAAAAATTGAAAAACTACAAATATCAAAGAAAACATAACATGAAGTTGGTGTTGGAGTGAGCACTTGAACTAACTTCTACCTGTATATATATAAGAGGAGCTGATCGCTATGGAAATATAGAGTAAACCAGTGAACTCACCTAAGCATAATTTTATTAAACAGTTGGGTAGCTACATGCCTACATAGTACAAAACCTATATGTTAAAGTTAGCTTGCATGTGCATGCAATATGTCTACCAACTAACTGAAAGTTTCTCATTAATATTATGACCCAACTTTATTCATCAAACAGTTACATCACTAAGTGAAACTCAGCAACGCATATTGTTACAGTTAACCAATATGATTATTGAATATTTGAATGATATGTCATAATTCCTAACGATGAAGTTAGTATTGACATAAATCAGTTAACCATCAGGTCTAATTGCTCAACCGACCATTGTATTTTTGTATTTTTCTTATTTGTTATATTTTCAAATAGATTATATCCCGGGAGTGTCCTAGGGTTAAGAAATCTAATATGACACATCAATTTGACATATGAAATAGACTGATGCGCTTTACAGTTACATGCAGGAAAACTTCAGGTAGCACCTAACCTAAAATAATTAACAATGTATCTCCAATGTTAAGGCCTAACCTTAAACAATGTATAATTCTAATATTAACATCTAACCTAAAACAGTGTATAACTCTAATGCTAACACCTAACCTAAACCAATGTATAAGTCCAATGTAACTCTAATATTAACACATATTCTAAAGGCTAAAAAAATGTACAACTCTAACATACTAATATTGATACCTAACCTAAAACAATGTATAACTATAATAACCTATTCTGCTCTGGTTGAAAATAGAATTCATATTTATTGGTTTGAAGATAATTACTACTCTGCTCTGGTTGAAAAAGAAATTAAAAAAAAGGTAAAAAGAAAAAACGTTTTCGATTAAATACGGAATTAAATATAGTGACTTATCTATATATGATTAATGAATTATCTGAACGCTTGTTTTTTTTTCATGTATGAACAAAACCCACAAAAAATAATCGTTTTTTTCTCCGTTTTTTATATAGCACTATGGTACTCGTTGGAAAGATAATAAAACACTTGTTAATTTGGTGTAATATACAACACTCCATTTTTAAACCACTACATAACCTACACCACTATATAAAAAAAACACCACTATATCTTTTACCAAAATCACACAAACATGTTTCCATACCGTATACCTTTCGGTGTCCCGTCTCGCCCGGGCAACCTGAATGCTACATGCCCAAACACAACCCAACCGCCACCCACTTTTCATTTGAGCGATTTAGACCCGAACACAATTGGATACGCACAACTACTAGCTATGCCGGGTCAATTCTTTCAAGGGCCAGTGGGGTTTTCATGAAACATGAATGTAAACTATGACCAAGGTTCTCAAGATGAACTCGGGCTCATGCCGGAAACACAACCCGAGCGCGAACAGGCACGTGAACCCGAGGGTTTTCAACCGGGGGGGGGGGGGGGGGTGGTGGCGCTCGCACATAAAAAAAACAACCGGGCCTCGTCAAAGAAAGAAGTATCAACCATGGGAGAAAGACGAGGTATTTGCACTAGCGTGTGCTTGGCTCGACATATCGGAGGATCCCGAAGTTAGTATTTTTATTCTGTTTTTAATCGTATTATATATATATATATATGTTAAGATTTTTTTTAATCGTTAATTTTTTTTTGTAGCAAACTATCAAGACAAGCATGTGTTTGGGCAAGAATTCGAGAGACTTTTTTTAAAGCCATGGGTCGAGGGGAATATCAGATAACGATTCGATATCGGGAAAGTGGACCGATATAAATAGTAGATGTCATGCTTTTGCGGCAGTTTACCAACATTGTAACGACAAAAAGAGTAGTGGGGAAGGTGGTGATGGTGTGTTAGCAAGAGCGTTGGAGGAATTCAACTCAACCCGTGGGACATTCACATATTTGAGGTGTTGGGAGATGTTGAGAAAAAGTCCAAGGTGGGGAGCGGTACCAGCCATGGGGTCTGGTATTAATCGCAAAGGAAGCAGAGCAAAACGAAGCAAAACCTTCTCGTCGCGAGATCCCGATACACCCACCTTTGATGCTGGCTATGTCAACTTAGATGATCCTATTAACGTTGAAGACGAGGAGTTGGAGGAGGGGGAGGAATATTTGCCTCGACCACTCGGTAGAAGAGTGCGAAAAGGTGGAAAGGCGTAGTCGTCTTCGAGAGGTGGTGAGCTGAAAGAAGATTTTGAAGAAATGAATCGATGACTTCAAGATATTCGCGACCTTGGCCAAAGACATTTGGAAACCATGCAACAAAGAGTGGTCGAGAGTCAAAAGTTCGTGGCGATCCAAGAATCGAGGCAAATGGGAAAATATATTGAGTTTTTGTCGAAACTGATTGACCACCTCCAAGGAGAAGCACTACGACTAGCACAAATTCATAGGCAACGAATCATTGAAAAATATAATTTGCAGTAGAAATGTTTGTTTTAGTATGTCTCGCTTTTTTTTAAGTTGTGTTTTTTTAGTTGTATAGTTTTAATTAATATTATTTGTGTGGTTTTAATATTATTTGTAAGTTTTTTTTAATATTATTTGTATTTTTTTATTACTTTTACTTGATTAATTAAAATAATAATAGTAATAAAAACCAATCATTGGAAGGGGCCTTAAATTTAAAGCCCATTCACTATACCCCATTTTAAATTAAACCCCCATGCTAACTCAGCTGCCACATGTACCAATCACTGAGGGGGACCTTAAATTCAAAGTCTCCCACTACACATGGTCTAAGGGTTCGAGTCCTTGAAAAGCTTGACTTTCATTCGGAGGCCCCGTTACTCAATACATGCTTAGATCAGTACACAAACGTTTTGTTGGTGCGAGGCACTTTATTTTGATGGTGAGGTTTTGTAAAACACCGCACCTTTATATCTTCAGTTCAAAAATTCCGCCAACTTTACAATTTTCATTTTTATTTTCCCCCCCTCATGTTTGATATTCCCTTTAAATTTTATTTTCCCTCCCATGGTTTCATATTCCCCTCAAATATAATTTCCCTTAGGCTTCATATTCTCGCTTGTTTCCTACATTCATAATCCTTTCACGATTTTTTTACCCTCACAATCCCTAATCTAATCCCCAAGTCTCTTAGTCGCGTCCTTCTCGTTCCCTTTTGATGCCACTTACTACCGATATATACCATCCAGTGCACCATCGACCTTCCGTTGCACCGTTGTTTCCTCCTAGTTGCAGTGTTTCTCTCATATCTGCTACTGTCGACATGTGCAGTTGTCCATTAGATTCATATGAGTATGTTGTGGGTAATGCTCTGTCTATATAAGTGTGTGATAAAATGTCTATGTTAGTTTTCCCCTCTAATTTCATTTACATTTGTCTAAGTACCTTTTTTATGTAAAAACATATGCAAGTAGATCATAATTTGTATACGGTCAAAATTTTAAAATTATCAATGCCACTTGTTAAAAGCATTTAAACTTATTATATATTTTGACATAGTTTGGCAAGTATCAGATAATTCAACCATTGTGTATAACTTGTCAGTTTGCGGCTGAATTAACCAACAAAATGCATTCTTTTTTATCGATTCACTAATGCACTCCAACTGTTTGATAAATACCTTAGTGAACTGTATATCTTTGCATCATTAACAAAACTGTTTGGTGAGTTGTAGTAGGCAAGATAAGGGTCTTTACAAGATGTCGCCATTCAGTTATGAGATCTTTGATGTTTTTATAATTTATATAACCTTGATCCTTATAAGTCAATTGACAAGGATGCACCAGTTACCGACCTTGTTTCAGTTTTTATTGTAGGGGCATGGTTTCGAGTGGGTAAATGTTAACATAAGCAAAGCCAAATCCATTAGTTAATGATATGATTAGAGTATTCATCCCTTCTGATTAGATGTAATTATTTGTTTAAAAATCATGTCGGTACTTTGCAGGCAAAATTTCATCGTTCTCGAACACAACTTGCTAGGTAATTGTAGTTGAGGTTCGTTATACATGATGACGTATCAAACTCACTCCAGCGCATGTCTACTCGAGCTGGAAAAGTTGTGCCTAAAATGGCAGCTGCACTTGCCGACACTGATAATCAAACTCAGGTCATTTAATTTATATTTTAATGTTTCGGTATCACTTGATTTGGCTAACTTAAATTGGTTTGCAATAGGAAATTGTAGCACATCTTGAAGCGATCGAGAATGACTATCCTAGAGCTGAAATTGTAGCTAGAAGGTAACGATGACGAGGATTCTTCCTTTGATGAAGATGATGATCATGGTGGATCGTTATACTATCATTTCATTTGATATTCAATCACTTTGTGCAATAATTTGAATGAGTTAGGGTTTTGTTCAACATAAATTTCTCAGTTTAAATTGAAAGATATGACTTATGAAAGGTGTTTGAATTGAAACATGTTCATCAATTAACAAACAATATGAAACTGAAAGCTGGGATCCAAATTGCAAATTAGCATCATAGAAAATTAACCACATGAAACTAAAAGTATGCATTTTGCCATTTTAAATGAAATCATTAGCGTGAACCGGGCTTGTGTTTGACACAATTCCCTTAAACAGATTAGGGGTCTGTTCCCAAGGTACACCGGTTCTAAACAGTGGTGGTGCACTGCCAGACTTTCACACTTGTTTGAAAGATAATTGAAACTTGGTTGCTACTCTTGAGTGTATGTGTGTTGCAAGAGTTTTTAGTGTGTATATTCCATACCTCAAATGAGGCACAAAGCCTCCTATGTATACATGAACCATGGCTTGTGAAAAGTCTAACATAATTAGAGACTTATATTTCCTTTATTAGCCATAAAACTCTAATCAAGTCTCATAAAGCAACTTTACTCATGAGTTTGTCTTTGTAGAGGATGTAATTTGACACGAAAACAGGATTATATGATCATACAAGTTACAAAACCAGGTGCGGAAACCCTAGCTTTGAACAAACTGATGTAAACTCAAATCAAAACACAATCAAAGTCATTTTCAATCATTTTCATAGATTAACTTGCTTATAAAGTGGATTACAATGTCTATTCAGTTAATCTAAATCACACACACACTATCTCAAACCTCTCTGGAACAACACCTGAAAACACACACACCTAATGACTCTCTTAATCTTACAAAATCACAAAATCTATATATAGGCACTGCACATTCGCCCCTTTCAACTGGTCGAATGTGAGTGTTTTCCACATTCGCCCATTTCCATGGTCGAATGTGTCTTCCTTGTGTAGTCCAGTTCCAGATTCGTCCACTTTATATCTACCTTCGCCCACTAAGTAATCACCTTCGCCCACTTCTTCTTCATTCGCCCAATCCAGCCTACTAAACACATGTTAACTATCCAATCACTAGTCGCAAAACGCATCTACAAACTCCCCCTCGACTATTGATTGGATCGTTTTCTGTCCTCGTCCATAGCTTTGTTCAGCAACTTGATTCTGAGCAATTTCTTCTGTTCTTTCGTCATCTTAGGCTCTAATCTTCTCTTCACTGGTTTTGACACGTTCGCCATCTTCACCATCTTGCCAAGTTTACCTTCCAAACTACTACCCGCATTAATTTCATATGCAAAGCAAACACCAACTACTTGAGTGTATTTCTTTGCCTGATCAGCATCGTTCGGCTCATGATGAATCGGATTATAAAAGAGCATGATGATGTCTTCGAAAGTGCAATTTATCAACCACATAGGATCAAATACATGCACATGCTTGTATTTATCCTTTCCATCTCTCAACACAATCACCGCTTCTGCTTTTCTCCAATCATAATACCAGAAAATGAAATCAGCACTGAAATGTTGAGGCATGGGCATCAAAGGTATTTTCCTCATCACTTCAGGTGCCTTATACATCAAGGTAACCCGTTTCAGCTTGGTTCTGGGATCAATATCCCTGTGAACTTTCCTCCGGGGATATTGAGGTTTGAATCTGTTCCATCTAGTTCTACTCTCCCAAACCAGCTTGTCTGCGCACCAACCGACATGAGTATTTGAGAATCCGGTTAGGGACCGAACTCGCGGATCGAATAAGCGTAAACAACTCGGTTCAGACGGGGAATTCGAGACGAGACAGAAATATAACGATAACAACGTCATCACAGATTCGTATTACTACAGAAACGGTTACAGACACTGTCATCAGTAGGATAAACATCAATCTCGTGGCCGGGGGAGGTCGGGCATGACCTCCCCCTTGAGAGCATTCAAAGTACCAACCCAAATCACCAAATGAACAATAACACATGAGATTGCTATTTATAGTCCAATACACGATTTCCAGGTTCGCCCCTTTATGATGGTCGAATGTGGAGTATTTCCACATTCGCCCATTTGTGTTGGTCGAATGTGGAAAACTTCCACATTCGCCCAGTTATATAGGTCGAACTTGGCTCAGTGTATTGTCCTATATTTTACAAATGCGTCAGATCCATAAAATGCCCTTATGGATCACCACAATCTCATGTAACACTATACCTAGACTCAACCCTAGTCTATTCGACAGTGACGTCCACCAAAAGTGCATCAACAGTATTATTAACTGAAGCACCTGACATCGGGAATCTGCATAGATCTCTAACCGCCCAGTACGGTAGAGTTAGCAAGTCAATGAATCTGTAAAAGTACAAGATCCCTGATTCCCACTTGGCAGCTAGACACTTCAGCCTGCCTAAGTATGTCCACCCGAGAGCTCTGCCTCTGAACTTAGCATTGTGAAACCTATAAAAGTTTCCTTGAGCTTCAGGCTTCGGTCGGTTCTGATCCATTAATCTCAATTTCTTCAAATAATTCTTCAATTCATCAGACTTATTTGAAGATTCTGGCATATCAGCACCAAATACTTTTTCCACAAACTCAGCACTTCTTTTCTTAGCCTTTCTCTTAGCAGAAGTATTAGGAATCTCAGTAAAATCAGGAAACACCACATCTTCATCAGTTTGTCTAAAGTATTGTGGGTATTCCTCATGTGTTATATCTTCTATCTCCACTTCTTCAAACTCAGGGGTATCTTTGTCATCAGAGTGACTTCCAATATCCTTTTCAGGAATATGTGGAATCGACTCATCTACAATGAATTCTTCAAACGTTTTCCCTACCCTCTGTGCAAGCCCATCTAGGATCTCCTTAGCTACAGATGCAGGTACTTCCCCTTCTTCTAAGTCAGGATCGTTGTATTCCAATTCGTATCTCATATCGTCAGTTTGGAATATTTCAGCAAAACGACCTGTGAACTCAATGGTCCATTCTCTTCTTTCTAACATGTCCTTGTAGACTTGTTTTGCATCATCAGTCAAGGACCTCACCTTCTCATTCCAGAATACACTCTCATCCGAATCAACATTCTCACATTTCTTCTTCGAACTTGATTCTCCAGTGTCTTTCTTCTTCTTTGAAGGTGGTCTTTTCTCAAATGTAAACTTTGATGTATCATCTCCTCCATCATTATCATCATCACTACTACTCTCATCCTCCTTCTGACTTCCAGACCCCTCAGCATCATCATCATCATTATTATCATCCTCATCATCACTCTTTTCCGATTCTTCATCATCCTCATCATCTTCCTCTTTATCAGATTCAGACGGTTCAAAATCAACCTGTTCCACTTCTTTTTCTTTGTCTTCCTCACCCTCCTTCAGCTTGGGTGCAACATTGTACAGGTTGTCAATCAGCTCACTAAGGCGTTTATTCTCAGCCTTCAACTCTTTGTTATCTTCTTTAATAGCCTTGAATCTGTTTTTGTTTCTCAAACACTTTCCTTCAAGCTTTTTGTTCTTTGCTTCTAGCTTCTTCACTTTCTCATCAATTTCATCTTGATTCGACTTAGAAGCTACAACAATCTGAAGCATCTTTTCCTCATTCTGCTTAAACTTGGCTATTTCAGCTTGCTGAGCCACTATCATCTTCATCATATCGTCCATCTTCTTATTCACTTGCTTCATAACATCTTCATCCACAGTGACTTTCTTTGACTTGGACTTTGATCTAGATGGCTCAACTTCAACTTCTTTCTCTTTCTGAGGCTTTCTGAACATATCAAGTACATTATCCAGTGCTACATTGAATTCATCCACTGGTAATTTTGTTGCCTCTTTAGTCTTTTGCTTCTTTGTGACTGGTGAAGATTGTTTTGATGACGTTCCAGCTTCAGGTAATCTCTTTCCTCTCAAGAGTTGATTTAACTCTTTTTCTCTGAGTTGCTTGGTACTGGTTTTCTTGGCCATAGTTTTGTGTTTCGGCTTGGGCAAGTTAACTACTACAGTTTCTCCTTCGTTCAACTCGTCCATATTCACAGTAAACATTTCATCTTCAGCACTAACAGTCTTTTTGCTCTTCTTAGCTTCTTCAATAGATCTGTTTAATGATTCAGACTCACCAACCATAGTGGCCTTACGTTTGGTGGCCCGGACATTCTCAGCATCCGAATCCCATTGTTCTTCAACCTCTGTCTCTTCCGAATCTACAGATTCTTCATCCACCAAACTTGTACCTTTCTTAGCAGTAGATTTCTTTCTCACAACTTGTTGCTTCGAGCTTCCCTGATCAGTCTTTCCTTTGCTCTTCCCTTTGGCTCCAGGATTGACTACTTGCCTTTTCCTCTTAGTATTAGCATCAGCGTATACCAAGGGATCATCATTGTCAGAATCACTATCAGGATGCCTTGCTGTATTCTTTCCTGGATCATTGTAATCCTCTCTAGCTAAGGCTCCAAACAACCTTCTGTAAGGTGGTCTTTCATTATCTGGCACACCTTTATAGCCCTTCATTCTCACCAAGGTACGAATGTTCATGTGATCCTGAGCAAGTATCTGAGTTGGATCCTTCTTCAGGTGTGGATACTTGTGATCAAAGATCATCATCAGGAATCTAGGGTAAAGCATGAACTTCTTAACCTTTAACCCTTTCAGCATCTCCAGCATATGATCCAATATCATCCCAGCAACATTAAATGGTTTGTTGAGAGTCAACGCAACCATTAATGAGCTCAAAATCTTCCTCATTACATCATAACCTCCACTAACACATCCAAACACATGTATGATGACGTGAGCAAAATACTTAAACTGCACGCTTAGTTTCCCTTTGTACATTGAACCATCAGTGATAGGTCCTTTGTATTTCATCCTAAGGAAACAAGCTTTCTGCTCAGTCCACGAGAGTTCTCTTGGATCTTCACTAACTTCAAACTTAATCTGGAGAGCTTCTCTGATGTCAGCCTCTGTAATAAACATCTCCATTCCTTGAATCTTGCTCTTTATGATAGTCTGATTATCAAAGTAATCATACTTTGCGTTGTTGTAGAAATCCTCAACTATATCCTTGTAGATAATAGTTGGTGTAGCCAAAGCATAAACTACTCTGCATCTTTTCAGAAACTTGATTATCTCTGTAAACTCCACATTCTTCTCAACATCTCCCAGATACGCACAGCAATTATGATTCTTCTCAAATGGCCATTTGCTGCCGCTTGATGATTCACCTTCCTGAACAGGTTCTGGGACAATATCAGGAACAACATTCTCAACAGGAATCTCTATATTCTCTTGTTCCTCAGCCATCTGTAACACAAAGTCAAAAACAAACGTCAAAACACGAAATCGACAAAAATTCAAAAAATTTTAGGTTTTTGAAAATTCCACATTCGCCCAAAAGTTATGGTCGAATGTAGTTTATTGTGGCCGAATGTAAAGTTTGTTGGTCGAAAGTGAAATGATTTTTGATTAAACATCACATTCGTCCATTTATAAGTACATTCGTCCAAACGACGAACCGAAGGTGAAATAGGTTTTACCCAAAATTTAAAAATTTTGCAAAACATATTTTAAACACTTGATTTTGATCAGAAATTGTTCTAACATGGCCGACTAAGACTCGTGTAACATCAATTTCCCCTAAATTTCATTCTATATCAGTTTTTATTAAGAATTAGGGTTTTTATATATTCAATCGATCAATCAATCCTGAACCGATGTTAATAACCTAATTCTTTTATACTTCTCCCCCTATAACACGATGTGGTGCCCACACACACGACATACTCCCGTATCAAGTAATTGCACAAAGCTTCGTCGTAACGCGTGATTATGCCAGAGTTATCCGTAAAAGTTACAAAGTATATAGCACAGAGGTGTACAGGTCAGCAATTGAATGCAGCAGAGTAACATGTGCGTATACACTAGGTTGAGGCTGATATTAATCACTGAATTGCATCAAATGATCAATACGATGTAATAATGATCTATGATCAGTTAAAACATAAAGTTCCTCAATTCGGTAACTTCCGGTTTTGGCAATTAAGCTCTTTTAGCAAAATATTCTGATAAAACTAGGTCCGTAAATCAATACGACAAAAGTTTATCAGAATATCCCGGATAACTATAACATAACGACCCGAAACCTCAGATTTTAGCAATCCTATCAAACGAAGGTGTTCAGCCACGAACGCGTAGTTCGTTATGTTTGTATCACTAATGCACGCAATATTTAGTCTACGAAGCCTATCAGCATATCACACGTAGTCAACACACGCCTCATAAACTATACAATTCTTTAGCCTGTGTCAGATTCCCACTGATGTACTATCATTTCCTCTGTTTTACCAGGAAATCATTTTTGATTTTCTAATTTTTAGGTCTTTTTGAATTTTATAATGTTTTTGGCTTTTCTGATAAAATGGCTCCCCCTAAAATAAAGAACATATTTTTGGGTTTTAATTTTACTGAAAAACAAATAAAAACAAAAAATTTTAAAAAGAAACAATCCACTCGAAAGCATCAACTTCTTTGAGGATTAAACAATCCCCTCGAAAGCATCAACTTCTTTGAGGATTACGATAGTAAAGAGAAATTCCCAATTAGCAAAGAGAAATTCCCAATTTAGCAAAATAGAAAAACTAAAAACTAAAAAGCGATAAACCGAGGTGCCGATTAGTCCTGTTTTTCCTTTATATTGTTTACTTTTAAAAGATATTCAAAGCGTGAACGGTCAAAAGCTTTTGTAAACAAATCTGCACGTTGGTAGTCAGTATGAATTTTGATCATATCGATCAATTCCTTAGCGTAACAATCACGGATAAAATGATATTTGATCCGGATATGTTTCGCTTTAGAATGATTTTCAGTATTTTTAGTTAATGCAATTGCGGCTTCGTTGTCGCAGTGAATAGGGGTTTTAAGAAACTGCAAACCGTAATCCACCATCTGTTGTTGAATCCAGAGAACTTGCGAACAGCAACTCGAGGCTGCAATGTACTCGGCTTCACAGGTAGATAGAGCCACAGAAGTCTGTTTCTTGCATTGCCAGGTGATTAACTTGCTCCCTAAAAACTGGCAACCGGCTGTAGTAGATTTGCTATCTTTGTCGCAGCCGCCCCAATCTGCATCACTAAAAGCGATAAAATCAAAATTATCATCATTAGGGTACCAAAGTCCTTTTGAGGGACAACCCTTCAGATATCTAAGGATACGCTTGACCGCCGTCAGATGACTTTGTTTCGGCTTCGATTGATAACGGGCACAGAGACACGTTGCGTACATAATATCTGGTCGAGACGCCGTCAAATACATCAGAGATCCAATGATTGCTCTGTATGTAAAAGGATCCGTCAGCTCCCCCTTAGCGTCCACTCCAATCCCGTGATTGGGTTGAATCGGGGTATCCATCGGCTTTGAGTCCTCCATCTGGAACCGGCTCAAGATGTCGGAGACATATTTTGTCTGGTGAATGAAGATCCCGTCGGGTCTTTGGTCCACCTGCAAGCCTAGGAAAAACTGCATCTCCCCCATTGCGCTCATTTCGAACTTTTCCTGCATGACAGTTTCGAACTCCCTGCATAAAAGCTCGTTAGTTGAACCAAAAATTATATCATCAACGTATATCTGCACTAGAAGCAAGTCATCTCCCGTCTTTTTCGTAAAGAGGGTGCAATCGACGAGGCCGCGCTTAAATCCTTTGGAGATGAGGTATGTACTTAGCTCCTCGTACCACTGTCTCGGAGCCTGGTGCAAGCCATTAGAGCTTTGTTCAACACGTAGACCTTATCCCGGTGGATTGGGTCCTCAAAGCCTGGTGGCTGCCCGACAAATACCTCTTCCTTGACTTTCCCGTACAGAACTGCGCTTTTAACGTCCATTTGATAAACTTTGAATTTCTTGTATGAAGCAAACGCAAGGAACATCCGAATAGCTTCGATTCGTGCTACCGGTGCATAGATTTCGTTATAATCAATCCCTTCGATTTGATGGAAACCCTGCACGACCAATCTGGCTTTGTTACGAACGATAACCCCACGATCATCCTTCTTGCACTTAAACACCCATTTAGTGCCTATCTTCTTCCTATCCGGCGGCAAATCCGTGAGCGTCCAAACTCCCAATTTCTGGAATTGTAATAACTCCTCCTGCATAGCTTCCACCCAGGCATCATCCTTCAAAGCGTCCTTGTATGTCCTTGGCTCTACCTGCGACACATAACACGCAAACGACCAATCATTTTGACTACCAGATTGTTGAATTTTGGCATATAAAGCTAAAGCACCAAAACTCTCTGGCGAATTAACGCTTTTAAGCTGCCCTCTGGTCATAACACTGCTTCCAGGATCACCGATAACTTGCTCCAGCGGGTGAATACGATGAATCCGAGATTCCGGATAATCAGGTACTTGCACTCCCGTCTGAACAGTCAAGGTTTCTACAGCATCCAGATCATGACCCGTATTTGATGATGAAGCCACATCTGAAGTTGGAGTTTGGTTCACTGGCAGTGCCTCTGGTTCTTCAGCTTGTTCAAGAATAGCTTCTTCAAATTGTTCATCTTCAGATTCTGAAGTATCTAATGAAGTTGAAGCCTCTTGAAATACTTCTTCCTCTTGTATAGGAGCATTGGTATCATTAGAAGCTGGTAGGGGGTTCACGGTGATTGGACGCACCAACGGTGAAGTTGTTGCATTTTCACACTCATAAAGTAATCTGATAACAGCTTCTTCAACCAAGCTATCTAGATTGAATGATTCAAAGAAATCTTTGTAATCAAACATCCAATCAGGACCCGTGCCTTGAAGATTTTGAGTATATCGTTGAACTTCCACGTTAGCCCAGTCTTCCACTCGACGAGTTCGCTTGTTGTATACCCGTTTGAGCGGGGTTGCATATCCAACAAAGTAACCCTCCTCGGCTTTAGGACTAAACTTCTCGCTTGGATTCAACATAGTACATGGCGCCCCAAAAGGTTCTAGATACTCTAAGTTCGGCTTCCTTCGGTGTAACAGCTCATAAGATGTTTTACCAAACTTCTTCACTGTTAGTACCCGATTTAGTGTGTAGTTAGCTGCATAAATCGCCTCGTTCCAGAACATTACTGGAAGATTTGAATCAGCGAGCATTGTTCTAGCCGCTTCAATTAGAGTCCTATTCTTTCGTTCAGCAACACCGTTCTGTTATGGGGTGTACGGAGCCGAATATTCATGATGTATCCCTTTGCTTTCACAAAGTTCATCCATCTTGGCATTTTTGAACTCCGTCCCATTGTCACTCCGAATTCTCTTAATCTTCACATTGTAGAGATTCTCCAATCGAGTGAACAGAACTTTTAGATTGATAAAGGTGTCACTTTTATTCTGCAAACACATCACCCATGAAAATCTTGAGTAATCGTCAGTGACGACTAAACAATAAAGCTCTCCAAGATGACTTTTGCGCTTCACCGGTCCGAAAAGATCCATGTGCAATCGCTCAAGTGGCATCTCTACAGAGTTAACTTTCTTCACTTTGTGGGACTGTTTGTGTTGCTTCCCCTTTTTACAACTCACACACTTGTCATTCAGATGGAAATGTTTCACGTTTACTCCATCGACAAGCCCATTTCTCACAAGTTGATTCATTTTCCTCATATGAATGTGCCCCATTCTTCGGTGCCACATTATCGATTCTTTCTCTGTCGCTTTTGAAAGAAAACATGTTATCTGCCCCTGTGATGTCATCGCCTTGGACATATCAAGAATGTATAGATTGTTGACGCGAGGTGCCTTCAACATTATCCACTCTTTCGGAATTGTAAAGCCCGGTTTCAGAATATAGCAGGATTTGTCATCAAAATGCACAGTAAATTGCTTATCACATATTTGACTGACACTCAACAGATTATAGTCGATCTGCTTCACATACGAAATCCGCTCGAAACTCACTATCCCATTGCTCACACTTCCTTCCATCGTGATATATCCACCTTTATTTCCCGCGAAAGCTACATACCCTCCATTGATGTTCTTCACGTCGAACAGCAACGCAAGATCCCCTGTCATGTGGCCTGAAGCTCCACTATCAACAATCCAAAGACTGCTAATAGGGCCAGCTGAAGCTCCCTGCACTCAAAAAGTGAATCAGTTAGTTCTTTCGGGGGACCCAAGCCTGAGTCTTGGGTCTTTGAACATCAGGATTCAAAGTAACATTTTCATAAGCATTTTCAACAACTTTTTGATTAATCTTTTTCTGATTGTTCAAAATAGTTTCCTTTTTCTCATTAACTCTTGAAGTTGAGGCTCCTGGAGTACCATTGGGTGTCCAAGATTGTTCAGACCTTTTCAAGATACGAATCTGAGACTTTGGGTTCTCAGTCGGTTTTTGAACATTGTTAGCAAATGTAACTTTCTTGGTTACCTGATCTGATTTAACAGACTTAGGTCCAACATTAGATTTGACAATCGGTTTTGGTGGAACCTTTTGCCTATCAATTGTTGCGTTCACCACAGGCTTCCTCCATGATTGTTCCATAGCAATCCGATTCCTTCGATCATATTGCATTGGTCGAGTGTTCCTCATTTGGTGAAAATTGTTTTGATTATAAAACGGTTGTGGTTGCTGAGGAACAACTCTCCTATGTGGTGGAACATAATGATCAATCGGTTTTCGCATGAAATTCCTCACTTCAACCTCGTGCCTCTTATGCCTTACATATGGGCACTGAGCAAGTAAATGCCCACGTTCCCCACACTTAAAGCACGCACGGTACTCTTCAAAAACATTCGGAGCATTTGGTTGAGCAAATGATCTAACAGGGTATTGATCATTGTACTGTTGCTTCCTTAAACTCTCAGGGAGTGGCCCTTTTGAGTAAGTAGGCTCATTAAAACCATTAGCTCTGTTTTTGGGTCGAACAAACTCTGTGACATGGACCTTTGGTTCTTGAGGAACATCCAAATACAATTTCTTTAATAAAGCTGGTGGAATCTCATTTGTTCTCTCATGTTTTGGGAACCAAATAGTACTTTCTTACCAAATTTTGTCAATTTTAGCATAGTTAACATCTTTTATTGGAAAGTCCTCGTCAGAAATGATTTTATCGGATCCTTCCATCCGATAGAACACTTTGACAGGTTTGTCACATTGTTCATTCTTAACACTCTTTTCAAGATCTTTCTTAAACACATTTTTCTCAAGATCTTTCTTCACAACATTCTTTTCAGACTTATTCACACGATGAACATTTTTCATCGGAATCACAATCTGAGATGATGAAACTGATTCATTTGTAATGATGTGATTTTCTTTTGGAATTTCACATACATTCACATTTTGAACACAATCAGTATCATCACTCTCTGAGTCTGAATCTACACTCTCAGCAGTAACACCCTCATCATTGATACCCAAAATCGGTCTAACATCGGAATGTGGATCACCAATACTTGAAGTATTAGATTCATTTTCCGATGCTGAATCAGATTTTACCGAACTCTCCGGTGTCACTTGGTGACAATTATGGTTTTCAAAGAGAACCGGAGATGGTACAGACCGATAATTGGTAGTGTTATCATCAATGATGTGGTCTACCACATAAGCAATATGCTTATAGCTTTCCAGCTTTTTGTTTACTTTTTCAGCAAAGCATTTGATGGCGGCCATTTCCAACTTGGTATTTTCAATTTCATTGATATAGTTGTTAATTGCCAATTGTTTTAAAGACAAAGTATTTTTCAAGTCGGAAATGTCCTTTTTGTAACCATCTAATACTTTGTTAAAAGTATTCAACTCTTTGCGAGTAGATTGACTGTTCATGATAGCACTATCACGTTGAACACGGAGTTGTTTATTCTCCTCAGTCAATCTATCACATGTACCACAATATTTATCACTTGTAACATCAGTGCTACACTCAGAACTTACAGGTTTTGGCGGATCAGTCATGGCCATCAATGCGAAATGAGCTTCTTTTCCTGCAAAGAATCTGGAATAATCAATCTTTGTGAAAGCATCATCTGCAATGCACGACTTCCTTGTCATCAGAAAATCCGCTTCTGCTAGCAACTGATCGATATCTTCATCTAGAGAATTAACACTTGCTTCCTATCCGATTCACTGTCTGAATCAGAATAAACCGATTCACACTCCTCAGGAACATCAGAAACAGTATCAATCACAACTCCAGAATTTGTCTCTTTAGTCTCAACCTCAACATTAACCTCAGCATTAACCTTAACAGGTTCAGTCTCCACATCCATCTCAGTCTCAGACTCATCACTTTCAACCTCAGTTCCTACCTTCTCATCCATCATCACTGAATCTTCAATATCAACCTGATATGCAACACAAGCCACATTTCCACCAGTAGTAATTTCTTCAACACCTATCTACATACTCGACCAGTCAAATCTCTCATCTTGTTGAGTCACCAATGCTTGATTCTGATTGGCATTCTGGTGTGTCTCATTTGGTGTAGTAATTGGGATGACTGTTCGGTTTGAATTGTTAGGTGGTTGGATTTGTGTCTGGTTTGGTGTGTTTGGTTGTCTGTTTTGGTTGTTATTAAAGTTGTTTTGACGGTTGTTGTTGTTTTGGTAAGAAACTTGGTTTTGGTTTTGTTGTTGACGATTCTGATAGCTGCCATTGAATGGGTTCCTATTGCCTTGTTTTGGTGGCTGGGTGCATTCTCTTTTAAAGTGACCTTTCCCTCCACAGTTAAAACAAGTCACTTTCTCCTTATTGAACCCGTAGGTTGTGTTAGGAGAAGTTCCCAAATCAGTTCTACCTGTCTTCTCGATAAATTCTGTTGCTCTTCTCATAATGCTCGCAAAGGTCCATTGGATATCAATGAGTTCCATCTCTTCCTTGTCAATCTGTGCGTAGTCTTCATTGGTTAAGTTGTTATTCCCAATTTGACTAGCAACTAGTCCATTGTAGGATGAGACCATTGCAGAGACTAATGCAATGTGTTGCTGAGCAACTTCAACTATCACATTACCCAAGTTAGATGTCTCCAAAACCACCGTTTGTTGATTAGGTTGGTTCATTGGTTGTTGTTGAGATTGGCTAGCAGTGTAGAAAGCTGCTTGTTGCATTGGGGAAAATGGTGGAATGTATGAATTGTTATATTGTTGTTGTGGTGATGGTTGTGAAAAGGATGATGTTTGTTGATGGTAGTTGATGGAAGGTGATTCCATAACATTGGATATACATGCAACATGTGGTGCCACTAGCCCTCCTGAGCTTGATGTACTAGCTGGAACTGGAGATCCTCCAAAGTATAAGTTGGGATTCTGAGGAATCTGTGCTCTTCTAGCTTTCCTCTTCTCTTCCAATTCTTTGTTTTCCAGCTTCTCTATGAACTCTTGAATAGACCAGTATTGATAAGCATCCTTCTCCTTCAGAACCTCCACTGCTGATCCCAGTTTGGTGGTAATGCATCTGCAAACTTGTCCACCTGCTTTGCCATAGGAATCTGTATACCATAGCTAGACAATTCAGATAACAAATGATTATATCTAGGAGTTAGTTCTTTCAAAGTTTCATTTCCAATATAAGAAAAGTTCTCAAACTCCTTTCTCAGTTCTTCCATCCTTAGACCTCTAGTCTTCTCATTTCCATCATGCCTTCTTTTAAGAGCTACCCACAATTCCTTAGACGTTGTACAAGTCCCAAACTGATGCAAAAGATCATTTGTGATTGCCTGTGTCAATTGGGAAAACGCCTTCTTCTCCACAGCAAACTTCTTTTTCTCATCCTCAGCCATGCTCTCCAACGGCACTGGTTCACCTGTGTTCTCCAAAACTGGTGGTGTGTAACCTTTAGCAATCAAGTTCCAAGCTTCAGCACCCTCCACTCCCATGCCTTCCAAATGTATCTTGAACTTCTTCTGCCACTGATTGTATTCTTGAATTTCCATAAGCTTCGGTGGCCGATTCCCGCTACCTGAAGACAAATCATTAATCAGTGTGGAAATAGCATTTGTAGCTTGAGTGTTTACCACCGCTGCTGCTACTCCCCAGTAGTCAGATTGTGGTGCTGGAGGTGCACTTTGAGTCATGTAGTTAACCGGCTGCGAAGACTGTGTGCTCGTCTTCTGTGCTGCTACCGTCCATGGGTCCATCACCTGCTGTTGTGGTTGTGTAGTTGCTGGTGTCGGAGTAGTTGGAAAATTCCACATGATCACGAACTTCGAAAAATTCAACACTTAGAAAATTTTCCAAAAACTAGCTCTAGGTTCGCCCAAACTGTTTCAGGTTCGTCCCTTTCTGCTTCAGGTTCGCCCAAACAGTGATTCCCAAATGTAAAATCTCACCAGAAAGTAAAAAACACACTAACACTTTTCACGTTCGCCCAAAATAATCTAGGTTCGCCCGTTTATGTTCCAGGTTCGCCCGCACGATCTCCCGAATGTGAAAAATGTGACCCGAATGTGAAAAATTCAACAGAAAAATTCTAGGTTCGCCCAAAAACTCCTAGGTTCGCCCAAAAATACACTCAGGTTCGCCCAAAATTTACACCTTCGACCACACTTGTCCAGGTTCGCCCATTTTCTGTTTTGAAAAACGGTTACACTTTGAAAAACGGTTATTTTGATCTCTGATTTTCAAAAGTTTGTGAATTTGAATAATCTTGATTAGGTTTTGCTTCGGAGATGATTTGGAACAAGTTTAATTCTTGGAATTTTGAATTTTAACCACAAAATCAACTCTAATTCTTTCAAAAACACTCAAAAACCATTTTTATGCAAAAACAGATGTGAATTGATCAAAATAATGTCCAAATCAGCTCTGAGTTTATCAATTTGTTGTTGTATGATCCTCTATGCTCTGATACCACTTTGTAGACTTTGTAGAGGATGTAATTTGACACGAAAACAGGATTATATGATCATACAAGTTACAAAACCAGGTGCGGAAACCCTAGCTTTGAACAAACTGATGTAAACTCAAATCAAAACACAATCAAAGTCATTTTCAATCATGTTCATAGATTAACTTGCTTATAAAGTTGATTACAATGTCTATTCAGTTAATCTAAATCACACACACACTATCTCAAACCTCTCTGGAACAACACCTGAAAACACACACACCTAATGACTCTCTTAATCTTACAAAATCACAAAATCTATATATAGGCACTGCACATTCGCCCCTTTCAACTGGTCGAATGTGAGTGTTTTCCACATTCGCCCATTTCCATGGTCGAATGTGTCTTCCTTGTGTAGTCCAGTTCCAGATTCGTCCACTTTATATCTACCTTCGCCGACTAAGTAATCACCTTCGCCCACTTCTTCTTCATTCGCCCAATCCAGCCTACTAAACACATGTTAACTATCCAATCACTAGTCGCAAAACGCATCTACAGTCTTGAATTCACCATATGAAGAATATAGTTAATAATTATAATTTCACTAAATTATAATTAAATCTACATTCACCTTTCAATTTTCCAACAATCCCCCACATGAATGGAGATTGATCAAAACACAGAAAATTTCCAACAAACTCCCACATGAATTGGAGTCATTCTCAGAAGCAACCTCATTCCGATTAAAATTCAACAGTTGAGTTTTGCATACGATACGTAGGTGTGACCCTTTGAACCTTCTATCATGAAATGCACTTAGCCCATTGGCTCTGAGTAGACAGCGATGTCATTGAACTCGTCTGCCGTTTCTGTATACGGCAATACGCTTCACACAAGACTCTCCCTAACAACATCAAGTCCTCATAGTTATGTCTGTTATGGTCATGGACACGTGCCTGGTTACGTGAGAGCTCTTAAGTATTGTGCCCATACAATGCTCTTCGAAGCGACCCCACTTCTCTCTCACATAGGTGATTCACTAGGAATGGTTACCTGAGTCGAATCATTAAAAGCCATAGGCTTAGCCTATAAACTAGTCACTTTTAGGAATAGACTAGGAAGCTTACCAAATTCCTATGGCAAACTCCCTTTTTTCAAAGCGTGGGATCTATGACAACTCTTCCTTACAGTGACCTCACCTGTTCATACAATTAGGTTGTCCTATTGAACTCAGATCTTGGGATCTCCAGTCAGCTGAGTTAGGTTTCCTTCGCATGAACTCAGTTTTTCAAGGGCTTTAGTCCCATTCTCGTGGATGACTTCTTAACTAACTCTCTGCTTAAGCCTTTTTGTTAGCGGATCCATGATGTTATCCTTTGACTTCACATAGTCAACAAAGATAACTCCTATAGAGATTAGTTGTCGTACCGTATTATGCCTACGTCTTATATGCATGTTCTTAATGTTATATAGTGTGATATAAGCCTTGCCAATTGCCGATTGGCTATCACAATGTATACATTTGGCCGATGCTAGCTTCGGCCACCTAGGTATATCCTTAACAAATTGACGTAGCCATTCTGCCTATTCATCCTCTTTATCTAAAGAGATGAATTCTGATTCCATCGTGGATCTAGTAATATACGTTTACTTAGATGATTTCCACGTTATCGCAACACCTCCAAGTGTGAATACATATCCACTTGTTGCCCTGGAATAATTCGTGTCAGCTATCTAATTCGCATCACAGTAACATTTAATAACCGCTGGATATCTATTATATTGCAGCTCGTAGTCTTGTATGTATCTTAAGTACCGAAGCACCCGTATCACGCAAATCCCATGACATGAACTTTGGTTGCCCGTGTATCTACTTAGCCTGCTGCTAAGTCTGGTCTGGTACAACTCATCAAATACATCAAGCTGCCAATAATTCTTGAGTACTCTAATTGGTTAATAGGCTCACCTCGATTCTTAACTAGATGTTGACTCGTGTCAATGAGAGTTCTAGCCACTTTAGAGTCATTTCCATTGAACTTCTCAAGAATATTGTCGAAATAATAGGACTGACTTATAACAAGTCCATTCTGGGTTCGTGTGATTTGTACTTCCAAAAATCACATTCGTTAATCCCATATCTATCATGTCAAATCTTCCATTTTCAATTGAAAGTCGCCTCCACATTTAAGTGTTATTGGATAATTACCAAATGGGGCGATGAAAGTTTCTTCCTATCGTATTTAAGACAACTTCTTAGATACCGTTTTTACATCCCTACGGGTTATTTCGTAAATGGTTCTTCCCCTCACATTTCTTGCATTTTGATTAAGTTTGAGTAATATCACTCAAAATGACATTAGACACCCGTGATAAGATAGCAACTATCTATATCTTTTGGTTATTGAGGTCATCCCATTATATTACTCTACTCAGATTTCTTACACGAGCTCTTTCTAAGCTATATGAGTTATCCTCATATTAAACCAAATAGAATCATAACCAATGAACTATATACTCGGTCCTCTCGAGTCATCCTTTTTAATGAATTATAAATTTGTTTTTACAAAATTCATTCTCATGTCGTCACATGTGTTTGAATGTTCAAAGTTAAGTTATTCTCCGTGGAGCATCTAAATTAACAAGTATTAGTCTAGCATGCTTTAGACTACAAATACTTAGCTTGTGAACACAAGATGCCTTATTCTGATTCTTCACAGCCTTAAGAGATAACGCACTATCTCTTCCTAACATTCACGTCTTACTTTAGACACAAAATGATTTTTTATTTTACCATTTCAAAACCTTGATTTTAAGAATGTTTCAAACCATAGTTAATTCCATCCATTAGGATCAAAACTCGTTTGCCTTTAATCTACAAGGCTTCACCATTGGCTCTTTAGGACTTAAACATAGGTCATAATATAAGTCACTTTGATGATCATATTCATCATCAACAAGATGAACCATATAACATCACTATATCTTTAGATAGAGTTAATTAGATTGACATTCAACGACATGGCATTCACATATGCCTAAGTGATATATATACATTTTGTTGAAACCATTTATTGGGAGACTCTCCCAAAATATATTACAAATCCTCCACATAGTTCAGCCAACATTGATGGTTTGTAGAGAATCTACACGTCCATCACTAATATAAGTCTTATATAATAAATCTTGCGAAATTTATCAAAGAATTATGAATAAAAACATATATTTCTATCATATGTTATTGTCATCGAAAACACGGTTATGCATTTCTATGTAAATGTTCTCAACATTAGATGACATATCTTGTTTTCGTGTATTTAACCTCAATACACTTGCCACGTTGGTCATGATTGTCTCATGATGTGGTTGTACATTTGATGTATGATTGATGACTAATCACATAATTCATACTTACAATTCGCTCGTTGTGATTATGCAAATCGCTTCTTACATATATCGCATATGTCCTTATTAAATTCGTCATAAAAAAAATATCGTCTTTCATTTCCATTGTTTTATATTTATCGTTTATTATATTTTAATCCACTTGATAATTTAATATATATATATATATATATATATATATATATATATATATATATATATATATATATATATAGGGTGAAAACCCTATATTAGGGTGAAAACCGTGGAAACTCTAACTTCCTGAGCTTTTTAGGGTCTGAAAATTTTAGGGCATGTAATATACCTAATTCTAAGCATTTTGAGCTAAAAAAATGAAAAAAGCACCGAGCGGTTTTTTTTTTAAAAAACAAAATAAAGTTTTCGGGTAACACATGTTACACGAAAATAACACATGTTATTTTCCACTAACATGTGTTGCCAGAAAACGGTTTTTTTTTTTAAAACCGCTTGGCGCTTTTTTGATTTTTTTGGCTCAAAGTGCTTAGAATTATGTATATTACATGCCCTAAAATTTTCAGGCTCTATAAAGTTTGGGAAGTTAGAGTTTCCACGGTTTTCACCCTAATATAGGGTTTTCTATAGATACTTACACTATATATATATATATATATATATATATATATATATATATATATATATATATATATATATACATACATATATAGGGGAAGGTTCAATTGAGAACTCATAGTTAGGGAGAGAACCCGAGAACTCTATATTACACATATGTAATATATCATATGTTGTATATTACACTTGTGTAATATATTACTATTGCATATGTTGCACATGTGCAATATATCATATGTTACACATGTGTAATATATATTACACATATGTAATACACTCAATATATCATATATTGCACATATGTAATATATCGTATGTCACACATGTGTAATATATATTACACATGTGCAATATATGATATATTGCACATGTGTAATATATATTACACCTGTGCAATATGTCATATATTACACATGTGTAATATATATTCCACATGTGTAACATATGATATATTACACATGTGCAATATATATTACACATGTGTAACGTATGATATATTACACATGTGCAATATATATTACACATATGCAATATATGATATATTGCACATATGTAATATAAAGTTCTCGAGTTCTCTCAATAAAATGAGTTTTCTATTGAACCATCCCCTACATATATATATATATATATATATATATATATATATATAGGTAGAGGATCCTGTAGGAAAATTGGTTTGTGTGAGAAGTGTAGGAAGGATTAAGAATTGACATGTAACCATCATGTTTTTTATTTTGGAATGATGTTTTGGGTTGTTTTGGCTTGAAAAACACTTAACACAACAATATACAAAAATTTAAAACACAATCCAATGTATTATAGTCATTAAATTTAAACTACAGATAAAACACCATAGTAATCACTTAAAACACTCTGCTAAAGTGTTATTGACATAGTGTTTTAAGTTTTAAGCCTAAAATACATTGTTTTCGGTTATTAATTGTTATGTTTGTTGTTTTTCTAAGCAAAACAATCCAAAACGTCATGAATACGTACAAAAAAATGATGCATATATATCAATTTTTAATCCTTCCTACACTTCTTACACAAACCAATTTTCCTACAGGAACCCTACCCTATATATATATATATATATAGGGTTAAGATCCTGTACAAATGGTGTTTTTGTGAGAAGTGTAAGAAGCAATGAAAACTTGACAAGTGGCAATATTAATTATCTTGCAACAAGGGTAGATTAGTCGAAATTTGTTCATTTAATTATTTTAAGAAATTGACATGCATTTAATTACATTTTCATTATTTATGGAAGATTATCTATCCTATTCAATACATTGTGTCATACGTGTGAAATCATGTTCGTTATTCTTAAAACACCAAAAAAATGTAAAACACACTAGCGTACAACCTATGCGTATAAAACACAACATCCCAACCAATCAAAAATCGAAGAACCTATAAACAACCCCGAATATTACAAACATAGAACATATCACAAATAGGGAACAAATAAAACACCATGTTATAAACCTGACTAATACACAAAAAATATAAAACACAAAAGAATGCTGATAAAACACAACATACAATAGATTTATAGTATAACATATAAGTACAAAAAAAACATTATAAAACACTATGAAAAGGTAAAAAAAAACTACCAACGAAGTTGCATGCGCAAGTTTAACCAAGAAGAAATAAAGCATGGTTTGTTTATTTATACATTTGTATATTTTTCTTTCCCTTAAAAACCTATTTTTCTCGTCTGAAGCATTTGATAAAAAATTAAGAACAAAAGAAATTAAGAAACAGCGAGAGATAGAGAGAGAAAAAAGATTTTAGGAGTAGATAGAATTGTTTCTATCTTTAAAACATACAAAATAACTATTATAAACATACAAAAGTACTTTAATACCCCCACTAGCACTAATTAATCAATTAACTTTATAACCTTAATTAACTTTTTCCTATCAACCAATCTCAACCATTCATCTTTAGATCTAAGGGCTATAAACACTTCTTACCCTTCTCACAAAAAATTTCATTCGTACAGGAACCTAAACCTATGTATATATATATATATATATATATATATAAACGATAATCCAATATATATACAATATATTACAAATATATTTTAAACGGATTCATATAAAGATATATAAACATCAAATCTCAAAGTGTTATTCTCTTCAACACTTTATCGTTCGACTGAATAATCGCAATTGTATTGTCTTGTGGCATATTTCGAGGTACCCCCTCAATACATTGTTCAAAACAACAAACTTGTATATAATTAACTACTCACAAGTAGTCGAACAAGTAAATATGTCCAAAACAACATCAAGTTGTTTTACACTAAATAGTCTATATAGACTATTATATGGTTCAAGACATCATACTTCTCATACAAGTATCAAACCATATATAATTTGCAAAAGACATGTTTTATTCCTTTAAAACATTTATCCTTTTGCAAGTGTTTTTTTTTAAATAAACTATACATATTTATGTTTTGATTACAAATCAATACCATAAACTCTAATATAATTTTATTATTTAAAACATTTCTAACTCACTTGTTAGAAGAAAATTGATTATAAACCAACTTAACTAGTTTATCATAGCTAATCTAATTCTAACCCATTAGTTAGAAAATAAACGATTCAAATCGCTAAAGTATATGGTGTTCATGATTAACTGTCACACCCTCAAAATCCACTTGCGGAGTTTTACCGCGAGGCGCATGACAAACCAGGATCCAAGTCAATGATCACAATAAACAATACTAAGTGAATTTCAAAAACATAGTTTAAAAATCCCAAACATCAGCGGAAGCTAAATATCGTTACATAACCAAAATAAAACCAAATGTTCAATGTTCAAAGACCATGCAACTCTAACTAGACGCCGTGCAGACGCGTGCGCCCTAGTTCCACTTTGCTACCTTAGCGATCTGAGAAAACATGTAAGAGTTTACGTCAGCACAAAAATGCTGGTGAGTTTACAGGTTTGTAATCAAAGTTCCAAGTTCAACCTGTCCATACTATAACAATTGTAAACCAAGTACGCTAGCTAGGCGCATGTTCCATTACTACTACGATTGGAAAACCATTACTAACTCGCAAACCAGATGTTGTGCCCGAATAGTAAACCTGTTCCTGTTTGAGACAATATGCACCCGCCCGGCGCTCCATGCCGACGGGTGGGGTTGGTCACTCCCAATAGCGCTATTCACATTTCCCCGTTGTGCAAACCAGCACATTCATGGTTCCCCCCGGGACTTCCAAAGATCGTATAGTAAACCGTTTGAAAACCCATAGTATGACAGTTGTTACCAAATAGTTGTTTAACACATGTTTTCTCCCCCAAAAATGAAAACCAAGTAAAGTGGGGCCGTAAACTCACCTTAGGTTGCGTTACTTCAGATAAAAGAATAAGTCAACAAGCTATGCTAGCCCCGTAAAGCGGCGACCTAACATATGACAGTTACAAGTACTTAGACTAATAACCCGTAGGTTAGTTAGTCCCTAGATGTCCAGACCATAACCAAGTTTGTTTGACAACACGTTTACTGTTAACATGACCCAACGTACAAGACTCGACATCCCATTGGTGACCCGAGACTTCCCGTGTTACACTAGTATTCACAAACACATAATCATGCAGTCACACTTAACATACGTTAAAGTCCAACAAGTTCTAGCACATAGTTCAATTAACACATTATTGACCCGAACACATGTTACCGAGTTATTAGACATGTTACGGGGTTCCTAGCATGTTCCTAGGTGTCAAAACGGATCTCGGAATGCTAAAATATACTTACAGCAGCAGTACAGGCGATTAGGAAAAGTCAACTAGCAATTACGTTGGTCAACAGGCAATTAGGAATGCTAATCGCCTATACAGTAGGCGATTAGGGTCATGTGGTATGCTAATTTTTGAGTTTGCAGGCGATTAGGGTCATGTGACATGCATTTCAGAACTTATCAGGCGATTAGGGTCATGCAGCATGCAAAAACACACCTTACCAGGCGATTAGCATGCTAATCGCCTACAGGGTAGGCGATTAGCCCCTTCTGGTAGGCGATTAGCCTGCTAATCGCGTATCCCTTAGGCGATTAGCCTTGCTAATCGCTACCTGCAGGTCTGTTCCGGTTTTTCGCGCATTTAACACTCCAAATCAAACCTAGAACGTGTGTTAACCTCCAATATCAATCAAACAAGTATCCTAAACATGTTTACATCAAAATGCATCGTTTAACCTTGTTCTAGCAGTCCTGGATGCAACCACGTTTCTAAAACATAACACAAGTATCATGTAATCATCACATCAACATGCATAAACATAACCTAATGAACAATCAATCAGATTACCATACCAAACCATCATTATAAATCAGTAACTACCCTAACATCATGTTAATAATCCTTCTTGAATCATAAAAATCCTATCTTTTAATTAAAACCTACACATACAACATGCATAGCATCTACAATCCACACAATAATGATTATTAACGATTTACAGAAGACACAAGTGTTTATGAACAGGTCTGGACCATTAGGGATTCAATAAAAACGTTAGAAAAGATTGCATGGATGAAAACCACACCTTAAGATTATGATTGATTGATGAAATAGGCTTGAAATCAAGTTGTTTGATCCAAAATCGTGTTCCAGAGGTTGTGTGGGTGTTGGGACGAGTTGTGGGGCAACTAGGGTTGATGTTATGATGTTTAGGAGATTAAATATTGTATTTATAGTCGTTTTTAGTCGTAACCCACGTTGCAGGCGATTAGGCTCCAGTTGCAGGCGATTAGGGTTGCTAATCGCCACCCCCTTAGGCGATTAGCCCCCTAATCGCCACCTTGGGTGAGCTACTCGCCACCTGGGGAGAGCTAATCGCCACCCTGTAGGTGATTAGCTCACCCTAATCGCCTACAGGGTATGGTTCCAAGTATTTTGCGCGTTAAATCCCGTTTTAACATATGTTAACACATTTTCACATACCGACAAGTCACATAATGATTATAAACACATAACACTTGCAAATAAACACATTCACACTCGTTCACCAATCCCCGGGACTCGAGACTTGCATGTTCCCTATGCTTTGACGATTCTCCGAATCGTCACCCCTTGTACACTTGGTTAATGACTGACATCTAACGATCCTCTAGGCCAACATCTAATGATTCCCTAGACTCACATAACAGTTCCCGAACCATAACCCGACTCAACTAACCCAGTTAAGTACAGAATACGCGTGACTCGCTAAGGTAGACTTTAATCTAGACGACGTTGTTAACCTGAATTTGCCGGGTGTCACATCATCCCCACGTTAAAAGAATTTTCGTCCCGAAAATTATACAAGTACCAAGAGTATGAACAAAAGAAACAGACAAAAGATAGAAACCAAGAGAGAGAATTACCCGAGTTGTCACATCATCCCCACGTTAAAAGGAATCTCGCCCCGAGATTCATTCCGTTGCAGTGGTAACATGTCTCGATTCGAATGCCTCTTTAGGAAAGAGATGAGGATACTTAGACTTCATCTGATCCTCGCGTTCCCAAGTGTATTCCGGTCCCCGGTTCGAGTTCCATCGAACCTTAACAATGTGGATCTTACTGTGACGTAGACTGCGAATCTTGTAATCAAGGATCTCGACAGGTTCCTCCACTATCCGAAGACGATCATCAACCTTGATCTCTTCTAGTGGAACAATGAGAGATTCGTCAGTCAGACACTTCTTCAGGTTAGACACGTGGAAGACGTTATGTACGTTACCGAGCTCCGTCGGTAAATCAAGTCGATATGCCACCGGTCCGATCCGTTCTAGGATCGTAAATGGACCGACATACCGTGGGTTAAGTTTGCCACGCTTCCCAAAGCGTATGACGCCCTTCCATGGTGAAACCTTTAGAAGTACTTTGTCACCAACTTGAAACTCCAATGCTTTACGGCGATGGTCAGCATAGCTCTTCTGTCGATCCCGTGCCGCTGCCAATCGGTTACGAATCTGTACGATTTTCTCAGAAGTTTCGTACACTAGCTCAGGCCCAGTGAGTTGACTCTCACCCACTTCAGCCCAACAAAGAGGAGACCGGCATTTCCGCCCGTATAATGCCTCGAACGGAGCTGCCTTGATGCTCGTGTGGTAACTGTTGTTGTAAGAGAATTCTACTAACGGTAAGTGAGCTTCCCAACCTTTGCCAAAATCAATCACACATGCCCGCAGCATGTCTTCTAGAGTTTGAATTGTACGCTCACTCTGACCGTCAGTTTGTGGATGGTAAGCTGTACTCATGTCTAACTGGGTACCCAAAGCCTTATGCAAAGACTTCCAGAAATGCGAAGTAAAATGAGAATCACGATCCGAGATAATAGAAACTGGTACCCCATGCTTAGAGACAACTTCTTTCAGATATAAACGAGCCAACCGATCCATGGTGTCGGTCTCCTTAATAGCAAGGAAATGGGCTGATTTCGTCAAACGATCGACAATCACCCATATCTTATCATTCCCACTCGGTGACTTAGGTAGTTGTGTGACAAAGTCCATCGTAATTCGTTCCCATTTCCACTCTGGAATTTCAGGTTGTTGTAATAGACCCGACGGTTTCTGGTATTCCACCTTGACCTTAGCACAGGTCAAGCACTTACTCACGTATGAGGCTATATCCGCCCTCATGTTTGGCCACCAGTACAGTAGTTTTAGATCCTGGTACATCTTGTCTGAACCAGGATGAATGGAATATCGAGACTTGTGAGCTTCATCAAGAACCAGCTCCCGAAGTCCCCCGAATAAAGGAACCCAGACGCGTTCCGCGAAGTAGCGCAGACCATCAGGCCTTTGCTCGAGGTGCTTGTCGGCACCGTGCATAGTTTCAGCCTTAAGGTTTTCCTCCTTCAAGGCTTCTAACTGAGCAGAACGGAGTTGATCAGGCAGAGAGGAATGGATCGTGAGTTGCAACGCCCGAACGCGACGAGGGTTTGTCGATTCCTTCCTGCTCAAGGCGTCTGCCACAACATTCGCCTTGCCAGGATGGTACTTAATGGCACAGTCATAGTCGTTCAGGAGTTCAACCCAGCGGCGCTGTCGTATGTTCAGGTGTTGTTGGTCAAAAATGTGCTGGAGACTCTTGTGATCGGTGTAGATGGTGCATTTGGTACCGTACAAGTAATGCCTCCAAATTTTCAACGCGAACACCACCGCACCCAATTCCAAGTCATGGGTAGTGTAGTTCCTCTCGTGCACCTTGAGTTGACGAGAAGCATATGCAATCACTTTCTCGCGTTGCATTAACACGCAACCGAGACCATGAATAGAAGCATCACAGTAAACAACGAAATCATCAGTGCCTTCAGGCAAGGACAAAATAGGAGCAGAACAAAGCTTAGTCTTCAGTTTTTGGAATGCTGACTCCTGTGGTTCACCCCAGTCGAATTTTCTATCCTTCTGAGTAAGAGTGGTGAGGGGTTGAGCGATCTCCGAGAACCCCTTTATGAAACGACGATAATAGCCCGCAAGGCCTAGGAATTGCCGCACCTCAGTTGGCGTCTTCGGTGCTTCCCAGTCCATAATCGCTTCGATCTTAGCTGGATCGACATGGATTCCCAGTTCATTGACTACATGCCCTAGGAATTGGACTTCGCGTAACCAAAAATCGCACTTCGAGAACTTAGCATAAAGTTGTTCCCGTCGCAAAAGTTCCAAAACCAACCGCAGGTGTTCCTCGTGTTCGGTCTCGTTCTTGGAATAGATCAGAATGTCATCAATAAACACGATGACGAATTTGTCAAGGTACGGTTTACAAACTCGGTTCATCAAATCCATGAAAACCGCCGCCGGTGCGTTAGTGAGACCAAAAGGCATGACCAAGAACTCGAAATGGCCATAACGTGTACGAAAGGCAGTCTTAGCAACATCAGCTTCCCTTACGCGCAACTGGTGATAACCGGACCTTAGATCAATCTTGGAATAGTAGCTAGAACCCTGGAGTTGGTCAAATAGGTCATCAATACGAGGAAGAGGATAACGATTCTTGATAGTCACCTTGTTCAACTCTCTATAATCCACGCACAGTCGAAAACTGCCATCCTTCTTCTTAACAAACAAAATCGGGGCTCCCCAAGGGGAAGAACTAGGTCTGATGAAACCCTTATCCAAGAGTTCCTGTAACTGGTTAGACAATTCTTGCATCTCAGGAGGTGCAAGACGGTAGGGGGCCCGAGCAATAGGAGCAGCGCCAGGTACAAGATCAATACCGAACTCAACCTGACGATGGGGAGGAAGACCAGATAAATCATCAGGAAAGACATCAGAAAACTCACGTACAACCGGGATATCGTCGATCTTCTTCTCGCTGGAAGTGGAAACAGATAAAAGTGCCAGAACAGCCGAATAACCCTTCCGAAGATACTCAAGGGTTTTCATGCTAGAGATGAGACTTAGCGGAGCACCGCTCTTGTCCCCGTATACAGAAAGAAATTCTCCATCAGGGAGAGGAATCCGGATAACCTTGTCGTAACAAACAATCTCAACGCGATACAGAGACAACCAATCCATGCCTATAACCACGTCAAAACTACCCAAAGGTACCGGCATAAGGTCGATAGGAAAAGACAGACCCGACAACTCTATGCGACACTCCCGAAGAATGCAAGTAGCTTCTATCTTCTTACCGTCCGCCAATTCTATAATATATTTAGCCTCTAGAGGTACAGGTACTACGTCTAGCAAACGACTAACTTCCACAGATATGAAACTCTTATCGGCACCAGAATCAAATAAAACACTAACAGAGCGATCGTTGAGAAGAAACGTACCAGTGACTGTGTCAGGGTCCTGTCTTGCCTCTGCAGTCCCAATAACGAAGGCACGTGCGTTCCTGTTTCCGCCCCCGTTGTTACCATTTCCATTCCCATTACCATTCCCGTTCCCTCCCTGTTTCAGCTTTGGACACTCCTTCTTGTAATGCCCAGTTTCCCCACAGTGAAAACATCCCTGTTTGCCCGCAGTCCCCTGAGTAGCAGAAGTCGGAGTAGTAGTTGGGGCCTGAGTCGATGGAAGAGTCACCCTACAGTCTTTGGCAAAATGCCCCAACTTCTGACAGCGATGGCAACGATTATTGTCACAACCCCCATGATGATGGCGTCCACACTTATTGCATTTTGGTAACTTTCCCGCATAACCACCACTTGGCTTAGAACCCGATGAAGACGAACCCCCACTATCAAACCTTTTCCCCTGTTGAGTTGGTGCTGGTGTAGAACTCTTCATCTCATTTTCCCACTTTCGCTTGTTGCTCTCCGGAGCCTTAGCAGTTGAACCTTTGGCAGGCAAGATACCCTCACTCACCTTCAGGTTAGTCATCCTATGAGCAGATCGGACCACATCTGGGTAGGTAGGAAGATTCCCCGCAGCTACCAACCCTGCGATTTCTGGCACAAGACCCGAGATATAATGTTCAATCCTTCTATATTCCGGCACATGTAGATCAGGACAAAGTACGGCCAATTCGTTCCGCCTCACAGTATACTTCTCAATTTCCGACCCAGACATTTTGAGGTTCCACACCTCGTGTTCCAGCTTTTGAATCTCCTCCCTGGGACAGTACTCCCGCTTCAGCAGTTGCACAAAGTTCTCCCAAGGCATAGCATAAGCCTCCCCTATACCCATAGTCTGGGTGATATCGTTCCACCAGGTCAACGCAACATCCTGGAGTAACCCAGCAGAATACTTGACTCGATCCTCCGGGAGACAGTTACACATTAGGAAAACAGACTCCACTTTTTCCAACCACCTGAGTAAACCTACAGCACCCTCAGTACCCGAAAACTCATGGGGCTTGCAGTCCCGAAACATTTTGTAGGTGCACATGGGTGGTGGTGGTGGATTAACATGACCACCTGTAAAGAAACACGTAAGAAAACCACGGGAAATGTAAACAAAGTTCACCGATGAGATAGAAGTGGCTAGATCAACTTACCGCCATTGTGCCCTAGCTGGAAGGCAGCCTGCAGCAAGTTATTCAAGTCCTCCTGCATGAGGTTCACACCCCCACGACCACCATTACCACGCCCACCAGCGCGGCCACCTCCATGTCCTCCTCGTGCTCCAGACATGATTCTGGCAAAAAGGACGAGAAAATTTAGTTTCACAGCCAATGATAACCACTAGCGTTCACAAGATCAAAGCTAGATCCAACCCAGGACTATCCATTCGAACCCAGAGCTCACTAGGGTTTTCATGCATTTCGGTTTATGATTTTGTGTGCACCCAAAATGATAAACCGCTCTACATGGTCCTCCAAGTGTTCTCCTAGTTCGAAGTTCAAATCACCGGACATAGACTCTTAGCCATACACCGTAATACTACGGTAGTTCATGACAAGGGTTTCGATTGGGGTAGAAAAGGGAGATGTCCGAGCCTTGGACCAATCTCAAGAGTATACAGTTAACCCCAATGTACCGCACTGTCTAGTAAGCAAGTAACCCAGTAAGAGAGAATGGATGATGTAACACAGAAGGGTAAGATGATTTAGAGACACCCCGACAAGTCTATAAGTAACCCAGTATAAAGTTTAGTACCATGTGATCATCTAGTGTGTGCGACTCAGTTATAGACTAGACTCTACATGCAGTCCTAGTTCAATATAACCATTGGCTCTGATACCAATCTGTCACACCCTCAAAATCCACTTGCGGAGTTTTACCGCGAGGCGCATGACAAACCAGGATCCAAGTCAATGATCACAATAAACAATACTAAGTGAATTTCAAAAACATAGTTTAAAAATCCCAAACATCAGCGGAAGCTAAATATCGTTACATAACCAAAATAAAACCAAATGTTCAATGTTCAAAGACCATGCAACTCTAACTAGACGTCGTGCAGATGCGTGCGCCCTAGTTCCACTTTGCTACCTTAGCGACCTGAGAAAACATGTAAGAGTTTACGTCAGCACAAAAATGCTGGTGAGTTTACAGGTTTGTAATCAAAGTTCCAAGTTCAACCTGTCCATACTATAACAATTGTAAACCAAGTACGCTAGCTAGGCGCATGTTCCATTACTACTACGATTGGAAAACCATTACTAACTCGCAAACCAGATGTTGTGCCCGAATAGTAAACCTGTTCCTGTTTGAGACAATATGCACCCGCCTGGCGCTCCATGCCGACGGGTGGGGTTGGTCACTCCCAATAGCGCTATTCACATTTCCCCGTTGTGCAAACCAGCACATTCATGGTTCCCCCCGGGACTTCCAAAGATCGTATAGTAAACCGTTTGAAAACCCATAGTATGACAGTTGTTACCAAATAGTTGTTTAACACATGTTTTCTCCCCCAAAAATGAAAACCAAGTAAAGTGGGGCCGTAAACTCACCTTAGGTTGCGTTACTTCAGATAAAAGAATAAGTCAACAAGCTATGCTAGCCCCGTAAAGCGGCGACCTAACATATGACAGTTACAAGTACTTAGACTAATAACCCGTAGGTTAGTTAGTCCCTGGATGTCCAGACCATAACCAAGTTTGTTTGACAACACGTTTACTGTTAACATGACCCAACGTACAAGACTCGACATCCCATTGGTGACCCGAGACTTCCCGTGTTACACTAGTATTCACAAACACATAATCATGCAGTCACACTTAACATACGTTAAAGTCCAACAAGTTCTAGCACATAGTTCAATTAACACATTATTGACCCGAACACATGTTACCGAGTTATTAGACATGTTACGGGGTTCCTAGCATGTTCCTAGGTGTCAAAACGGGTCTCGGAATGCTAAAATATACTTACAGCAGCAGTACAGGCGATTAGGAAAAGTCAACTAGCAATTACGTTGGTCAACAGGCAATTAGGAATGCTAATCGCCTATACAGTAGGCGATTAGGGTCATGTGGTATGCTAATTTTTGAGTTTGCAGGCGATTAGGGTCATGTGACATGCATTTCAGAACTTATCAGGCGATTAGGGTCATGCAGCATGCAAAAACACACCTTACCAGGCGATTAGCATGCTAATCGCCTACAGGGTAGGCGATTAGCCCCTTCTGGTAGGCGATTAGCCTGCTAATCGCGTATCCCTTAGGCGATTAGCCCTGCTAATCGCTACCTGCAGGTCTGTTCCGGTTTTTCGCGCATTTAACACTCCAAATCAAACCTAGAACGTGTGTTAACCTCCAATATCAATCAAACAAGTATCCTAAACATGTTTACATCAAAATGCATCGTTTAACCTTGTTCTAGCAGTCCTGGATGCAACCACGTTTCTAAAACATAACACAAGTATCATGTAATCATCACATCAACATGCATAAACATAACCTAATGAACAATCAATCAGATTACCATACCAAACCATCATTATAAATCAGTAACTACCCTAACATCATGTTAATAATCCTTCTTGAATCATAAAAATCCTATCTTTTAATTAAAACCTACACATTCAACATGCATAGCATCTACAATCCACACAATAATGATTATGAATGATTTACAGAAGACACAAGTGTTTATGAACAGGTCTGGACCATTAGGGATTCAATAAAAACGTTAGAAAAGATTGCATGGATGAAAACCACACCTTAAGATTATGATTGATTGATGAAATAGGCTTGAAATCAAGTTGTTTGATCCAAAATCGTGTTCCAGAGGTTGTGTGGGTGTTGGGACGAGTTGTGGGGCGACTAGGGTTGATGTTATGATGTTTAGGAGGTTAAATATTGTATTTATAGTCGCTTTTAGTCGTAACCCACGTTGCAGGCGATTAGGCTCCAGTTGCAGGCGATTAGGGTTGCTAATCGCCACCCCCTTAGGCGATTAGCCCCCTAATCGCCACCTTGGGTGAGCTACTCGCCACCTGGGGAGAGCTAATCGCCACCCTGTAGGTGATTAGCTCACCCTAATCGCCTACAGGGTATGGTTCCAAGTATTTTGCGCGTTAAACCCCGTTTTAACATATGTTAACACATTTTCACATACCGACAAGTCACATAATGATTATAAACACATAACACTTGCAAATAAACACATTCACACTCGTTCACCAATCCCTGGGACTCGAGACTTGCATGTTCCCTATGCTTTGACGATTCTCCGAATCGTCACCCCTTGTACACTTGGTTAATGACTGACATCTAACGATCCTCTAGGCCAACATCTAATGATTCCCTAGACTCACATAACAGTTCCCGAACCATAACCCGACTCAACTAACCCAGTTAAGTACAGAATACGCGTGACTCGCTAAGGTAGACTTTAATCTAGACGACGTTGTTAACCTGAATTTGCCGGGTGTCACATTAACCACTTCTAATTCGCTTATTAGAAAGTATACGTGTACTATACAAAATATACGGTTTCAGTAATTAACCATTTCTAACATACTTGTTAAAATACCAACGATTACACCTGTCGTTATACGAAGTTTTGGTTATATATCTTTTTCTAACACGACGTTAGAAATAAACGATTAAGACAATCATTTTAGGTCTTATCAGTATATATATAAAATAAACCGTTCTCTGATGCTTGTTAGAAAATTAAACTTCTACATAAAACGGTGTTAAGTTTAGGTTTTCTAAAATAAACCAGTTTCAAACTCACTCGTTAGAAACCATAGAGGTTTAACCCAACCGTTTCAATGTTGATTATTTTTCCAAAATAATCATTTCTAAAACGTTTGTTTATTTTGTACAATAATCTTTTCTAACACACTTGTTAGAAAATATAGACATCTTATTCATCTTTACAAAATCATTACTTTCTAACACGTTCGTTAGAGAAAACAATATATAAGTTTAAAATTAAACTTACGATTTTGTAACTAATGATTTCTAATACACTTATTATAAATATTTCATGACACGTTATTCTTTCAACGCTGTCGATTCTAACACGCTTGTTAGAAATACATGTTTCGAAACCTTATATTGCATAACCTCTTACTTTCATAACTATTTCCAATACTCTCATTAGAAAATGTAAACATTTAAAACTTTGAAACCATCTTTCTAATACGCTTACTCGAAAGAAAATGTTATCAACCGTCTTACATGGGTTTACGAATGTTATGTATATTCCAATACTTTTATTAGAAATTTGGTATTTCAAAAGGTGTAAACACAAGTTAAAAATTGTTAACAATTAGGTTTATCTAAACACAACACAACACCCATGAACCGAAAAGTTGAATCAAAATTTGGTTTTGTAAAACAGTCTTTCGGATTAAAGATTGCATTCCTATGATGAATATAATCCGATTCAATGTACCAAAAGGAAAACATTTACCAACTTTCGTGAAACCAAATTCCTTAAGAAGAACACGGAAGTTTGTTTTACTAATCTGTTTAGGCTTGTTAGAAAATTTACATTGAAATCGAAGATGAAATCATCAGTGTGAACCGGGTTTTTGTTTGACACAATTCCCTTAAACAGATTCACGGTCTGTTCCCAAGGTACACGATTCTAAACAATCATGGTGTACTGGCGGACTTGCACACTTGCCTGAAAGATAATTGAAACTTGGTTGCAACTTTTGAGTATATGTGTTGCAAGAGTTTTTAGTGTATATTTTCCATATCTCAAATGGGGCACAAAGCCTCCTATGTATACATGAATCATGGCTAGTGAAAAGTTTAACATAATTAGAGACTTAAATTTTCTTTATTAGACATAAAACTCTGATCAAGTCTCATAAAACAACTTTACTCACGAGTTTGTCTTGAATTCACCACATGAAGATTATAGTTTTTTTTGGAAGGTGTACTTCAGCGGTGAAACAAATCGACAGACAACCCCTCGACCCGAGTTCGAATCACTACCCACGCACCGGTGTCCACTTTGAAGTTATCTCAAACCGTTACAAGGAATTTTTTCGTGGTGTGCAGGATTCGAACTCAAGACCAAGCCCGGGCGGGAACCCTCCGAAGAGGTAAACCCTCCCACCTCTCCCCAGCTGGGCTGGAGGTCATTGGCACATGAAGATTATAGTTAATAGTTATAATTTCACTAAATTATAATTAAATCTACATTTCAATTTTCCAACATTAATGGCATCTTATGTTTTGTTAGGTGGTTTCACAGATTAGCTTGCAAGGTTTAAAGAAGTCGGTTCATGTCGCAAAGTGTATGAAGTGGTTGGGTTGCAAACTTTTTTGAGCTATATTTGAAAAACATGTACATTTACGTTTGTGTTTCATTTGGAAAACATGTAATTTTTGGAACATGTGTTTACTCATATATATAATTTTGTGTCATAAGTAATTCATATTTTATAAAAGATAAGTTTTTTTAATAACATACACTTTTGCATGTCATTAAATTAATGTGTGATTGTTTTTTGTCATTAAAGGGTTATTTTCTAGTAGTGTTTTATGAGTAACCAAATTGTGTTTTAAGGGTATTTCATGGAAAACATAAATGGAATTTCCTGGAAATTGTAACATTAATAAAAATATATTTTTTTTGGTGTATATAAACAAAATGGTGCAACAGGTAACTTTATTAATGGCGCAGTCTAGATATAAAAAGGGTGCGGGTTTCGTAACCGCAGCTTCAAACAAGATGATCTAATGTTTCCCATTCTGTTGGTGAGTGCTCCTCATCGCATCTCTAAATTAAAAACACCGAGCACTCAAGTCAATTCTGTACTAGTGAAGCTAGAGACCCATATTATTATTTGTCTACTTGCTATTCTAAATGTAATTGCCCTTTATTATTAAGTCAACCTAATAAAGTAATGTCACTATTTTTTAAAAAATATATGTTATTACTTGTCTACCTATAACGGAAATTTATGTTTTTTTAACGGCCAATTAAGAATCGCACGGGAAACTCCGTACGCAGCACCCATTGGCGAAAGGTAGCGCTATCAGGCCTATCAGGCGGCCCAACCCACACGGACGGAGCCCCGCGCCCACCCGTCTTCTGTTCAAAGGAAAACCCGGCCCGCATACCCGCCTGAAGGCATGACGGCAGTAAACCGGTAAAACCTAGAGGGATTAAGAGTCGAACCCATGACCAGAAGGATCAAGTGTCTTTCCATCACTTCCCAGTACCACTCCAACATAAGGTGGGTGGTTTTTTAATGATCAATTGGAATCACTCACATCACATAACACTGGAAATTTATGTTGCAACATTTATTAGTTTACGTTCGATAAATGCATGATTTTACTTTAGTCCCATAAGTCAAGACGAGAGGGCCTTTCTTTTCGTCTCGAGTAACATGCTTTTACCTTTGTACTTATTTATTACATAGGCAAAACATTTATATACCATAATATCTAATAAACACCATTTATCATCCATTAGTTTTTGTACTTCTTGTTTAAGCTTTTTTTACCCAAACCATATGAAAAATACCTAACTATATTTAGGTTCGGGTTATTGTGTGTCAACATGTCTTTATTATTAGCAAGTCTTGTAATTAAGGAAAGAAGAAAAATCTTTTATCTTTTTAATTTTTCTATAATATAAAGTTCTACACATGGTATTGTCATCTAATCAACTAACGTAACTAGTCGATTCAAGATGCAAATCAGAACAATTAGTGGTTACGTAGTATCTGCATAAAGTGACGTTGGTAATAATGCACTCTTAGAATGTACTGATAGCAACGTTGGTTAGTTTCTTGGCGTTTCGGATCAATATACAAACAAACATAGCGCGGTTCAAGGCGGAAGTTTGAGACACGATATAAACAATCAGTTGACACCTATTTCATTACACGAAAGGTTACAATACTGAAAGAGTTTACAACGTTTACGATCCTCGGGAGATAGGGCATGACCTTCCCCCTCACACACTGATCAGAATAGCTCAAAACTTAACACCCACACACATGAAACTACCTTATATAGGCAACCGCATTCGCCTGGTACATTTCTTGGCGAATGGGTCTCATTCACCCAATAGTCCAGGCAAATGAAGCCCATTCACCCTATCCTCATTCGTTGGGTCTCTCCAGGCGAATGACTCATTCTCCCGGTACTATTTAGGGGAATGGATTTCCATTCTCCTCAACCATTTGGTGTATATTCTTCTGATTCGTATAAGCACACCACTTATAATCTTCCATCAATCTCTGTAGAAGTTAATCGCAGTTACTTCAATAGATTACCCCTTTGACTAAAATAGGTAGCTGCATTTTAAAGAAATTTTCATAGCGTAACCAAATCCTTGAAGCTTCTCATTTTTGGAAACAAAGAAATAGTATTTAATCGTTAAATATTATTAATCACGACTAACTTTAAAGAGGAAATAAATATTTGGTGAAATATTTAGCGGTTAGATTATTTGGAAATGAATCATAGGCTACATTTAACCGGTGAATTAAGCAACATACTCTCTCCCCTATGGGCGACCGAAGACCAACCGTTCGAAGGCAAGGAAAACAACCGGAGAGTTCTCAAGTTAATGATGCAGACCATTATGTTGATGAGGGTACTATCAAATACTATATCACAAACCTTCCTGATGGGTGCAGTGGCAATGATTTGGAGAGATTGTTAAAGGAGTTTGGAGCAATATCGAAGATCTACATAGCGATGAAATGGGATAAAGTGGGGAGGGGATTCGGTTTTCTGACTATCCAGAAGATCAAAGACAACAAAGAATTGGATCACAGAATGAAGAACATCTGGCTTGGGTCCTATAAACTTAGAGCAAACATTGCTCGTTTCACGGGAAGAGAGGAACACATTCAACAACCAATGATGGAAGAGATGAAGAAGCACGTAGAAGAGGTGAAGGGGATAGAAGATCGAAAGTTTTCAAATGAGCAGAATGCAAGTTCTTTTAAGGAAATATTAACTGGGATTAAAGATGAAAATAAGAAGAAAGATTGGTGATTATTCCGGATGTTATCAACGAGTTTAGTGATCGTCACGAAAAGGCGTTAGTAGCTTCGGTTTTTACATTGAAAATCTAAAAAAAATTACCAGGGGTGTTTAAAGAACTATGTCAGTCCAAGATTAATATGCAGTACATGGGGGGGGGGGTGTCTGTTCTTCTTTCCTTTCAAACTAAGGAAGAAGCAGTCGGGGTAAGGAGTAGAGCGCTTGAAAAGATCGATGTTTTTCAATCATTAGAATTGCGGAGAGATCAATCCTTCTCTTTCGAAAGAGTGGCATGGTTAAAAATCCAAGGAATTCCATTAAATGTCTTGTGTAACGAAACATTAGATTGGATTGGATCAATGTATGGAAAGGTTATTCACAAAGCTAATGTTCGACAAAATGATAGTGACCTATCATTTGAATATGTAGGTGTTTTAGTTGGTGTCACACCCTGCCAAGGCGGAAACACGAGATGTAACTCGAAAGGTATTCAAGCACAAGATTCAAGCAGACAACTAAATACGACATAAGCTTTGATTTCAGCTTGTCAAAAGTTAAATGCGATAAATTCATTGGTTTTGGAAATTGAAGGATTTTATATCCAAACTTTGTAAGACTTGATAGTTCAAATAAAAATCCCCGCAAAAGTAGTCAACATAAATTTCCAGTCATGTAAATCTATTACCTGAAAAACATGCATAAAAGATTTTGTCAACATAAAGTTGGTGAGTTCACAAGTTTTGTGACTTAATTGTAAATTGTTCAAGTATGTTTGTTTGGGAAAAATCCCATTAGTTTTCTATGAAAACTTGTAACTTGTATGTGGAAACCATGATTTGTCCTGTGGGAATCCTTGTAGGGTATTCCTTGGACTGTGTCTCTAGTACTTGAATATCATACACTCAGAATCCTAGTAAGGTATCCTTTAGGATGATTTGGAAAACTCGTAAACCATTCCTTTGGAATATTATTGTAAAACTTGTAAAAATATTCCCTTGGAACTTAGCATGAAAACTGTTTGAGAAGTACTGTATTACTTCTTAATGTTCGAGAAAATGTACACAAGCCTATGAATTTGTGAATGATCAGGTTTCTGGTTACCTGTAAACCAGAGTGAATCAGTGCCTAGCTAGGGCAATGATGTATGTGTCAACATGAGCCTATAACCAAACCGAAACGTGTTCTGCCTCGCCCATTGTACACTAAAGATAATGTATGAATGTTCAGGGATAACATGCACTCTCTTGATACATGTAATCAGGTTAGCGCGACTAAACAAGAGTGGGGGTGTTAGCCTAATAATACTATTCAAGTGTTCCACGACTAAATCCATAGCTAATGGTTATAGTAATGAAATGACACGAGGACTTCCTTACGCAAATTGTACTGTACGAGGACTCTCAGTCCTATGTTTGTCTCATGCACACATAATGATCGAATTCAGTTCATACTAAGCTTGTAAATGTAAACTTTGCGAATGTAACTTGTAAATGTAATAATGATAATTTTAAACTTGAAAATGAATACTGATAACTGTATACCTGTAAATGCATGTTTTCCCCCAAAATTGTAAAACAGGGGAAAAGGGCTTTGAAACTCCCCTGATATCTGAGTGGTAATTACTGACTGAATCTGACGTGAAATGTCTAAACAATACTGCCCTAGATTCATAGAAGGTCAACTTAAGTCTATGTATTGTACTGTTTACCATGCAATTACTCACTTGACTTGTACTTTTATGGACTGTGTGTTTATGTACGACTCACCATATCTTTCACACAGTGTGTGTGTTGGAGAAGCTCGTTTTTGTCGTTTTTCCTCTCTGTGATTAACCATTTGTGGCAAAAACCGATGTCTTGGTTTTCTTTGTGTCTTTATGTGATATGCGTGCCACTTATTTATACAAAATATGGCGTGTTTAGACATGTGTTCACATGTTTTTCTAAAAGAACTTTGATTTAGGACTCTTTTAACACATGTTTTGTGGCTTTTAGCATATGTTTCTAAAATCACCGTTGTACTTATGTTAACTTTAAGTTCCAAAAACAATTACCAAGATTTAATATTGACCCTACACACACTCGCATGCACTCGTGTTTTGGTGATCGAGTATGTGCATTCGAACATGGGTGTTCATTCAAGTGTATACATGCCACACATGGTTATTTACGTAAGTGTTCTTATCTCCATATATTTCGAAATTGTGGCTACTAAAATCGATTAACATCAACATGTTACGGGAATATGTCTGCCTGTGAGTGATGTTCTAGTCGAGTTAATGCAATTGTGAGCCGTGATATATACAAAATCAATGTATAACTAGTTAACGTACATACAAAACATTAATGAATTAGAATGAGGATGAATGAGATCTATGGCCGACTTTCCTTCCTCAATGTGGCTTCAACAATCTGGTGGTTACGTGTGGTGATGGTATGGTGGTGATGATGATCGGTCGGCTATGGACCTGAGGGGTCTCTCTGTTCTCGGCCGAGTGTATACAAGGAAGAAGGGAAGTTGTGAATGGAGTGTAGGTGTGTTTCTTGTGTGATCTATGTATCATATATATATATATATATATATATATATATGCGAGTTGGAGAGATGATGGATGGATGAACATGTAGTGTTTTGTGTAAGTCAACACCCTTGATCCATGTTTTTCTAAAAGTAACATACTAATTTCATATAACTAGTTGACTAGAATGTGCATGCTCTTATTGGAACTTGTGGACCGAAAATATAGTGGCTAGGTGGGACTAGAAAGGAAGTCAACACAAGTGTTTTCAAGGTGTGCAAAAAGTTTCTTGCTATTTTGATCAAATAAGTTAACCTAGAAGTTAGCAAGAATATGGTCTTGACTAGGGAATGTTTGGGCCAACTTTGGGAAGGGAAATATATAGGGCATTTTTGGATGGTCAAAACTTGTTTGATGTGGTTGGGAAAAATCTAATGTTCATGTTTGTATATAACATAGGTTGGCGTGATTGTTTGGATAAGAATGGTGAGGTGTTTAGCTTGTTTAGGTAAGTCAACCTACAGAGATCTTTGATGTAGAAAAGGTGTTAACTACTTTGGTATATAGAGTTGACCATGGAAATTGGTGTAGTTTGCCTTAGGAACATCCTAGCCGATATCTAGGAGGATTGTGTGACAATTTGGGAAGTCAAATGCTCTTGGGTTAATGATACAAGAGCTTAAGGTGCAATGTTGGTGAGAATGTGTGAAATTGTGATCATGTGAAGGGTTTATGTTTGTTTGCGTAGGTTGGCTCTTAGCCGAACATGGGGAAGGGTTTATATGGGCTTTTGGATAACAAACATGTGTAAGATTGGCTTGGTAGGGTGGCCATAGGTCTATGTTGGTGTACAGTATGGATTGGTATGATGTGAATGTGTGTATGTAATCATGTGTGTATATGGGCATACATATGGATTGTTTATCTTGTCCCAATCACACTTACATATAAGTGTGTGCCGTGGGTTTATACATATATGTGTAAGAGATACATGGCAATTTTGATCAATTAATATGTTAACTCACATTTGTGTATCACATATATGATAGATGGTTTGTCTTTATGTATAAGTATGGCCAATTTATGTTCAGCGTCAAGTGTATATAATATGTTTATGTAAAACATCTAGTGATCTTGTTTTAAAAATCGATTATTGTGTATCAACATGGATATCTATAGTCAAATTTGATAATGATACAATTGTATTTGTTACAGGGTAATGTTATCTTTCCCGTATGTTAGGTATCTATAAACATGTGTTGTTGAAGCTTTTAACCCATGTTCATATAAGTTTGTATCTTGGTTTGAATATGTGAGATTGTTCCATAGATTTTCATGTCAAATATCTATAGAATGCCTTTGAGTTTGATTATGGAATTGATTAATTTCCAAGTTAGATATAACCACGTGTGACTACGTTTTGCTTTGTACGTTATAATTGAACATTTGGCTGCTCTCTGTTGAGCGTGTGATTGCCCTGACTGTCGTTGTCAATTGTTCTGTGCATGAGTCAGGTGTTGCATGAGAAAAGGGTAAATGTATTGAATCCTGAACTATCTTGGATCTTACTAGACTCGAAGTGACACGTTTACTGTAATAATGTCTAATACACAAGTGAAACATGGTGAACCTAGTTATGTGTACGGATATTGTCCTGGAAAATGGTTGGGTGTCAGATTCTCCCCATGTTGAGGAAACTTCGTCCGCGAAATTTGGTTTATGTAATATGTAATTGGAGTCCTCCGGGATGAGGAATGGTGTTTTCGGTCTTACCGCAAAATGAAACTTTTCGCTGATAGGAATCACCTCCAATGGTGACATGAGTGTCAAGTCGAGAAGACATCTCTTGAGGTGTGATGGGTGTAGGGTTTGCGAACCCTATCAAGTTTGAAGTCCCGGGGAATTGAGACGACCCTAGCCTTGGTTAGAAAAAAGGTTGAGGTATTCCGGATTGAGCTGCCTCCGATTCTGATCCAGTCATGTAAATCTATTACCTGAAAATATGCATAAAAGATTTTGTCAACATAAAGTTGGTGAGTTCATAGGTTTTGTGACTCAATTGTAAATTGTTCAAGTATGTTTGTTTCGAAAAAATCCCGTGAGTTGTCTATGAAAACCTGTAACTTGTATGTGGAAACCATGATTTGTCCTGTGGGAATCCTTGTAGGGTATTCCTTGGACTGTGTCTCTAGTACTTGAATATCATACACTCAGAATCCTAGTAAGGTATCCTTTAAGATGATTTGGAAAACTCGTAAACCATTCCTTTAGAATATTATTGTAAAACTTGTAAAAATATTCCCTTGGAACTTAGCATGAAAACTGTTTGAGAAGTATTGTATTACTTCTTAATGTTCGAGAAAATGTACACAAGCCTATGAATTCGTAAATGATAAGGTTTCTGGTTACCTTTAAACCAGAGTGAATCAGTGCCTAGCTAGGGCAATGATGTATGTGTCAACATGAGCCTATAACCAAATCTAAACGTGTTGTGCCTCGCCCATTGTACACTAAAGAAAATGTATGAATGTTCAGGAATAACATGCATTCTCTTGATACATGTAATCAGGTTAGCGCGACTAACCAAGAGTGAGGGTGTTAGCCCAATAGTACTATTCAAGTGATCCACGACTAAGTCCATAGCTAATGGTTATAGTAATAAAATGACACGAGGACTTCCTTACGCAAATTGTACTGTAGAAGGACTCACAGTCCTATGTTTGTCTCATGCACACATAATGATCGAATTCGATTCATACTAAGCTTGTAAATGTTAACTTTGTGAATGTAACTTGTAAATGTAATACTGATAATTGTAAACTTGTAAATGAATACTGATAACTGTATACCTGTAAATGCATGTTTTCCTCATAAAAATTGTAAAACTGTAAAAAGGGTTTGTGAAACTCACCTGATGTCCGAGTGCTAACTAATAACTGAATCTGACGTGTAATATCTGAACAAAACTGCCCTAGATTCATAGAAGGTCAACTTAAGTCTTTGTATTGTATTGTTTACCATGCAATTGCTCACTCAACTTGTACTTTTATGGATGGTGTGTTTATGTACGACTCTCCATATCTGTCACACAGTGTATGTGTTGGAGAAGCTCGTTTTTGTCGTTATTTCTGTTTTTGATTAACCATTCGTTGCAAAAACCGATGTCTTGGTTTTCTTTGTGTCTTTATGTGATATGCGTGCCACTTATTTATACAAAATAGGGCGTGTTTACACATGTGTTCACATGTTTTTCTAAAAAATACCTTGATTTAGGACTCTTTTAACACATGTTTTGTGGCTTTTAGCATATGTTTCTAAAATCACCATTGTATTTATGTTAACTGTAAGTTCCAAAATAAATTACCAGGCTTTAATATTGACTCTACACACACTCGCATGCACTCGTGTATAGGTGTGCGAGTATGTGCATTCGAACATGGGTGTTCATTCGAGTGTATACATGCCACACATGGTTATTTACGTAAGTGTTCTTATCTCCATACATTTAGACATTGTGGCTACTAAAATCGCTTAATATCAACATGTTTAAGGCAATTTGTCTGCGTGCGTGTGGTGTTCTAGTCGAGTGAATACAATTGTGAGCTGAGACATATACAAAATCAATGTATAACTAGTTAATGTACATACCAAACTTTTATCACTTAGAATGAGGATGAATGAGATCTATGGCCGACTTTCCTTCCTTAATGTGGCTTCTACAATCTAGTGGTGATGATCGGTCGGCTATGGACCTGAGGTGTCTCTTTGTTCTAGGCGGAGTGTATACAAGGAAGAAGAGAAGTTGTGAATGGAGTGTAACTGTGTTTCTTGTATGATGTATGTATTCATATATATATATATGCGAGTGGGAGAGATGAGGGATGGATGAACATGTAGTGTTTTAGGTAAGTCAACACCCTTGATCCATGTTTTTCTAAAAGTAACATACTAATTTCATATAACTAGTTGTCTAGAGTGTGCATGCTCTTCTTGGAACATGTGGGCCGAAAATATAGTGGCTAGGTGGGACTAGAAAGGAAGTCAACACAAGTGTTTTCTAGGTGTGTAAAAAGTGTCATGATATTTTGATCAAATAAGTTGACCTAGAAGTTAGCAAGAATATGGTCTTTCCTAGGGAATGTATGGGGCGACTTTGGGAAGGGAAATAGGGCATTTTTGGATGGTCAAAACTTATTGGAAGTGGTTGGGAAAGATCTAAGGTTCTTGTTTGTGTATAACATGGGTTGGCATGATTGTTTGGATAAGAATGGTGAGGTGTCTAGCTTGTTTAGGTAAGTCAACACACATAGATCTTTGATGTAGAAAAGGTGTTAACTACTTTGGTATAAAGAGTTGACCATGGAAATTGGTGTAGTTTGCCTTAGGAACATGCTAGCCGATCTCTAGGAGGATTGTGTAACAATTTAGGAAGTCAAATGCTCTTGGGTTAATGATACAAGAGGGTAAGGGGCAATGTTGGTGAAAATGTGGGAAATTGTGATCATGTGAAGGGTTTTATATGTTTGTTTGTGTAGGTTAGCCCTTAGCTGAACATGGGGAAGCGTTTATGTGGGCTTTTGGATAACAAACATGTGTAAGATTGGCTGGGTAGGGTGGCCATAGGTCTATGTTGGTGTATAGTATGGATTGGTGTTATGTGAATGTGTGTATATAATTGTGTCTGTATATGGGCATACATATGGATTGTTTATCTTGTCCCAATCACACTTACATATGTGTATGTGTGTGCAGTGGGTTTATACATGTATGTGTAAGAGATACAAGGCAATTTTGATCAATTAATATGTTAACTCACACTTATGTATCACATATATGATAGTTGGTTTGTCTTTGTGTATAAGTATGGCCGATTTATGTTTAGCATCAAGTGTATATAATATGTTTATTGAAAACATCTAGTGATCTTGTATTAAAAATCGATTATTGTTTTCACATGGACATCTATAATCAAATTTGATAATGATACCATTATATTTGTTACAGGGTAATATTCACATGTTATCATTCCCATATGTTAGGTATCTATAAACATGTGTTGTTGGAGCTTTTAACCCATGTTGATATAAGTTTGTATCTTGGTTTATGTGAGATTGTTCCATAGATTTTCATGTCAAATATCTATTGAATGCCTTTGGGTTTGATTATGGAATTGATTAATTTCCAAGTTAGATATAAATACGCTTTTCTTTGTACGTTATAATTGAACATTTTGCTGCTCTCTGTTGAGCGTGTGATTGCCCTCACTGTTGTTGTCAGTTGTTTTGTGCATGAGTCGGGTGTTGCATGAGAAAAGGGTAAATGTATTGAATCCTGAACAATCTTGGATCTTACTAGACTCGAAGTGACAAGTTTACTGTAATAATGTCTAATACACAAGTGAAACGTGGTGAACCTAGTTAAGTGTACGGATACTGTCCTGGAAAATGGTTGGGTGTCATAGTTGGTGACGGAAGGAGAATTATGGATGAAGTTGTGCTTCAATGGAGGATACGAAAATTTCGAGTTTGGGTCATGGAGGAGATCAGTGATTGGATTCCGGAGTTTTTGTTCAAAAAACCGGCTTCGGAAGAAATTCAGGTTGTGTCCGTCGAGGAGCCGACGAAGGTGAATGATGCTAAAATTAAGGCCATTAATGCTGACATTCCTAATTTATCGGGACCTATTAATGACATTCATGAGAAGTTACCGTCTAATAATATGTTCCAATCAATTAACACTCATGGTGGGTTGACTTCCGAAAATATGAGGATTCCAAATCAGCATATGGAATTTCAAATGGTATTTGAAAAAAAGTAAGGAAACTGATTTCTTGGTGAGACAGACTTCTAGAAACATTAAAAAGAAATAAAAAATGATTATGGCCAACCTTAATAAGCCCAAGATGTTGTCTAAAGATGAGAGGCCCAATCATCCAAAAAGGCCCAGGTTGGATTTTGATCCAAATGGGTTGGAAATGTTTGGGCTAGATGCTTTGCTGGGTTTAAATCAGCCCATGAAGGTTAATGAAGACAAGGCTGCTACTAACAATGATTATGATTCATTAGTAAATGAAAGTGGGGATTCGACCGAACAGAAGGACATAGACTCGACTGATCAGATGGGAATCGATGAGGCCACCCTAAATTTTGATCTCAACTCCCAACCAGAAAAAAGCGACGAAGTAAGGACCAATATTGAAGATGATATGGATGAAAATATCATGGATAATCCGGCTATGGAAGGTCACACGGAGGTCAACACAGAAGTAAACGAAACTATTAATTTGGGTGCTAAATTGGGTGTTCAATTGGAGTCTTTTGATAACTTGGTGCGTGAAACGGTTGAAGAAGAAGGTCGATAGAAGAATAATCTATGAATTTTTTGTCAATAAACGTTAAAGGGATAGGGACGAACGGGGAACTGGAATGGGTGAAAGGTATTAAATTAAAGAATGAGGTTTCTTTTGTGGCGTTACAAGAAACACAAACGGCACATATCGATTCTTTTAACTTGTTTCGTTTATGGAGAAACAACGACTTTGATTTTGATAAGGTGGATGTAGATGGTCGTTCTGGAGGGTTATTGAGTCTATGGGATTCGAATGTTTTCGTTAAAACAAGTGTTGTTCATAACCAGAATTTCTTGTTGACAACCGGGTTTCTTGTGTCCGCTGGGTCTACTGTTAGTGTTTTGAATATCTATGGGCCTCAAAATGTAGTGTAAAAAAGGAATCTTTGGTTTCTTATCAGGGAGATTGTCCAGCCAAATATGGGTTTATGGATATTGTTAGGCGACTTTAATGTGGTTCGTAGGCATGAAGATCAAAAAAGTTTAAATTCAACCCGGTTAGTGCTTTGGATTTCAATAACTTTATCGATGATTTGGGTCTTATGGAGTATCAAATGCGGGGGAATAAGTATACTTTTATGGTGGGAAGTGAAAATGGGTTTGAATTTAGTAAGATTGATCGGGTGCTAGTATGTCAAAACTTTTTCAATAAATGGCCGCAAGCGTGTTGAGGGCTCTCTGTAGAGAAAATTCGGACCATTCCCCGCTCTTACTATATATCTATGGTGTATTCTAATTTTGGGCCTAAACCGTTTCGTTGGTATAACTCTTGGTTGGAACGGGATGGATGTGAAAAGTTGATGATGTTTTGGATGGTAACCATTTTATATGAGACGCGATCGGTATTATAGCTTCTAATTAAGCTTAAAAGTGTTCGAGAGGCCATTAATTCATGGAGGTTGGATGTTATTAACAAAGAGAGTGCGATTTTAAAGTCTATGCAAGCCTAGATTGCGAGATTGGATGTTTTTATGGAGTCCAACGATTTCGAAGCGTCGGATATGTGGGTGTGTGAGGAGTGCAAAAAAGAGGTTAGTCTTATTGAACGCTTCCAGTATCTATATATTAAACAAAAATCTAGGATCCGGTGGGTGTCAAGTGGTGACGAGAATTCAACCTTTTTTCATTGCGTTGTGAATGGGAGGAGAGCTAAAAATAATATTCTGGGCCTAATGGTAGATGGTAATTGGGTCGCTAAACCGGCCTTGGTGAAGAGAGAAGTATTTAAGCACTCTCGGTCCCTTTTTTCAGCTAAAGTATCTAGTCGGCCAGATTTGATTTGTGACAATATTAAGAGGCTTTCAGAAGATGATAAACCTGAATTGGTGAATAGGTTTTCGAAAGAGGAAATCAAACAAGCAGTTTTCGAATGTGGTAGTGATCGGGCTCCGGGGCCATACGGCTTTAGTTTCTCCTTTCTAAAGCACTTTTGGGCATTTTTGAAGATGAATTTTTTAACTTGTTGTCTGAGTTTTATGACACAAGTAAAATTAATCATGGATATAGCGAGGCTTTTATTACTCTTATTCCTAAGATTAAGAATCCGACTAGTTTAAAAGACTATCGGCCCATCACTTTGATTGGTATTATTTCCATGTTCATTTCTAATGTCTTGGCGAATCGTATCAAGAAGGTTATTAGTTATGTTATTTCTGAGTCTCAAAGTGGCTTCCTCTCGGATCAGTATATTCTTGATGCCCCGCTAATTATTAATTAAATGATGACTTTGTCGAGAAGGAAAGGAGAAAAAGCTTTTTTGTTCAAAATCGATTTTGAAAAAGCTTATGATAACGTGGATTGAGTTTTTCTTCTCTCCATTTTGAATCAAATGGGTTTCCCGATTCAGTGGTGTATATGGATTGAAGGTGTTTTGAATTTGGCTCGGTCATCGGTTTTATTTAATGGGTCGCCCACTTTCGTTTTTCAATGTGAGAAAGGGTTAAGGCAAGGTGATCCGTTATCGCCTTTTCTCTTTCTCATTGTTATGTAGGCCTTTTCTTGTCTTATTAATAAAGTCGTGGCTCTTGAAGATTTTGAATGTATTCAACTTGGAGGTAATGGCCCGAAGATCTCTCATTTGCTTTATGCAGATGATGTGCTTTTAGTGGGGAAATGGTCTATTGGAAATTTTAAGGGGATGATTCGTATTCTTCGGGTGTTCCATATTTGTTCAGATTTAAAAATAAATTTGGCAAAATCGAACATTTATGGTCTCATTAGCTCCGAGGAGGATTTGAAGTGTTTGGCCGACCTTAGTGGGTGAAAATCCGGTTGTATTCCATTTGATTATCTCGGGATAAAGGTTGGTGTTAATATGAACCGAGTTAGGAATTGGGGACCGGTGATTGCAAAGTGTAAATCACGCCTAAAACCGTGGAAGGGTAAAGTGCCCTCAGTTGGTGGTCGTCTCATTTTAATTAAATCGGTTTTATCTAGCCTTCCTATATATTAGTTTTCAATTTATAAAGCGCCGGCTAAAGTGATCGAGCAAATTGAAGCCCTTATGAAGCGTTTTTTGTGGGCGGGTGATGTAGATATTAAAAAAAATACATTGGGTCAAATGGGATTTGGTTACGACTCCTAAGAAGGATGGTGGTTTAGGCGTTTTTAAATTGGCGGATGTAAATTTGGCACTTTTAGTCAAATGGGTTTGGAGGTATAAACACAACACTTCCTGTTTATGGCGGAAAGTTGTAGAGGTTTGCCATAAAAATAACAAGAAGTGGGACCTTCTCCCTAGAAACCCTTATTCGTCCAGATGTTGGAAATCTTTGGCCACTGTGGTTAATAAAATCATGATTCAGTCACGATTTTAAGAAGTTGATTATTAAAGATAGAATGCAACCCCGACAATTTTCTATGCAACGGATTACTTGGGTCCCTTCGAAAGTAAAAATTTTTGTATGTAGACTTGAAATGGATCGGGTGCCGACTCGGTGTGCTCTTCGAAGGAGGCAAGTGCAGATTGGGGATTCTGTTTGTGTTTTATGTAACGTAGATGAAGAGACGTCATCGCATATCTTCACCGGACGTGGATTCTGGTTCGGCTATAGAGGATGTTATTTGACACGAAAACAGGATTATACGATCATACAAGTTACAAAACCAGGTGCGGAAACCCTAGCTTTGAACAAACTGATGTAAACTCAAATCAAAACACAATCAAAGTCATTTTCAATACTTTTCATAGATTAACTCTTTCAAAAACTTGATTACAATGTCTATTCAGTTAATCTAAATCACACACACACTATCTCAAACCTCTCTGGAACAACACCTGAAAACACACACACCTAATGACTCTCTTAATCTTACAAAATCACAAAATCTATATATAGGCACTGCACATTCGCCCCTTTCTTCTGGTCGAATGTGAGTGATTTCCACATTCGCCCATCACAATGGTCGAATGTGTACTTCAGTGTAGTCCCATTTCCAGATTCGTCCACTTTACTTTACCTTCGCCCACTAGCTATTCACCTTCGCCCACATCTTGTTACCTTCGCCCAATCAGCCTCTCTAACACATGTTAACTATCCAATCACTAGTCGCAAAACGCATCTACAAACTCCCCCTCGACTATTGATTGGATCGTTTTCTGTCCTCGTCCATGGCTTTGTTCAGCAACTTGATTCTGAGCAAATTCTTCTGTTCTTTCGTCATCTCAGGCTCTAATCTTCTCTTTACAGGCTTTGACACGTACGCCATCTTCACCATCTTGCCAAGCTTACCCTCCAAACTACTACCCGCATTTATGTCATATGCAAAGCAAACACCAACAACTTGTGTGTATTTCTTTGCTTGATCTGCATCGTTCGGCTCATGATGAATCGGATTATAAAAGAGCATGATGATGTCTTCGAAAGTGCAATTTATCAACCACATAGGATCAAATACATGCACATGCTTGTATTTATCCTTTCCATCTCTCAACACAATCACCGCTTCTGCTTTTCTCCAATCATAATACCAGAAAATAAAATCAGCACTGAAGTGTTGTGGCATGGGCATCAAAGGTATCTTTCTCATCACTTCAGGTGCCTTATAAATCAAGGTAACCCGTTTCAGCTTGGTTCTGGGATCAATATCCCTGTGAACTTTCCTCCGGGGATATTGTGGTTTGAATCTATTCCATCTAGTTCTGCTCTCCCAAACCAGCTTGTCTGCGCACCAACCGACATGAGTATTATTCACTGAAGCACCTGACATTGGGAATCTGCATAAATCTCTAACCGCCCAGTACGGTAGAGTTAGCAAGTCAATGAATCTGTAAAAGTACAAGATTCCTGATTCCCACTTAGCAGCTAGACACTTCAGCCTGCCTAAGTATGTCCACCCGAGAGCTCTGCCTCTGAACTTAGCATTGTGAAATCTATAAAAGTTTCCTTGAGCTTCAGGCTTCGGTCGGTTCTCATCCATCAATCTTAACTTCTTCAAATAATTCTTCAATTCATCAGACTTATTTGAAGATTCTGGCTTATCAGCTCCAAATACCTTCTCCACAAACTCAGCACTTCTCTGCTTAGCTTTCTTCTTAGCAGAAGTATTAGGAATCTCAGTAAAATCAGGAAACACCAAATCTTCATCAGTTTGTCTGAAGTATTGTGGGTATTCCTCATGTGTTATATCTTCTATTTCAACTTCTTCAAACTCAGGGGTATCTTTATCATCAGAGTGACTTCCAATATCCTTTTCAGGAATATGTGGAATCGACTCATCAACAATAAACTCTTCAAATGTTTTCCCTACCCTCTGTGCAAGCCCATCCAAAATCTCCTTTGCCACAGATGCAGGTACTTCCCCTTCTTCAAGATCAGGATCGTTATATTCCAATTCATATCGCATATCATCAGTTTGGAATATTTCAGCAAAACGACCTGTGAACTCAATGGTCCATTCTCTTCTTTCTAACATGTCCTTATAGACTTGTTTAGCATCATCAGTCAAGGACCTCACCTTCTCATTCCAGAACACACTCTCATCCGAATCAACATTCTCACCTTTCTTCTTCGAACTCGATTCACCAGTGTCTTTCTTCTTCTTTGAAGGTGGTCTCTTCTCAAACGTAAACTTTGAAGTATCATCTCCTCCATCATTATCATCATCACTACTACTCTCATCCTCCTTCTGACTTCCAGAACCCTCAGCATCATCATCATCATCATTATTATCATCATCTCCATCATCACTCTTTTCCGATTCTTCATCCTCATCATCCTCATCTTCCTCTTTATCAGATTCAGATGGTTCAAAATCAACCTGTTCTACTTCCTTTTCTTTGTCTTCCTCACCCTCCTTCAGCTTGGGTGCAACATTGTACAGGTTGTCTATCAGCTCACTAAGGCGTTTGTTCTCAGCCTTCAACTCTTTGTTATCTTCTTTAATAGCCTTGAATCTGTTTTTGTTTCTCAAACACTTACCCTCAAGCTTTTTGTTCTTAGCTTCTAGCTTCTTCACTTTCTCATCAATCTCATCCTGATTAGATTTAGAAGCTACTACAATCTGAAGCATCTTTTCCTCATTCTGCTTGAACTTGGCAATTTCAGCTTGCTGTGCCATTATCATCTTCATCATATCGTCCATCTTCTTATTCACCTGCTTCATCACTTCGTCATCCACAGTGACTTTCTTTGACTTGCACTTAGATCTAGAAGGCTCAACTTCAGCTTCTTTCTCCTTCTAAGGCTTTTTGAACATATTAAGTACATTATCCAGTGCTACATTAAACTCATCCACTGGTAATTTTGTTGCCTCTTTAGTCTTTTGTTTCTTTGTGGCTGGTGAAGATTGTTTTGATGACGTTCCAGCTTCAGGTAATCTCTTCCCTCTCAAAAGTTGGTTTAATTCTTTCTCTCTGAGTTGCTTTGTACTGGTTTTCTTGGCCATGGTTTTGTGTTTAGGCTTGGGCAAGTTAACGACTACAGTTTCTCCTTCATTCAACTCGTCCATATTCACAGTAAACATTTCATCTTCAGCACTAACAGTCTTTTTGCTCTTCTTAGCTTCTTCAATAGATCTGTTCAATGATTCAGACTCACCAACCAAAGTGGCCTTTTGTTTGGTGGTCCGGACATTTTCAGCATCCGAATCCCATTGTTCTTCAACCTCTGTCTCCTCTGAATCTACAGACTCTTCATCCACCAAACTTGTACCTTTCTTTGCAGTAGACTTCTTTCTCACAGCTTGTTGTTTCGAACTTCCCTGATCTGTCTTTCCTTTGCCCTTCCCTTTGGCTCCAGGATTGACTACTTGTCTTTTCCTCTTAGTACTTGCATCAGCGTATACTAAAGGATCATCGTTGTCACTATCACTATCAGGATGCCTTGCTGTATTTTTTCCTGGATCATTGTAATCCTCTCTAGCCAAGGCTCCAAATAACCTTCTGTAAGGTGGTCTCTCATTATCAGGCACACCTTTATAGCCCTTCATTCTAACCAAGGTTCTAATGTTCATGTGATCCATAGCAAGTATCTGTGTTGGATCCTTCTTCAGGTTTGGATACTTGTGATCAAAAATCATCATCAGAAATCTAGGGTAAAGCATGAACTTCTTAACCTTCAACCCTTTCAGCATCTCCAACTTATGGTCCAATATCATCCCAGCAACATTAAATGGTTTGTTGAGAGTCAACGCAACCATTAATGAGCTCAAACTCTTCCTCATTACGTCATAACCTCCACTAACGCATCCAAATACATGTATGATGACATGAGCAAAATATTTGAACTGCACGCCCAGTTTCCCTTTGTACATAGAACCATCAGTGATCGGTCCTTTGTATTTCATCCTAAGGAAACAGGCTTTCTGCTCAGTCCATGAGAGTTCTCTTGGATCTTCACTAACTTCAAACTTGATCTGGAGAGCTTCTCTGATGTCAGCTTCAGTAATGAACATCTCCATTCCTTGAATCTTGCTTCTGATAATGGTCTGATTATCAAAGTAATCATACTTCGCGTTGTTGTAGAAATCCTCAACTATATCCTTGTAGATAATAGTTGGTGTAGCCAAAGCATAAACCACTCTGCATCTTTTCAGAAACTTGATTATCTCAGTAAACTCCACATTCTTCTCAACGTCTCCCAAATATGCACAACAGTTGTGATTCTTCTCGAAAGGCCATTTGCTGCCGCTTGATGATTCACCTTCCTGAACAGGTTCTGGGATAATATCAGGAACAGCAGTCTCAACAGGAATCTCAACATTTTCTTGTTCTTCAGCCATCTGAAACATAAAATCAAAAACAAGCGTCAAAACACGAAATCGACAAAACTTAAAAATTTTAGGATTTTGAAATCCACATTCGCCCATAGATTCTGGTCGAATGTAGTTTTCTTTGGCCGAATGTAAGCTATGTTGGTCGAATGTAAAATGTTTCTGAATAAAATAACACATTCGCCCGTTTTGTGATACTTTCGTCCAGTCAATTCCACGTTCGTCCATTCGACGACCCGAAAGTGGAAATTGTTTATCCCAAAATTTGAAAATTTTCACAAACATGTTTTTAACACTACATTTTGATTCAATCAAGGTCTAATATGGCCGACTAAGACTCGCAAACCATCAATTGTCCCTAAAATTCATTTTATATCAGTTTTTATTAAGAATTAGGGTTTTTATATATTCAATCGATCAATCAATACTGAAACGATGTTAATAACCTAATTCTTTTATACATCTCCCCCTAAAACTGATATGGAATGAATTTCCATCAAAATTAAGCCTTAACAAACACAGAAAATTCATAAACCCTAAAACCCTAGGTCCGACGAGAAAACTTATGATTCTGATCTTGTTACTGCATCAATACCTGTAAATGTTATATGGAAATGATCAGTAAGATGTCAGGAACAAAATGCACAAGCAAAGGAAATCTCAGCAACAAGTCTGGTTATCGATGAAAAATTTTGAAAAATTGCAATGAACTGGTCGAACATGAAGAAGCATATATATACGAAGCCACGTTCGTCCGTTCTAGGTGGTCGAATGTGAATGAAGTCCACATTCGCCCCAAACTTAATGGCACGAATGTGAATACATTTCACCCGAAAGTGGATTTGTGTTATAAAGCCCACATTCGCCCAACCTTAAACACCCGAATGTGAAAAATTTTCCACATTCGACCCAATTAAGGGGCGAATGTGAAATGGAAAATTTTAAAAATTTTGCCAAATCACGAATTCGAATCCCATTCAACATTTTTCAATCCGTTAAGCTTCCAAAACACAAATTTTCACTTTTAGAATGATACAAAGCCCAGATGGTGTTGTCAAATCTCAGAAATTGACTATCAAGCATCCCCGGTTATCAAAAATAAAGCAGAAATGCAAAAATTTTGGATTTTTCTGAAATTTTATCAAAACACACCTAAAATCTTTTTGGATTTTGTATCTTTTTGACAATAAAAGTAAATTGCAACAAAATAAAATGCAGCAAAGTAACTGAAAGCAGTAAACTTTTTGTGAAATCCGGTCAGAGGATCATATCAGTTTTCTGAGAAATCTGATCACAGCGTTGATCTATTTGTTTAATATTATCATTAGAAACAATATGTGACACGGCAATTGCTGATATTGTGGTCCACGTAAGCTCTCATGCAGACAATTACGCAATGCTTTAAAAAATATTGCGTGCATTAGTGATACAAACATAACGAACTACGCGTTCGTGGCTGAACACCTCATGGGCATATGGTCTTAGTACCGTAATTTCGTTTGATAGGATTGCCAAAATCTGAGGTTTCGGGTCGTTATGTTATGGTTATCTGGGATATTCTGATAAACTTTTGTCGTATTGATTTACGGACCTAGTTTTATCAGAATATTTGCTAAAAGAGCTTAATTGCCAAAACCGGAAGTTACCGAATTGAGGAACTTTATGTTTTAACTGATCATAGATCATTATTACATCGTATTGATCATCTGATGCAAATCAGTGATTAATATCAGCCTCAACCTAGTGTATACGCACATGTTACTCTGCTGCATTCAATTGCTGACCTGTACACCTCTGTGCTATATACTTTGTAACTTTTACGGATAACTCTGGCATAATCACGCGTTACGATGAAGCTTTGTGCAATTACTTGATACGGGAGTATGTAGTGTGTGTGGGCACCACATCGTGTTAGTCTAATACACCTAACTCGTATCATTTTAAAGCATTGCGTAATTGTCTGCATGAGAGCTTACGTGGACCACAATATCAGCAATTGCCGTGTCACATATTGTTTCTAATGATAATATTAAACAAATAGATCAACGATGTGATCAGATTTCTCAGAAAACTGATATGATCCTCTGACCGGATTTCACAAAATGTTTACTGTTTTCATTTACTTTGAGGCATTTTATTTTGTTGCAATTTACTTTTATTGTCAAAAAGATACAAAATCCAAAAAGATTTTAGGTGTGTTTTGATAAAATTTCAGAAACATCCAAAATTTTTGCATTTCTGCTTTATTTTTGATAACCGGGGATGCTTGATAGTCAATTTCTGAGATTTGACAACACCATCTGGGCTTTGTATCATTCTAAATGTGAATATTTGTGTTTTGGAAGCTTAACGGATTGAAAAATGTTGAACGGGATTCGAATTCGTGATTTGGCAAAATTCTCAGAATTTTCCATTTCACATTCGCCCCTTAAATGGGTCGAATGTGGAAAATTCTCACCTTCGGGCTGTTTGTAAATGGGCAAATGTGGATTTTTACTCAAAATTTCACATTCGGGTAGACATGTTCTACCTTCGTGCCATTCAATTGGGGCGAAGGTGGAATTCCTTACATTCGTCCACCTAAACAGGGCGAAGGTGGACACTTATAAATAGCCACTTGCAGATTCGACCAGTTCATTATAATTTTTCAAAATTTTCATCGATAACCAGACCTTGTTGCCTTTGTTTTTCTTGATTAGTCGATTGATTCCCTGAGTTTTTCTGACCTTTTCCATACCAATATTACAGGTAATGGTGCTGTAACAAGACCGGAATCGTTGTTTTTCCAAACCGGACTAGGGTTTTAGGGTTTATGAATTTTCAGTGTTTGTTTTTGCTTAATTTTGATGGAAATTCATTCCATATAAGTTTTAGGGGGAGAAGTATAAAAGAATTAGGATATTAACATCGTTTCAGTAGTGATTGATCGATTGAATATATAAAAACCCTAATTCTTAATGAAAACTGATATAGAATGAAATTTAGGGGAAATTGATGTTTCACGAGTCTTAGTCGGTCATGATAGAATGATTTCTAATCAAAATAAAGTGTTAATAACAGAGTTTGAAATTTTTTAAATTTTGGGGTAAACCAATTCCACTTTCGGTTCGTCGAATGGACGAATGTGGAAATTGGATGGACGAAGGTACCTACAAACGGACGAATGAGATTTGTATTCAGAAACTATTCCACATTCGACCTAAGTGTTGTACATTCGACCACAATAAACTACATTCGACCAGAAATTTTGGACGAATGTGGATTTTAAAATCCTAAAATTTTTAAGTTTTTGACGATTTTGTGTTTTGACGCTTGTTTTTGATTTTATGTTTCAGATGGCTGAAGAACAAGAGAATATAGAGATTCCTGTTGAGACTGCTGTTCCTGATCCTGTCCCAGAATCTGTTCAGGAAGGTGAATCATCAAGCGGCAGCAAGTGGCCTTTCGAGAAGAATCACAATTGTTGTGCGTATCTGGGTGATGTAGAGAAGAATGTGGAGTTTACAGAGATAATCAAGTTCCTGAAGAGAAGCAGGGTTGTTTATGCTTTGGCTACACCAACTATCATCTACAAGGATATAGTTGAGGATTTCTACAACAATACTAAGTATGATTACTTTGATAATCAGACAATCATACGAAGCAAGATCCAGGATATGGAGATGTTCATTACAGAAGCTGACATCAGAGAAGCTCTCCAGATCAAATTTGAAGTAAGTGAAGATCCAAGAGAACTCTCATGGACTGAGCAGAAAGCCTGTTTCCTTAGAATGAAATACAAAGGACCGATCACTGATGGTTCGATGTACAAAGGGAAACTGAGCGTGCAGTTTAAGTATTTTGCTCATGTCATTATACATGTATTTGGATGCGTTAGTGGAGGTTATGACGTAATGAGGAAGAGTTTGAGCTCATTAATGGTTGCGTTGACTCTCAACAAACCATTTAATGTAGTTGGGATGATTTTGGATCATATGCTGGAGATGCTGAAAGGGTTGAAGGTTAAGAAGTTTATGCTTTACCCTAGATTCTTGATGATGATCTTTGATCACAAGTATCCAAACCTGAAGAAGGATCCTACACAGATACTTGCTATGGATCACATGAACATTAGAACCTTGGTTAGAATGAAAGGTTATAAAGGTGTGCCTGATAATGAGAGACCACCTTACAGAAGGTTGTTTAGAGCCTTGGCTAGAGAGGATTACAATGATCCAGGAAAGAATACAGCAAGGCATCCTGATAGTGATAGTGACAACGATGATCCTTTAGTATACGCTGATGCAAGTACTAAAAGGAAAAGGCAAGTAGTCAATCCTGGAGTCAAAGGGAAGGGCAAAGGAAAGACTGATCAAGGAAGTTCGAAGCAACAGGCTGTGAGAAAGAAATCTACTGCTAAGAAAGGTTCAAGTTTGGTGGATGAAGAGTCTGTAGATTCTGAAGAAACAGAGGAGGAGGAACAGTGGGATTCGGATGCTGAAAATCTCCAGGCCACCAAACGTAAGGCCACTATGGTTGGTGAGTCTGAATCATTGAACAGATCAATTGAAGAAGCTAAGAAGAGCAAAAAGACTGTTAGTGCTGAAGATGAAATGTTTACTGTGAATATGGACGAGTTGAATGAAGGAGAAACTGTAGTCGTTAACTTGCCCAAGCCTAAACACAAAACCATGGCCAAGAAAACCAGTACAAAGCAACTCAGAGAGAAAGAATTAAACCAACTTTTGAGAGGGAAGAGATTACCTGAAGCTGGAACGTCATCAAAACAATCTTCACCAGCCACAAAGAAACAAAAGACTAAAGACGCAACAAAATTACCAGTGGATGAGTTTAATGTAGCACTGGATAATGTACTTAATATGTTCAGAAAGCCTCAGAAGGAGAAAGAAGCTGAAGTTGAGCCTTCTAGATCTAAGTCCAAGTCAAAGAAAGTCACTGTGGATGACGAAGTGATGAAGCAGGTGAATAAGAAGATGGACGATATGATGAAGATGATAATGGCTCAGCAAGCTGAAATTGCCAAGTTCAAACAGAATGAGGAAAAGATGCTTCAGATTGTAGTAGCTTCTAAATCTAATCAGGATGAGATTGATGAGAAAGTGAAGAAGCTAGAAGCTAAGAACAAAAAGCTTGAGGGTAAGTGTTTGAGAAACAAAAACAGATTCAAGGCTATTAAAGAAGATAACAAAGAGTTGAAGGCTGAGAACAAACGCCTTAGTGAGCTGATAGACAACCTGTACAATGTTGCACCCAAGCTGAAGGAGGGTGAGGAAGACAAAGAAAAGGAAGTAGAACAGGTTGATTTTGAACCATCTGAATCTGATAAAGAGGAAGATGAGGATGATGAGGATGAAGAATCGGAAAAGAGTGATGATGGAGATGATGATAATAATGATGATGATGATGATGCTGAGGGTTCTGGAAGTCAGAAGGAGGATGAGAGTAGTAGTGATGATGATAATGATGGAGGAGATGATACTTCAAAGTTTACGTTTGAGAAGAGACCACCTTCAAAGAAGAAGAAAGACACTGGTGAATCGAGTTCGAAGAAGAAAGGTGAGAATGTTGATTCGGATGAGAGTGTGTTCTGGAATGAGAAGGTGAGGTCCTTGACTGATGATGCTAAACAAGTCTATAAGGACATGTTAGAAAGAAGAGAATGGACCATTGAGTTCACAGGTCGTTTTGCTGAAATATTCCAAACTGATGATATGCGATATGAATTGGAATATAACGATCCTGATCTTGAAGAAGGGGAAGTACCTGCATCTGTGGCAAAGGAGATTTTGGATGGGCTTGCACAGAGGGTAGGGAAAACATTTGAAGAGTTTATTGTTGATGAGTCGATTCCGCATATTCCTGAAAAGGATATTGGAAGTCACTCTGATGATAAAGATACCCCTGAGTTTGAAGAAGTTGAAATAGAAGATATAACACATGAGGAATACCCACAATACTTCAGACAAACTGATGAAGATTTGGTGTTTCCTGATTTTACTGAGATTCCTAATACTTCTGCTAAGAAGAAAGCTAAGCAGAGAAGTGCTGAGTTTGTGGAGAAGGTATTTGGAGCTGATAAGCCAGAATCTTCAAATAAGTCTGATGAATTGAAGAATTATTTGAAGAAGTTAAGATTGATGGATGAGAACCGACCGAAGCCTGAAGCTCAAGGAAACTTTTATAGATTTCACAATGCTAAGTTCAGAGGCAGAGCTCTCGGGTGGACATACTTAGGCAGGCTGAAGTGTCTAGCTGCTAAGTGGGAATCAGGAATCTTGTACTTTTACAGATTCATTGACTTGCTAACTCTACCGTACTGGGCGGTTAGAGATTTATGCAGATTCCCAATGTCAGGTGCTTCAGTGAATAATACTCATGTCGGTTGGTGCGCAGACAAGCTGGTTTGGGAGAGCAGAACTAGATGGAATAGATTCAAACCACAATATCCCCGGAGGAAAGTTCACAGGGATATTGATCCCAGAACTAAGCTGAAACGGGTTACCTTGATTTATAAGGCACCTGAAGTGATGAGAAAGATACCTTTGATGCCCATGCCACAACACTTCAGTGCTGATTTTATTTTCTGGTATTATGATTGGAGAAATGCAGAAGCGGTGATTGTGTTGAGAGATGGAAAGGATAAATACAAGCATGTGCATGTATTTGATCCTATGTGGTTGATAAATTGCACTTTCGAAGACATCATCATGCTCTTTTATAATCCGATTCATCATGAGCCGAACGATGCAGATCAAGCAAAGAAATACACACAAGTTGTTGGTGTTTGCTTTGCATATGACATAAATGCGGGTAGTAGTTTGGAGGGTAAGCTTGGCAAGATGGTGAAGATGGCGAACATGTCAAAGCCTGTAAAGAGAAGATTAGAGCCTGAGATGACGAAAGAACAGAAGAATTTGCTCAGAATCAAGTTGTTGAACAAAGCCATGGACGAGGACAGAAAACGATCCAATCAATAGTCGAGGGGGAGTTTGTAGATGCGTTTTGCGACTAGTGATTGGATAGTTAACATTTGTTAGAGAGGCTGATTGGGCGAAGGTAACAAGATGTGGGCGAAGGTGAATAGCTAGTGGGCGAAGGTAAAGTAAAGTGGACGAATCTGGAAATGGGACTACACTGAAGTACACATTCGACCATTATGATGGGCGAATGTGGAAATCACTCACATTCGACCAGAAGAAAGGGGCGAATGTGCAGTGCCTATATATAGATTTTGTGATTTTGTAAGATTAAGAGAGTCATTAGGTGTGTGTGTTTTCAGGTGTTGTTCCAGAGAGGTTTGAGATAGTGTGTGTGTGATTTAGATTAACTGAATAGACATAGTAATCAACTTTATAAGCAAGTTAATCTATGAAAATGATTGAAAATGACTTTGATTGTGTTTTGATTTGAGTTTACATCAGTTTGTTCAAAGCTAGGGTTTCCGCACCTGGTTTTGTAACTTGTATGATCGTATAATCCTGTTTTCGTGTCAATATTTAGTCTACGAAGCCTATCAGCATATCACACATAGTCAACACACGCCTCATAAACTATACAATTCTTTAGCCTGTGTCAGATCCCCACTGATGTACTATCATTTCCTCTGTTTTACCAGGAAATCATTTTTGATTTTCTAATTTTTTAGGTCTTTTTGAATTTTATAATGTTTTTGGCTTTTCTGATAAAATGGCTCCCCCTAAAATAAAGAACATATTTTTGGTTTTTAATTTTTCTGAAAAACAAATAAAAACAAAAATTTGAAAGAAACAATCCACTCGAAAGCATCAACTTCTTTGAGGACTAAACAATCCCCTCGAAAGCATCAACTTCTTTGAGGATTACGATAGTAAAGAGAAATTCCCAATTAGCAAAGAGAAATTCCCAATTAGCAAAATATAAAAACTAAAAACTAAAAAGCGATAAACCGAGGTGCCGATTAGTCTTGTTTTTCCTTTATATTGTTTACTTTTAAAAGATATTCAAAGCGTGAACGATCAAAAGCTTTTGTAAACAGATCTGCACGTTGGTAGTCAGTATGAATTTTGATCATATCGATCAATTCCTTAGCGTAACAATCACGGATAAAATGATATTTGATCCGGATGTGTTTCGCTTTAGAATGATTTTCCGAATTTTTAGTTAATGCGATAGCGGCTTCGTTGTCACAGTAAATAGGGGTTTTAAGAAACTGCAAACCGTAATCCACCATCTGCTGTTGGATCCAGAGCACTTGCGAACAGCAACTCGAGGCTGCAATGTACTCGGCTTCACACGTAGATTGTGCTACGGAAGTCTGCTTCTTGCATTGCCAGGTGATTAACCTGCTCCCGAAAAACTGACAACCAGCTGTAGTAGATTTGCTATCTTTGTCACAGCCGCCCCAATCTGCATCACTAAAAGATATGAAATCAAAATTATCATCATTAGGGTACCAAAGTCCTTTTGAGGGACAACCCTTCAGATATCTAAGGATACGCTTGACCGCCGTCAGATGACTTTGTTTCGGCTTCGATTGATAACGAGCACAGAGACACGTTGCGTACATAATATCTGGTCGAGACGCCGTCAAATACATCAGAGATCCGATGATTGCTCTGTATGTAAAAGGATCCGTCAGCTCCCCCTTAGCGTCCACTCCAATCCCGTGATTGGGTTGAATCGGGGTATCCATCGGCTTTGAGTCCTCCATCTGGAACCGGCTCAAGATGTCGGAGACATATTTCGTCTGGTGAATGAAGATCCCGTCGGGTCTTTGGTCCACCTGCAAGCCTAGGAAAAACTGCATCTCCCCCATTGCGCTCATTTCGAACTTTTCCTGCATGACAGTTTCGAACTCCCTGCATAAAAGCTCGTTAGTTGAACCAAATATTATATCATCAACGTATATCTGCACTAGAAGCAAGTCATCTCCCGTCTTCTTCGTAAAGAGGGTGCAATCGACGAGGCCGCGCTTAAATCCTTTGGTGATGAGGTATGTACTTAGCTCCTCGTACCACTGTCTCGGAGCCTGGTGCAAGCCATATAGAGCTTTGTTCAGCACATAGACCTTATCCCGGTGGATTGGGTCCTCAAAGCCTGGTGGCTGCCCGACATAAACCTCTTCCTTGACTTTCCCGTACAGAAATGCGCTTTTAACGTCCATTTGATAAACTTTGAATTTCTTGTATGAAGCAAACGTAAGGAACATCCGTATAGCTTCGATTCGTGCTACCGGTGCATAGATTGCGTTATAATCAATCCCTTCGATTAATGAAAACCCTGCACGACCAATCTGGCTTTGTTACGAACAATAACCCCACGATCATCCTTCTTACACTTAAAAACCCATTTGGTGCCAATCTTCTTTCTATCCGGCGGCAAATCCGTGAGCGTCCAAACTCCCAATTTCTGGAATTGTAATAACTCCTCCTGCATAGCTTCCACCCAGGCATCATCCTTCAAAGCGTCCTTGTATGTCCTTGGCTCTACCTGCGACACATAACACGCAAACGACCAATCATTTTGACTACCAGATTGTTGAATTTTGGCATATAAAGCTAAAGCACCAAAACTCTCTGGCGAATTAACGCTTTTAAGCTGCCCTCTGGTCATAACACTGCTACCAGGATCACCGATAACTTGCTCCAGCGGGTGAATACGATGAATCCGAGATTCCGGATAATCAGGTATTTGCACTCCCGTCTGAACAGTCAAGTTCTCTACAGCATCCAGATCATGAACCGTATTTGATGATGAAGCCACATCTGAAGTTGAAGTTGGGTTCACTGGCGGTGCCTCTGGTTCTTCAGCTTGTTCAAGAATAGCTTCTTCAAATTGTTCATCTTCAGATTCTGAAGTGTCTAATGAAGTTGAAGCTTCTTGAAATACTTCTTCCTCTTGTATAGGAGCATTGGTATCATTAGAAGCTGGTAGGGGGTTTACGGTGATCGGACGCACCAACGGTGAAGTTGTTGCATTTTCACACTCGTAGAGTAATCGAATAACAGCTTCTTCAACCAAGCTATCTAGATTGAATGATTCAAAGAAATCTTTGTAATCAAACATCCAATCAGGACCCGTGCCTTGAAGATTTTGAGTATATCGTTGAACTTCCACGTTAGCCCAGTCTTCCACTCGACGAGTTCGCTTGTTGTATACCCGTTTGAGCGGGGTTGCATATCCAACAAAGTAACCCTCCTCGGCTTTAGGACTAAACTTCTCGCTTGGATTCAACATAGTACATGGCGCCCCAAAAGGTTCTAGATACTCTAAGTTCGGCTTCCTTCGGTGTAACAGCTCATAAGATGTTTTACCAAACTTCTTCACTGTTAAAACCCGATTTAATGTGTAATTTGCTGCATAAATCGCCTCGTTCCAGAACATTACTGGAAGATTCGAATCAGCAAGCATTGTTCTAGCCGCTTCAATTAGAGTCCTATTCTTTCGTTCAGCAACACCGTTCTGTTGTGGGGTGTACGGAGCCGAATATTCATGATGTATCCCTTTGCTTTCACAAAGTTCATCCATCTTGGCATTTTTGAACTCCGTCCCATTGTCACTCCGAATTCTCTTAATCTTCACATTGTAGAGATTCTCCAATCGAGTGAACAGAACTTTTAGATTGATAAAGGTGTCACTTTTATTCTGCAAACACATCACCCATGAAAATCTTGAGTAATCGTCAGTGACGACTAAACAATAAAGCTCTCCAAGATGACTTTTGCGCTTGACCGGTCCGAAAAGATCCATGTGCAATCGCTCAAGTGGCATCTCTACAGAGTTAACCTTTTTCACTTTGTGGGACTGTTTGTGTTGCTTCCCCTTTTTACAACTCACACACTTGTCATTCAGATGGAAATGTTTCACGTTTACTCCATCGACAAGCCCATTTCTCACAAGTTGATTCATTTTTCTCAAATGAATGTGCCCCATTCTTCGGTGCCACATTATCGATTCTTTTTCTGTTGCTTTTGATAGAAAACATGTTATCTGCCCCTGTGATGTCATCGCCTTGGACATATCAAGAATGTATAGATTGTTGACGCGAGGTGCCTTCAACATTATCCACTCTTTAGGAATTGTAAAGCCCGGTTTCAGAATATAGCAGGATTTGTCATCAAAATGCACAGTAAATTGCTTATCACATATTTGACTGACACTCAACAGATTATAGTCAATCTGCTTTACATACGAAATCCGCTCGAAACTCACTATCCCATTGCTCACACTTCCTTCCATTGTGATATATCCACCTTTATTTCCCGCGAAAGCTACATACCCTCCATTGATGTTCTTCACGTCGAATAGTAACGCAAGATCCCCTGTCATGTGGCCTGAAGCTCCACTATCAACAATCCAAAGACTGCTAATAGGGCCAGCTGAAGCTCCCTGCACACAAAAAGTAAATCAGTTAGTTCTTTCGGGGGACCCAAGCCTGAGTCTTGGGTCTTTGAACATCAGGTTTCAAAGTAACATTTTCACAAGCATTTTCAACAACTTTTTGATCAATCTTTTTCTGATTGTTCAAAACAGTTTCCTTTTTCTCATTAACCCTTGAAGTTGAGGCTCCTGGAGTACCATTGGGTGTCCAAGATTGTTCAGACCTTTTCAAAATACGAATCTGAGACTTTGGGTTCTCAGTTGGTTTCTGAACATTGTTAACAAATGTAACTCTCTTGGTAACCTTATCTGATTTAACAGACTTAGGTCCAACATTTGATTTGACAATCGGTTTTGGTGGAACCTTTTGCCTATCAACTGTTGCGTTCACCACAGGTTTCCTCCATGATTGTTCCATAGCAATCCGATTCCTTCGATCATATTGCATTGGACGAGTGTTCCTCATTTGGTGAAAATTGTTTTGATTATAAAACTGGTGTGGTTGTTGAGGAACAACTCTCCTATGTGGTGGCACATAATGATCAATCGGTTTTCTCATGGAATTCCTCACTTCCACCTCGTGCCTCTTATGCCTTACATATGGGCACTGAGCAAGTAAATGCCCTCGTTCCCCACATTTAAAGCACGCACGGTACTCTTCAAAAACATTCGGAGCATTTGGTTGAGCAAATGATCTAACAGGGTATTGATCATTATACTGTTGCTTCCTTAAACTCTCAGGGAGTGGCCCTTTTGAGTAAGTAGGCTCATTAAAACCATTAGCTCTGTTTTTGGGTCTAACAAACTCTGTGACATGGACCTTTGGTTCTTGAGGAACATCCAAATACAATTTCTTTAATAAAGCTGGTGGAATCTCATTTGTTCTCTCATGTTTTGGAAACCAAATGGTGCTTTCTTGCCAAATCTTTTCTATTTTAGCATAATTGGCATTTTTTATAGGAAATTCCTCATCAGAGATGATCTTATCGGATCCTTCCATCCGATAGAACACCTTGACAGGTTTGTCACATTGTTCATTCTTAGCACACTTTTCAAGATCTTTCTTAACCACATTTTTCTCAAGATCTTTCTTCACAACATTCTTTTCAGACTTATTCACATGATGAACATTTTTCATCGGAATGACAATCTGAGATGATGAAACTGATTCATTTGTAATGATGTGATTTTCTTTTGGAATTTCACATACATTCACAGTTTGAACACAATCAGTATCATCACTCTCTGAGTCTGAATCTACACTCTCAGCAGTAACACCCTCATCATTGATACCTAAAATCGGTCTAACATCGGAATTTGGATCACCAATACTTGAAGTATTAGATTCATTTTCTGATGCTGAATCAGATTTTACCGAACTCTCCGGTGTCACTTGGTGACAATTATGGTTTTCAAAGAGAACCGGAGATGGTACAGACCGATAATTGGTGGTTTGATCATCAATGATATGGTCTACCACATAAGCAATATGCTTATAGCTTTCCAGCTTTTTATTTACTTTCTCAGCAAAGCATTTGATGGCGGCCATTTCCAACTTGGTATTTTCAATTTCATTGATATAGTTGTTAATTGCCAATTGTTTTAAAGACAAAGTGTTTTTCAAGTCGGAAATGTCCTTTTTGTAGCCATCTAAAACTTTGTTGAAGGCATTCAACTCTTTGCGAGTAGATTGACTGTTCATGATAGCACTATCACGTTGAACACGGAGTTGTTTATTCTCCTCAGTCAATCTATCACATGTACCACAATATTTATCACTTGTAACATCAGTGCTACACTCAGAACTTACAGGTTTTGGCGGATCAGTCATGGCCATTAAAGCGAAATGAGCTTCCTTTCCTGCAAAGAATCTGGAATAATCAATCTTTGTGAAAGCATCATCTGCAATGCACGACTTCCTTGTCATCAGAAAATCCGCTTCTGCTAGCAACTGATCGATGTCTTCATCCAGAGAATTAACACTTGCTTCTGTATCCGATTCACTGTCTGAATCAGAATAAACCGATTCACACTCCTCAGGAACATCAGAAACAGTATCAATCACAACTCCAGAATTTGTCTCTTCAGCTTTAACCTCAACATTAACTTCAGCATTAACCTTAACAGGTTCAGTTTCCACATTCATCTCAGCCTCAGACTCATCACTTTCAACCTCAGTTTCTACCTTCTCCTCCACCATCACTGAATCTTCAATATCAACCTGATATGCAACACAAGCCACATTGCCACCAGTAGTGATTTCTTCAACACCTATCTGCATACTCGACCAGTCAAACCTCTCATCTTGTTGCGTCACCAACGCTTGATTGGTATTCTGTTGTTGTTCATTTGGTGTAGTTATTGGTATGACTGTTCGGTTAGAATTGTTTGGTGTTTGGTTTTGTGTCTGGTTTGGTGTGTTTGGTTGTCTATTTTGGTTGTTATTAAAGTTGTTTTGACGGTTTTGGTAGTTGTTGTTGTTTTGGTAAGAAACTTGGTTTTGGTTTTGTTGTTGACGGTTCTGATAGCTGGCATTGAATGGATTCCTATTGCCTTGTTTTGGTGGCTGGGTGCATTCTCTTTTAAAGTGACCTTTCCCTCCACAGTTAAAACAAGTCACTTTCTCCTTATTGAACCCGTAGGTTGTGTTAGGAGAAGTTCCCAAATCAGTTCTACCTGTCTTCTCGATAAATTCTGTTGCTCTTCTCATTATGCTCGCAAAGGCCCACTGGATATCAATGAGTTCCATCTCTTCCTTGTCAATTTGTGCGTAGTCTTCATTGGTCAAGTTGTTATTTCCAATTTGACTAGCAACTAGACCATTATAAGATGAAACCATTGCAGAAACTAGAGCAATGTGTTGTTGAGCAACTTCAACTGTCACATTCCCCAAGTTAGATGTTTCTAAAACCACCGGTTGTTGTTGATTAGGTTGGTTCATTGGTTGTTGTTGAGATTGGCTAGCAGTAAAGAAAGCTGCTTGTTGCATTGGGGAGAATGGTGGAATGTATGAATTGTTGTATTGTTGTTGTGGTGGTGGTTGTGAAAAGGATGATGTTTGTTGATGGTAGTTAATGGTAGGAGATTCCATAACATTGGAAATACATGCCACATGTGGTGCCACTAGTCCTCCTGAGCTTGATGTACTAGCTGGAACTGGAGATCCTCCAAAGTATAAATTGGGATTCTGAGGAATCTGTGCTCTTCTAGCTTTCCTCTTCTCTTCCAATTCTTTGTTTTCCAGCTTCTCTATGAACTCCTGAATAGACCAGTATTGATAAGCATCCTTCTCCTTCAGGACTTCCACATGCTGATCCCAGTTTGGTGGTAATGCATCTGCAAACTTGTCCACCTGCTTTGCCATAGGAATCTGTATACCATAGCTAGACAATTCAGATAACAAATGATTATATCTAGGAGTTAGTTCTAGCAAAGTTTCATTTCCAATATAAGAAAAATTTTCAAACTCCTTTCTCAGTTCTTCCATCCTTAGACCTCTCGTCTTCTCATTGCCATCATGCCTTCTTTTAAGTGCTACCCACAATTCCTTAGACGTTGTGCAAGTCCCAAACTGATGCAAAAGATCATTTGTGATTGCCTGTGTCAATTGGGAAAACGCCTTCTTTTCCACAGCAAACTTCTTTTTCTCATCCTCAGCCATGCTCTCCAATGGCACTGGTTCACCTGTGTTCTCCAAAACTGGTGGTGTGTAACCTTTAGCAATCATGTTCCATGCTTCAGCACCCTCCACTCCCATGCCTTCCAAATGTATCTTGAACTTTTTCTGCCACTGATTGTATTCTTGAATCTCCATAAGCTTCGGTGGCCGATTCCCGCTACCTGAAGACAAATCATTAATCAGTGTGGAAATAGCATTTGTAGCTTGAGTGTTTACCACCGCTGCTGCTACTCCCCAGTAGTCAGATTGTGGTGCTGGAGGTGCACTTTGAGTCATGTAGTTAACCGGCTGCGAAGACTGTGTGCTCGTCTTCTGTGCTGCTACCGTCCATGGGTCCATCACCTACTGTTGTGGTTGTGTAGTTGCTGGTGTCGGAGTAGTCAGAAAATTCCACATGATCACGAACTTTGAGAAATTCAACACTTAGAAAATTTTCCAAAAACTAACTCTAGGTTCGCCCAAAATTGTTCAGGTTCGTCCCTTTCTGCTTCAGGTTCGCCCAAACAGTAACTTCCGAATGTAAAATCTCACCAGAAAGTAAAAACACACTAACACTTTTCACGTTCGCCCAAAACTACTCCAGGTTCGCCCGTTCTAATTCCAGGTTCGCCCGCACGATCTCCCGAATGTGAAAAATGTGACCCGAATGTGAAAAATTCAATAGAAAAATTCTAGGTTCGCCCAATAATTCCTAGGTTCGCCCAGAAATACACTCAGGTTCGCCCAAACTACTACACCTTCGACCACTAAGATCCAGGTTCGCCCATTTCTGATATTTGAAAAACGGTTAATATCCGTGATCTCCTTCTGATTAATAAAGATTGCCGAAACAAAGATGCAAGGAAGATTATTCACGGAATTATTATGGTGGCGCTTTGGGTCATTTGGATCGCTAGGAATGAAAATGTGTTTAAAGCCAAAGAGTCGAAAGTTGGTAAGGTCGTTGCTAAGATTAAGTGATTGTCTTTTCTTTGGCTTAGGTCGCGATCTAGATTTAAGAGTATGGTTTGGAAAGATTGGGCGTTGTATCCTTTGTATATGTTGTAATTTGTTGGAAATTTCTAAGTTGTGAATGGAAATTAATACAATAAATTATTAATAAAACTATTCAATGTATGGTGAGATAGAGGTTCGGGTACAAAAGTCTCTTTTTGTGAGAAGGGTAAGAAGGCTTGTGAGAGTGACACGTGGCAGAAATTTATTTTAGTCTTAGGGGCATCATGGTAATTATATACCTATTCAAGATTAAAGGAAATTTAAATATTTAATCAATGTGAGAGATTATAGGATATTTATTCAAATCATTAACCAATCAACATATTGTTTTATGAGAAAATAATCAGATATATATTCATGATTTTTGTTGAAATCCACTATTTTTTTGAAGATAAAACACACTGATTAAAGTTCTTTGAGACAAGTAATATTTAGTGTGTGTGTTTTACGTTGTGTTTATCATAATGAACTATGAACATAAAACACACAAATCTGAACTATAACATTGTGTTTTGTATTCAATATGTGTTTGTAACAAACATACATATGAACTATGGACATAAAACACAAATTATGAACTATGAACATAAAACACAAAAATTGCTTAACAACAACCCCCTTACAACTGTTGTGTTTTACAATTAAAAATACCAACTTGTAAACTATGAACATAAAACACAAGAGCTGCTTAACAATAAAATCTGAACTATGACACTAACGTTTATACATAAAACACATAAACAAAAACAATCAGTTTTCTCCACTAAATATACAAACTTTTAAACATAAAACACACACCTAAATGTTTAATACACTACAATACGTTTACATATAAAACACACAACAAAGAACAATCAAACATTCCTCTAAAAATACAATGTGTTTATCACCATCGGATCAAACCTTGTTGATGAGCTGGTTCCGAATCGATGGCAGATTGGTGGGGCAGATCCAGGTGAAACATTATAAAAGAAAGATACTCAATCATCAATTCCAAATATTCAACCTTTTCATCATAAATGGGCGTGCACTTTTAGAACTTCATGTGCAGACCACTTTTTTCATTTCATCATATTAAATATTGAAGAGGATGAACACAATTACTCCAAATTAAAAGTGGATTTGGAATGAAAAAGTGAGGAGGAGAGAGAAAGTAAAAGGACCGTAGATAAAAAAAATATAAAAAGAGAGAGAGAAAGAGGTGAGTTATGAAACCTCCTTAAATTAAGGATGTGGTTTAATTGCTTTTTTTTTGACAATTATACCCTCACACTATCCATTTTATTAATTAATTTATAACAAAATTTACAAAAATGACACTCCTTTTATCTCATCCATCCATCAAGTTGATCCAATGGTCATTTTTATTTCTCACCCTTCTTACAAAACACATCCTTTGTATTTTAACCCTACCCTGTATGGTGATTAACTCTTTAGTTGAGGTTTCTCATTTTCACTTAATTAGTTTTTATTAGAGTTTAAGTCTCTAATTAATTATATAATTAAGTAAGGCTCTTCATCACCCATTGGTCTTGTATATGTGGTAAGCTTTGTGCCTAGTTTGAGGGCAAGAAAAACATACAAGAAAATATATGATATAATTTTGAAGAGTTCTAAAAGAAGAAGTGATTACTTGAAGATCCAATAATCATTTTGAAAACCCATATATGTTGGGTAACTACATAGAATGGAACACTCTTACACACACATACGCAGAGAACAAATACAGAAGTAAATCGAAGTCTGGTTATCTTTCAGGCAAGTGTGCAAGTCCGGCAGTGCACCACCACTGTTAAGAACCGGTGTACCCTGGGAACAGACCGCGAATCTGTTTAAGGGAATTGTGTCAAACACAAGCCCGGTTTATGTTGGTGATTTCGTCTTCGATTTAATGTAAGTTTTCTAACAAACTTAAACAGAATAGTAAACAAACTTTCGTGTTCTTCCTAAGTAATTTGGGTTCGCGAAAGTTTGTAAGTGTTTTCTTTTGGTACATCGAATAGGATTACATTCATAATGAGAATGCAATCTTTAATCTGAAAGATTGTTTGACAAACCGAATTTTTTATTTAATTTTCAGATTCATGGGTTTTGAGTTATGTTTAGATAAACCGGACTATGAAACATTTCTAATATGTGTTTAAACATTTTTTTTTAATTTCTAATGATAGTATTAGAAAAGACATATTAGTTGAAAACCCATGTAAACTTGGTTGATCATGTTTTCTTTCTAGTAAGCGTATTAGAAAGATAATTTCAATGTATTTGAAATGAAACATTTCTAATAAGAGTATTGGAAATTAAAAGGTTTCGAAATATATGGTTTTGAAACATGTATTTCTAACAAGCGTGTTAGAACCGACGACGTTGAAAGAATAACGTGTCATGAAACATTTCTAATAAGCGTATTAGAAATTATTATTTACAAAATCATAAGTTTAATTTGTAAACTTCTATATTGATTTCTCTAACGGGCGTGTTAGAGCTTGATGATTTTGTAAAGACAAAATAAGGTGCTTATATTTTCTAACAAGTGTGTTAGAAAAGATTATTGTACAAAATACACAAACGTGTTGGAAATTTTTATTTTGGAAATTTTTGTGAAATTAAAAAAGTTATAAACTTATTTTGTTTTGTTGAAGGTTTTAGTAAGAATACTAATTAAAACTTCAAAATTGAAACTTAAAAATAATAAGAATACCATTAAGTTGGGTCAAATATTCTTAAAGGTTTTAATGGGGTGTTTCAACTCATGGGTTTATGGAGAATTGGGCGTTTCAACCTTTTCCAACATTAAACCAGTTTGGTTAAATTTGACGGTTTCTAACGAGTGAGTTTGAAACGGGTATATTTTGGAAAATCCAAAGTTAATACCATTTATGTAAATGGTTTAATTTTCTAACGAGGGTGTTAGGAACGGTTTATTTTATATAAACCAACAAGGTCTAAAACGATTGTCATAATCGTGTGTTTCTAACAAGTAGGTTAGAAACGGTTGAGAATATAAACCAATGACCTTTAAAATGATTTTGGTAATCGTTTATTTCTAACGGGTGTGTTAGAAAAAGGTTTATTTGATATAACCAAACTCTATATGATGAAACGTGTAATCGTTTGCATTCTAACAAGTATGTTAAAAATGGTTAATTTTGGAACCGTATATGTTTATATGGTACACGTATAGTTTCTAATGAACGAATTAGAAACGGTTAATCATGAAAACCATATACTCTAACAAGTGAGTTAGGAATGGTTTAAATAATAAAACTATATTAGAGTTTATGGTTTTGATTTGTAATCAAAACATAAATATGTATAGTTTATGGAAAATACTTGTAAAAGTAGAAATGTTTTGTATGAATAAAACATGTCGTTTGCAAATTATATATGGTTTGATACTTGTATGAGAAGTATGATAACTTGAACCATATGTCTAGAGAGACTATTTAGTGTAAAACAACTTGATGTTGTTTTGGACATATTTACTTGTTCGACTACTTGTAAGTAGTTAAGTATAAACAACTTTGTTGTTTTGAACAGTGTACCGAGGGAGTACCTCAAAACATGCCACAAGACGATATAATTGCTATTATTTCGTCGAACGATAAAGTGTTGAAGAGAATAACACTTTGAGATTTGATGTTTATATATCCTTATATGAATCCGTTTAAATATATATGTAATATGTTTTGGATTATATTGAAATTATAATTTGGTAAATTACAATTATTAATTGGAATATTAATGTGGTGAATAAAGAGTAAACTCTTAGGTAGAGTTTCATGTTTTCTAATTAAAGTTTTTATGTCACTTTATTAGAGCTTTTTATGTAAATTTATTAGAGCCTTTATTTATAAAATTAATTCTCTAATTAAGTGACTAAGAAGAAAAACTCTTCATTCATCTGCATTGAGATAATCATGATCAACGTGGCAAGTGTATTGAGGTTAAATACACGAAAACGAAATATGTCATCCAACGTTGAGAGCATCAACATAGAATTGAACAAATGTATTTCCGATGACTATAACATATGACAGTAATATATGTTATTATTCATAAGTCTTTGATAAATATTGCGAGATTTATTATAAAAGACTTAGAATATTGATGGATGTGTAGAGTCTCTACAAACCATCAATATTGGTTGAACTATATGGAGGATTCGTGACATATTTTGGGAGAGTCACCCAATAAATAGGTTCAACAAAATATATATACATATCATTTAAGGATATGTGAATGTCATGTCGTTGAGTGTCAATCTAATTGACTTGTTGATGACGAATATGTTCATCAAAGTGACTTATATTAAGACTTATGTTTACGTACTAAAGAGTCAATGGTGAAGCCTTGGAGATTAAAGGCAAACGAGTCTTGATCCTAATGAATGGAATTAATTATGGTTTTGAAGCATTCTTTAAACCAAGGTTTTGGAATGGTAAACGAAATCTCATTTTGTGTCTAAACTAAGACGTGAATGTTAGGAAGAGATAGTGAGTTATCTCTTAAGGATGTGAAGAATCAGAATGAGGCATCTTCTGTTCACACGCTAAGTATTCGTAGTCTAAAGCATGCTAGACTAATACTTGTTAATTTAGATGCTCCACGGAGAATAAATTAACTTTGAACATTCAAACATATGTGACGACATAAGAATGAATTTTATAAAAGCAAATATATAATTCATTAAAAAGGATGACTCGAAAGGATCGAATAAATATTTCATTGGTTACGATACTATTTAGCTTAATATGAGCAGAACTCATATAGCTCAGAAAACGGTTCGTGTGAGAAATATGGGTTGAGTAATATAATGGATGACCTCAATAACACAATGATACAGATAGTCACTATCTTATCACGGGTGTCTAATGTCATCATGAGTGATATTACTCGAACTTAATCAAAGTGCAAGTAATGTGGGGGGAAAGCCATTTAAGAAATAATCCGTAGGGATATAAAAATGGTACTTGAGAAGTTTTCAAGCCACATATGAAAGGAAGAAACTTTCATCACCCCATTTGGTAGTTATCCAATAAACACATAAGTGTGGAGGTGACTTGCATATGAAAATAGAAGGTTTGATATGAACTGATGTGATTTTGGGAAGTACAAATCACACGAACCTAGAATAGACGTGTTATAAGTCAGTCCTATTATGTGGACAAAATTCTTGAGAAGTTCAATGGAAATGACTCTAATGTGGCTAGAACTTTCATTGACATGAGTCAATGTCTAGCTAAGAATCGTGGTGAGCCTGTTAACCGATTAGAGTACTCAAGAATTATTGGCAGTCTGCTGTATCTGATGAGTTGTATCATACCAGACTTAGCAAGCAAGCTAAGTAGATACACGAGCAACCTAAGTTCAATTCTATGGAATTACGTGACACAGGTGCTTTGGTAATTAGGATACATACAAAACTACGGGCTGCAATATAAAAGATATCCAGCAGTTGTTGAAGGTTATTATGATGCGAATTGGATATCTGACACGAATGATTCCAAGGCAACAAGTGGGTATTTGTTCACACTTGGAGGCACTGCGATAACATGGAAATCATCTAAGCAAATGGTTATTGCTAGATCCATGATGGAATCAAAATTCATCGCTTTAGAGGATGAATAGGCAGAATGACTACGTCAATTTGTTAAAGATATACCTAGGTGGCCGAAGCCGGCATTGGCCTAATGCATACACTGTGATAGTCAATCGGTAATTGGCAGAGCTCATATCACAATGTGTATCAGTAAGAACAGGTATATAAGACGTAGGCATAATACGATACGACAACTAATCTCTACAGGAGTTATCACGGTTGACTACGTGACGTCAAAGGATAACATCGCGGATCCGCTAACAAAAGGCTTAAGCAGAGAGTTAGTTCAGAAGTCGTCAAGGGAATGAGGCTAAACCCATGAAAGGCTAAGTTTATGCGAAGGAAACCTAACTCAGCTGACTGGAGATCTCAAGATCTGAGTTCAATAGGACAACCTAATTGTATAAACAGGCGAAGGTCACTGTGGTGGAGAGTTGGAGGAAACCCCACGTTTTGAAAAAAAAGGGAGCTTACTATAAATTAAATAAGCTTCCTAGTCCATTCCTAAAAAGTGACAAGGTTGAGGTTAAGCTTATGGCTTTTAATGATTTGACTGAGGTAACTAGTCCCAGTAAATCACCTATGTGAGAGAGAAGTGGGGTAGCTTCGAAGGGTATTGTTGGGGCACAATACCTAAGAGCTCTCGCAGAACCAGGCACGTGTCCATGACCACAACGGACACAACTATGAGGACTTGACGTTGTCAGGGAGAGTCTTGTGCGAAGCGTATTGTCGTCTACACAAACGGCAGACGAGTTCAAAGACATCGCGTTCTACTCAGAGCCAGTGGGCTAAGTGCGTTTCATAAGCAAAGGTTCAAAGGGTCACACCTACCTATCGTATGCAAAACTCAACTGTTGAAATTTAATCAGAATGAGGTTGCTTCTGAGAATGACTCCCATTCATGTGGGAGTTTGTTGGAAATTGTGTGTATTTTGATAAATCTCCATTCATGTGGGGGATTGTTGGAAATTTCTAAGTTGTGAATGGAAATTAATACAATAAATTATTAATAAAACTCTTCAATGTATGGTGATTAACTCTTTAGTAGAGGTTTCTCATTTTCACTTAATTAGTTTTTATTAGAGTTTAAGTCTCTAATTAATTATATAATTAAGTAAGGCTCTTCATCACCCATTGGTCTTGTATATGTGGTAAGCTTTGTGCCTAGTTTGAGGGCAAGAAAAACATACAAGAAAATATATGATATAATTTTGAAGAGTTCTAAAAGAAGAACTGATTACTTGAAGATCCAATAATCATTTTGAAAACCCATATATGTTGGGTAACTATATAGAATGGAACACTCTTACACACACATACGCAGAGAACAAATACAGAAGTAAATCAAAGTCTGGTTATCTTTCAGGCAAGTGTGCAAGTCCGGCAGTGCACCACCACTATTAAGAACTGGTGTACCCTGGGAACAGGCCGCGAATCTGTTTAAGGGAATTGTGTCAAACACAAGCCCGGTTTATGTTGATGATTTCGTCTTCGATTTTAATGTAAGTTTTCTAACATAATTGTGGTGGCTCGATCCTTGTTTTGAGGACCTAGAGTGTTTTTAATGAAGTTCACCTTAAAAAAAGATTATTTGGAATAAAGGGCGGCAATTGTTTGAAGAAACCATTGATTGGGTTGTGGATTAAATACTCGAATAATTAATTATGTTGTTTAAGACGTTAAATGACAGGATGATTATTGCTGGATAACAATTATAAAGTTGTATTCATTATTGGATAATAAATATGATGCTTGTGTAAGTATTATCATCGTTTAATGGTTAAAAGATAAAAGACTTTATTGTTAGACTAGTGGGTTTACTCGCGCGTTGCAGCGGGATCTACAAAGGGTTACAATACAACATTATCATACTTATGTTTTTTGCCGCAAGTTACGCAAAAAGAATAGAAATGTGCACACTATGTTTTAACTAATATTCATGGAAAGAAAAGAAAAGAAATGTGCACCACCACTTACAACTGATTGTAGTTCACCACAAAAACCATGTACTCATTATTGAACAAATCTTTATAAACCAAAGGTATGTTACCGTAACAGACGAATATGAACATAAACATCAACCAATACCTAATGAGCGACACTTATATCATATCATCAAACTATCATAAAACGCGTAAAAATTAATCAACTAATAAAAGCTATAGATCCCAATTTGTAGTCCCAAAATAGTAGATCTTTCAAGTGCACAAAGATTGTTATCACTTAGAAACACCTATTGTTTAGGTGTTTTAAGTGATTAATCTTGAACAACTAAGAAACTAGATAAATCTTAGAAAACCGACACACAAGATACACAAATAACACAAATAACGTGATTCCATTACTGATAGATCATCAAAACACCATGGAAATTACATAAGTACACACCACTAATTCTTGTGTAGCTAAGATCACCAAAAACCCTCACCCTAGAGTTGCACACAAGCTTCCTTTATATAGGTAGGAGCTGATGGGCCTGCGCACTTAGCTAAGTGCGCATGGCCCGTCTGTTAAGTGCGCAAATCACTAGGGTTTACATAAAACTAAGGTTTAATTACACAATCAGTCCTCTAACATTCAAACTACAAAACATGCTACCAAAAGTCTTCGTTCTGGTAACTGTGGTCTCAAATAAACCCAACAATACTCCCCCTAGACCACAGCTACCAGATCTTTATCTGTTAGCTTCAAACCGAGATATCACTCGATTCACCTTCTTCCTGCATTTCCCGCACTGGTTGTTTTGGAACTATCACTTCTAGAGCTTCAGTAGTTTCTGGCTGCTTTTCTTTAATTGTCAGCTTTGTCTTTGTTAGCAATTTCCTTGTCTTTGTCTCCAAGCTCCTTCTCTTTGACTGCAGCCTCGATCATTTCCAAAATTTCTAGCATCACCAGCTTCCTCTCTTTAGCATGATCAACTGCTCTTTGAAATAGCATTCCTTCTTCCAGCAGTGTCTGACCAGCTCTAACTCTGATTGTGTTCCCAAACAGCTACATCACTCTGACAGATAAAACATGAATACATCTACCAGATCGAAGAATCTCACAATCTCATCCCCTGCACTGTTCTTGATCACAGACTGGATGATGATCAGGATTATATGCAATAATCACATCTCACATTCTAACACATATTTTAATACTCCCCTTAAACTTTTTGTATTTTGTACATTTTTTTAATAAAAACAAAAACAACGAGGAGGGGTTAACTGTTTCTCACCTTTTGCATACAAGATCATACTAACCATACCTGCCAGATCACATTTCAACTTTCCGTTGGATAGTTACAGCCCAAGAAAAACTGTCGGTATACTTGTCCACTTAAATCCATGCCTCTCGTCTTTCAACATACGTTTGGTGATGAGATTTATCATGTTTTGGTAATATTGACGGAAAGTTAGTGGACCCCACTTGTGCTAGGTGTAAGCCTACAAATCCTCAAGGTTTATTGAGATATAATGATGAGAGATTCAGGTCTATGTTTCCATAAGCAGAGAAGATGATCATTATGTCAATCAGATGATGAGAGCTTCAGGTCTATGTTCCCATAAGCAGAGAAGATGATCATCTGAGTGCTTTTTGAGCTATCTATATGTTTGCACGTCACTAACATTGCGTGTCTTTTGTTGCTCATTTGTTTGAATAGCCCCGCATTGGTAGCTTGCACACTTAGGTGTCTTTTGATTACATATGCTCAAAATTTTCTGTGTCTTTTGATCTCTCAACCTGTGTATGACCGGACTCAGCTTGTGCAGACCTAAAACACAGTGGGAATCCAGCTTTCCGTGTAGATCTATTCTGTTAATCACCTATTAGCAGTTTACTCGATTCCAAGCTGAATCTACCGACATGTCATTGCTTGAAGCCGCAACATCCTCTGGATCCTATTCACATACTGACAAAATATGATTAGTCCCTATCATTTCTTGTTAATTTGCAATAGAGATATACTTTCTCCCCGAAAAATCCTGTTTTGTATGAAAATAGGATTTTTTTTTTTTACCACCATGACATAATGTGAGCTCACTCAAAATTTATCATTTCCAGCCAAGTGACCAATTGGAGGAAACGAGTTTTGTCAAAAGCCTTTGTGAGAATATCTGCCTTTTGATCAGCAGTATCAATGGATAACACTTGAATGTATCCTTTATCGTGAGCATCGCGAATAGAGTGAATCCTGATCTCAATATGTAGTGTTTTAGAATGGTCGATAGGATTCTTCACGATGTCACGACAATCATCATTATCAATGAAGATTGGGGTTTTCATGACATTCAAACTGTAATCCAGCAACTGATTTTGGATCCACAAAGCTTGACATCAACAACTGGACGCAACAGTGTACTCGGCTTGATCAGTGGAGATAGACACTGTTATCTGCATTTTGCTTTGCCAAGATACAAGCCGATTCCCCAAAAATTTGCAACCACCAGAGACAAATTCTCTATCAATTCTACAACCTGCATGATCACTATCAGAGTAAGCGATTAAATCAAAATTATCACTCTTAGGATACCATAAACCAAGCTTTGGTGTTCCTTTGAGGTAGCGGAAGATTCTTTTGACTGCAGTTTCATGAGATTGCTTGGGATTTGACTGAAAACGAGCACAGCATCCAACTGCCCACATGATGTCTGGTCCGCTGGCGGTGAGATACATCAATGATCCAGTCATGGATCGATATGTATGGGGATTCACTGATGGTTCTTGACGCGCCCCTATCAACATGCTACATATATCTCATAAGAGCTATCAACCATTCATGCAGCTTATTAAAAAAAAATTCAAAAAAAAAAAATAATAATAATATACAAAGATGATCAAAACATGTATTTAGTTAACTTTGGGAATCCATGTTTGTTTTAGTTTTGATCTATCGTGATTTTCACCCATCATTGACTCTTTTCTCTTCCAAAATTGTGTGGTTTTAACAAAACTTTTTACTGTTTCTTGAAGATTTTTGATCTGATCAGAAAAAGAGTTTTGAGTTTTGACATCATTTTGTGGTTTAGGTTTTAAATGACACTTTTTGACCACACTTATTTTCCACATCTAAAGCATTTTGAGTGTTTAGGCTTGATCTTTGGAGAAGATCTGGATGATGATGGTTGTGATGTTCTTTTCTTGAGCTTGTCTGAGCAGGAGCTTTCACTTGAGCTTGATTCATCCTTGTTTTCACTTGATTCTTCATTTGTGTTGCAGTCAGGTATGCTGATGTTGCTTTCTGTATCACTCAGTGATTCTTCAGAACTTGAGTTACCTGTTTCACTTTTTGATTCTTCAGAACATGATACATCTGTGGATGATGGAACAAATTCTGGAAACTTTTCTATGAGAAATTTTCCGAACCGGTTTTGCTTTAGTTCTGGTACAAACACGGATGGCTTATATGTCGTTTTATCATCAGAAAATGCAGATTTCAAATCAACACAGGTAGGCACAATATTGTCAACACAAACATTAGAACGTTGAACAGGTTTCTTCCTGTCATTAGGGTCAACTACACCCTTTAGATCAAGTCTAGAATTAAGTTTAATACAGTCATCCGAATTAAAAACAGTTTTAGTCTTTGGATTATTCCAGATGAACCAATTCACTGTAGAGTAATTGGCACCCGGATGACCTAACCCCAGTGTCTTTCCACCATAACTTTCATCATCTTCCTTCTCTGACTTTTGGGTCACATCTGCATTGCTTTTACTTATATTAGTATTAGACTCAGACTCAGATTTTACACTTTCCTTTTCAAAAAGATCATTTTTTGGATGAGGTTTTGGAATTGGTATATATTCACTTTTGCTCAGAGGTAAAAATAAAGATCTTTCGATCCCATTTTTATCTTTGTATCCAATTCCATCTTTAACAAAAGATTGCCTTGAGCAATCCACTAGATCAGCTTGAGCCTGTTTGCTTACATTCCATTTGTCCACAATGATCTGAAGATGATTTGTTTCATTTCTAGATTTTTCTAACTTTGAGGTTAAATAATTTATTAGAAAATCCTTTTTTAGAACAAATTCTTTTAGAGTTTGCATTTCAGCTAGAGTTGCATTTAACTTTCGCTGATATGCTAGCTCATTTTCTTTCATTTCATTGTTAATTTTTTGAATGTCATCCATTTTGTTGGGTCTGCTGACCTGGAGAAGAACAGATGATTGAAAGCCAAAATATACTAAGTGTTGATCAAGAATAAATAACAGAGTTTACAAGAAAGCTTCCTCCAAAGAACTGCTGATTCCCAAACTGCTGATGCTCAAACAGCTGATACAAGACAACTGCTGCTGATGAAAGGTCTGTTGGATAAAGTCTGAAGAGCAAAAGTCTGATAAAGAACAAGTGCTGATCAAAGATCTGAAGAACAAAGGTCTGTTGAACCAACAGCACTTTGGTTCAACAGATGATAAGAAGACATCAGAGTTTTTAGCTTAACAGAGTTTTCCTTCAGTAGTTTTAATGTAACAGTAGTTTATTGTTTAACAGATGTTGTAGTTTGTTAGTCAGTTAGGGGTCGCTTTCTAGGTGACGTCAGCTAAGTGATCATCAGAGGTTTGTACTTGTCTATAAATAGAACAGTACTTGTACTGTTCTATTGGTCACTCGTCATTCTCTCTAGACAAACAAACTCTGAGTGATCAGGCTGAGGGGGAGTTATAATTGTACCTTTGTAATCTTTCAACTTTAATGAAAGCATTCGATTGATAACAATTATTCTCTATGTTTTGATTATTCTTTATTCCGCTGCACTTTCCACTTATACTTCATTCATATTTCATAATTAATCAAAACAATCTAAAACTCAGATCCTAACAATTGGTATCAGAGCATGGTCAATTAAATCTGATCTAATCAATCAGTTTAATACACAGATCAGCTCACAATCATTGATATCGTTTGTTTGTCGGGTTAAAACAGAGTAATAGTTTATTTTCGTTTCAACAGTTAGTAAACAGACTTTGTTTTTGAAAAACCAAGAGAATGACTTCACTTAATCAAGATCCACACAACACTGGCACACACAACAAGCCACCGATGCTTGTCAGGTCAGAATACAACATCTGGCAGCGTCGGGTAGCTCATGTGTTAGCACAACAGAACACAGGGTGCTGGAAATCGGTAGTATTTGGACCACATGTTCCAATGGTACCGAGTGCCGAGGATCCAAAGATCCAAGTACCAAAGAGTGTTGAGAACTACTCAGAGCAAGATTTTCAAAAAATCGAGCTAGATGCCAAGGCTTTCAGCATAGTAGCCATGGCACTGCCGAATGATATCTATGCCGGTCTCTTGCACTGCAATAGTGCTAAAGAACTGTGGGATGCTCTTAAAGAGCAATTCGGGGGAACTGATGATGTGATTGAAAACAACCGTGAAATACTTAACCAACAATATGAAACGTTTAGTCACATAAAAGGGGAGTCATTAACACAACAGTTTGAAAGGTTTAACTGTCTAATTAGTGAACTAAAACTGGTTGGTCTAACTTTTCCTAATTCAACACTGAATCATAGGTTTCTTAGATCACTTCAGGACAAATGGGACACTATAGCTATTGTTATGAGAAACTCTATCGGATTCAAAGACCTAACCCTGACCCAGCTTCATGGTAAGCTCCTGACTTATGAAAGGGAGCTTAACCAGAAAAAGAAGCTCCAGGACTCTGGCAAAGTGTCAGATGACTATGTATTTGGTAATACTGCACTGTTGGGTCAGGATGATGGTTCTGGAAGTAGTAAGGATCAGAGTTATGATCATTACATTGACATAACAACTGGTTTCAATAATGATTCTTACTCATCACCAAACAACTGTGCTTTCACAGCCAGTGGTGACATCCAGGCTTCTGATAATACATCTTTTGTGTACAATGACTTGCAATACATTGACCCCTTGGACCTAGAAGAAATGGACATCTTACATCAGGTTGCCCTGCTCAGTATTAGAACCAATAACTTCTATAAGAAAACTGGCAGGAGGTTCCCAGGTTTACATGGTGGGTCAAAGGTTGGGTTGGATAAATCAAAGATGAAGTGTTACAAGTGTCATAGAATGGGTCATTTTGCTAGGGAGTGTAGGAGTCAAAATGGAGTTCCTATGATCACCTATCCAAATCAAAGACCACAGACCAACACTTATCAGACCATCCCTAATGTACCTAATGTGCAAAACACTGCTCACTTTGCACAGACCCAAACCACTGTTCCTGTGCATTATGTCCAAACCACTGTTCCTCAGTATCACTATGTCCAAACACCTGTTGCTCAGGCCCCTGTGCCAATGACTGTTACTTCACCCTCTGCTCCTGCAGAGACCAGTCAACCAGGTCAACAGAGTTTCTTTACTCAAGGCTTTGTTGATTGGAGCAGTCTACCAGATGAGATAACAGATGACAACATTGCCCTAGTTGCCAACACTGAAAAGGATTTTTGTTTTATGGCACTAGAAACAATTGTTGAAGAGACTGATTCTGAGGAAGTGGTGTCTATGTCTGAAAATGTGACTGATGGTGTTGTTGGTGAGATTGTTTCAGCTGAAGAATCTGAAGTGGAGGTTGTGAATCTATCAGACCCCTGGGGTAGTGATGACTGTGACTGCCAGTGTAACTGTGCCTTGATGGCTGCTGCTAAGGTATCTCCTCAAATCTTAAATGACTTGTGCTCAGACAAATGTATTGTAGCATTTGCTAAGATAAAAGAGGTGAATGAAAACTTTAGAAAGAAAATTTTGGATTCAGAAATTCAGGTTGAAAAATTAACAAAAGAGTTAAAATCAAAAATATCTGAAAAAGAGTCTGAAATCAGCAGTCTAAAACATGAAGCAAGCATAACCAAAGACCAGCTTCAGACTATGATAACAAAATATCATAGTTGTAAGAAGGAGCTTGAGTCCACCCAAGTTGAATGTAAGAAATGGGTGGAATCATCAAAGGGTTTTGAGATGATTGTCAACCAACAATCCAAAAGTCATGTGAAATTTGGGTTTGGTTTTAAAACCACTGATCAAGTTTCACAAACCACTGACAAAAAGGAACCACAGTTGGTTGAGGTCATCCCTACAAACTCAAAAGGTCAAGAAATCAAGGTTACTGAACCCAATGGCAAGAAAATCATTCTTGAAAAGTTGGAAGGTACACCCTCATTTGATGAAATTGAAAAATATCAATTCAAACCAACATGGTCAGATGAGTGTGAAGTCCTTGAAAATTTCAAACCAATGACCTTCAAAACCTCTGATGGCAAAATGGCACCACAGGCCAAGGTTATCCCTCTAGTAAGTCTTCCAACAGATGATGAAACATCTGTTGAAAAGAAGAAAGAAAAAGGGAAAGCCAAGAACAACTTGTTTTGTGATTTTTGTGAAAAGAAGAACCATGTCACCAAAAACTGTTTTCTTCTAAAAGCATATGACATCAACAAAACAACAAGTTTAAATGATTCATAATCTAAAGAATGTGCAATCTGCAAGAAAAAGAATCACAAAACAAAAGAGTGCTTATATCTCAAAAATTTTGATGAAAAGATAAAAGAGTATAAAGCTAAAACTCTGGAGAGTCAAGTGATGAGTACTTCAAAAGGAAAATCCAAACAGACTTTTGAATCAGTCCAAACATCTGTTACCCAAAGTCTGAACAAAAACTCTGCTCCCAGAGAGGTTCAGGTAACAGATGCTCCACCTGTTAACAGATTACCAAGAGGATATGGACAACCCACTTGTCATCGTCTGCCACATGTTTATGATGAGCCCAAGAGGTCTTCAAAACCAAAAGTGAACAGACATCCTCATGGTTTTCATCAACTGATAGGAAATGATCAAACCTCTGCTGGACCAAGTGTTGACATACAAGCACTGGCAAATGGTCAAATGCAGCTGTTGAATCTAGTTCAAAAGCTAGTCCAAACCACTGATCATTCTTCTCAACTTAAGGCTGAGACAGCTAAGGACCCATCCAAAGCCAATTTGGCTTTGGACACTCACCAAAACTAAAATCCTTACTGATGTGCAGGGAGCTTCTGCTTGTTTAGACAGTTTATGGTATGTAGATAGTGGAGGCTCCAGGCACATGACTGGATGTAGAGCCCTTCTTCTGGACTTTCTTGCTCATGGAGGGGGTGATATATCCTTTGGTAATGATTCTAAAGGTAAAGTGTTGGGTTCTGGTACTGTCAAAGCAGGGAGACTTAAGTTTGAAAATGTTAATCTAATAGACAATCTAAAATTTAATCTACTTAGTGTATCACAAATGAGTGACAAAGGCTTTGGGTCATTCTTCACTAAGCAAACGTGTAAGATTGTTGGCCCAGAGGCTGTTGAAAAGATTAACACCATCATTGCTGAGAGCAAAGCACAACTTGTTGCTCACAGAAGTGGCAATGTGTATGTGGTTGATATGTTGAAGGATAATCCTACTGCAAATGTCTGTCTGTTCTCAGCTGCCTCTACAAAAGAGACAGAATTGTGGCATAGGAGACTTGGTCACACCAACCTTCAAACTATCAACTCACTCTCCAAACAAAACCTTGTCAGAGGTTTACCATCAAAAGAATTCAAGTGTGATGAGCATTGTGTTTCCTGTTTAAAAGGCAAACAACATAAAAGCTCTTACAAATCCATTGATGAGTCCAAAACCAGTCAATGTCTACAAATGTTGCACATGGACTTGTTTGGCCCTGTAAAAATCATGAGTCTAAGAAGGAAAAGATTTTGTCTTGTCATAGTTGATGATTTTTCTAGGTTTACATGGACTTACTTTTTACACTCTAAAGATGAGACTGCAGGTATCTTGAAGGACTTTGTTACCAAAGTTGAAAAACAATATGACTTGCCAGTAAAAGTCTTTAGGAGTGACAATGGAACAGAGTTTAAAAATAAGGAGTTAGATGATTTCTGTGTGTCAAAAGGGATTGTAAGGCAGTACAGCATCCCAAGAACACCAGAACAGAATGGGGTGGTTGAAAGGAAGAACAGGACTCTCATTGAGGCTGCAAGAACAATGCTAGCAGATTCTGGTTTACCTCTGTCCTTTTGGGCAGAAGCTGTAAACACTGCTTGTTATGTTCAAAACAGAGTTTTAATCAACCCTAGACATCAAAAGACTGCTTATGAAATTCTGTTTAAAATCAAACCACTGATATCATTTTTCAAAGTCTTTGGCTGCCCATGTTTCATTTTAAATCTTAAAGATTCCATTTCAAAATTTGCAGCCAAAGTGGATTGTGGATATTTTCTGGGGTATTCTTCTATTGCAAAGGCCTATAAAGTGTTTAACACAAGGACTAAAACAATAGAAGAAACTCTGAATGTGAAGTTCAATGAACTTTCTTCTTTAAAAATCCCAGCAAACCCTGCTGAGTTGTTTGATTTAGATAAATTCAAATTTGAAGATATTGCTATCAAAACTAACCCTGCAGGTACTCCACAATCTTCACAACAAGATTACAGAATAGATGTTGTGGTTCCAGACCACTACAAAGTCTATCATGTATCAGAGGAAGCAGTGGTTCAAAACAACTGTCAAAACTCTGTCACAGCTGAGTCAGCCACTGTTGGCCAGTCTTATCTTCAATCCACTGATTCACCCAGCCAATCCACTGTTCAATCATCTGTTGACAAAAGTCAATCATCTGTTGACAAAAGTCAGTCCAATCTTACACCACTTGGACCCATTCCTCCACCTCCATTTCAAACATCTGTTGCCTCTTCAGAAGTACCAACAGATGTTATGTCAACAGAGTCTCCAAACCTCTGTCCTTCACCACAAAATGCCATCATACCATATCAGGGAGATTTAATCTACCTAAGAGCTCATCCACCAGATCAAATCATTGGCAACATCAGAGAAGGTGTGCTCACAAGGAGCCAATCTTCAAACATCTGTCTTTTTGCAGGTTTTCTATCCCTTACACAACCTGTCAAGTACCAAGAGGCACTAAAAGACAACAGTTGGGTAGAAGCCATGCAAGAAGAACTCCTTCAGTTTAAAAGACAACAAGTATGGGAACTTGTACCACTGCCTAAGGATGTCTATCCTATTGGCACAAAGTGGGTCTTCAAAAACAAAACTGATGAAAGGGGTATAGTTGTCAAGAACAAAGCCAGGCTAGTGGTTCAAGGCTTCAGACAAGAAGAGGGGATTGACTATGATGAAACCTTTGCCCCTGTAGCAAGGCTAGAGGCAATCAGACTCTTCTTAGCCTTTGCTGTCAACCACAACATCAAGGTGTTTCAGATGGACATCAAGTGTGCCTTCCTATATGGCAAAATTCAGGAGGAGGTCTATGTATGTCAACCACCTGGTTTTGAAGACACATTCCATCCTGATCATGTCTACAAGCTTAACAAAGCATTGTATGGACTCAAACAAGCACCAAGAGCCTGGTATGAAACTCTCTCTACTTTTCTCTTATCCATTGGTTTCACTAGAGGTAAAATTGACAAAACCTTGTTTTTAAAATGGAAAGGAAAAGACTTAATGATTGTTCAAATATATGTGGATGACATCATTTTTGGATCCACATGTAATAAAATGTGTGAGGAGTTTAGGGAACTCATGACAGCAGAGTTTGAAATGAGTGCTATGGGTGAACTTCAGTGCTTTCTTGGTCTCCAAGTAAAGCAACTGCAAAATGGTACTTTCATTCATCAAAACAAGTATGTGAAAAACTTGTTAACAAAATTTGAGATGAATGATTGTAAGCCATGTAGTACACCCATGAGCACTGTCAAGCCACTCACTGATGATGAAAAGGATGAACTTGTTGATCAGACACACTACAGATGCATGATTGGGTCTTTATTGTACTTAACAGCATCCAGGCCAGACATTATGTTTGCAACCTGTGTGTGTGCTAGATCTCAGGCTTCTCCTAGAAAGTCTAACCTTATTGCTGTGAAAAGGATCTTCAGATACCTAAAAGGTGCTCCCACACTTGGTATCTGGTATCCTGCTAATGGAAACATTGAGCTTTCAGGTTATTCAGATAGTGATTTTGCTGGCTGCCATACCACAAGGAAGTCCACATCAGGAGGGTGCCAGTTTCTAGGAAATGCCTTAGTTTCTTGGCAAAGCAAAAAGCAAGCAGCTGTTTCAACATCCACTGCTGAAGCTGAATACATTGCTGCTGCAAGCTGTACAGCCCAACTTATGTGGCTTCAAAATCAACTACTGGACTTTGGGATAACTGCACTTAGGACTCCACTCATGTTGGATAGCCAAGCTGCTGAAAATATCATCAAAAATCCAGTCTCCCACTCAACCACCAAGCACATAGATATCAGACATCATTTTGTCAGGGATAGCTATGAAAAAGGTTTGATTTCTCTGCACCATGTTCCAACAGAGGATCAGTTGGCAGATGTGCTGACAAAAGCTTTAGACACATCTACCTTCACAAATCTGATTTCTCGGATTGGAATGTTAAACATGGATTAAAAAACAACAAAAATGTTTTCAATAAAAACATTAAAATGTTTTCAGAAAATCAAATTTTGCTAAAATAACACTTTAGTTGAAAAATCTGTTTCAAACATCTGATCAGGTAAACCAACCACTGTTGGTTGAAAAATCTGTTTCAAACATCTGATCAGATAAAACAACTGTTTTCATCAGTCTTTTGGTTAAACAACAGAGGTTGGCAACAGAGGTTTAACAAAACAGCTGTCTGCCACCAGATGTTTCAACCATCAGATGTTTGCCACATCAGCGGTTTCACCAGAGCCTATAAAACCCTGTTCTTTCCCCCAACAGCAGTTTTACTGTCTCATTGTATTCAAAATACTAAAAACCGCTCTCGTCTTCCTCATAACCCTCAATCAAAAATCCTTGCTTTCATAATCAAAATCCATTAAAATGGAACTCCAAACAAAAGCCACTCACAATTTCCTTCCATATTTGGTTAAAACCGAAGACAACACACCATTCCATTCCACCATCGACATCATCAATAATTCAAAATATAAAAATGTTCTTATTGCTGATGCCCCCATTCACCTGGAAACACTCCAAGAATTCTGGGCAACTGCTGAGGTTTTATATCATGACAAAAAGCCTACGTCCATAATTTCTAAAATTGGAGCCACCAGTATCACCATAACCCCTGAGGTCATCTCCACTACCTTCTCACTGAACGACTTGTCAGGTATGGAAACTTTTCCAAAAACAGAGCTTCACACTGAGTTTCAAGAGAGGGGGTATGATGGTCAAATGACTGGTTCCACACTATACAAAAAGTTTTTCCCACCAGTCATGAAATTTTTCTTCCATACCCTCCTCCTCTGTGCCTCTGCCAAGTCTACATCCTTCAATGAAATCCCATTGAGGATACAATACTTGGGATATGCTATGTTGTCAGACTCTGACTTCAACCTATCTCAGGGATTGTTTTCAGACTTGGTATCAAATGTGAAAGCCATAAAATCTGGCTCAATCAATGCATTTCTGCTCTACCCTAGAATTCTAAGTGTAATTCTACAAAAGCTTTTACCTGAAAAGGATTTTCAAAAGGGAGAGTCATTTAAAATGAAAAGTCTAACTGATGAAACTTTTACTAGAATACTGGGTTCTTCAACCCAAGAAAAAGCACAAAAAGTTCAAAAAGTTTCCAAAACACAACCAAAGAGGACAAAGACAACAACTGTTGTTGAAACCTCTGTTGGTGAGCCCACTGCTCCTGGTGATCATGGCACTTCATCCAGTGCTGTGAAACCCACACCAGCCACCAAAAGAAAACGTCCATCCACCAAAACAACCACCAAAACCAAAAAGGGACTTCTGGAAGATGAGATACCAGAAGCTAACCCTGTTGCATCACCAAAGCAACATGAAACCACTGTTGTTACTTCCTCACAACAGTTGGAGATATCTCAACCCAAGCAAACTCCTCAAGATTCCTCACAAAAGGAACTTGTTGTAAGCCAAAGGGAACCTCAAACTGAGGCATATGAGTCACTTGATCATATGTTTACAAGCCCATCTCCCAGGGCTAATCAGCTTCTTACTCCACCTACATCACCACCACATGTCCCACAAACAATGCAACCCCTGTTTGAGGCTATTGATAAAACTCAGGACAACCCCAGTTCCTCTCAATCACCTATCACTGAGAGTATGCCACTACCAGTGACTGGGACTGAGGAAAATCAATCAGCCATCCCACAAACAGATGAGGAGGTTATACTCCCAGAAGTACATGTTACTTCTGATGAGGTTTCAAGAGAAGCAGCCACTACTGCTGTTGAGACCATTGTCTCACAGCAGGACAGTGGTTACATTGCTAAGACTTCCTTGAAGGCAACAACTGCTGAAGACACAATTGTGTCTCCAAAAACAGTTGGAAGTCCCCAGAACCAAGACCAAGGGGCAGCAGGTTCTTATTCTATGGACTCACCTCCTAGGACTGAACCAGCTAAAACTACCCCTGGTAGGGACTCAGCTGATCCTATTAATTTGGGTGATGAGTCAAAACTACAAGAATTGACGGTTAAAGTTCAAAACCTTGAATCCTCTGTTGCTGACATCAAATCTGATGTCAAGTCAATATTGGAAACACTGAATAACTTTACAAAGAGTCAACCATCAACTGCTGATGTTGCTAATGAGCTATGGAAATCTGTTTCCCCCATCATCATAGCTCATCGAAAATTAGCAGATCAGACACAGGAAACCTACATGACTTTGATCAGAAACATGGTTGATGCCAGATTCAATGATACAAAGGCTGATATCAAGGTGATCAAAGACCACTTGCTGAAGACCACTGGCTCTGCCCCTACCACAATTCTCAGAGATGAAGATGATGATGAATTCACTGCTGATGATGCCAAAAAGGGGGAGAGTGGCAGAGATAGGCTACCAAAACTAAATCCATTTGGAGAACCACCCTCACAAAAAGGGAAGAAGCCAACTGCTGACAAACCAGGGTCACCCAAATCAGCTCCACAAACACAACAACCAAATGTTCAGTTCCCTGTCTCTGAACCAGCTCCAGCATCAAAGGCAAAAGAAGTTGACACTTCAGCTAATGAAAGAGCTGAAAAGGCTGCTGAAGACAAAATGAAAAGGGCTGACACATTGGAGGTAAAGGCAGAGAGGTTGGTACAACTGAAAAAGGAACAGCAACAGGAAGTGGAAGATGTGAGCACTTCAAAGAGAAGGAAAATGCCAGCCAAACACACTAGAAAACCACCTTCCAAATTAACTGCTGAAACTCCTGTTGTACAAACACCTGTTACCACAACCACTGCTCCACAAACCACTGCCACCACAACCTCTGTTACCCAAACCACTGCACCTAAAACAACTGAAACTAAAACCACTGCTAAAACATCTGCACAACCCAAACCAGTAACCAAACCAGTCACTAAACCAACCACAACTCAACCAACTCCCAAACCTACTCCAACACACACCACTACCAAACCTACTTCAACACAACCTAAAACCCAAACAACTGCTGGTTCCACAAAAGGACCAACAGATGTTTCTCAATCCACTACTACAACCTCATCCTCACCCAAAATCTTGTATAGCAGAAAAAGGAAATCCACCTTTGTTATACAAGATGAAAACATCCATAACACACCACCTAACACCCCAATCTCATCCACACCAGTCAATGCCATTCCACTCTCATCTTACTCACCACACACTGACCAATTCAGATCACACAGACCACCATCAACCATCACCCCATTGGCTGAGAAGTATCCCCTTGAGTTGGATTTAATCAAGGGGGAACTTCAATCCTTCTATAATACTGATCAGCCATCAGAAAGATCCTTCCCATCTCTTAAAGGCTTCCCTGTTCCACCCAATCTAGACACATATCTCAAATACAAGGGTGAACAGGCTGATGCTGTTATCAAAGAGAAGTGCAAAGGGAAGGATGACAGGACTGCTCAGGGCATCCATTCAGCAGAGCTTAGCAAACTCAGAAGGATTGAAGACTATGCTAAGACCCTGAGCAACTCCATGTCAACCATGCCTCTCAGCAGACACTTGGAGATGGAAGTAAGGGATTCACTGCTGGAACAGATCTTGGCATCCAAGCCTTATAAAGCAACAAAGAATCAATTTACAGGCTGGACCACACATGCTCTAAGAGAAGAACTAATCAGAATAGAGAACATGGCCAAGAATCCTCCTGCTAAGGTCTCTGCTCCTGATTTCAAAAAGGGGAGAGATGAAGCTAGAGCCTTGAAATTCAGAAGAATGAGACAAGAGCTTGTAGCAGCTAAGTATGGAGAGATGAAATCTGTTGCCAGATGGTCAGAAATCAGGCTAATTGAGACATATAAAAAGCTTGAACAAGAAAGAAAGACCAATCCTGATCTTCCAAGAAAACCAGTGTATGATGATGCTCCCAAGAAACCCTCTCAGGCCTTTACATTAGATAGCTTGCTTGCAACCTCTGATCTTTCTATTGCTGCTCAAAGGCAATACAAGAAGCAGAAGGAAATGTCTGAAGAAGACACAAGGAAGTTCAATGAAACTTATGTAAAAGAGGGTCTCTTAAACCAACTTAGATTCTTCTCTGATCCTGTCACAGAGGAGTTCAGAGAACTCATTGGCAGGCCTTCATCTCCCAACTCATCCAAAATAAAGATGCATCCCAGTCACTCCTCTGATTCTAAAATTCTAAAATGGAAGTCTGATAAAGAGACCCATGAATTGACATTGCTCAGATCAGATGGTAGTATTCAGAAGTTGAGCATGGATGAGGCACCTGGCCTGAGTGCTGAAGATCTCCAGACACTTCTAAATCTGACACTGGATAGAGATGCTGAAGACCTCTTCTCTCTGCACTTTGAATTGCAACTAAAAGGGCAAATTAGAGAAAGTCTGATGAGGAATAAAGATCAAGAATAAAGCAAAGTTTTGGCATCATCTGTTCTAGGGGGAGATTGTTGGGTCTGCTGACCTGGAGAAGAACAGATGATTGAAAGCCAAAATATACTAAGTGTTGATCAAGAATAAATAACAGAGTTTACAAGAAAGCTTCCTCCAAAGAACTGCTGATTCCCAAACTGCTGATGCTCAAACAGCTGATACAAGACAACTGCTGCTGATAAAAGGTCTGTTGGATAAAGTCTGAAGAGCAAAAGTCTGATAAAGAACAAGTGCTGATCAAAGATCTGAAGAACAAAGGTCTGTTGAACCAACAGCACTTTGGTTCAACAGATGATAAGAAGACATCAGAGTTTTTAGCTTAACAGAGTTTTCCTTCAGTAGTTTTAATGTAACAGTAGTTTATTGTTTAACAGATGTTGTAGTTTGTTAGTCAGTTAGGGGTCGCTTTCTAGGTGACGTCAGCTAAGTGATCATCAGAGGTTTGTACTTGTCTATAAATAGAACAGTACTTGTACTGTTCTATTGGTCACTCGTCATTCTCTCTAGACAAACAAACTCTGAGTGATCAGGCTGAGGGGGAGTTATAATTGTACCTTTGTAATCTTTCAACTTTAATGAAAGCATTCGATTGATAACAATTATTCTCTATGTTTTGATTATTCTTTATTCCGCTGCACTTTCCACTTATACTTCATTCATATTTCATAATTAATCAAAACAATCTAAAACTCAGATCCTAACACATTTCTTTTAAAATTTTTCTATTGTGAGACAAACAGTAAGCAACAGTTGTAACACACCTTGGTGAGCACAACTTTGTTTTTATTTCAAGAGGAATACTTACCAGATCCCTCTCATCAGCTTTCTTGGGGGCCTCTTGCTGCTTTTTATCTGCTTTGGTGACTTGATTTTTTTCAGCTATTAGTACTTCCTCAACTGCCTTTTCTTTTCCTTCATTAGCAATAAACACTCCCTTCAAACCCGCACTCTCTTGCATTTCTCCTTTTGGCACTCGCACTAAAGATCCTTCCACAGAGTTTACACCATTTGCGGCTTTGGTGCATATCGCTGCCATCAATGCTTTGTTAACATCTGCTTTAGCTGCAACAGCTTCCTTCCCCCAGCCAAAGTCTTCAACCACCAGTGCCTTCTGTCCAATTGGAGTCATTAAAGCCAGATTCTTTAGAGAGCTGCTTGGAGTAACTTTTGACCCTGTCTGATTCATCTCTCTTTTTGTGATATCCATTTCAAATGACTTCAAAGTGTTTATGAGATCAGCCAAAGTGGATTGAGCATCTAAGTATTCCTTCCTAATCAGCATGCATTGAAGGCTCCATTCCTTAGGAAGAGAATCAAGCAGTTTCTTGATGGAGTTTCGGTTGTTGACAGGAATTCCAGCTTTCTTCATCTTTGTTAACAGGCTCATGAACCTGTCAATGTGTGACGACAAGCTTTCTCCTCGAACACTCCCACACATATCATATTCTTTCTGAATCATGTCTTGCTTGTTGTGTCTCATCTCAGCATTTCCCTCGTAGTACTCACTCAATGCGAACCACAGATCATGCGCAGATCCGTACTCTTCAAACATGTTGTACACATCTTTAGACAAAGCCATGGTGAGAGCTCCATAGGCTTTGTGATCTCGTTGCATCAACTGCTTGTCAAGGTCTGTGTAGGTAGTAGGATCAGTGTTAAACACCTCTCCTGCTTCAGTGTTCCTCACTGGAATGTGAGGTCCAAGTTGCACAGACGTCCATTGAGTAAAGTCATTGACATAGTAGAAAGCCTTCATTCGGTTTTTCCAAGTGCCATAATCTTCAGCACCCATCAACTTGGGAATTCGGGTTATTGTTCCTGTTTCCAGTTTAGCTTGGGTTATAGGATTAACTTGGTATGAGTTGTTGTTGTTACCAGCCATTGAGTTAGATTGATTTTTATAAGTCTGATTAATTGATTTTAGTGGTTACAGTCTAGAAATAAGTCCAAAGTCCTTAATTATGAAAGATCAGTCCTTAAGTGCGCAGGAACAAGTGAGCAGCAACCTGAAACAATGGATCAACAGCGATGTCAAGATTTTGATCTCCTGATAAGTGCGCAGTCTTGAAGTACATACTTTTTCTAAGTGCGCAAATCAGTCAGTGCTGAGCAAGACAAGTGCTCAGTCTTTGACTGATCAGTCTGCGTACTTATTTAAGTACACAGACACTTAAACTCTCGTTTAAGATTTTAAGTGCGCAGAAACCCTAGCCAAGTACTCAAAACAGCACCCTTTCAGCAAATACGCAAACCAACTAGTGATTTCTGATAAGTGCGCAGAAACTCAAGTTGTGTTCGTGGAGACAAAGTTAACTTTTAAGCTTTTGAAGATTTAAGTGCTCAAACCAAGAAACAAGTGCTCAAAATTTGAAATAAGTACTCAAAATATGAAATAAGTACTCAAAATATGAAATAAGTACTCAAAATTTGAAATAAGTACTCAAAATATGAAATAAGTGCTCAAAATTTGAAATAAGTACTCAAATATGAAATAAGTACTCAAAATATGAAATAAGTACTCAAAATTTGAAATAAGTACTCAAACTATGAAATAAGTACTCAAAATAAGTACTTAAAATTTGAAATAAGTACTCAAACTATGAACTAAGTACTCTGAATCAAGAAATAAGTGCGCAATTAAGTGCGCAAATACGTCTGATAAAGCACAAAACACAGCAGAATCTTATCCAAGCCTTTTTTCAATCGATCTGAAATGCTCGGATGATGTTTCTACCAAAGATAATCAACTTTTAACACCTTAGAAACACAAATATAAGAGAAATTTGAAGCAAATGGAGAGGAAAAAACCTTCTTTTTTTTTTGATAAAAACACAAAAATTTATAAAAACATAAAGAAAAACTAACAAAATGAGGGTTTTGGTATCTTAATCAGATACAATCTAGAGCACAGAGGCTCTGATACCAAATTGTAGTCCCAAAATACTAGATCTTTCAAGTGCACAAAGATTGTTATCACTTAGAAACACCTATTGTTTAGGTGTTTTAAGTGATTAATCTTGAACAACTAAGAAACTAGATAAATCTTAGAAAACCGACACACAAGATACACAAATAACATGATTCCATTACTGATAGATCATCAAAACACCATGGAAATTATATAAGTACACACCACTAATTCTTGTGTAGCTAAGATCACCAAAAACCCTCACCCTAGAGTTGCACACAAGCTTCCTTTATATAGGTAGGAGCTGATGGGCCTGCGCACTTAGCTAAGTGCGCAGGGCCCGTCTGTTAAGTGCGCAAATCACTAGGGTTTACATAAAACTAAGGTTTAATTACACAATCAGTCCTCTAACATTCAAACTACAAAACAAGCTACCAAAAGTCTTCGTTCTGGTAACTGTGGTCTCAAATAAACCCAACACAATTTCACATAATTATCATGATTAAAATTGAAAACAAAAATGATTGCGTTAAATAATATAAAAAAGGTGCTTTGGTTAACTTGACTTTAATTCTAGGAAGACTTCATTCACTATATTTTAAATTTTTAAAACTCATACAAGTTTAGATGAGATAAGATTTATTCATTGTGGTAACATAAATTATTATCTTTCATCGCCATTATATGAAATTTGTTCAAAAATATTGTTATCCCGTGTGTTTATTTAGTTTGGGTGAGTTCCATTTTCATATTAAAGTTGATTATCTTCTAGGGGCATTTAAGGAAGAAAAGTGGTAAAATTTAGGAAATTGTAAAGAAACCTTTGGTATACCATCTTAGCTTTAGATAATTTGAACGTATTTGCCCATGTCTCCTCCTTTATAATGTAGTATATATAATAAGAAATCAACTTTCATGCATGGTTAATAGTTAATTATATATAAGTGTTGGGTGGAGATTAACTAACTGTGTTAATTAAACAAGGCAACCCCCTTAGGGAGCAAGCCAAAACTAGATGGATAAAAGTGAAAAATAAGGTTATTATAAATATATCTTATTCTCCTAATGCCTTAAAAAAATAGCCACCACTAAGGAGACTAAGGAATTAATCAAATTAAACAAGGCAACTCACTATCACCGACCCTACCACCCGTGGCCAACTGCCTGCACGTGTCGTCCCTATTTGGCCGACAACCCGCGCCCACACACCGTCCCCCTTTTGCTTGGGTGTCTCGTTTCGTGTATCATATCGTATTGGTGTACTGAATTGGATCTAGTGTTCGAGTGTCAGGTGATTGGATCTTGAAGTTGGAAATTTGAGGATTTGTTCTAGTTGGCTTTTTTAGATAAAAAATTAAAAACAAAGATCTTCACGCCCCCACCCCCATGGTTTTTTGGGGCATGGAGGGAAAATCTCTCTCTAGTGTCGTGGCTGCCACATGTCGCTCCACGCCCAGTTCACACTCATGACCACAGAGTGTAGTCTAACACAATACCCTATGATCAATGTTTTCGGAAGTAGGATGAACGTCGAATCGGCCTCCATACCAATCCACCGGTTCGAACTGATTTAAGAATCAGATGGTGTCGTGTGTGTGTGTGTGTATATATATATTTATATCCAACCACCCTAAATCCTCGCTCAGCCGGTTTGTTTCCTGATCAGTCCAGTCCGTTTCTCAGTCTGACCGCTGCTTCAGTGGTCCAACTACCGGTTCAATGCATATCCGGTCCGATACCTTGACTTGGACCAGCTCTGGTCCCAACTTCCGATCCAAGTATCCAACCAGCCGGTGCGGTTCGAGCTTAATAACGTCACCTATAAGCTGATTTGCACTCCACCTAACAGAAATGATGGAATGTTTGCTCGTTATATGCTTATAAGGGATGCATTGTTCTATGGTCAAACCGCTACAAGTAGTGTGTAACCATTACTATCATAATGGCATTTTAAGTTTGACTTGCATGAGCTTACTAATTATCTTGCTAATATGGTTATTTTTTATAGTTTCTAGGTAATGTTAGGATCAAATACACAATGAAAAAAAATAAGAAGTTGTAGGAATGGTATCAAACGAAGTCAATTGAACCCTTTCAAGAGGCATTAGAACTGTCTTATCGAACCCTACGATCTTAGTTTTTTAGGGTTGTTGATTTTTTTAGACTTTTAGCTTGTAGTTTTTAGAATTTGTGTTATATCATTGTGTCTTTTATGTTGCATTATGTCTTTTTATTATTTTCATCATTGTGTCATTAATGCGATTCATTGTGTCATTTTTTCCTCAGCATTGTGTAATATTTATTGGAATTTTGTTATATTTTGTTACTCATTGTGTTATATTTCGTGATTCAAAAGGTTTTTTGTATCCTTCCCACCCTTTTCATTTTTGTTACACTATGTACGGTAACTTAACCCTTTGAGGGTAATCTGATTAATGACAAATTACAGACGCATATTACTAGTGGATAACTGACAATGTTTTGAACCAAAGATTTACCAAAAACATTTGTAAGGCCATGGGGTATACATTAACATTTGGGGTGTTAAAGCTGACATGGCATGTTAACCGCCGTTACGCACCACTCCTTTCTTGTGTTAAGAGCGTTAAAAGGATTACCTGTTAACATGTTAACCGGATGTTAAGAGACTGAATTAATTTCTTTTCCTTTTTTAAACCAAACACCATTAAAATGTATTGTTATGTGAATTTAAACCATTTCTTTAGAGTGGCGTGGAATGAAATAGGGAAAAGTAAATGATGTAGAATCTAGGTGGAGCTAAGAAGGGTTAAAGTATACCCCATAGCCTAACACCGTCCACATATGTCTTTAACTTTCCTCAAATGTTACGGCAGAAAATCCACCGGTAACATGTTCACTAAAAAATAACGAAACTTTGACGTTCGTCTGCTATTAGGACCGGATTAGTGCCGTTTTATTTTGTTCAAATTTTTACGTTGTTATTTTATTTGATAGGGATCCACTAGAGGTCGGCCAATATTTAAAACGGACACCAACCCACAAAATGGGGCGGCCAACAAACAAAACTACAAAGAAAAACTACATAATCACAAATTTACACCAATTGGACCAACCTAAAGAAGAAATCTACGCTCTATGCTAGGCCCAAAGGAACCCAATCGATTTGACCAACTTATAAAGAAGAAATCTTCGCTCTATGCTCATTTGTTTATTATTTGGAATCCTTTGCAGAAGTAAGTGACTTATTATTATAGAAAGCGCGATTGGTAGGAGTATCAGAAAAAAAAACAAAACTGGTGAAGTAGCTAATTGATTCAGCGACTTCTCACTCTCAAATATCACCAATCATTTGTAGTCTGCATGTTGTAAGATCTTGTCCCGGAAGCCGCTAAACGAATAAGCTACATCTGCTTGGAAGCCGCTGAATGATTCTGAGGCTTCTGTGAAGTCGCTTATGGTACTGAGGCATCTGTCCAGAAGTCGCCGACCTAATATGAGGCTTCTGATTCAAATTCTGAATTGATTCTTTCTTTCAGTTGAGGCAACGAGCTAGGACATTACACACCATATTTATTACCACACACACTCTATTGCATGGCTTTGTGTTGGATCAGTGGTCTCTTATAAACAGTTAAGTTATAGAACACTTATGTGTTTGCAGTTTTATCAATGTTATTTGCACAGCAGAATGATAAATGTTCTAAGTTAAAGTATCACTTTTACAGGAGTTATTACTCCCCCTTTACTATAGCAATTAATGAGAATCAAAAGCAATTCAAAGTATAAAGCAGTAAGAGCAGGTATTGAATGATTCTCAGATGTGAAATGGATTATAAGTTATAAAAGCTTTGAAGGAATTCAATAAAATCAAGTGTCTAAAATAGTGGGAGTAACCCCTCTATTTATAGACGAAAGATTACATACTTATCAAGTAACAAAAGTTTCTAAATATTGTTTAGATAAAGCTACAACAGGCTGTAGCATCGAAACTTGAACAAAGACTTTAAACTAATTAATATAATACTAAACTGCTGAGATTAAGGGCGGTTAGAATCTTTTAATCAAAGTGCTGATGTAAAGTGTTGATGAGTCTTCAGCAGTTCCGCAGATATTCTGTCTAGTTTATCTTCAGAACTTCTGATGTATTTTACTCTTCAGAATTTCACACGCTTTCTTCTTTCTTCAGCAGTTTCTCAAATTAATAGGAGGATATAAGACAAAGGTTTATTCAGGCTTGTCAATCCTTTCTGACCTTACAATCTCCCTGTCACACCCTCAAATTCCCACTTGCGGAGTTCTACCGCGAGGCGTGTGACACACCAGGATCCAAGTCAACGGTCACAATAAACGACGTCTAAATGTAAAAACATACGTAAATAAAAACCATGCATAAGATTAAAACCAACATCTGAAAGTGCAGAAGCATTCAAAGTTTACAAAAGTCATGCGTAAATAAAAACATAAGTCTAAGAGTTTGACAATCCCAAAACATGCATATGCGACCCTAGACGCGAGTACGACTCTAGTGCGACTCCGTGCGCCTATCTGACAGCTGCTACCTTAGCGACCTGAGAAAACATGCTAAAAGAGTCAACATATAATGCTGGTGAGTTCACAGGTTTTATTTAAACCTTTAAAGTGATCCTTCGAAAACCGTTACCGTCACTGTTACTACTATGCTTGTGAGAACGCTAGCTAGGCGCAGAATAATATTACTACTACGGGTGAAACCATTGCTGACTATGCCGTTTAATGACCCTTAATTCCTATGGACTACCTTCATCACCGGTAGGCCTTGTGTGTTTAGAGACAATATGCACCCGCCCGGCCTCCAGCCGTCGAGTGGGGCTTGTCAGTTTCCAATAGCGCTATCCACATTTCCCCGCCATATTCCCATGTTAGTGGTTTCTAAGGGACTTTTCGATGAACCGTATAGTAATAAGATGTAAGCCATAGTATAACATGAAAATGAGTCATAAAAGAGTTTAAGCATGTTTCTCCCCCGAAAGCAAAAACCGTAAAACGTGGGGCTGTGAACTCACCTTAGGTTGCGTCTTCTGTTAGTGAGTAAACCGTTTATGTGATATGATAGCTCCAACTAGTGGCGACCTACCATAAGATATGTGTCAAGTTAGACTAATAACCCATCGGGTTCATTAGTCCCTAAGTCCAGTCCATGACCATTATGTGTTTGAAAAACGTGTTTGACCGACAACCAGACTATGAGAGACAAGACTCGACAGCCCATTGGTGACCCGACATTCCACGTGTTCATCTCATACACAAACATATACAAAACATGCAACCTAGTACTTAACACGTGTTAAAGTTCAACGAGTCTAACACATAGGTCAAATAACGCACAAATAAGTCCATACACGTGTTACTATGTTACTAGGCACGTCAAGGGGTTCCTAGCATGTTCCTAGGTGTTAAATCGGGTCTCGGAATATCAAAATACACTTATAACAGCAGTACACGCGATTAGGAACTTAGCATGCAATTAGGAAAAGTCAACTGGTGATTAGGATTGGTCAACAGGCAATTAGGATGCTAATCGCCTACCTTATCAGGCGATTATGGTCCTAATCGCCCCCTAAGGGTCCTAATCGCCTACCACATCAGGCGATTGGGATGCCTAATCGCCTGCTGCAGCTGCGCGACGCATTTTTAACCCTCCAAATCAGATCCGAAACATGTGTAAACACCCAAAATCAATCCTAAGACATTAACCAACATATTTCAAGCAAAACCCCTAAGTTATCATCATTCTAACAGTCCCGAATGCGAGCGTTTTCCCAAAATAGTAAACTTAACATTTAAACATCACATCAACATGCAAGAACTTGCCCTAAATAGCAAATATCCAGATTTCATCACGTAACCACGTTGTCCGATAGTATCCTACTGCTCTAGCATCATCCTAAAGCAAACCCTAACATCATACAATCAACAACACACCTCATAACATCCTTAATCATTCAAAATCATTCAAATGGGTCAAAACATCAACAACACACAACCAAAACCATCCAAACTCCTAGGACATCATCACACTAACTCATAACAGCCATAAACACCTTAGTAACACAAGAACAATCATGTTTCAATCATAAAAATCCTACCTTTAATCACATATAACATGCATAAAGGTTTGGGTTTGTTTAAAAACGGTTTTTAATGGATTTTCAAAGACAAAAACATTTAGAAGTCAGGTCTGGACTTTTAGGGAACAAAACATAATCATTTAAAGGTTTGGGGATGAAGAACACACCTTGGATTTAGGAGAAAATGATGGGTAAAGCTTGGAAATGGTTGTTTTGACGTAAAAACGAGTTCCAGAGGGTGTTTGTGAGTTGGAATAGGTTATGGGACGGCTAGGGTTGCACAAATGGTGTTTTAGAGGTCAAGGGTGGTATTTATAGGCGTTTCTAGTCGTCAGGTGCAGTATGGGCGATTAGCCCCCAATCGCCCCCTTAGTCCACCTAATCGCCCCCCCCCCCTGTAGGCGATTAGGGCTCCTTAATCGCCTCCAGGGTCTGGTTTTGGGTATTTGGCGCGTTAGACCCCATTTTAACATATGTTAACACGTTTTCACATACCGACAAGTCACATAATGATTATAAACACATAACACATGAAAACAAACACGTTCACACTCGTTCACCAATTCCGGGGACTCGAGACCTGTGTGTGTTAAAACCCCAATGATGCACGACTCGACTCGACTGACCCTGTCATGTGTGATGTATGCACGACTCGCTAAGGTAGACTTACTGAGTTTTCAAAAAGTTAGTTACCGGAGTTTTCCGGGTGTCACACTCCCCCTGGATTGATGAAGCCAAAACCTTTATCTATCTTTATTTAGATCATCTCTTCCGTGAGTTGAGAACTCTTTCAATTTCTTCAAGTACTTGATGTCTGAGTTCTCTAACTTCTTCTTTCGGAAGAAGTCCATGTTCTGGTTTTAATTCCCGAAGGATTAGTAGATCTTTTTCAGATAACCTTTCCAAATCAGTTAAGTTTTGAAGAGCTTTCGTTGAATGGTCTTGCTTTTCCAGAGCGACGGAATTGGACTTTAGGGTGAAGTACCATCTTTTGATTGGAGATAAAGAGATGAAGAATTTGTCTCTGTATGGTACTATTTGCAGGTTTGGATGTTGATCTGATGTTGGAGGTGTTTCTTTTTCAGCATAGATCAGATTGGATTTCTTTGCCTTCTCAACTAGTACAGTACTAGGTTTGTCACCTTTTCCAATGATCTTGTGATGTTCTGTGACTACCTTGGTCTGTTCTTTGTCTTTGATGGTCTGTGTCAGTTCATAAGCAAAGGTTGCAGGATCCCTGTCTTGAATTATCAGAGGTTTCTGATCAACTGAAAAGTTATTTTGAACAATGACATTCTTTTCAAGTAAGAGCATTTTGAAGTCTATCTTTGAGGTTTCCCCTGATTTATGATTGGTAGCGGGCTGTGTGGATTTGTATTTTTCTGGATGTGCAATTTTGTCAGCCTTGAGCTTTTTGTAAGCATCATAAAGTATATCTTCTTTCCACTTACATATCTGCTATTTTGAACCATACACATTATCTACCAATTCTTGAATAACCTGGGCTCTCTTCTATTTTCTTTGTTTTTCTGTGGCAAGTCTTTCAGAAACAAGTGTTGCCTGTTTTGTGAGTTCTTTAGTGGAAAGTCCCTTGAGAGTGTATTTCCTTGTCTTAGAATGTTTGCTGATAAAGTTCATCAGCTGTTGCCTTTTATCTTCTTCTGATGTAAGTAGAAATTGCTCAGCCTTTGTTTCTTGTTCATCTAACTCTCTTAATTTCTTTTCATATTCTATCAGTTTATCATCATAGCTTAAATCTTCCCTTTCATCTATGTTTTTAGTATTTTCACTTCCTTTGCCTCTCTTTCTTCTTTTCTTTTCTCTTCTTCTATTGCTTCCTTTACTTCTTCTTGATCTTCAATTATTATAGAAGAGGAGTTTAAGGGAACAGGCTTTGGAAATTTAGCAGTGTCTGTTTCTGTTGCAGCATTAGATGATTGATCTTGTTCAGTGTAGGAAATGTCAACTACTGAAGTGTTGATCTGAGCAGTATCAACTACTGAAGAATTGTCTTCAGTACTTTTGGTATTGACTTCAGCAGCAGCTTCACTAAGGCCTTGGGGAGATTTTTCAGCTATATCTCTAAGGCTTCTTTCTTGTTTTTCATGCCAGTCAACTCTTTCTTTCAGAGCATTTTCTTGTCTGGTCATGGCAATTAATTTTTGAGAATCCTTGAGATGTTGTGCTTCTCTAGCAGCTCTTTTTGCAGCTTCAAGAGACACAACTTCTGGTTCCTTTGACATCTCCCCCTTTTTGGCTTCATCCACTTCAGGAAACCATGGAGGTGGAGGTGTTACACCAGATAGATGGGCTAATTGTCTTCTGTTGTCTTCCATTTTTCTTGACAATTCACCAAGCTTGTGATCAATTGCATTGTTTATCATCTCCAGTTGAGTTTTGTTCTTTAACACCATAGCAGTTATAAATGTTCAAAGATGAGAAGAAATAAGCTGGTGTACCATCTGGTATAAAGGACCATCTGGGCTGCATAGTTGGTTCAGTTCTATGCTACTTGATGACCCAGAGAATTGGGTAGGCTTTTGTGATTGTTGAGGGTGAGTTTTTAGGTGATCCTCAGTGTGGACTGGGGATGCCACTTTTGGGGAATTAGGGTTTAAGTGGACTTCAACCTGTTCTTCTGTGACTGTCTCCTTGAGAACAGATACATTAGAATCAGGACCTTCACAGTCAGCCATCAATTCATTGTGTTTTGTTTTTGATCCATCATCCAAATTAATGGAATCATCTGAATCACTGATATAGTCCTCAACGAGGACAATATAAGTTGTTTCATGAGCCAGACCCAACCTAGTTGTCTCATGAACCTCTTTTTCTTGGAACTGAGGATTTCCTACCTCAGGCACATGGCCTTCATCAGTTGTTGCCACATTTGAGGTCATAGCTATGGTACTACTGTCCTCCAATCCATCACTGGATGGTAAAAGAGTAGTAGCAGGCTCAAATATACTGAAAGGTTTCTAAGTTTGGGCTTAGAGACCTTGGTCCCTCCTCATCTCTTGGGTTAGGGCTGACCACATTCTCATCAATGTCCATCTCTGTGGTTTCATCCCCTGTTTTATGTGTTGATTGGGGATTGACATTTGCTGATGAGTTCTTTAGTTTCAGCCTAGAGAGAATATTAGCAGTCTCAACTACTGGAGAGGTTTCTTTTTCAGAAGTTAAAGGATCAGCATTTGAGTTTTGTTCAGTAAGTTCAGTTGGCATGAAAGAGGTTTCAGAAATTTTTTACTTTTTAAATCTCTTTCTATTATACAAAATCGATATGGGTGCTCTTTCAGGTATTGGAGATGAATGAGACTGAGAGGAAGTTTCAGTCACATCCTTTAAAAGTGCAGAGTGCACATTAGCATTTTCAGGTATCTCATCTTCCTAAATTGCTTTTCTTTTTAGGTTGGTGGGTTTGGATTTTTGTTGTTTGGGTTGTTTTGGCTTTTTGGATATGGGTTTGGAGGATGTTGGTTCCTTAGGGACTGTGACATGTTCCCCTTGGTCATCCTCTGGCAAAAGTGCCGGGTTGTTATGCCTAGAGTATGCTTGTGAGGATAAAGGGTTTAAAACAGTAGTTTCACCCACAAGCACCTCTTGTCCAAGTTCTTTAATAATATGTTGCATGATGAACCTTGGATACAACAGAAACTTCTTTTTATCATTTTGGTGATGCAACACCAACTCATTGAAAAAGAAAGCAGATGCCCTAAACTTTGATTCATTTATAATTGAGTGAAAAATTGGTTGCATGGTTGAGGACATCTGATCAAAAGATCCAGTCTTTGGACATAAACACATGATAATATAATGAAACAAAAGTTTATATTTTGCATCAAAGTATCTCTTATAAATAGTAGCATGTGATAATGTACCTTGATAACCACATTCAGTTATGGTTGATTGAATTGTTCCACTGGGAATATGATCAGGCGCTTCAGCATCTTCAAGACCTAATGTGTCTCCCAGAGTAGCTGGTGTGATTATCAAATCTTTCCCTTTGATCTTCGTCTTCAAGGAAAGGACCTTACCATTTTTGGTAATAGTCTCAGCATTTGCCCAAAAGTCATTTAGAGTGTCAGTGTGGATTGGTGGGTCTATAGTGAACGCTATGTAGAATTGTGATTTTATGATCAAATCAATGATTTCAACGTATTGGGACCAGGCTTTGTCTTTCACGGAGGCTTTGTCTTTGATTGTGTCCCTGTTTAAGAACTAAAGCCATTGTTTGTTGATGGAAAAGTTGAATGATTCACAGAGGTTTTTGTTCTTGAGAGAGAAACAGAGAGGGAAGTTTTTGTTTTTGAAACAATAATAATGAAAAGAGGGGTTTTTAGAAGTTTAATAGACTTTTTAGGTTAAACTTCTGAGAAAGATAGGAAAAGACGGTTTTACCCTTTGTGTCTTAAACTTCCTATGCATGTTTGTTTATCAGGAGTTTCCTATTTTATTCTTCAGTAGTTTTGAATTTCTGCAAGAATACCCCTAAACTCAATACTTGATACTTCTATCAGTAGATTTTCTTTTCATAAATTTTCCATTACAAATATTTTGATGAATAGTAGTTTTCTCTCTCCTTTTATTTCTTAACAGAGGTTTGATCTAAGATTAGTAAACAAGTAAGTGAAAGTAAAATATGTACAGAAAAATGAAAACACTTACACAGTTTACTCAAAGTTTAGCATTCCAAGCATGGAAACTAACCTATGAAATGTTGACTGTGTCAAGGGGTTTAGTGAATACATCAGCTATTTGATTAGCAGTTGTGACATGTTTCACCTCAATCTTGCCTTTTTCATAGCAATCTCTTATGAAATGATACCTGATTTCAATATGTTTAGTCTTTGAGAACTGAACAGGATTTTGAATGATGCTAATGGCAGATTTACTGTCTACTAAGAGTGGAGTCTTGGTCTCTTTGATTCCATAATCAAGAAGTTGATACTGGAGCCATTGAATCTGTGATGTGCAGCTTGCAGCAGCAATGTATTCAGCTTCAGCTGTTGAAGTTGCCACAGATGTTTGTTTCTTTGATTGCCAGGACACCAGACAGTTTCCCAAGAATTGACAACCACTAGATGTTGATTTTCTTGACATTTTACACCTTGCATAGTCACTATCTGAAAAAGCAGTTAACTTGGTATTGCTTGAAGCAGGATACCAAATTCCTAAAGTAGGAGTTCCTTTCAGATATTTGAAGATTCTTTTGATAGCAATTAGGTGTCATTCTCTTGGTGCAGATTGGTATCTAGCACAGACACAAGTTGAAAACATAATATCTAGTCTAGAAGCAGTTAAATACAGAAGAGAACCTATCATACATCTATACATGGTTTGATCAACCTGTTTTCCTTGATCATCTGGTTCAGCTTGTGTGGTTGGTGTCATGGGAGTGGAACATGATTTACAGTCTTGTAAAGAAAATTTGTTTAATAATTCTTTAACATATTTTCATTGATGTATAAATGTTCCATTTGTTTGTTGCTTGATTTGCAGTCCTAAAAAGTACTGCAATTTTCCCATTGTACTCATTTCAAATATTGATTGAATGAGTTTCTTAAATTCATCAAACAATTTGGTATTTGTTGAACCAAAAATGATATCAACATAAATCTGAACAAGTAAGACATGATTTCCAACATGTTTGATGAAAAGTGTTTTATCAATGGAGCCTCTAGTGAAGTGATTTTTCAGTAAAAAGTTGGATAGTGTTTCATACCAAGCTCTTGGAGCCTCTTTTAGCCATAAAGAGCTTTGTCAAGCTTGTACACCCAGTCAGGATGAGAGGGATCCTCAAACCCTGGTGGCTGACAGACATACACTTCCTCTTTTATTTTTCCATAAAAAAAATGCACTTTTGACATCCATTTGAAAAACTTTTATGTTGTTGGAAATTGCGTAAGCTAAAAATAACCCGATAGCTTCAAGTCTTGCAACTGGTGCAAAGGTTTCATCATAATCAATGCCTTCTTCTTGAGAATAGCCTTGTACCACCAATCTTGCCTTGTTCATGATGATCATACCAGCTTCATCTTGTTTGTTTCTGAAGACCCATCTTGTGCCAATTGGTAGCTTGTTTGGAGGTAAGGGACATATTTCCCAAACCTGTTGCTTCTTGAATTGAAGCAGCTCATCTTGCATAGCTTGAACCCAGTTGTTATCTTTGAGGGCTTCTTGATACTTCTTTGGTTCCAACTGAGAAATAAATGCTGAGAAAAAGCAAAAGTTGGAGAGCTGGTTTCTGGTAAGCCCCCCTAATGCAATATCACCCATGATTTGTTCCAATGGATGATCCTTGTGTCCAATTAGTTGTTGTAGACCTGTACTTGAGGATGGCTCTGGTATTTCTTCAAATTAACCACTGAGGTTGATAATATCTGGTTAAGCTGTTTGTTGAGGTTCAGGAGTTTTTGGTTCAGCTGAATCAGTAGTTTCAAAATGTTCATCAGCAGTTGTTGAAGAAGAAGCTTGTGAAACTTCTGGAGGTTTAAAGGTCTGGATGATTCAACAGTCTTTTCAGGTCCGAAATTAAAGCTGTCAAGGTCAAAGAGTTCAGCAGGATATGCTGGAATAAGAATATGTTTGGATTCATTGAACTTGACATTCAGTGTTTCTTCTACTATCTTGTTCTGGAATTGAAGACTTTGTAAGCTTTCCTCATTAGAGAATAACCAAGAAAATAACCTGAATCAACTTTAGCAGCAAATTTAGAGATAGAGTCTTTGATGTTGAGGATAAAACATTGACATCCAAAAGCCCTGAAGAAGGAGATAAGGGGCTTTATGCCATGAAGAATTTCATAGGCAGTCTTGGTATGTCTCTTGTTGATAAGAACTCTATTCTGAACATAACAAGCTGTGTTGACTGCTTCAGCCCAAAAATACAAAGGTAGGCCTGAATCAGCTAACAATCCCTTTAGACAAACAGAATTCATCCAGAGTTTTATTCCTGAACTCTCTCCCATTGTCACTCCAGATGACTTTGACAGAAAGAGAATATTGCTTCTCTACCTGTGGAATGAAGAACTTGATTATTTCAGCTGCCTCATCCTTGGAGTATAAGAAGAAGACCCATGTGAATCTTGAGTAGTCATCAATGATGACCAAGCAGTACTTCTTCTTACCAAGGCTCATGATTTTGACTGGTCCAAATAAGTCCAAATGGAGTAGTTGAAGACATGCAGTTGTTTTTGATTCTTCAATAGACTTATAGGAGGACTTATGCTGTTTTCCTTCAAAGGTAGACCTCTGACCAAGCCCATTTTTGTGTCTTTATTTATGGTTTTAAAGTTCACATCGCCAAGTCTCCTGTGATAGAGATCAGTTTCTGAAGTTGATGCCTTTGAGAAGAAACTGGCAGTGTTGTTCAGTACTTTGTCTTTCTCAATATCCACTGCATAGACATTGCCACATCTTTTGGCAATCAGCAAAGTATGATCTTCAATGATCTTCTCTATCAACTTCTTGCCTTCTGGTGATATGATCTTGCATGCTGTCTTGGTGAAAAAGGAAGAATATCCTTTGTCACACATTTGTGAGACACTAAGCAAGTTGTACTCAAGGTTTTCAACCAGATTGACCTTGTCAAACTGCATTTTGCCTGATGATACATTGACATATCCTAGCACATATCCCTTGGCATTGTTCCCAAAGGACAAAGATCCTTCTCTTTGGCTGATAAAATTGTTTATCAAGTATCTGCATCCAGTCATGTGCATTGAGCCTCCACTATCAACATACCAAAAGCTATTCAAACCTCTGGAGACCCTCTGCACATAATAGCAAATTAATTAGATTTGGGAACCCAAGCCAATTTGGCTTTGGGTTTGCTCTTGAGAATAGGTGTAGTTTGTTGAGGACCAATTTTTGAAATCCATGTCTTTTTGTCAATGGATTTTTCATTAGGGACAATGGTGGCATCTTTTTGGTGACCACCATCAACTTTGGTCATCAGAAATTTAACCAAATATATCAAATCTTTAACCTCAGTAGTTTGTGAAACTACTGATAGGTTAGGTATAACTTCTGAAGATGAACTTTGAGAAAAAGGCTGTTGTTGAGATTTAGTCTTTTTCTGAGAAAAGGTTTTGCTTGGTTGTTGTTTGTTGGGAAAGAAAGTGTTTTCATAATCTTTTCTTCTTTGTTTTCCCACAACCAGTTGTTGATTTTTCTTATTAAACTGATTTCCCTTTTTATATCTACAAAGTTCAGTCATGTGGTTAAACAGACCACATATTTCACATGCTTTTGCCTTCTCTTTCCTTTTAAATTCAACAAGAGAGTTGGAAGGCAAAATACTGACAATATCAGTATTTTTCAATAGGTCATTAGTAGTTTTCAGGGTCTCAACTCCTGATGTAGATGTAACTACTGATGGTTTATTGTCCGTTGTATTCACTTCTACAGAATTTTCATTTTTGAGAAAGTTCTGATGGAAGGATGTGCACTCCTCCATTTCAGATGTTTGAATCAATTTCTTCCCATCATTATCAATTTTGTGGGTGAAATCAGTTGGTGATTCAGTATGGGTATACCCTATGCCAAACTTAACATTTGCAACAGTTTGCTTGTTAAGCAGCATTTGGTATCCCTTACAAGACTCAACCCATTTTTCACAGTCAACCTTAGTGTCAGCAAGCTCTTTTCTGACATTGCCTAGGTTGTCTATCATGCTTTTAATTTATGCCTGGGTTTCAATGGATTTATCTGTTACTTTAGAAATTTCCTTATTTTTTAAAATAAGTTTTCTTTCTAAATCACACCTCATTTGTGTATATTTTCTTTCCATGTCATTTGATTTGCCTTGTAAATGCACATTTGTTTCTCTAATTAAAGCAAAAGATTCTTTGCAAGATTTTGAACAAAGCTTTAACAGAGATTGTTGTGATACCTAAGATAGAGCAGAATTGGAGGAGTATCCCTCAAAGGCCATCAAAGCAAAGTTCTTTCTGCCATTATCAGGTTCTCCCCAGTTCATATCATAGACTTTGTTGTCTGCATCTGGACTGCATTCAGATGTATCAAAAGGAAGACTACTCCAGTCAACATACCCTGATGTGAATAAACTTTGTTGAGGGGGTTTGTTGAGCAGCTGGAAAAGGAGGCATTTGTTGCTGGCCCTGGTGTTGAGCAGGCATTTGAACATATGGTATTTGTGGCACATATTGGGTTTGTGGAGCTTGTGCCTGTACAAAATGAGCACTCCCTTGAGTTCCATTATTCCTATTATATGAGGAGTTAAATTGATTTTCAGACATTGGTTGGTTAAAGCTACAGCTTCTACACTCTCTAGCAATGTGTCCCAACTTTTGACACTTATGACATCTCAATTTAGATTTGTCAAACCCAACTTTTGTAGAGTTGTTTAGTACTGGAAATTTCCTTCCTGACCTTTTATAGAATTTATTAGTTTTAATGTTTAACAAGGCCAGTTGGTGTAAAATATCCATTTCTTCTAAGTCACCACTGCTAAAATATTTTAAGTCATCCATGATAAAGCACATGTTATCAGCAGTTTGACTTAGGTCTTCATTGTCATAAGCTGGGAATGATCCATCTGATAAGATCCCAGCTGTTATGTCAATGTGATCAAAAGATCCAAAATTATTAGAACAAGATGGTGACTCCTGTCCCAATAAGGTTGTGCTACCTGGAGTATAGTCATCAGCAGTTTTACCAGATTCTTGTAACTTTTTCTTTTGATTAATCTCTCTCTCAAAAGTCAACAGTTTACCATGTAACCTTGTTAGGTTCAGGGTATTAAAATCTGAACTTGTTTTGAGGATTATAGAATAAGTTTCCCATTTAGAAGGTAAAGACCTTAAAAATCTATGTAACATAGATGCATTTGAATAGGTCTGACCATTAAGTTTTAACTCAGAGATGAGTGATGAAAATCTTTCAAATTGTTGAGTTAATGTTTCACTATCTAAATGAGTAAAAGTTTCATATTGTTGGGCTAGGATTGCTCTAGTGTTGGCTATCACCTCTTCAGTTCCTCCAAACTGTTCTTTTAGACTATCCCACAGCTCTTTGGCACTTTCACAATGTAAAAGTCCAGCATAAATATCATTTGGGAGAGCCATAGCCAATATAGAAAAAGCTTTTGAATCTAGCTCAAATTTTTGGAAATCTTCTTCAATGTAGTCTTTAGGGTCTTTTGGTCTTTCAACTTTTCCTTCTGGATCAGTTACTACTAGTTTGTGAGGTCCAAAGATTACAGACCTCCAACACCGGCCTAGTATTCGTCTGAGATATGGTGTGTGCCAACCCAACCTTCTTTTCCAGATATTATATTCATTTCTGACCAGCATAGGAGGTTTGTTGGCAGATCCAGTATTATAAGGGTCCATTTTTAAGAAGTTTGAATTGTCAATACTTCTTTAAATTAATGGTTGTAAAATAATGTGAACTTTTAATCCTTTATTGGATATCAATAAGAGCCTGTGTCTGATTCTCAATTTGTTAGATTGATATTTGATCAGATAAACCAGAAGCTCTGATACCAATTGTTGGATCACTGGTCTCTTATAAATAGTTAAGTTATAGAGCACTTATGTGTTTGTCGTTTTATCAAAGTTATTTGCACAACGGAATGATAAATGTTCTAAGTTAAAGTATCACTTTTACATGAGTTATTACTCCCCCTTTACTATAGCAGTTAATGAGAATCAAAAACAATTCAAAGTATAAAGCAGTAAGAGCAGGTATTGAATGATTCTCAGATGTGAAATGGATTATAAGTTATAAAAGCTTTGAAGGAATTCAATAAAATCAAGTGTCTAAAATAGTGGGAGTAACCCCTCTATTTATAGACGAATGATTACATACTTATTAAGTAACAAAAGTTTCTAGATATTGTTTAGATAAAGCTACAACAGGCTGTAGCATCGAAACTTGAACAAAGACTTTAAACTAATTAATATAATTCTAAACTGCTGAGATTAAGGGCGGTTAGAATCTTCTAATCAAAGTGCTGATGTAAAGTGTTGATGAGTCTTCAGCAGTTCCTCAGATATTCTGTCTGGCTTATCTTCAGAACTTCTGATGTATTTTACTCTTTAGAACTTCACACGCTTTCTTCTTTCTTCAACAGTTTCTCAAAATAATAAGAGGATATAAGACAAATGTTTATTCAGGCTTGTCAATCTTTTCTGACCTTACACTTTGGTTTAATAAAAAATTTGGTAGATTTATAGATGATTAGATGGTAAATAATAAATGTGTAAGAGGTGTAGGATTGTGTAAGATTATCATCTTTAATATGTTATAAAATGAAGGTGGTGGTGAAAATTTTAACAACCATCATTTTGTCGATATCTCTTTAGGCATATAACTATTGTTTTTTCTCTTTTAATGTCGATACCTTATATGTACTGTAACGAACCAAATGGAAATCGAATTCCTGCTGCATCTTATGATGAAATCCTTACTTGTTTTTACATAATATTTCTGACTCTTTTGATGTTTTCTATACAACACTTGTTTTTCCTGATAAATTCTAGTATTTTGTTTTTCATGAAAATACTAGTCTTTATATGGTTTTTCTAATATTTTTTCTAATCATGAAATGTCGCATGACATGAAAGGTTTTTTTTAATATTTAATTAATTCACTTATGTATGTGAACCATTCACCTTCCTTGCCTGGTTTGCAAGCTCCGTGGGGAGTATCCTGAATCGGTGGAGCATGTTTTCACTGTCTGTTCGTTCTCGGCTGGTATATGGCAGCATCTGGCTTTGGGGTGTAACGCCCCAAGTTTCCTCCTTTTTCACGCCTCAGACTTGTTCAAGTTACACACTATGGTTATGTCGGGGATCCGGAGCAGGAAAGCCTTTTATGCGGTGATTTTGACAGCCATGTGGAGCATTTGGAGGGCTAGAAATGAAGTCGTTCTTCGTCAACAGGAAGCTTCGGTACGGAATACGGTTGAGGAAATCAAGACAATGTCTTTTCTTTGGATCAAAAACAGAGCAAGGATGACGGAAATGTCTTGGGAAGCGTGGCGCAGGTTTGATACGTCTAAAATGGGGTAATTTGTTCGGGTATTATTTCGGCATGATCGTTTTTATTTGTATTCGGTTGTTTGTTGTAGTGATGTGTACGGTGTATCCGGATAATTTTGTGCTAGTTTCTTGCTAGCTAGTGGAATAAAAGTTTTATTGGCCGTTAAAAAAATGTATGTGAAAAATCAATCTCATTAATTTGCCCCTTGATGCACGTAGATAAACAATTTCTAGAAAATGATATCTACACTAAAATTATTTGGTAAATTAGTAAACCATGAGAAGAATTCTAGTAAAACCAATAAAATTATCTACACTAAAATATCCCATCAAATCGAATTCACTCTAAGAGTCAAACCTCTCCAATATTCTTTTTCTATTTGTACTTTTAATTAAGTCAAGCTTATTTCATTATCAGGGCTGGCTATGGCCCAAGCTGGGGAGGCCAACCGGCTTGGGCTCAGTTTTATCGGGACACAATTTTCTTTTTATAAAACTCCTATATATGTGTGTGTATTGTTTTTTTTTTTAAATAGAAAACTCATTTACACTTAAAAGTTAGGCCTAATAATAATCAATTTAAAACTTAAAAAATAATTACTCAATAGCCCATAACATTTATAAGTCCAATACCTATTTAACCTAATAGTTATTGAAATCATACTTACGATCCACAATGTCCCAAGAAAGACTTAGTGGATTAGCAATGATAGCTATCGAGAACGAAATCTTAGATACTATAAATTGTGAAGAGTTGATCCACCAATTTGTTAGCAAGAATGCTAGGAGAGCATAACGAATCGTCGGTTAGATACTAGCGTACTACGATATGTAATTTAACTCACTCTAATACTATTATTTTGCTAATTTTTTTAACGGCTCAGATAGGGTACGTAAATACTCGAAGACGCCTCTGTTCATTATAACCTAAAAAATAAAAGTAACTATTATAAATGATTATGTACTAATTAATCAAAACAAGTCTTGAATCAAGCCTTGATATCATTTGGTGATTTCACCTAGAAGCCTTAGATTGGTTTAGTGACTTCAATGAAGTAGCTAAACCAATCGGCGACTTCATGGACAAAACCGTACACAGGTGTAAGAACGGCTACTAAGGTTATCGCGAGGAAGGAGAAGCCGCTGATTCATTCAGCTACTTCATAATTTTTGCTTTTTTCCTAATACGCCTACCAATCGCGCTTTATGTAATAATAAGTCACTTACTTCTATAAATGATTCTATTATTTGTTTATTTGTAAATAAAAGAAATCCGTCATAGTCATAGATAAATATGAGAACAACAATGACTTTCAACACGTATTGATATCTATAATTATAATCATAAATAAAATCATCGAAAACACATAACACAGTTTAAGTTACCACAAAAACAAATCAAACCTTGAACATCTATAAACCCCATTATAAAACTCACACACCAGATCTTGAAAACATAAGCAGTAGATCGAAACCTCATCATTATTGAATCGTGACACATCAATCTATCTACCTGCATTATCTTCATGCAAACATTTATTACTTTCTTCAAACATTACTTGAAAAGCTTACAAACGCCACGACTCAAGAAATTTAAATGCTTTGGAGGGAAAGTTTAAGGGTGTGGTGGCCCGGGTTTGATGAGATGATATTTCCATTTTGGAGGAAGGGTGGGCAGTGGTGGAAGTTTAGGGAGCGAAAAATGTGGGCATGGTTTTTTATGAATTGGTTCTGGCTTTGGCTTGGGCTCTAACTTTGGTTCGGGCTTAGGCTTAGGCTCTGGCTTTGGTTTTGGCTCAAGCTTGGGCTCTGGCTTTGGTTTTGGCTCCTTCTTAGGATTTGGCTTTGGCTTTGGTTTTGGCTCTGGCTTGGACTTCGGTTTTGGTTTTGGTTTTAGTTTGGGCTGTGGCTTAACAACGACTGGTGCGTGATGGAAATGGGAGTGAAACTTCTTATACAAAGGGTGGGACTTAGGGAACGATGACCAAAAGGTGGCAGAAGCGCAAATTGCCGAAGAAAATTTAAGTTCTCCGGATGGTCCAAAGGTGTGTTTTTGGTCAGACTTCGACACGAAAGTTATCTTAGAGGCTTCTAACCCATTGTGGAATGCACAAGGTTCATTTTCTGCATTGTGGAGCTGCACATAGCACTCCTCACTCAACTTTTCATCTTTCAAGATTTCTTGAGGAAGATTTACCTTGAATTGTCCTTCCTCATTGAGCTTTCCAAGACCTCTTGTTTGGAATTTACCATCTTCAACCTTGCAGTCAATGGTCACTTTTAAGTCTGCAAATTAGTATGAACCACAGACATGAGCTAGATATACATATGATACGAGAAAAAGTAAATCATAGTACCTGACAATGCTTGGCTTGTCTTGAAATTATTCTCCTTGCAATCAACGCATTCTCCAAATCCAACAACCTCCACAGTATTGGCACTGCCATAACAAAGACTTCCCAAAAAGAACAAAACCAACAAAAACCCAAGAAGAAAACCGCGCATCATCGAGAGGCGTTAAATAGAAAACTTTAAAATTTCAAAGGAAAGAACATAACATGAATTACTTGGTGTTGGAATGAGTATCTAAACTAACATCTATTTGTATATATATTAGTGGAGGTCATCAGTTATCTGGCTGGCTCACCTATAGGATAGTAAATAACGAATTTTTTGCTAAAGTAGTGTTTTTTTTTGATCTTTTTGTGTAATTGGTAGGTGTCAGAAGTGATTTTAGGACAATGGTAGTCCCGCAATCTTAGATTGCGGGAATGGGTTACGTGGCCTTCAGCATGGACTTCAGCAGCTGACTTGGAAGATGAGGTGGAAGACCCGCAATCTAAGATTGCGGGATTCAGAAGAAAGCTGCTGCTACAGTGCATTCTCGCAATCTCAGATTGCGAGATTGCCTATCCTTGTTTTTCCCTTTACCTCTTACACACCATCTCTTAAGTTGAATCAATGCATGCATGAGAGACAAAATGATGTCCGAGGCTTTTTGTGAGGCCCGGGATTGTGTCACGGAAAGTCCCGTAACGCCTGAACCAGCGACGGCCCTGTTATATCACCCAAGGACGCCACGTTCGGCGATCCGGGTCCGGAAAAGCCCGGCCTGGGAGACGGATACAGGGGCCCGAAAAGGGCTCCCTGGGCCTGTTTCAACACTAGTAAAACACCTTATATACAACAACAAACCGCATAACCAGTTTTAACATTAAGAAAACACAAACAAGTTACATAAAACAACAAAACAACACACCACATACGGTTAAGACATTGACAAACCACATAAGCAAGGAAACGTAAGAAATGAACAACAATTAATAACCCCCAAACTCATCAGCCTCTGAAGCGTAGTCTTCAACTTCCGAAACTTGATCATTCTGAGTCTGTCGACCACCTGGCACAAAAGGTCTCCCCTGATGTCTTTGTTGAGGGTGACGGTACGGTGGGTGGTTTAAATGGGGCTCCCTTGCCTGTTGGGTATGTGGTCCACCAACTAACTGAAAGTTTCTCATTAATATTATCAACCATGTTTAATCATCATTTTTTACACATATTAAAGTAAACTCAGCTACGCATTTTATCAAATAGTTAAGCGCGGTATTGAACTAATAACATTTTTTGAATACATATATTACGATAGAAAATTCTAGGTGGTTTTAGAATTTGATATACACAATATCCATTTATTTGATCTCACTTATTTGAAATAGTTTATTTACAAATACAACAAATTTATAAAATTATTGCTTATGTTTAATTAGTGTAAGTTACACGAATAGTCGATTTGGTGTGAACGTATAGATATGTGTAACTTTCATTTACTGTACTATGTGGGGTTACCATGTAAATTGTCTATTTTATCTCTTTACTAAAGTTATAGTTTATATATATATATATATATATATATAGGTAGAGGATCATGTAGGAAAATTTGTTTGTGTGAGAAGTGTAGGAAGGATTAAGAATTCACATGTAGTCATCATGTTTTTTATTTTGGAATGATGTTTTGGGTTGTTTTGGCTCGAAAAACACTTAACACAACAATATAAAAAAATTTAAAACACAATCCAATGTATTATAGTCATTAAATTTAAATTACAGATAAAACACCCTAGTAATTACTTAAAACACTCTGCTAAAGTGTTATTGACATAGTGTTTTAAGTTTTAAGCCTAAAATACATTGTTTTCGGTTATTACTTGTTATGTTTGTTGTTTTTCTAATCAAAACAATCCAAAACAACATGAATACGTCCAAAAAATGATGTGTACGTCCAAAAAAACGATGCATACGTATCAATTTTTAATCCTTCCTACACTTCTCACACAAACCAATTTTCCTACAGGGACCCTACCCTATATATATATATGTCAATTATAAATTGAAAACTCGCTTGAGTTGAGAAAACCTTCGAAAACCCATGTAAAAAACATTTTTTTTCTTTGAAAAAATAACAAATTTAAATACATGTTTTTAAGCGTTTTGGGCCAAAAAAATAAAAAAAGTGACGATTGGATTTTTTTTTAAAAAAATAAACAAAGTTGCTAAAAACATAGGTAAATAGCTGAAAACATATGTATGTTTAGCAACTTTGTTTATTTTATAAAAAAAAACCCCATCGGCGCTTTTGTTATTTTTTTGCCCAAAATGCTTAAAAACATGTATTTTACATTGGTTATTTTTTCAAAAAAAATAATGGTTTTTTACATGGGTTTTCAAAGGTTTTCTCAACTCTAGTGGGTTTCCAAAATATCCTTTCCCTATATATATATATATATATATATATATATATATATATATATATATAGTCTATGTTATCCCCTATATATATACACACACACACATATAGTGTGGGGTTAGAATACAAAAGGTGTTTTAGTGAGAAACGTGAGAAGTTATTGTGTCATTTGGATCATTGTAATGGATGGTGGACATTAAATGAGTCGCAAAATTGTAAATTGTGTTATATGTCTTTGAGAGCATAAGGCTGAGGGGTGTGGAACCCTTCCCCCTTCCCTCACCTTTGTCCACATCAGAGCCACGTCATTTCCTCCCTTCCCCTCCCCAAACCAGGGAAATGGTTCCCCCTTCTTACCCCTTCCCCTTTCCTTTTTATAATACTTTTTTAAATAGAAAAAGACAAGAATATATATATAATATTGATGTTTAGAAAAATACAAAAAGAAAGTATGGAAGAATGGGATGGGGAGGTCAGGGTAATTCCACTGAAGGCGCCGAAAAAGGGTCGGGGGGGGGGGGGGGGGTTGTACACTCTCAGAACTATGCTCCACATCACCTCCTCGATGGTGAAACCCATCCCACACCCCACAGTCTAATAGTCAAAAACACCCATTATATATAACTACAAATGGTAAAGTCGGTTGTGAGAGAGCTTTACTGTAGCTATCTCACGGCTGACATTGTTCCACGTGTCTTTCTCCTTTGATCCACCGGTGAAGATCGAAAGCCCTAAACGCCCAAAAAAACCGCCCGGAAACCACCCAAACCGCCCAGAAAACGTGGTGAACCGCTGTTAGGAGGCGTTTATATGTGCCGGCAGGGATGGTTAAAGTGTTGTTTCCAGAGACGGGGACCGAAAATAACAGTTTGCTTCCTCATGCATGGGCTGTTTCCGGCTAGGCCTGTTAGATTGAAGGCTGATGTCGACTCATAAATCTGTTGCCAGCGTTTTGTTGCAAGAAAACAAAGACATCCCCTTACATTAAACCCATGGACTGAAAGTGTGTTTTTCGAGAGAGAGAGAGAGAGAGAGCGAGGGAGAGTGGGAGGAGTGGTGATGGTGGTGGCAATGGTTTTTAGCGGCGATAGTGTTACTGGGTTTTAGAGAGAGAGAGAGGTGGAGTGAGGAGAGGTAGGTGCGTTTCTAGAGAGAGAGGGCCGCGATTTGTCTCAGCGACGGGGAACGGTGGGGAAGGCGGGGGACAGTGTTCGGTCAACGATGGTGGTTGTCGCCGGTGTTTGCAACTGACGGGTGTTATGTAGTGGTTGCAGATGGGTTGTGGCGGTGGGGATTCCAGACAGACATAAAAAGGATAGATGGAGGAGAGAAGGAAGTCATAGGATACTTATACCACAAACTCACTTTTCTAAAATCGATTAAAGGCAACATATTTTATAATTTCCTGTCTACCTTTTTGAATTGTTTAACACTTTACGGTTTACACAAACCATCCACTATAATATCATTTATATTACTGTTTTTACTTTTTAAGAATGCATGTACGTATTTGTAAAAGGTAAACGCGAACATTTAATACTAAAACTTGAGGTGCTAAGAAGAATACGATTAACGAATCGGTACCACGTTGGGGCAGAACGTATAAGAAACTCATTTTAATGTCATTATCGTATCTGTGTAACGAATCCCTAAATGCTAGGCTGTCGCTGCAACGCGCGACACCGGTTAAAAACTAGTTTTAAACAAAAACAAACATAATTTCGCCCCCTGTTCCATCTCTCTCTCCCATCTTTTTTGGTGGTTTCCATAAGAATCTAAACCCAAAAAAGGCAACGATCAAAGTGATAGAAAACAGGGTCAAAAAGCTGATACGTATCGGTTGTTCAAATCAGTCTTCTACATGAGTTGTTAGTTTTCAGTATCATCAGCAGTTGGGTGCAACAACTTCAAAAATGGAATTTACCAGTTGTTTTCAAGATTACATTGGTTGTGTTTCTAAATCAGTTGTTATATTAATTGGTTCCCATAAGTTGTTCAGCAGAAAATACACACTTCAGTTGTTTTGAGTATGTTCAGACTCGATTAGGGAAAGATAGTGTTATTAATTTTCACATAATTCATGCTACTATGTTTTATGTTCATATTTTGAGGTTGTGTTTTTTTATAAGAATGGTGTGATGTTATACTTGGGGATTTTTGTTCTAAATGGGTGTTTGGTTAAGTGAAAAAAAATCCAAAGGATTGTAACTCATTTTTGGGTTTTGAAAAGAAGAATGGTTTGGTTTTCTTTGCAAAATGCTTTGGTGATAAAACACAGTAGGTTTATTATGTGAAAGAGTATGTGTTTTGTAAATGTTTGGTTTCTTAAAAAACACATCTTGATGGTTTCTGGGTTGTTTGGTTACTGTGTTTTTTGTAGCAAGCATCATATGAAGATTTTGATGGTTTTAATGGTTTTAATGATAAAACACTTTAGGTAAAAAAGTTAATTGTGGTGTTAAAATACATTCTCAAAACACATTATATGCTACTTAGAAAACTCTCAAGTTTGATCATGTGGATGCTTACTTAATGTGTTATAATCTTATAATATTTACACTTCAGGTTTAATATTGTGTGTTAAATTCTTAAGTATGATTAAACACAACGTAAAACACACAACTAGATATTACTTGTCTTGTAGAATTCGTACAACAAAAAACCAGGATTTGTGAATTATAAAAAGATAAGAACTGTAAATTGTATAGAGATTTGAAAATCAAACTCAACAATTATAAACGTAAGAAAATGATAAATTGATTAATTGGTGTATAATTACCTAATTGGCCTTTACATTAATTTACCGTAATGCCACATGTCACCATGGGAGTCATTCTTATCCTTTTCACAAGTTCTATCCTTAGTATCGAAACCTTTACATATATATATATATATATATATATATATATATATATATATATAGAGAGAGAGAGAGAGAGAGAGGTGAGTTATCTTGAAAACGCTAAATATCGCGAGAACCATGAGAACAAATGAGAAAACCAATCAAAATCATTTTTTTCAATACAATCCTAAATATAATTAAAATATAACAATAAAAAACGAATTTTCTTTCCAAATAATTAGTCCTTTCTTGCAAAAACACTCTCAACTTAACTTTTCACACATGTGTAAATGAAACAGTTTACATATGTATAAACAGTAAATTTACACATGTGTAAAAATAATTTATTTTCGTATACGTTTAAATTTTTATGTGTAAATTGTGTTTTTGAGACTGTTTTTTAATAATAAAGACAAGCGTAAATTTTGAATTTGAATAGTTTTCGATAGTGTTCTCACAGTTCACACAAATTATATGTGTTCTCAAATTAGTCTTCCCCTATATATATACACACACACACATAGGGCAAGAATAAAACGGAAACCTCAAAAATTTGAGAAAACCCAAGAAAACCCTACTTCCCAGGCTTTTTAGGGCCTAAAAATTTATGGCATGCAATATATATGTTTTTAAGAGTTTTGAGCAAAAAAATCAAAAAAGTGCCAAGCGGTTTTTAAAAAATAAATAAGTTATGCAGTGTTACATATGTTACAGGTGTAGCATATGTAACACTGCATAACTTATTTATTTAAAAAAAAAACGATCGACACTTTTTTTATTTTTTTTGGCTCAAAACTCTTAAAAACTTATATATTACATGCCCTAAAATTTTCAGGCCCTAAAAAGCTTGGGATTTTGGGTTTTCTTAGGTTTTCTCAAAAAATGGGTTTTCTCCCTATACTTAGCTTATATACATAGGGGGGGGGGGGGTGGGGGGATCAAATGAGAAGAAATTTTTTATGAGAACAAAAAGAAGAAGTTACATAATGGTTAAACATTAGATACTTAACTCTTCTTACATTAATTATCATACTGACTGAAGCCAGAAGAAGCGCGGGGACTGACTATCAGACAGAACGGAAGAGAGGGAAGGGAGCTCAACCGTCACTTGCGAAGCGAACAAAAAAAACAAAAAAAACGCTCAAACAAGCCCTCTGATTCAATTAGGGCTGATCTCCTCAACGCATCCGCTGTTCAATCATCTGCTGCTGATGGTCTTGTTGTCGCAGACGGTCTTCTGTTGGCAATTGAATCAACTCTTACTGCTCGAGTAGACGGTCTTCTTGGTGAGTGAATCATCTTCATCCTATAATAAATAAGGACATTTACACCACCTATTACAGGTCAGGTCCTAATATAGTGTAATTCCCTGTGACTATTGACTAGAATCGACATCAAATCTTTTCCTCGATGAGTTGAAGGTTTGTGACTCCTTCTTTCTTTAGTAGCGAGATAAGTGTAGAAAACCAATAAAAGAACCATGATGAGAAAATTCCAGCGTACGAGTAGAGGTGTCCTATACTTAACACTTTATCCTACACTTTATCAAAATTTATCCTACACATATAAAATTCATCCTACATATATTGAAATTATCATATGTTTATCCTATACATATCGAGATTATCATACGTTTATCCGACACATATAAAAATTCATTCTACATATATCTTACACATATCGAAATTATCCTACACTCTAAATAAAGTTTGATTTGGAAGAATATATTTTAAAAATGGATTATGAGTTTTATTTATTTAAATAGTTTAGTGGGAGTTACAAGAAAATAATAATCAATTTAACATTCAATACAATTATTAAATGAAAGCTTACTATTGGTTAGAATTTGTTTTTTTTTCTTACAAAACATTTTTTTTTCTCATTTGAACTCTCCACTATATACATATATATTAATTTTTAATGTAATTTAAATTTTCATTTTCATTTCATAACTGACAAATTACGTAGGCGGGCAACAAGCTGCGCCACTATCCCTTTCTAAATCACAAACCCAATCTACTAAATACAAACCTCTGTCCCACTGAAATCAAAACATTGCTATGGATAATGCGTTGGGTCCTGGTTAAGAAACGAATAGCTTACGATGCCAATAAGCGAAAGGTATTAAAAGCCAAAATGATGAAAACATGTTAATTAGCTTCACTTGCTTTAGCCCTCACCTTTAGATGTTAGCCCTCATGTAGTCGCGGTCTATCATAGTTATTACACTAAAAAAATATAGTGTAATTAATCATTCGTAAACTAAAAGAATTCCTTTGTCGCTATTTTTTCGTGATACTACTAATGTAATCCTTTTAAGTCCAATGTGACGAATCGGTTAGTGCATCTAGAAGAGTAATTTATGTCAAAACAATTATTAGTTGATTTACGTTAAATACAAGCATGATTTTACTTTACTCCCATAAGTCAAATCGCGAGGGCTTTTCTGTTCGTTTGGTGGAGCATGTGTTTTCTTTCTTAATAATTTATTACCTGACAAAAAAATTAATGTATCATATATAATATCTAATATCTATTACTAGTAGGGTCCATGGACCCCTCCTTTTTTCTCTGGTCCTACACCCGTTTGTTCTTCGGGTGCGGCACAATTACTCTCTGCCTTTCCATGCTTTGTAGCTGGACGACAGTACGATTATTGGGGACACAAAGGATGTGGCTAGGGCTTTAGAAATGATTCGGTTTGACTGGTCATCTCTAGGTCTTGCGCTTAACGTTTAGAGGACTGAAATTTTATGTCCATCGTGTAATGGGGCGAAGATGGAGCCTGGCATTTTTCCTAGTGGGATTGGCAGACTGGATATTGGGGTTAAACTCCTGGGGGAGGGGGCTGTTAGTCAGAACGCAGGGTACATCAGCACCTTGGCAGTGAATAAAGACCTTGCGTGTGGTGAAACATAAGGAATGTCCGCCAAAGTTGCCGGACCCTAAAATTGAGCTTCTTTTGCTTCATTCGTGAATGAGGTAGCTAAAGTTTTTTTCGGCCTTTGAACTTGTCAACAAGAGTTTGTTGCTAAGGTCGTGTTCCTCTTTGGTAAGGGTCTCCAGGTCGCGATTAAAGATATTTTTGTGTGTAGAGGTCTGCACATTTAGGATTTCTTGAGGAGGTTGGCGTCTCAGTCGATGCTTTCGGGGTCCTAGGCCTCTTCCCGGCAGAAGACGTATTAGCGTATGATGTTTTCATGGCTTCTAGCACTCAGTCTTGGATGTTGTATGAGCACATCCTGAGGGGCAGTGGTGTGGTAACGGCGGACTCCGATTACGAGCTTGTGTTAGACAACATTCATAGAGCTTTACCTAAGCTTGATCTTTGCAGTTTTACAGATAAGTACACCGCCTCCAAGAAAGCCCAAAAAACCTTGGCGAGTGTGTTTTATGGTAAACACCTACAGACCTTGGAGGAGAAGTTTGATATGTCCCCACGACAGAAAGTGGTGCTCGAGTTCCTCCAATGGGCTCATGTTCAAGATTTCTTAACTATCGTTCCTATTGAAGGTCTTGAGCAGCATACATCAGGTGTGGAATATTGGGCTCGCCTTAAGAACAGGCACATGATCCCCCTTTTCCCTGCAGATGAGCTTGTCCCATTTGTAAAAAGGCCTACCTGGATATATTTTGTCAGCATGCCCTCTACTGTACCAATATGATCTGGTTGGGGATGTTTTGTGGGACGTGCTTAGGTAAGCTGGGATTTCTGCTAAGAAAGAGGTCCCCGTGAACTTTTTGACTGCCCGAACGAAGAGAGGTCCACCTTGTGCCCGATAGATGTTCTTGTGTTTGGTTGGGCGAGCGACAAACATGCTTATGTGGACATTAATGGGGTGTCCCCCTAGTAGGAATGTGAGATAACAGGTTTGTGTCGGGGCAAGCAACTTTGAGGATGGTGTCCAAGAAGGTTGCAAAGCACGAAGCAACCTGTTTGAAGAATCAACATGTGGTTGTGCCTTTTATTCTTTCGATACGTATTGATCCCTCGCCCCAGAGGCCGTATGTTTTTCAAATCAAGTGCGGAAGGTGGTTCATAGTAATTCACCAAGTTCCAGAAACTAAGAGTTTGTCTTTAGCCGCATAGGGTTTGTAATCTGAAAGGGAGTAACGATGCAACTTATTGCCCGTTACCTGCTATTCCGTGTAATTTGTTTTTGTTTGTGAAATGAAAATTTTAATGAAATATCTTCTAATCCTAATTTTACTTCTATAAACTAAATATACCAAAGTTGGCTTTAAAAAGTGTGCCACAAAGATGTGAATTCTTTACCAACAAAGGTATTACCTCTAGGATAGAGGGGAGTGACACCTTAACACAAAGATGTTCTTAAGGACATCTGCTAGTTTGTGTATATTTTGTTTAAGTAAAACGTTAAATTTTTTCATATGTTATATTTTTTATATTAGGACAAACCATGTATTACATGTGTTGAATAAACTTAATCTTACATATTGAGTACAAAATAATGTCATTAAAAATCCAGTTATGCACAGGTTGAGTAAACCAGTGTATTACACAGAATAAAATATTACTTAAATTGTTTATGTGTCTTTAAAAAATAATCTTTAACATCACAATTATAAATTTTGTTAATTTAACTTTTACAACATTTTTTATGCACCCATGATTACATATGCATATTTGTTTTGGATAACAATTATACACCCATGATTTTCGGTTTTCCACATGGGTTATGGGTTTCATACACCCCGTGACATCATATTCTAGGGGATATGGCACCCCCTTATTGGTGTGTGATGTGGGCCAGGGTGTATGATTCCTAATTAGAGGGTATATGATTCCTAAATACCTTTCCACATTTATACACCCATGATTACATATGCATATTTGTTTTGGATAACAATTAGTTTAGTGATCATTATGTCACTAATTTTGGGTAACTGTGAGATGCAAGACACATAGCTTTAATGTTTTATATTCGTATATATTAAGAATGTGAATATATCACATACATATCTTTATACACTGAATGTAAGTACATAGAATAAAGATGAATAGTTTACAATCATGAAATAGATAAGAAATGAAGAACAAAATTCATCAACAATGAAGATTGGATATTGAATTTGGAGAACTGATTGAAGATTAATGAAGAACAAAGTTTATATGCATCAACCGAACGAAGATCAAGGTGCATATATGTCAAAGATGATGGAACCATTAGGGGGTGTTTGGTTCACCTCTTAAGGGAACCATTAAGAGGTAACCTCTGAGTCGGTCAGACGGGGGTTGTTTACTTGGCAAAAACCCAACCTCTTAATGGTTCCATTCAGTGCTTAATGGTTCAGCATAGGGGTGTTGCTGAATGAAAAAGAAAGACTCTCCAGCCCTCATTCATGTTTCTTTCTCTGCTTCTTCTTCTTCCCAACCCTAAAATCCTCCCTTCTACTTCCCCTCACCTCATCCCACCAACGCCTTACCTTTCCTCCCTCACCTTTTGCCGCCGGCCTTCTCTCTCCTCCTAGCGTCGCCCCTTCCGGCCTCTCCTCCAGCACCACCGCCGCCACCCTCTCCTCCCCACCCACCCCTACCTCCCCCCTGCGTTGTCGGCGCCTTATTCTTTTTTTCTTGTTTTTTTTGATAATGTCTAAATTTTTATAATAAATTTTGATTGTGATATTGGGGATATTGGGGATTTTGAAGTTGTTTTGAAATTTGTTGAATCTTCTATGTATTGCTTTGCTTGTTGATAAAGTGTATATTGTTGGGAATTTACTTGATTTTGGTGCGGGTATTGTCTGCATTGGATCCATGAAGTCTGATTAATTATATTTTTACAAAAAGAATGTGAGGGGTAAAATAGTCATTTCACCACATTATTCAGAGGTCTAACCAAACAATACTTACTGGTTGAGCACTTATTGATTTAGAGTCTCTTACAATTCAGACCTCTTATTAGTTCAGCACTTACCCAAACAGCCCTTTAAATTGGTTTAGGAAACCATCATTATCCTTTTTGAAATCATAAGTATAAACTTAAAATTTTTGTACCTCACACATTTTAAAGTAACCAAGTCAAATACAAATTTCTAGACACTCAAAATATGGGAAAATGTATTTAAATGGATGCCGACAACCCGCCGAACCACCATCACTAATGCAGCAACACCACCAAACCTCTGTCGGCGACTCTGTAACCTCATATTTCTTGTTTATCTCTTTATTTCTCTAAACCCTAAACTGTTCATCATTCATAAACGCCCCTAGTAATCATACACTCATAAGTACCTATCCTCGTAGCATCCTTCTTCAACGCTCACCAGCCCCCGAAGACCCTAGATTTGGATATGTACTCTGCCAACAACACAAAACCTCATGGAAACAATGCTAGAAAACCCAATATCTTGATACGTAGAACCTTGCAATTGTGGTGGTTCCAGTCAATCGATATAGGGGTAATGGCGGATAGTGATGCAGGTGTTGTGGCCAAGCTTATTTTAGCCAACCTTAGGTAGACTAAGGTGGTGGCTTTCGGCGACTATAACCAAGAGTCAATACCTCTAAAGAAAAGCTGAAAAAAATACCAAATGTAAAGTCACTTACCTAAGGTAGCATCATGTATAGATATAAGGATTTTTGGGTCTGGTTTACAAACGTTACTGTGACTCACCGGCACTGTATGTGTTGACTAAGCTAGCATCAGGTATAGATGTAAGGATTTTTGGGTCTCAGGTCGCTAAGGTAGCAAGGAAGTCTAGGCGCACTAGGGTCTCACTGCGTCTCATCTCATCTCATTATGCATGTTTTGAACTATGTTTGGTTCAAACTACTTACATTTGATTTTTGGTCTGTAAAACTTTAACTTGCTTCCGCTGATATCTTTTAGGATTATGCGAACTTTTAAACTACGTGGTTTATGTTTATTACGTTGTTTTCATATCATATAGTTGTCATTTATTGTGACCGTTGACTTGGATCCTTGTATGTCACACGCCTAGTGGTAAAACCCCGCAAGCCGAATTTGAGGGTGTGACAAGAAGATTGACTAGCATGAGTACTAACTGTAGTAGTATGTTCATGAATTATGGTGTCCAGGATGTTCGAAAAGCACTTCACTAGAATCAACAAAGTTGTCATCATTATACGAAGATGCATCATCTTACTCAAATGCTTCCACAAACATTTCTTCTTCTTCTTCAATACTGCCCACTGTTGCAGGAGGACCTGGTTCGGGGGGGAGCTGTAATTAGGGAGATAATGATCGGACGCACCAGCGGTGGAGTACTCCTAAATGATCCTGGTCTCCTTCTCTGTTTTTAAAGTAACGTCCTCATGGTACGATTTTAGAATATTACGTAACTCCTAGTTGCCTTAACATAATTCTCATACACAATCCATTTGTCCCTTTTAATCATAAAACTCCATCTTTGATAATAGTATGAAATTCATATCATTTGTTGGTTATTATGTATCACAATTGATATTATAACCTCTAGGTTGATTTCCAACAACTCTTTCTTGATTAACTTGTGACCCTTTCTAGGCATGTATAAGATCTCAACTAGATCTTATAAAATGTATTCAATATTTGGAGCCTTATCCAATCTATTAAGATTGACTTTATTTAATTAAGAGGACAAGAAAGAACACCTTTTGTCTTTTAAAGATCCAATTCTCTATACCCTCTAAGTTTTTGGAATCTTTGTTTCTCTTAGGAAGAACTACTACTCAATATATCTCATGTGTTATGTCTTCCTTTTTAGTTATATATTCATATTGCAACAATAACACATGTAATGTATATTTATGAATCTTCATAACATCATCTTGTTTGAACTTGTCATCTGATGTAACTACTTCCTTTGAATCTGATATACTACTTATCCATTCTTGGATGTATGACTTATTTGATCTACACAAATATCTATTAACTTGGACTACACTGATACATTCACGTTATCATTTAATGTATTAATCCTTTATGTTTCATCTTCATAAGATAAACAAGATAAAGTCTTTTAACTCTAATTTTTTGCATCTCTATGCATACCTTTATTACATATCCTGTTTGATTCTCTAATCAACTAGTTTAATCTATTATCTCAAACCTGACTCATATACTCTTGAAATTCTCTAACGCTTTTAAAAAACAACTTTAATAATAAAATAGAATTTCATATGTGATTCTTGTTTGTATAATAAATATTGAAGAATATATATCTAAAAGCTTTTAGATTTATTACATGCTATTTTTTAAGAGAATATCTAACTCATAGATATTATGTCAATCTCATAGATATAGTTAGGATGTTTTGATAATAATAATAATAATAATAATAATAATAATAATAATACGACATATTTAAATAATGCAAAACTAAATAAATTTAAATTGCATAAAAAACTTTGTCCCAAAAATATCAACCAAAACAATGTATCAAATAATTGTTTTAAAAAATAGAAGATATAAATAAACTTCATTGACTTCAATCTCCCTGATTGAATCGTAACTTACTGCCTCTTATTCATCCCCTGTCCTTGCAAATCATAATGTGAAAATACATTTCTTTTAGTGTCTACACATTGAATAGATTTGTAAGGTCTATGAATAAAATAACCTATACACACCTTGCCACGTAGAAATGATTTGATATTAAATGAAGATTTTAAATTTGATTGTTTTTGTAGATTTTTAAAGATTATGAAAGATTTTAAGCAGAGATTTGAGATCAAAAATAGGATGTTGCAAGATCATGGGGGATTCTATATAGATTTTAAATATTGTTGTAGAGTTGGAAAAATAAAAAGGATAAGTACATTCACGGTTTGCTAAGCAATAAATCCTGAGCTGTAGTTAGGTAAACGCAAGGAGAATCCTGAGGAATTCAACCTAAATGGTATATTTAAAGTATATAAATAACTTGAACTTAAAAGTCTAGGGTTTATAAGATTTGGCACTTGGGTTTTTCTAGATCTAATTAGGAATACTAGGGTTTGAAATACATTATATTTGAATAATTGAAATGCATAGTTTTTGAATAAAATCTAAGTGATTTATATACTTAGGGCCGTTTGGAAACTTCTGAATGGGTAAGTGCTGACCCAGTAACAGGTCTGAATGGTTAAGTGCTGAATCAATAAGCGCTATTTGGTTGAAACTCTGAATAACTATGTTAAATGACTGTTTTACCCTTTAATCATATATATAGGGAGGATAAATGGAAAACCTCCCCTAGTTAAGAAACTTTGAAAACTACATCTTAGCCATTCATTTCTCTCCATTGATCATCATCTATGGTCTGATTTTATTCTGAATTTTCTACTTTTATTGAAGATTTAAATGTAGTACACAAAGTACAAAAAAAGTCTTTTAGGAAAGATGTAACAATTGCATTCTCTCTCCACTTAGACAAAATAACATACTTTATAGTTTTTTTGTCATATCCAACACATCAAAAGTCCATCTCTCCTAACCATGAAACTTGTTTAATAATATATATTAATACAAAAATTACATGTTTGTCTGAAATTTTAAATATGTAATTTGTTTAAAATTGTTACATAAATGATGATATTACCAGTAACATATATAATTTAAAATATATAACATGTAAAACTAACTGAATATAATATAAAAGTTGCAAATGAAAGTTACATAATAAATCAAACATTGTTAACACCATAAATATAAATGTAGATTCTAGATAATAAAAACAAAACAAACACTATGTAACTATTGTGTTACATATAACTAACAAAAAAAGTGTAATTAACTTATCTGATAAATCCAACGTTGGTGATTTTTAATACCATAATATGCACACCTAGTTACATAATAAAAACAACACAGCATTTTGTAAATATCGTGTTACATAAAATTGTTATTTTTTATGTTACATAGTATATGTTTCCTACTTATTCTAATTTTTCTTCCTACATTCATGTAACATTTGTACTGTTTACACTCCTTGTTATTTATATTTTGAAACATATCACCAGAATATGTAACTGCAATTACACTTACATTACGTAGTTAACTTGTTTGTTACAACTTCTACGTAACTTTTATGTTACATTACTATGACCTGATTACAATATTGAACATCAAAATGGTAGGTCCAGTCATATGTGAGTTCAACAAAGTAATATTATAACTCACAACCACTTTCTTTAATCCTTTGATTTTAATTAAAATGACCCATTATTCCTTACTTTACATAAAACTGTAATATTATAACTCACAACCACTTTCTTTTACAATTCTAAATCTGAAACAAAGTAAAAATGCAAAATCCTCATCAAGATCCATCTAACATATTCAAATTCCAAAAAAAAAACTAAGAACAAAATTCAATGCTGCCATGAACCAAAAAAAATCACTATAAAAAAATCCACCGTTCATCATATATGAACCTACAAAACATATAAAGAATCCAAAATAAAAAAGATTAAAATTGGAAAAAATAAAAAAATAAAACCAAAAAGAGTGCATCGTCGTAATCAAGGAAAAAAATAACCTATACTAAAAACCCATCCTTGCTAACCTCAAATAGATGTGTTACTTTCTTTCTTTCTTTCATTTTCAAAGATTCAACACCCTAATCCACAAAAATGCCGTCACAACTTTTTCCTGGTGAAGAATTGAACCAGTTTTAATATGTGAATTCCTTTTTGATCGGATCCGCTAAAAAGGTGGCATGCTCTTCGACTATCCTTCAACGGTCCAATCTATCCTTCAACGGTTATCTCTCCAGACCTAACCACCACCTTGACTGCATTGTCCTTCGAAACCATTGAAGCCGTCGCCGCACCCATCACTTATGAAACCAACGAAGTCACCACGGTTTGTGACACTGACAAACTCAGGTTAATACCTTTTCGAACATATAAGTCTACCTTAGCGAAAACATTTATTTGACGTATTTAACTGGGTCAGTTGAGACAGTTTTATGATTCGGGGAATCATCGGGAGTTGAATTACATTTACGTATTGTCTAGGGTTCAATGATTCGGGGAATCATTGAGGGAAACATACGCACATACGAGTCTTGAGTCCCGTTGTTAGTGAAATTACATAGTTGGATTAAGTATCAAGTATGAAATGTTCTATAGATGATAAACAACGTGTGAATACGTGTTTATATGATTAGATATGATTAACATATGTTAGAAATGCATAATCATGTGTTAGAATGTATTGACATGTGTTAAAATGGCAAAATTGTGATTCAAAGAATCAAGTGTGACTACCTAGGTTTTGATTCGACCCTTAGGGAGGTCAAACCAGAGATTTGAAGCTTGATTCGACCCTAGAAGATTTGATTCGACCTCACATAGGGTTGAACCAATACTGACTATAAACACCACACTTTGCAACATTTTCGTCATTTCACAACCCTAACTCGCCTCCAAGTGCTCTCTCACAACCACAAACCTGTAGGAAAGAGTTTTTGCCCTTGTTTCTCAGATCCTAAAGCTAAACACGTTCCATAACCAAAACAAGTGAAGAATCAAGGTGTGTTATTATCTAAACACTTTTTATTTAAACTTCCTACGTTTTTATCAAACTCTAAGTGTCCGATCTGATTCAAATGAGCTTTCATAGATAAAAACCTGTTTACATCTTTCTAAACTAAATCTATTCATTAATAGTGAGTTTTTTTTTAAAGAAAACCTTATGTTAATCGTGTTAAATGATTTGTTTGTGTGTTATATGATTTGAAATGATGAACAGATGTTATGTTAATGATCTAGGACTGTTTTAGATGATAATTTATGAATGTTGGGAGGTGTAATTGATGTTTGATGGATTTCACCCATTTTGGAGGTTTTATGTTAGATCTAGGGTTTGTTCTTGTTAGTGTTGGTGATGATATGATTGGGAGTTCATTATACATGTCTAATCCATGCATAATAATCTAACCCATGAGGTTGTATTGATAGTTTCCATTTTAGGCAAAGATTTCATGCATTGATGTGACATTTCCATAATATGCCATTTTGGGAAAGATTGTGATTTCTATGTGAAACAGACGGATTTGTTTGTTAAAATGGTATGATTACATGTGGTTAGGATAGACATAGTCAACTGCTGTCATTTGTGACTTTTCGTGATGTTTTTGGGCTGTTTTGATGTGATTTGTCCGTTTAATTAGTTTCTGCAGCAGTTTGGTCAAACCACTTTTTGGTTCGGCCTTACGAAAGGTCGAACCAGTTGTCAAAAACCCATTCGACCCCTCATAAGGGTCGAACCAAAAATCAGAAACCCATTCGACCCTGATAATCAACCCAAACCAAATTTACAAACTTTCATTCGACCTTTCCACTGTAGAAATGGAATTTTGATGCAAACTAATTGCTTAATGTGTAATTATTGTGTGTAAACTATATGTACTTAATCTTCTAGTGTGACAGGTCACCAACGAGATGTCGGGTCTATCCAGTGTGTCTGGTCAACGTTCAAACACATTTTCAAACACACGTAGTCATGATCTGGACAATCGGGGACTAGTTAACCTATGGGTTATTAGTCAAAACACTTATAAAAAAATTATGATAGGTTGCCGGTAGTTGGGACTATAAGCTTGTGTCGGTTATTCTTTTGATTAGAAGACGCAACCGAAGGTGATTTTCACGGCCCCACTTCACACACTTTCTCATGGGGGAGAAAGATGTTACACACTTTGTATACGTATCAATCATGTTATACTATGGTTATCATTTGTTTACTATGCGACTAATCTAAATCCCAAGGAAACCACTAATATGGATATATAGCGGGGAAACGTGGATAGATCTATTGGGCCTGACAAACCCCATCCGGGTCGGCTGGGAGTCGGATGGGTGCATATTGACGGTAGTCCGAAGGGTACACACTATTGGAACAACACAGTCAGCAATGGTTTCAATCGTAGTAGTAACATACATAACGTCTAGTTAACGTTCATATAACATAGTAGTAACGGGAACAATCTTACACAGATATGGAAACTGTTTTTGTAAAACCTGTGAACTCACTAGCATTGAATGTTGACATTTTTAGCATGTTTTCTCAGGTCGCTAAGGTAGCAGGCATTGGATAGGCGCACGAGGTCTCACGGCGTCTAGGTCTTACGCATGGTGTCGAACTTCTAAACAATTGTGTTTCACTACTTTCTGGGAATTGTAAACTTATGAAGGTTCCCCTGTAATAGGGTAGATACTTTTTAAACAGCATGGTTTAGTTACGTTATTTTATTCATATAGTTGTCGTTTATTGTGACCGTTGACTTGGATCCTGGTATGTCACGCGCCTTGCGATAAAAACGCGCAAGTGGAATTTGAGGGTGTGACATGGTCACCCCCTTCACTTCTGACCACCAACTCCACTTAGCACCATCCCTATTTTTAAGCAATAAAATCATGAAATTGAAACAAGAAAGAAAGGATTCTTGGGAGAGATGAGGATTTTTGAAATAGAAACTAGCAAAGAGGGAGAATTAGATTCGGATACAAGAGAGAGAGGATGAAAATTGGTAAATAAAGAGAGATGAAAATCTTTCTATAGAGAGAGAAAGAGATATGGAAACTTAAATAAAAAAGGATCACTGCAAACACTGTAACAGGTTAGAAACACTTGTGGCAGCGTATCAACCATTCATTGTGTTTTTAAAGTTTCATTAACTCATGGGGGTTTCCTAGTTATAAAACCAATCAACCTAGAAAGCTCGTATGTTTTGTTGTTATTATTATTATTATTATTATTATTATTATTATTATTATTATTATTATTATTATTATTATTATACCCAAAACCACTTGACAAATAATCTCTGTATGGTTTCTAAAAACCATCAACATTTCCCACATGATATTGATTCCCAAACCCACCTTTCCTCTTTCCTATTTTTACCACACACTCTCACAAACTATAGAAAGAAGGGGGCTGCCCAAGAGAGAGAGAGAGGGAAACCTGTGGTGGGCCTCATTAAACGATGACATCGTGATGGAGAAACCACCACCACCCTTCATCTTCCTAATATTCACACCCACACACGTTACCACTAGAGAGAGAACCAGGAGGAAAGGAAGAAATAAGGAGAGGGGAAAGACGGAGGAGAAGACCGGTGGATCTCCGACCACTGACTGGCATCGACCCACCAGCGACATCGACAAAGATGCATGGTTCACGTCTGAATGGTTCATCGATGAAGAGAACAAAGAATGGTATATGGGTGTTGTATCAAAGTCTGAATCAGTCAGACTTGAATCCAAATCTGACCGAGTAAGTGGCTGGGTCAGATCCTTGGCCCATTCAAACATGCCCAGCCAAACGCGTTTGTCTGACCAAGTCAGACGTCTGTGCCAATTAGACCCAAACATATGCAAACAAACAACCCCTTAAATTATGATTATGAAAATAAATTAAGAACTAATGTTGGTATTTAATTGGTTTGATTTAGATAAATAAATTAGTTGATTACTTGAAATTGTGATTAATTAGATAAAAGATTATTAATAAAGGTTATTTATAAAAATTATATTAATTTTTATAAAATCAAAACCCTATTTGTTATTAATAACACAAAATTTAGTTTATTGAAAATCTATTTAATCACCATTTATAAGATAAATAGAAAATAAATATGTAAATAATGAATTTTTGAATAAATAAAATAAACTAAACTAAATCCGACTTTTATATAAATACAAAATGATCTAAATACATTTTTATGCGTTTTTATTAATTAAACAAAATAAGTTGAATAAAATATAAAAATATTCATAAAAATTATAATATTAAGCTGTTTTGATTTATAAACTTTAAGAAATATATTTTACAAAATTTTCTACCTTAAATTTAATTAAAAGAGATTTTTAAATTTTAATTGATTGAATAAATAAATTAAAAATAATAAAATAAAAAAATATTTTTAAGAATTTAAAAATAAATTTTATTGAGTTTTTTGAATTTAATATTAACTAAAACAAAATTTTAAATTTATTTTATGATTTATTGATTAAAATAGTTAAAAATATAAGATATATATATATATATTTTTGAAAAATAATATGGAAGATCATAAACCTATAGACTTTATCTATACTTTAGGTTGAATTCTTTGGGATTCATCTTTGCTTTACAACTAACCAAAGCTCGAGTAGTTTCTATCTAGCAACCAGTGAGTATTAATTATGCATTTTTTGCTTTTTACACTTTAATTTGGGGTGAAAGATGTACACATATAGCAACTTAAACATAAACTTTCATCCACTTACAATCATATGTACAAACCCTAAATATGCTCATCAACATTATTTGTCTTAACAAAATTATTTTATACATGTTTCAAGCATTACATGATATTTCATATAGGACTGTTAGACCTAGAATAAATTTAATTAATTTATATTTCGTGTTGTTACCAGTTTTGACAAATTTGTATTTCTTTCAATTGTGCGACATTTAATTTAAAATTAATAATACTTCAAATTTATTGATACCATGAGCTATTGAACAGCCATACACGTGACACCTCGATATTTCCGTCATCAATTAGAGTGTTACAACCATAACTATTTAAATTACCAAAGAACACGTGCATTAAAAGGATCACAACATGCGATAGATTCAAGTTATTCATGTGTTTAACATTGATGTGAAGTGATGTATCTAAGACAAACATTCAAGGACCGACATAAAATGATGATTGATTATGATTTTGTAAGGAGGTGTTTGGGATTGTGTTTTGAAATGGATTTTTAGATTATTGCGTTTTGAAAACGCAAATAATCAGTTTTTAGTGTTTGGGGTTGACTTTTGAAATGGAGTTTTGGCTATTAAAACACAATAATCTAAAAGCAGCTCCACCCCTGCTATTCCAAAATGCATAATCTGTTTTGAAAAATCAATCCCAAACACCCTCTAAGTAAAATTATAATCCAAAAGTTTTGACAATTCTAAACTTATATACAAATAAAAAACACTATAAATAGATTTGAGAAACTTTACAATAAAAAGAACCTCCACCTTTTTTAGGTTAAGAAGGATTTTAGGCTATTGATCTAAATGAATCAATGGATATATTAAAATAGTGAATATATACGTTCGATTTTTCAAAAGAGAAAGGAAGGGCAAAATAAGTATAACCTACCATTGTTGAGTTCCAACTCCAATTTTTAAACGTCAATAACTTTTTCATACGACATTATTTTAAAAAAAATACACCATAAAAGCAAGTTTTTTATCGTCTGTCATTTGCATACCAAATTGCTATTCTTTTTTAAAAAATAAAATTTTTTGTTGGGTTTATTACTTGCGTTTTTATCAAGTATAACTTGTGTTTTTTATCAGATATAACTTGCGTCTTTTTTATCAGGTATAACTTGCGTTTTATCATGTATAACTTCCATTTTTTTATCAGATATAACTTATATTTTATCATGTATAACTTGCGTTTTAGCATTTATAACGTGCGTTTTATTAGGTCGTTTTAGCAGATCGTCTTATCAGGTATAACTTTCGTTTCTAAAACGCAAGTATACCCTCAACAAAACGCAAGTTATTAGCTCAGCAAAAAGATTTTTTTTTTAAGTATAGCAATATGGTATGCAAATGAAAGATGATAAAAAGCTTGTTTTATGGTATAATGTTTTTTAAAAAAATAATGTCGTATGAAAAAGTTACGATCGTTTTAAAAATGGGGATGAAACTTTAATGACGCACTGATTTTACCATCGTGCCTCTAATTGTCTTGTTTAATCTATGGCTAATAGTCTTTTTTATACTTTTTACACTAAGCTTCTTTTTACGTTAGTCTTACCCAATAGATTTAAACGTATATTAGACTATCCGTTTTGGGTAGAGGTGAGCGAATGATTTATCGAATAATATTGTGCCATGTAGGCGTCGACGTGGCACTGGCTCGCGACCGCGAGATGGTAGCTTGATCCCGTTGTGGATAGAGGTGAGCGGGTCATTTTGTTTACCAAATTTAATAAATATAATAAAACATAAATATTTTACATAAAAATACATTATTATTATTAATAATAAAAAATACATATTTTAAAGCATTATTAAATAAAAAAAGTATATAGACAGAAAAAAAAATTAAAAAAAACCCACAAACAAACAAAGTCTTCCTCTCTCTCATCATCTTCATCTTCTTCACCTTCATCTTCTTCATCCCCATCATCTTCATCTTCATCTTTTGCAATCATCTTCTCCTCCTTCATCTCCATCTTTTTCATCCTCAAAGAGAAAAAAAAAAGAAACAAACCACAATACACACACAAACAACTCTGATTTCTTCTCGCTAGCCCACGCGATCTGGGTCACCTCCGCTCGCTCACGCAACCATTCACGTGTAGGTGTTGTGGTTCCAGCTATCCACGTGGCTCGAAAGCTTGTTCGCGCCTGCTCGGTCGCGCACCACAACAGATAGTCTTATTCACCTCAAAGACCATGACAACAACTATCATTAAACAACAATTAATGTATCCAAAATTTGATTTCAGTATCTATTTCCATTACTCTATACACTCGATATTTATTTATTTTTTAGTCGGTCATTATCACGAGATGATGAACAATCTTGCAGATTTCTTGCAGATATTTATTTATTTTTTGCAGATTTTTTTGCTAAAACCATGTGGCATTTGTGAGGCCTATGTGTGAAGTGTGAAAATTGTGGAAAGCGGAACCAGGGAGAGGGAATAATATTATTGTGTGTAAGATTAAAAAAAAACAAACCAATGAAAACCGTTCACCTCATTCCACCCCCCGCCCCACGCCAATAAAGAACTCCCCGCCCTTGGGCATCGCCACTCTTCCACGCCAAGATAGGGTGGTGTTGTGGGCTTGAAAAGGTTTCCCCGCCACCTCCCCCTGGACCGTCTAAAGAGGAACCATGGATCTATATTAAAAAATAATAAAAATACTTAATTAGAAGACTTAAAACATACACTAATGTATTTACAATCCAACACATGATTTAGTAATTTTTTTAATACCTTTATAATCATCTGAAAGCACAATATATATAGATCTCTGATGGACTTGTTACGGAAAGGTTAGGGTTGGCTAAGATTTCAGAGAAGATAAAGGAGTGGAGATTGAGATGGTTTGGGCATGTGAGGAGGAGGCAGACGTCAGCGACAGTTAGAGTAGTGGAAGCTCTGACTGTTGAGGGTAGGAGGAGTAGAGGTAGACCCAAGTTCACCTAGGATAAGCGTATTGAACAGGATTTGATAGAGTTGCACCTCTCTGAGGACATGGTCCAAGATAGGAGTTCGTGGAGACGTAGAATTAAGGCTAAGGATTCTTAGGGACTATCCATTTTTCCGTTGGACTTGTTTTGTGTTGGTAATCATGCTTGCATATATGTTGTGTATCATGTTATATATGTTTCTTTGTCTGTCATGTTATTTTTTCACCACTTACTAGATTGTTGGTACTTGACAGTTTTTATTTTATATATATCCAGTTTTTCCTGTTTGGAGCCAGGGGTCTCCTTCGAAGTAGCCTATCTATTTTCTAGGGATGGGGTAAGGTCTGCCTACATCTCACCCTCCCCAGACCCTACCAATAGTATTTCTATTTGTGGGATTTACTGGGTATGTTTGTTGTTGTTGTTGTTTCCTATTAAAGTTTTGTTGGTCTCGAATTCTTTTTCTATTGCAATGAGCGAACTAGTGAGATTTCGGGCTTTAGGGCCTTACAATTTTCATATTTGTAAATATTATTTTTAAGGACAACTTCTCTATATATTAACTACATATATTAATGAATGAGTGTATGTAGCTTCTTTCACGCAATGCAGCGAGAATTTGATCATTATCAGTTGATTACGATACCGGCCATTGCTAAAACAATCGAAAAAGACCAAAAAAATAAATATATGATATACCCAAAAGGTTATCGATTGTCTTACATCTAATGAAAACTATAAAAACTAGTAATGTCGATACCGGTTATACTAAAACCAATACCGGTTGTGATGTAGTCCTGTCAAGTCGGCTTAGTAATTGTCACTGTACCAGTATGGTACTGGATCTCGTGTAACTTATCTTACCAAAGATAACAACAACTTCATTTTCAATAATATATATACCTAAATTTCAAGAAAAAGGTTAAACATCGTTGCATATTAAAGTTTTATCTAACAACAATTAATAGGCAAAAGTTATCAAAGAAAAATCATATCAACTTAAAACTGATACTGATAGATTAAAGCTTTATATTATTTATAATATTTTTCCATGTAATACCAAGTATTACTTCTATCCAAATAGTAACACTATCAAACAAATGATTTTTAAAAGTTAAAACACTTGATACCGACTACTAAACGATTAACTAACTGGTATATGACAAAATCAATGAGATAAATCTAAAATCATAAGAATGGAATTATATACCATATTAATACAAAGACAGTCAGATACTAAAATACGCCATTGTGAATATTGGTTTAACATGCGCCACATTATAAAAAAATAAATGCATGCAATGATGCAAATTCAAGTAAATTGCAACATTATATTAGACTCAAGGACAAACAAACTATTATTTTATTTGTGTTTATTATATTATATTATATTGTATATTAAAGAAGGACATTTTAACATTAGCTCTATTTTGTTCTATTTTGTTAACATGCACTTACCTACTATACTGACGTGTACTGGCCCTATTACAACAATTTTATAGTACTATAACGTGTACCGTCTCTATTTTACTAACGTGCACCACTTATTTTCTAACGTACACCGGCTTTAATTTTCTAACATTTACCATTACTTTTTGTACCGTTTTTCGTAGAAGTCCTTTTTATTTGGTATCGGGACTTTTTTTTCCCTTTTAAGGTTCTGAATTTGGTACTGGGTACTCGTACTGAAACAGTACTTTCGGTCTCGGTATAGTGATATTTTTCTTTATCGTGGAAAACCGAGCCAAAACGTTGTTAATATCAATATTGATATTGTATTTACAATTTTCTCAATGTGACAATATAAAATGCATTGAAAATAGAACAATATTAGCAAGTACCGACACTATATTCGTTTTTGTAGTTTTCTGCTTCGAAACATATGGATGTCAAATAGCGTCCCGCGAGAACACAAAGGTGTAACCATGTGCCGCACTAATGTGTGTGGTAACTACGGCCTTAATGAAGTTTTTTAGATTAGTTTCTATAAATAACAGTTACCTAATATTATCTCTAATGTCCACCGAACATTGAATGAAACAGACGTCTCCCGCAGAGAAGCATGGAAAACCTAAAACACTAGTTTTTACATAAGGCAAAGTTTACTGACATAAAGTATAATAAGAAGTTCATTTGAATGTGTAATAGAAGACTAGCTTACTTCAACAAGGAACTTGGTCAGAAATTGGTCGGAAACGACTGTTTCTGACAATTTTTTGACAAAAATAGGTTTGCCGGAAATAGATCCGACAATTTTCGAGCAAAACTTACCGACAAAAAAAGCAATGGTGAAGTTCTGACAAAGTTCCAAGCATTTTTGACCACGTATTTTTTATATTTGCTTTTTATTCTTTTAAATATTCCAACTATTTTCCGACGATATTTTTCTTGAAATTTATGTGCGAATGAGAGTTTATCTTGTCTCACATTGGTTGGGGAAGGAAAAGTCGATGGGTTTATAAGTGGAAACAAATGGGAAGGAATTAAAATTTAATGTTGCATTATACTTGGGAACATACCCGCGCGCACAGGGGGGGTGCAAAAACGGGGTTTGGTTCAACAATACATGCGGACACCAATGTCGCTCCGAAAATCCAGGTCAGCGTGACGCTGGGTTTTGCTATCCGTTTTAGTTTTCTTTTTATTATAGCATTAAACCCATTTAATCAACACCATTAATAATAATCTTTGTGCAGAGACACACACATACGCAGACACTCATTCTTACACTAAGACAAATCGCAACACACAAACATAATCAAACGGAGAAGCAACCTTTCGATTATTTTTCGGGAAAATGTGCAGGTCCGGCAGTGCACCGCCACTGTTAAGAACCGGTATACCATGGGAACAGGTCGCAAATCTGTTTAAGGGAATTGTGTCAAACACATGCCCGGTTCATGTTGATTTCGTCTTCGGCATCAATGTAAGTATTTTTTTAACAAACTTAAACAGATTAGTCAAACAAACTTTCGTGTAGATTAAGAACCTATCTTAAAAACTTCTTCTTAAGGAGTTTGGGTTTGCGAATGTTTGTAAATGTTTTCCTTTTGAAATAAGCCGTGGTACATCGAATAGAATTGGATTTATGATAGGAATGCAATCATTAACCCGAATGACTGTTGTACAAAACAAATTTTTGATTCAAGTTTTCGGGTTCATGGGTTTTGTGTCGTGTTTAGATAAACCGGACTATTAATAAGACAGATTGTAGTGGGGCGTTTTTTGGGCTTGATTTAGTAACATAACGCCCCCCACACCATTACAAGGGGGCGCCAAGTTGTGAAAAAAATGCAAGGCATTATATTGATAACGCTTGAACTCAATTGAACCATCCAATCAATGCTTGACACCTCATCCATTCTAACGTTCATATTCAAACGGTCGATTTTTTTTTTTAAAACTAACGGTAACTATAATTTTTATATATATCACAACATAACACAACACAAAACAAATACAACCCAAACCAACACAAACCATATACATTAAATCAAAACACACCAATATTTTAAAAATGGGTTCCCCCACGTCGTCATCCGTTGCGAGAGAATATTACAAAGATTTTCTACGCGATGAGGGTGAGTCGACAGACGAAGAGTTGGAGCAAGATGCGGTTACGAGAGCACTTTCGCTTGCGTCGAGATATATGGAACAAACTAGTGCACCTACACGTCCAAAACTGTCTAGACAGTATTACGAACGAGATCGTGAATCGGCACACGCTCGATTGACGAAGGATTACTTTGATGAAAACCCGACTTACTTAGGCGTCGTTTCCGGATGAGCAAATGTTTATTTCTACCGATTACCGGAGAGTTGGAAAACGTGTTTCCTTACTTTCAACAAAAATCAGATGTTAGGGGGCAATGGGATTTACCGCTATTCAAAAGTGTACCTCGGCACTACGTATACTCACATATGGTAACACGACGGATATCAACAACGAGTATTTAAAAATGGCCGAGAAAACAACACGCGATTCTTTGGAGTATTTTTTCCAAGGTACATCACTTTTTTTTTTTAATAAATTCATTTACCTTTTTGATATTTAATCTAACACATATATATACATATATACATACATACATTTGTATTTCTTTTTTTAGGAATAGTACAGTTGTACGAGCCCGTTATCTTAGAAGGCCCACTTGGTACGACTTCCAAGAAATTTACGAGGTGCATACGAATGAACATGGGTAACCAGGAATGATTGGTAGCATCAATTGTCGTCATTGGCCGTGGTATAATTGCCCAACCGCTTGGTGAGGTCAACACACACGTGGTGACCAAAAAGGACCATCGGTTATTCTTCAAGCGGTGGCTTCAATCGATCTTTGGGTTTGGTCGGCCTATTTTGGTGTTTCGGGTTCATGCAACGACTTACACGTTTTTTAAGAGTTGCCTTTTGTTGAGGATTTCATTTACGGCAGAGTAGCAAAGGCGTGTTTTTATGCTAATGGAAACTACAACCCGTACGGATACTATTTGGCTGACGGAATATATCCGAAGTATTCCATTATCGTGAAGACGTTCAATAACCCCTACGATGAAAAAAGGACACACTTTAAGAAAGTTTAAGAGGCCGCGCGAAAGGATATAGAGAGATGCTTTGGGGTTCTTCAACAACGTTAGCATTACATACAAAATCCTTGTCGTGCATGGACCAAAGACAAGATGAGAGATGCTATGTATGCATGTGTAATCATGCATAATATGATATTAGAAGATGAAGGTAAAGCGATATGTCAAAATTATGAACCGGAAGCCGTTCAGGATCTACTGCAAGCGACAATGGAAGAAAGAATACCCAACGCAAATGAACTTCGTGACCGTGATGTACATTACGCGTTAGCGGCGGATATGGTCCAACATGCTTGGTCGGTTCGGTATATTCCAAACGAAGGTGAAAGCGAAGAGGACGAAGATGAAAACGAAGATGAAGTAGAAGATGAAGAAGAAGATGAAGACGAGTATGAGGAAAGCGAAGATGAAATTAATATTATTTGTGTTCTTTATATATTATTTGTGTGTTTTTAATATTATTTGTATTTTTTAATATTATTTGTGTTTTCTTTTAATTATTTTGACTTAATTAATTAAAAAATAATAAAATAAACAACCAATCAGAAACAGGGGCCTTATCTTTTTCCCACTACCACTACACCTCATTTTCACTTCAAGCCCCATGCTGACTCAGCTGTCACGTGGACCAATCAGAAACAAGGGGACTTAAGTTTTCCCCCCTCCACTACACATGGTCTAAGTATTAACATGTATTCACACGTTTTGAAATACTAAATTTCTAATTAGAGTAATAGAAAAGACATAATTTTTGTAAACCTATGTAAAAATGTTTGCTAACGTTTTCTTTCTTGTAAGCGTATTAGAAAGCTGGTTTCAAATTTACGAAATTTTTACATTTTCTAATGAGAATATTGGAAAAAAAAGGTTTTGAAATATAAGGTTTTGAAACATGTATTTCTAACAAGCGTGTTAGAATCGACGGCGTTGAAAGAGTAACGTGTCATGTAACATTTCTAATAAGCTTATTAGAAATCATTATTTACAAAATCGTAAGTTATTTTTAAACTCATATATTCAGTTCTCTGTCGAGCGTATTAGATATTAGTGATTTTGTAGAGATAAATAAGATGTTTATATTTTCTAACGAGTATGTGAGAAAAGATTATTGTACAAAATAAACAAACGTGATGGAAATGATTATTTTGGTAAAATAATAAACAGACGTGTTAGAAATGATTATTTTGGGGAATTTAGTCCCAAAATTTTCCAGCGTCTCTATTCTTTTGTTTCTTATTGTGTTTACCATTCCAAACCGAGGCTAGGATTGGTGTCATCGAGTAATTCCTCGACCTCTAATATCCCCACAGGGTGTTTATACCTTGATCTTATATATTCACTTAACCCTTCTCGTGATTTACCAACCCCAACTTAGGTTGAGGTTGGTTTTCAATTTAGCTAACTTCGTTTTAGGATTTATTATCTTTGTTTTCCAATCTTATCATAAACTAAGATTGGATTTAACACATTTCAAGGAACCGAGTGTTAATGCTCAAATTCCTATATTCTCGTATATTATTTTTCCTTTTTGTGTTTTATCAACCATAACATAGTTATGGTTAATCAGCCTAAACAACACCTCGGGCTCTACGACCTTACGAGTCGCATATACCTTGGTTTTACATGTCCCTGTTTACATCATTAACCCGTATATTAAATGCTCTACTGATTTATCCTGGCCCATGTCCGTTGTTTGTGTTTTATCAACCAAAATCGTAGTTATAGTTAATGTTCTGGAACAACACCTTGGGCTCTACGACCTTACGAGTTGCCTATACCTTGGTTTTACATGTCCATGTTTACATCTTTTACCCGAAGATAAATGATCTACTGATTTATCACAACCCATGTCCGTTTTTGTGTCACACCCCACCAAGGCAGAAACATGTGGATGCGACCTCGAAAGGTTTTCAAGCACAAGGTTTAAGCAACACACAAATTTAGTTGAATAAGTACCATCAAAGGATGGATATTGTCATAAAATTATTCAAACCATTGTAACATTATTTTGAAAACAGGAAATTGTCTAGGATTCATGAACTTGAAACTAAAACATCACGGGACTGAAAAAACCCAATCCAAAGTGGTACCACCCAGTGCATGCTCGAACCCCTCTCTCAAACCCCTGCTGCTCATCATCAATTACTTGAAAAACATGCATAAAAGTCTTGTCAACAATAATGCCAGTGAGTTCACAGGTTTGATTGTACTAAGTAAAGTGTTTGTGTGATTCGTGTATGACCAATCATAAGCTAGATAAGCAAATGATCACTGTGCAAACCATGAGTCCCATAACCAAACCTCTTGACTGTGGTGCCTCGCGCTTTGTACACTAAAGACAATGTGTGTATGGTAGAATACTAACACTCTTTTGTATGTAAACGGTTAGAGCAACTAACCAAGAGTGGGGGTGTCAACCCAATAGATCTATTAAAGTGTTCCATGGCTTTTGATAGCTAATGGTTATAGTAAAACGTAGTACGAGGACTAGTGAGCTAATGAACCAAATGTCTCATGTTCTACATGGCAGTCACGATAGAATTAACACACAATTGTAAATTGTGCTAGAATTGTAGCATGTTTATCCCCCAAAAATGTAAAAGCTATAAAATGGGGCCGTGAAACTCACTTGATAGTGTCATGTGTGGTCTAGTGAAGCTGTAAATGTGAGATAGCTACCGTCTCGACGATGATTGCCCTATGATTATTAAGAGCACGGTAAATTGTAGGTTTTGTTGTTTATCATACAAGTTGTTCACCCGAAATTAGTGGACCTTGGTTTTAATGTATGTGGGCCATGTTTTTGTGAACGTGACGATCTTAAATGTACTTGTGAAATGTATGGTTCCGGAAATGCCGGGCGTTTTGTAAGATGGTCTTTATTGTAAACAAAACCGGCATCCACATGTCGTCATGGGTCCTAAGTTGTCCCCAATCTAACAAGTGTGGTTGGTTTGTAATAAAACGAATGCTTTAACATACGTTTAGACCTTTATAACATCCAAGCTAGTATCAACATATGTTTTAGTCTTATTAACATGTGTTATAATATAGTAGCCGCAACTAACACATATCATGGGTCTTGAAATCGATTATTTAATGGACTAAATTTGGTCGATTTATGCTTATCTAGGTACCATCGAGTCATTACAAGGTGTGTTAGTGTGTTTTGTGATAAAAGCCGATTATAAACACCACAATTATACACCTTAGCTTTGAACATAAACCAAACAACTTTTAGTTATGAAAACCGATTTCTAAATGTTAATTTATGTGAGGTTTTGATCCAAAAACATTTCTTGCTTCAATGTAGTCAATTAATATTGATTAAGTAATGTTTCTCGACAATATAATCATCATTAGCCGATCATAAGTAAGTGTGTGCATAGTGTTCCTAAGTTTAACATCGAGAAGCTAGACCACACCTCAATGATAGCCGATTAATGTCACTAGTCTAGGCCGGGTTAGGAGTCGATCAAACAAGGAAAAGGGCTTGGGTTCGGGTTCACAATAAGGGCCGAAAGGTTTAAAGCTTCGGAAGGGAAGACGGGTTGGATAACATACCTAGCTTGAACCAAAGTAGAACCGGTCCTTCTTGCTTCTCTCCTTGCTTCGTGCCTTGGTGCCTTCGGTGATGATTTTTGTGATGGATGAGGGTTATGTACATGATTTGGGACCCCCTTCATATAGGATCGGCCGAGGTGAAGACAAAGTTACAAAAGGAAACGTTTATCACCTTGGGTAGTGCATTGTCTATTGTTCTTGACCACTAAAAGATGTAAGATGGAGTGGCATGCTTGTCCTTGATCCAAGCCGATTTCTAGGCCTAGTTTAGTAATAGGGAAGTGTTTGACTAGGGTGATGGGTTGTCATACTTGTCTTGTTTCCCAGTTGTGTGCAAATCATTACCTCATCATCCTTCTAGGTCGATTACATCATGCAAGGGAGTGAGTTGGAAACCGATTTCATCCTTGTTGTCTTTGCATAGGATCAGCTAAGGGTAGGCTTAGGTGTTAGCATGGATAGTGACACTTCCATGTTCCAAGACTTGTCTCTATGTGTTCTTAAGTTGTCACTATCGGCCGAAATGGAAGAAGTAGGATGGGAATGTTTGTCTCATTCTAGTTATGGAAATGTATTAGTCTTAGGTATTTGAAGTGAGTTGATGCTTAACCAAATCGGTGTAAGATTTGAGGTGTTTAGGATGATAGGGACTTGAGATGGCTTGGGAATCGGCTAGTGTGTTCCAAGAGGATTCCTTAACTAGGTTATGATCATACAAGGGGAAATGCAAGATTACCATGTAAGTTACTAATTTGGTATAAGTGTTTTGTTTGAAAAGGACCTTTGCTTGCTTGATTAATGCATCGGCCGAATACAAAAGAACAGAGAATTTGTCAAGGGTACTAAGAAAAATACTTGTCATGTGTGTGTATGTATATGTAATCGAATGGGTGTATGTGTTTGCATATATACATATAATGCCGTGGGTATATGTGGGTGTGTGTGTGGTTATTGTATTGTGTAATCCATGATAAGTTCACTTAGTTATAGACTGCTTTATTTATCAAATGTGTGTTAAAAATGGTGATGAGATCACGGGGGTTAGTCGATACATGTACATATAGGTGGTCGATAATATACACTTGCACAATGTCTAGATAGTTTGTTTGATGACCTCAAGTCACCCTTGATACAGGAATATCTATTTGGTGACCATAATGTCGGGTTTTAGTTAGGTTTCAAGATGCTTGATGACGATATTAACATGTATTGATGTCCATAATCGTGAACACATATTGTTAATGTTTGTTGACAATTGTGATTGGTATACATGTGTTACTGAGGAATTACCATGTGTTAGAATGTGGTAACCTCATTGAATGCTTGTTTGGTGATAGTTCGGGTGTTGTATGCATAAACAGGTGATCTTTGTTGAGTTTCCTAAATAACTCATGCTTCACTAGACTGGGGGGGGGGGGGGGTTTATTGTGTGTGCAAAATGTCTACTTATGCAAATGAAATGACAATAATAAGTAAAATGCATACAGATGTTGACCTGGATCGTTGACTAGTGTCACAGTTTGTGTTTCATCAACCAAAACCGCAGTTATGGTTAATGTTCTAGAACAACACCTTGGGCTCTATGACCTTACAAGTCGCCTACACCTTGGTTTTACATGTACCTTTGTCAATCATGGCCCTCTAGACCATATTTGACTAATCCATGATTTTCCCAGATACTTCACACTTACTTAGTCTTTGCCACATAGATTGCATATGTATTAATTATAAGAAACCCATCATATCATATGTTTAACACTTACCTGGCCAGGGTAAGTAATTCGCATATGGTACACATGAACTTGTTATAAATAGTACATTACCTCCTATGCAGGAAAATTTTCAGTTCATGCTTGTGTCCCATGTTTTATATGGTAGAGACCCCTTTCTTCATAATTTATTCAATATTAGGTTTTACCTTTACTCATTAAGAATGAACTATGTGTTTTCGTTTTATAGAGCTTTGCATGATTACATTCATTGATGCGACCACTACATGTTTCTAGCCTTCTCTCGTTTTAAACATTGGCTTGGCGATTACTCCCATCCCGGTTTCTATGTTTAGATTACCCGTTTGCGTTGTTACTCACTATTGTGAATAATTCACATTATCAACTTAGTTTCTCTTGAGAATGTTACCTTGGATGAATATCTCATCCAGTTTTTCCCAAGTCTCATGTTTACGTATGCCACTACCATTCATTATGTGAAGGTTGCATACAACAGTGATAATGTGGTTTAGAGCGTATACCTGGTTGATACTCGTCCTTATGAACCTTTATTGTCATCTAACTGTTTCTCTGAATCGCTACTTGATTTATGTCCTGAGGGAGCATGATCTTATTCGCGCTCTTGAACCCTTCACCACCATGTTGGGTGAATCATTCCCATCCTTGTTAGATGCAATAATCGTATCCCTTGTCAAATTTACAATTGATTAGCACCGTGAGAACTTATTGTTAGTATGCATAACTGTAATAAAATCACGATTACACAAGCAACTCATTGTCCGATTTAGTCCTTGGCTAGGCCCTATGTCACCTACCCTTTTCTTTACCAAGATTTTGAGATAACGTGTAACCACACGATATCCCTATTATTTACCTAAAACATTCTCGGATCAAACCAGATTGTTATTACGAATATTACTTACCGGATTCCATAATCAAGCGTCGAAATGAACATCAGACCCCTAAACTTTGGCTCTAAATGCCACTTTTAAGACCCTAACCTGTAAATACACAATTTAGACATAAAAACTTGCGGGTTTAGGACTTAAAAACCACAACCGTTTAAAACTTTATTAGATAAGACAACGTAATATAAACAACATGATACATTTGATATGTTCCAATATTTTTTGTATAAGAAACGTTAGGACCATTACTAATATTTTCTACATTAGAGACTTGAACATTTGTTTAGGGCGGAAGCATTCCGGTACTCCGGGGTGTTCGGTTCGTTCCGCTTACTAGATCATCTATTCGGTAGCTCAGCACCTACCCAACCTATCATAGATACACAACACGAAGGTTAGTATCACGTTTAACGTCCATGCATTTGGGATGAAAACAAGAAACACAAAGTTTAAGAAAACTCAAGAACACGTCGTAGCCTGCGGTTCCTAATCTGTAGTGTACAGTTCATTTAGCCTGTTTGTTTGGTACCTAGAGCCGTAGGCTACAGTTGTGACCCGTAACCTACGGTTCAGGTCTTCTGTCCATTTTTTAAACTTCTAACCGTAGCCTATGGTTGCTTACCATAGCCTACGGTTGCTTACCATTGCCCACGGTTTGCTGATTTTATTTGAAAGCGTATAAGGAGTCGTAGCCTACGGTTGTGAGCCATAGCCTACGGGTTGGTAGAACTGTTTTGACCCGTTTGAGGTCTTGAACATTTCACCCAAGTTTCTCTATTCACTAAATCTCTCCCTTTGATTCTAGCAAATTTTTAACTTATCAATCTGAGATTTTAGGCGAGTATTTTCCATAATTAGTTGAAGAAATGTTTTCTTATTATATAAAGAACCCGGATTTCACCATCCGCTCTCGTACGCTTATTTTCTGAATTAACTAACCATGTTTTGGTATCATACAAGCATTTTGGCTCTAAAGGGTATTATACTCAAATATCATTTTAGTCACACTTGATGTGATTCATGGACTGAGCCCTAGAAACCTTGTGTTTGTTATTGTGGAATGATTTGTGGTTTGTGTTTGTTTTTCGGTTTTGGTTATGTTGTATTTTATTTGAGTTATTTTGGAACCCCAATGTAATAGATAGGTTTTATTTTAGTTATATTGTTTAGTATATATTTCTGATAAAAACTTAGCGGGACAAGAATGAAGACAAAAGATGGAATGGATTAGAGGATCGAAGATGGAGATCGTAGATCAAAAGGATTAGGTCTAGAATTGTGGTTGATGTCCTTTTAGAACCGTTCGTTTTTTTTTGCGTTCATTGGATCGAACGAAACTGAACAAGAATCCACTATTGGCTCGATTAAATTATTTATATATTTTTTGTGGTTGTGTTTTATATTTTGTGAAATATTTACACGGTCAAAATATATATTTTTCGCAACTATAATAGACGACAAGAATTAACCTAAAATGAGTGTTAATTGGTTAATTCTTGGAAAGGTAATTGTTATAATAAAACAGGTTTTATTATAAACATAAAACGGGTTTTGAAAATGATATGATTATTTTGAGACAAAACCATAAATTATTATTGATTTATTAATTTAAAATATTGTTCGCAATTAACGACTAACGTGGATTAAAATAGGGTAATTACAATCTATCGTGTTGAGAGTTGAAAGGTGTTTCAACTCTTTCGTAAGCAATTAGTAAAATTACTTTTATTTAAATGTGCATAACTTGAGTCATGGCACAAGTCGTCCACTATACTATTTGGTAATAAAATATAAATGAAATTCAACAGAAAACCCGGTATTGTAATGTCATCCTAATGGTAACACTCGGGCTTTCCTAAGAATCCCAGTGTTAGAAATTTACCCTTCATCTGGGCCTATGGATAGGCACGAGGTGGAAGTCGCGTTTCCTAACTCAGTTGGGCTGGGTCCACATGTTACTATTGAGGACCAATATCGATTGATTATTCAAGTGGGCATAGTTGGGGTAATCATACCTAGGCTGGACAATTTTATAATACTTATCGAGCGCCCCAAATTGGGAGAGTTGTGTAGGTGACACGATTGATGAATACCTACCCACGTAATAAAAATCAAGGGGAGTAGTGTTATGCCAATCGTCTTGTCTTTAAGAAATGGGATCTCTACCATACTTAATAGTTATTTGGGAGTTATAAATTATGGAACTTTATAAACGACAGAATACTGAAAATGTTTGTGTACATACATTTTGGAGATGTCTCTCCACTCCCTTTATACTGATATCTTTCAAACTAAACTCAACTTTGACAACTTTCCTACATGGTAAACTAAACTGAAAATTGTACTTATCGGAAGGAAGAAAGTATGTGTTGGATAAACCTCTTTCTATGGTCCCACCAACTCCTGATGTTTTAAACAGATGGGACAAGCAATATAAGGATTATTGTAAGACCCTAACCCGAAAACACGTGAATAGTCGCTTAAACTTACGAGTTTCGGCCTTAATCAAAAATCACGACCAATTAAAACTTTAATCTGTATAACTACATTCCATTTTAAAGACTTCTATTTGATAGAGACCGTCAATTTTGCATTTTTTTTATATTACTAACCTAAACTAAGATTTGTGTTTTAAACGACAATTTATAGCGGAAGCGTAATAGTGATCGGGTGTGTTCGGCTCTCCTCTTGACTTGATCCGTGCTCTGGAGCTCCTATCGAACGTGTACCTGGCACCATTACACAAGTAATGGTTAGTGGGGTTTCCAATAATGAATTTACTATATTAGAAATGTCGTTGCGCAACGAAACGGAACGAACTAGGCCAAACGGCCCCATATCAAGAAAATAAAATGCTGCACTTTTGTGCAGCAGCTTTTCGGGACGCATTTTCATCTTTTAAAACACGTAATCTGACTTCTGGTTTCAAATAAGAAATGTTCTTCGTTTGAATACCTTTCAAGGCATATAAAGAACACCCCCTAACGAATTTTCTATGATTTTATATGAATTTTTAAAAATCAGCATATCTGTTAGAACGGTGACCCGTTTGGGTCAGTATGTGACCCGCCCGGGCTAACCTAGTATTCAAAATCTCTGAATTTTGACCCGCCCATGTTAGAATGTGACCCGCCCGGGTTGACCAGCTAATTTAAAATCTCCGAATTTTGACCCGCCCGGGTCAAAATGTGACCCGCCCGGGCTGACATTCTAGAACTTTGTTAAGCCATGAAAACTTATGCCTTCACAAGCCCGACTCTTCACTATGGGCGTTTTTGGACAACCGGGACATACCCAATATTATTTTAGACCTGCATAGATAAGTTCTATCAAGATATATATATCACTTCTCAGTTTTGACCCATTAGAAACCACTTAGTTTGGTTTTAACCGTTTGACCCGTTAAGGCCTTAGGTTTTACACAACCTTATTTAACCGTTCAAAAAGCATAACAATCATATTGTCAACCCGTTTAACACTAGTTAAACTAATCAACAATATCTGTTTCATTTATTATGACTCGGTTTATGGATTTAGCCTTTAGCAAATCTTTAAAATTCCCAAAATACCCTTAGAGGTTTATATTCCGTTTTAGTCACCCGTGGGAGACAGCACTTGGTCATCACCATCATTTTAGACTCGTTAACATGTTTGGAAACTCCTAAGCCCTTAAGAACTTAGTATATTACCAATTTCATAAATTCTCTATTATTAAATCACTTCTAAGCGCATTAGAGCGCATTAGACATTTTTATGAACAAGACTCACAGATTTGACACCCACACTTCATGTAGGTGGTTTCATCCACATGTCTACTCGCATTTGGCCATATCTTATACTATAGACTTACCCGGTAGTGTTGACCCATTTGCATACCTCTCGAATCTTCCTCAAGGATCCTTGGCATCACATGCCATTCCATTCCAGTTTATCAATCTGTGCAAAAACTAATTACCCTATTAACATTCCGGGATCCAAAGGGTGTCACACCACCAATTGGCCCGTCTAGCCCTTTTAACTATAAATGCTTAACATAGAAGCATTAAGTACCGAGTTCAATTGATGCTCACAACATCATTTGACCCGTTTAATTATTTATTCACAAAATCCTCCATTCTTTGGTCACATTCATGCGTTTTCATGAACATAACATTTTAACTCATTTATCCATTTTAAAAGGGTGTGCCATTATCTAGTTAGGCGTCCCAAACGAACTTAACCATTTTTCATAATTTAGGCTATTCTAGCCCTTTTACAAGCTAGTATCCCACATTCTATAATCCGTTTTAGTGATTAAACCCACATACTTAACAAACAATATAAATTCCATGATTTTCAAATATTTACAACATCATTTAGTTTCTAAGAGACTTAGGATAAGTCACTTACCTTGGCCCAATTTATGCATTCCATGATCTATTGCTTTGTTGGTTTCCTCCCATCCAAGCTCCCACCTAGCTTGACAAGATTAAACCTTCACAATACTCACAAGATCAGTCATGTTAGCCATTTCGTCAAACGACTACCAGACCTCGCGAGTTTATAAATGCTAACACATTCACAACATCCATTTGGGTTAGTTGACTTTTAAAAATCAAACTACCCATTATATGTTTATATGCGCTAACATAGGCAATAGTTAACATCATTTTATGCGATTACCTTATTGCCACATAGATTAATCATCTCATGTGTCATTCTCAGCAGGAGTCCCCTCGACTCTTTTGTTTATATAGACATCATTTTTATTATGTCCATCAATTCTTGCCATTTCTACATGATCATTCTCTTTTACCTTGGGGCTATTTCATTTGTAGCACCCAACTGGAATTTTGCGTGGTACAATTTTCTTTTGCTATCTTTCCTCTAGGCGTTTAGATCATAAGCTCGTTTTCCCCTACCTACCGGCCTATATGAAGTCGGTTTTTGTGTCCAACGACCCATTTTCCATTTTTAACATCGCAAGGATGTAACATTCTGTATGTCATTTCTACACACTTTCTAGTAGGGTGTTAATTTACCCCTACTTCTATAATTACTATACATATATTTAGTAACACATGTATAGGCGATTATCAACACACATTTTCTTTATTTAGCATGAGAGTCATACTTGACTACCGCGCCTTATCTATTTGCCTTTCTCTTCTATATTCGGTTTTTAACGACCATGGTTGTAAGACTGTGACCGTTTTCCTTCTATTTCAGCCTTACTAACTATGATCATAAAACTACAATCTTTTCTTTCTATCTTCATCTTTACTAATCGTGATCATAAGATTCTTGATCGTTTTCTTTTCCACTTTCGGTTTTACTAATCATGATCACAAGATCATAATCATTTTCCTTTATATTTTCAGCCTTACTAATCATGATCACAAGATCATAATCATTGTTCTTTTCTACCTTCGGCTTTATTGATCATGATTACAAAACCATGACCATTTTCTTTTCTACTTTTGGCTTTATTGATCATGATCACAAGATCATAATCATTTTCCTTTCTATTTTCAGAAAGAATCCTTACATCCCAATTTAACCTTTATAATAGTTGCTTATAGTTCCTAATGGTAACTATATTCTTCTTTGTTTCGTGTAACTTTAAATCATCAATCCTAAAAGGCTTATAGGATTTCATGTGTGTACTTAGACTCCACCACGCTACCATTTTTATTCAATATTCAGCCCTATGGTCCCTACGAGAGCACTAGACTTCATGCATGACCATTTCAATTCAGTATTCAACTTTAGGTTGTTATGTGAGCACTTAGACTCCACGTGTAACAATTTTCACTTCAGTATTCAGCCTTAGGGTTTCCACGTGAGCAATTTGACTCCACGTATAACCATTTCAATTTTAGTATTCAGCTTTAAGTTTTCACGTGAGCACTTAGACTCGACGTGTAACAATTTTCACTTTAGTATTCAGCCTTAGGGTTTCCACGTGAGCAATTTGACTCCACGTGTAACCATTTCAATTTCAGTATTCAACTTTAAGTTTTCACGTGAGCACTTAGACTCCACGTGTAACAATTTTCACTTCAGTATTCAACCTTAGGGTTTCCACGTGAGCAATTTGACTCCACGTGTAACCATTTCAATTTCAGTATTCAGCTTTAGGGTCAACCGCCCTTGTCGGGTGACCCGTTTGACTCGTCTTTCACCTCTTTCCCACCGACCCAGTTCTTGCTACATGGAAGGTACACATGTAAGTCACAAGAAGCCCACGATATCATGTATTTAACACTTACCTAGCAAGGGTAAGTAATCTACACATGACACGCGTGATCTTACTGCGATTGTCACGATACATTCTAGGTAACAAATCCTTTCGGTGTTCATGTTTTATTTAGTTAAAGACTCTATTCCTTGTTACTTACAAAAACAAGGTCTTTTCCTTACAAACTCTTCCAACTTGTTTTAAGGTATATTCACCCTTTCTTTACTTTCACTACATGCCCACACATGACTGTAGCTTATTCGGCTTTATAGTTTTCATCAAGATTCTTTATTTGGGTAATAAATCTCATTTTCAAGTCTCCACATTCAATTTATTTTACGCATTTGTTATTCTTAATAGTGATACATAATTATCCCTTCCCAACAGTTTTATCTTGGAGATTTCACCCCGGGATAGCTATTCCATCCCGGTTTCTCCCAAGTCTTATTTCCTCGTAAGGAACGTCATTCAATATGTGAATATTATCTACACTAGTATTCGTACCTTATTTAGGAGCATGCTTCCATGGCATACTCGCCTTTGGTAATTTTTCATTATCATCTTTTGTTCGAGTCCTTTTTGCACATGCCTTATGGCCATGCTATTGACTCTTTATTCATTACTCTTGATGGATTTATCCATTCTTTCGCCATCCTTTGATGCGGTATTCAATCTCTGCAACGATTTATAAACATTAGTCATATCAATTTCAGTGTATGCCCGTATGCAATACAGAGCATTTCTATTATGCTTATCAGCACCATTTTCTCATTAACTATTTCGATCTTCGGCCAACCTTAGGTTGCCTTAATCATCATCTACTAATTCCCTTCGGACAACGTGTTGTTACACAATTACTCTTAGGTGCAATTTATCACAACTCTATTTCTATATCTTCTTAGTTATAATGAAAGTAACTTACCGGATTTACGCGACTAAGTCTTGAACCGATCACCCTCTAACACTTAGAACGCTGTTAGGATCTGAGAGTTTGATTTGTTAAGATGTTTAAGTATGAAAGATGAACGAATACTAAAAATGGTAAGCGCAGCGGAAATAAACTATATAATCTTAATAAATTGAACAATTGTTTTCAAACAAGTACTTTCCATTCGTCATCACAGATTAGTACAAGTTATTACAATGCTCCCCCTCAGCCCGATCACTCAATACTTTTTTTGTGCAGAGAATGTGTGAAAAGTGATGAATAGAACAGTACATGCACTGTTCTATTTATAGACAAACCAAAGCACTGATGACCTAGGACTGACGTCACCTTAGACAGTGACAGCTAACTACCTTAACAACATAAAACATCTGCTAGACTAAACTACTGTTACATTGAGTAAACCACTGATAGCTAAACAGGAAACATCTGATAGTCTTCAACATCTGCTGGAGCCTAAGTGCTGTTGGCTCCAGCAGACCTTTGGTCTTGGTCAGCACTTTGTCTTTATTCCTTGTCAGCACTTTGTTCATCAGTTGTTATCTTCAATAAGCAGCACTTTAGATCGGCAGCACTTTAGTCATCAGCAGTTTGTGTCATCAGTCTTTTGGGAAGAGCACTGTTTTATTGGTGATCAGCACTTAGAATATTTTGGCTTTCAATCATCTGTTCTTTTCCAGGTCAGCAGATCCAACAAGCGCACAGTTTGAGTCCAAGTATCCTTCTCGACACTCGGATCCCTCAAACCAATGGCTCTGATACCACTTGTAAGACCCTAACCCGAAAACACGCGAATAGTCGCTTAAACTTACGAGTTTCGTCCTTAATCGAAAATCATGACCAATTAAAACTTTAATCCTTATAACTACATTCCATTTCAAAGACTTTTATTTGATAGAGACCTTCAGTTTTGCATTTTTTTTTTCTTTTTGATATTACAAACCTATACTACGATTTGTGTTTTAAACGACAATTTATTGCAGAAGCGTAAAAGAGATCGGGTGTGTTCGGGTCTCCTCTTGACTTGATCCGTGCTCTAGAGCTCATATCGAACGTGTACCTGGCACCATTACACAAGTAATGGTTAGTGGGGTTTCCAATACTGCATTTACTATATTAGAAATGTCGTTGCGCGTCGAAACGGAACGAACTAGGCCAAACTGCCCCATATCAAGAAATAAACTGCTGCCCTTTTGTGCAGCAGCTGTTCGGGACGCATTTACCCCTTTTAAAACACGTAATCTCACTTCGGATTTAAAATAAGAAATGTTCTTCGTTCGAATAACTTTCCAGGCATATAAAGAACACCCCCTAACGATTTTTCTATGCTTTTATACGAATTTTTAAAAATCAGCATGCCTGTTAGAACGGTGACCCGCCCGGGTCAGTATGTGACCCGCCGGGCTAACCTGGAATTCAAAATCTCCGAATTTTGACGCGCCCAGATTAGAATGTGACCTGCCCGGGTTGACCTGCGAATTTAAAATCTCTGAATTTTGACCCGCCCGGGTCAGAATGTTTCTCGCCCGTGTTGACCTGCCAATTAAAAATCTTCAAATTTTGACCCGCCCGGGTCAGAATGTGACCCGCCCGGGCTGACTCGCTGGAACTTTATTAAGCCATGAAAACATGTGCCTTCACAAGCCCGACTCTTCACTATGGGCGTTTTTGGGCATCCGGGACATACCCAATATTATTTTAGACTTGCATAGATAAGTTCTATGAAGATATATATATCACTTCTCGGTTTTAACCCATTAGAAACCACTTAGTTCCGTTTTAACCGTTTGACCCGTTAAGGCCTTAGGTTTTACACAACCATATTTAACCGTTCAAAAAGCATAACAATCATATTGTCAGCCCGTTCAACACTTATTAAACTAATCAACAATATCTGATTCACTTATTATGACTCGGTTTATGGATTTAGCCTTTAGCAAATCTTTAAAATTCCCAAAATACCCTTAGAGGTCTATATTCCGTTTTAATCACCCGTGGGCGACAGCACTTGGTCATCACCATCATTTTAGACTCGTTAACATGTTTGGAAGCTCCTAAGCCCTTAAGAACTTAGTATATTACTAATTTCATAAATTCTCTATTATTAAATCACTTCTAAGCGCATTAGAGCGCATTAGACATTTTTATGAACAAGACTCCACGATTTGACACCCACACCTCATGTGGGTGGTTTCTTCCACATGTCTACTCGCATATGGCCATATCTTATACTACAGACTTACCCGGTAGTGTTGACCCATATCCTTACCTCTCGAATGTTCCTCAAGGATCCTTGGCATCACATGCCATTCCATTCCAATTTCTCAATCTGTGAAAAACACATTATCCTATTAACATTCCGGGATCCAAAGGGTGTCACACCACCAATTGGCTCGTCTAGCCCTTTTAACTATAAATGCTTAGCATAGAAGCATTAACTACCGAGTTCAATTGATGCTCACAACATCATTTGACCCGTTTAACTATTTATTTACAAAATCCTCCATTCTTTGGTCACATTCATGCGTTTTAATGAACATGACATTTTTAACTCAGTTATCCATTTTAAAAGGGTGTGCCATTATCTAGTTAGGCGTCCCAGACGGACTTAACCATTTTTCATAATTTAGGCGATTCTAGCCCTTTTACAAGCTAGTATCCCACATTCCATAATCCGTTTTAGTGATTAAACACACATACTTTACAAACAATATAAATTCCATGATTTTAAATGTTTACAACATCATTTAGTTTCTAAGAGACTTATTTAGGATAAGTCACTTACCTTGGCCCAATTTAGGAATTCCATGATCTATTGCTTTGTTGGTTTCCTCCCATCCAAGCGCCTACCTAGCTTGACAAGATCAAACCTTCATAATACCCACAAGATCGGTCATGTTAGCCATTTCACCAAACGACTACCAGACCTCGCGAGTTTATAAATGCTAACATATTCACAACTTCCATTTGGGTTAGTTGACTTTTAAAAATCAAACTACCCATTATATGTTTATATGCACTAACATAGGCATTAGTTAACATCATTTTATGCGATTACCTTATTGCCACATAGATTAATCATCTTATGTGTCATTCTCATACTAACATCATTCATTCACATCATTTACACATAACTACTTAACTTATGATGTTCCTTCATACAATTTCATTCATAAGCCTTAACTAGGCATGTCATCAAACACTTAGTAGGCATCATTCATAACATCAAAAATTTGTAGTTAGAACATACCATGAGTTCATCAATTTCACATAATTCATTATTCCATAAGAAAGGTAGCATTTAGCCAGTCTTATAGCCATTCAATCATACAATTTCATCATCAAATCACTATCTTAATGTGGGTTTCCACCAAAAGGTCATAACCCATATTTTGCACATAATCATCTTTCACATTCTATAACAATCATCTCTATGAATTGTTATTCCTAACCAAATTAAGCATTATTGAGGTTCCCTAAGGTTAGAGGAACCTCTATTAATCATTGACTCCATGATTTTGCCAAAACCCCCAAATTCAACATTATCATAATCTTAGAAAACCCCATAAAATGGAAAACCAAGGTTACCTGTTGGTTTGTTGAAGCTAGATGATTAAACCAAGGTTACACGATTTTGCCAAAACCCCCAAATTCAACATTATCCTTCAACATGCACGAATTTAGGGCTCCCAGGGCTTGGATTTGGGCAAGACTTGTGTGTTTAGGGTTTGTATATGATGGAGCTTAAAGCTTCTGTGAAGTTTTCGACCAACACACCTTATGTGTGTGTTTATCTTTTAACTATAATATTAACACCCAAGTTTGCCCATTTTACACCTTTCACCCCTCCATGATCTATTAACACCAAACACACTTAACTTGGTTAAGTGTTAGTGGGTTATTTGTCCTCTTTTAACTAACGTAGTTATATTTCTTCTAGAAATACAACCCTCATTTTTACCGTATAATCCTGTTTTATCATTTGCTAATTACCCGTAATGGTGTAATTAGTCAAATTGGATATTTGGGACGTTACAAGTGGATTGTAAGATGCCACATCGGTTGAGAAGGAGAACAAACACTTCCTTATAAGGGGTGGGGAACCTTCTCTACCAGACGCGTTTTGGCCAGTCGTTCGAGGGTGAGACCAATGCAAAACCGTCAGCTGCGGCGAAGCGGACAATATCGTGGTACGGGTTACCTTGGGCTGTTACAGTTGGTATCAGAGCCAGGTTCCGGATCGGTATGCCAGTCGTGCCCGCGAGGACGCTGGGCTCTCTAAGGGGGGTGGATTGTAAGATCCCACATCGTTTGAGAAGGAGAACAAACACTTCCTTATAAGGGGTGGGAAACCTTCTCTACCAGACGCGTTTTGGCCAGTCCTTCGGGGGTGAGACCAATGCAAAACCTTGAGCTGCGGCGAAGCGGACAATATCGTGGTACGGGTTACCTTGGGCTGTTACAGTTATGATATAGTTGCTTGTTTAATCTTACTAACATTGACTGATGAGATTGTTGTTGATTATGTTGATGACATAGATCATCTCACAGCTTATGAGAGGATACGAAACCTCAGGATTAGGTTTTAGATGAGACGCCTTTGGGGTTATCATGCCATCAAAGAAACCGCTCATGCTATGAGACCTGAGCATTCTATCAAACAACATGTTGATAAAATTAAAGGGTATATTAGCAAGTTGAACGAGAATGGGTATCCCATTAGTGAAAGCTTAGAAATAAATATGATCTTGGCATCATTGCCTCCCAAATATGAAGAGTTCATAGGTGCCTACAACCAAGTTGAAACAAATACTTATGGTTGAAGAGGAAAGAATCAAACCTAAGTACATTCCTTCTGGTCGACGCAAGAAAGGGTCATTTAGCCATCATGATAAAAATTCACTTTTGTGACAATAGAAATCATGGAAGGTTAGACCAATGGATACATGATGTGCCAATATTTACACATGTATTACATGTGCATTTACACCCTTTTTGCACTCAAAATCATGGTTTTATCTTAAGTTTACTATGCTTTATCTTTCTTTGTTGATAATTGCAAGTTTTGAGGTCAATGAGTGAAAAGGGGAGAAAACGGCACAAAATGCAAGGAATTGGAGACTTAGAGAGCTGTAGAAAATGCAGCATGGTCGCGCTCCGACTGTGCACATGTCCCGGGTCAACAAGTCAACACTCCAAAAGTCAGTAGAAGCAAAAGTCAAAGTGCACGGGCGTGCTCATCATTATAGCACGGTGTCTCCTGTAAATGTGCACCACAAGGCTCTAGAAGACCAAAACTGACAAGATGGTTAGCCACGTGGCAAGCACGGGTGATGTGTCGTAATTTTCACATATAAAACGTGCAAATTTAGTCTCATAATAGGGCAAAATTTAGCTTAATTATGGATTTTAGCTACTTAATCGTTCCTATTTGTATTTTTCATGAAATTGGAGCTCCAAACCGAAAACAAGTGATTTTCGGGCAAAAACAACTAAAAACGGAGATTCCTGAAGATACGAGACTCACAACATGTTTCCCGTATGTGAGAAGACCTTTTTAGGACTTAAACAGTGATAAAATTGACAGGAGTTAACCTAGCACGCCCATGCTCACTTGCATAGAGGTCACGCACGCTAGAAGACAATGCAGCCAACTTGGGAGACAAGAAAACCTGTTGTGGTCACCTTCATGCCCGTGTACATCCAATGGCACGGCCGTGCCAGACAACAAGGACAGACAGAGCAGATCTGTAGCCACAGAACATACGTGGGGCAGTGTGCACGACCGTACACCTCCATTCTCACGACCGTACACCTCCATTCTGCACGCCCGTGCAACCCCTATAAGCTCTATAAATAGCAAGTTCACCCTAATCATTTGTCATTCCTTCTTGTAGTTTGGTATCAGCAGTTAGAGTCATCAGTCTTTGGGAGGATACTTGAATCAAAATACTGTTTTATAGATAATCAGAAGTGTAGAATGTTTTGGCTTTTCAATCATCTGTTCTTTTCCAGGTCAGCAGACCCAACAGATGTTTGTTTCTAAGGTTGCACCACCAGTGGTCATTGATTTGAATTTTGAATAAAAGTTTTAAATAGATTGTCATTCACTTTCTTCCAATTTTTTGCTTATAAAAGTTGTAAATTTAAAACTTATCCAAACAAGTTTTATGTTTATAACTTTTATTTATATTGTGTGCTTGAAATTCTTATTATGAAATTAGATTGATTATAATACGATCAAGTAAATTTAGTTTGTTTATATTTACTAAATGTATCAGTAATAATTTCAATGTTAGTAACACATTTTTTGTACATGCTTAAATGCCCTCCCAAATTTATATTTGAGAACACACACTTAAATGCCGTCCCTTTATACTTTGGACAATGGCTTATACAAATTTTACATAAAATTTAGTTTGTGAAACAAAACGTTCTAAGTTGTTGAATATTCTGTTTTAGATTAAAATTTAAAACAAGTCGCCAAGTAGTTTTTAAATTCAAAATTTTAAAACAATTGGTTATATGGAAATATGATTATTGACATTAAAGTATTTCCATTTTTATATTTACAAAATTAATAAGTGGTGATGAGATTGTATGAGTTTGAATGTTATTTATTAAGATTTTAAAGAATTTTTTAATATGGAAACATTGTAATTGATACTTAATGATTGCCTAATTTACATTTTCAGAAATAATTCTTAATCAATCATACTCCAAATCTATATAAATATGATTATTGACATTAAATTGTTTCCCTTTTAATATTTATGAAATTAATAATTGATTTAATAATTTTATGAATTTGAATGTTATTTATTAAGTTTTTAAATAATTATAAATATGGAAACACTGAAATTGACACTTAACTAGGATTTCTACCGCGCGCGTTGCGGCGCGCCGCGGTGATTTTTGCTTCATCTTGAACTTTTTCTTTACTCGGTTACTGTATGCGCAAAACTAATTAATAAAATCAAATAAGGTTGTTAAGAAAATGCATCTCATGCCACTACACCACCAAACCCATTTGTGTTTTAATATGAAATAGATTGGCTGTTGAAATGAAAAAAAAATAACTTGGCAGGATCGAACTTACAACCTTCTATTTAACAAAATGGAGTCCAAACCACTACACCAACAACATAATTGATGTTTAAATATGAAGCCAATTGTATTTATTATTAAGTAAAGTTGTTAAAATGAAAAAATAAATAAATAGCCTCTCCTAGGGATCAAACTTGTGACATTGGGTAATAGAAGTTCACCACAAACCACTCCACCACTAACACAACTTATATTTTGAAATGAAACAAATAATATATATTATATAATAAGCTTGTTAAAATGAAAAAAATAAATAAGTTGCCTTTTCCAGGAATCAAACTTGTGACCTTAGGCAACAAATGTTCACCACAAACCACTCCACCACTAACACAACTTATGTTGTGAAATGAAACACATGATATATATTATGTAATAAGTTGTGAAAAAAAATATAAAATAATTAGGAATGAGATTTCACTATTCATGAATAGTGAAACCTCATTGCTAATTAAAACATAGTATAATTATTGCCTTATTTACGTTTTCGGAAATAATTCTCAATCAATCATACTCCCAATCAATGTAAATATGATAATTAACATTAAATTGTTTTTCTTTTTATTTCTACGAAATTAATAAATAATTTAATGCATCTATAAATCTGAATTTTATTTATTAAGTTTTAAAAAAAAAATTAATATGGAAACATCGTAACTGATATTTAATTATTGCCTAATTTACATTTTCGGAAATTATTTTCAATCAATCATACTCCAAATCAATGTAAATATGATAATTAACATTAAATTGTTGCTTTTTTAATATTTTCAAAATTAATAAGTAATTTAATGATTTTAACACTTTGATTGTTAGAGTGGAGAGAGTGGGGCAGGAAGATGAGGTGGAGGCGGGAACACCGCCCCCTTGGGGCGGGAGAGAGCCGGCGGGAGGGTGAGGGGGGCAGGGGAAGGTGAGCGTGAGGGGAGAGGTGGAGCTGAGGTGGCAGGTGTGGATTGGTTGCTTTTTCTGGGTGTTGACCGTTTATATTAAAAAAAAATCAAAAATTTAAAAGTAACCGTTAATTTGCAACGGTAAAAAAAAATAAACTTTATATATATATATATATATCACCCCATTTTATTAAAAAACACCCACTACATTTCACCCCAACCTCTCATCTTCTCAAATTTTATACCATTCTTCTCCAAATTTTATACATTTCTTCATATAATTTTTAAAAACATGAACCCATACAACAGAGGCTATGACCCGAACAACCCATTCAACTACGTCCCGAACCCGAATACGCCACCGATTCGTCCCGTACCAACCCGTCCACCAAATTTTAATATTAATTATTATGAATTTAAATTTAGTTTTTAATTATAAAAGTTATTTTTATTACTTAAAAACAAAAAAAAACAAGTATAAAATGCCACATGTCACTTCCCCCCCCCCTCTTCCCTCCCCCTTCCACTCCCCAAAATCCCCCCCCCCCCCACACATGGGTCCCACAAGTGCCACATGGCGCTTCACCCCTCTCCACTCCCTATCTATAACTTATAATAAGAGAATTGAACTTTGATGATGTGGCATTCAATGGAGGTCTCAACCCCTCCTTGAATGTGCCACGTGGCATCATGTAGGATTTTTAAATTTTTGAGTTTTTTTTAATAAATCTATATATATTATAATTACTTTAGGAAAAGATAAGAATTTAAAAACAAATTAAATTCTCTCTATTGTTTCCTCCCATAACTTTTAAACGTTAATATCTTTTATATACGAGATTTTTTTATAAAAAAATTACACCAAATTAACGAGCGTTTTATTATCTTTCCAACAAGTACCATAGTGCTATATAAAAAACGGAGAAAAAAAAACAACTATTTTTGTGGGTTTTGTTTTCAAATATATTTTACTCTACTAATAAATCACAAACGATAAACATAACTTCATAGGCAGAGATTCTTTTTTTTTATATTTGAATATGATAACTTATGGCGGAAATTTGTTTAAAATAAATAAATAATAATAATACTCATTAATCATGTATTGGCAAATCATTAATTATGTTGTCATATTAGATTAACTATTATGTTATATTAGATATTTCAACCCCGGGACACTCCCGGGATAAAAGCTAGTAGTCTTATATATTAAGTTTGTTAAAGAAATTTTTAATATGGAAACATTGTAATTGATAGTTCATTATTTTCTAATTTATATTTTCGAAAATAATTCTCAATCAATCATACTCCAAATCAATGTAAATACAATAATTTACATTAGGATGTTGGTTTTTTATATTTTCCGAATTTGAAAACAACAATTTTAATGTTATCTGTTAAGTTTTTTATAAAGTTTTTTAATATGGGAAAATTGTAATTGAGTCTACAAAAGGAAGTCAACGAGCATGGATTTGGTTTACTAAAGGTTAAGAGAAATAGACTATTGTTTGAATAAATGTTTGTTTGCTTTCTACCAACCTACAAAACGTGCCTTTTGTTACGTTAACACTTTTATAACTTGCACATCGTCTAAATCTTACAACCTTGCTTATGTAAGGCAAGGTTTCATATGAAGATGGTGGTAATCGTGAATTTCCTTTATGTACAGTACATACGGCTAATTTAGAGATTTATAAATTATATATTTTTTCAATTTCACATTGTTTTCTCAATCAATGAATTATAATGGTGACTTTTCGTTTCTCATATTAATTTAATGTAATACGCAATCTTAATAACAAGAAGTAGATAAGTTATATATTCTTTCTATGCTTTTCATAAGCTAGCCTGTGTATATTTTGTAAATTCTAATGTACAATTATTACCTTAATATGTAATCTCAACATGTTTCATACTTTGTGTTTGTTTCGCAATGACAATCAATATGAGGATGCAACACATGGGCTTTTTATTGTGTCTTTAGGTACTATTTTAATTAGGTGTGTGCTAAAGTTGTGAAGTCAAGGACAATCCATATCTAGAGTGAGTCTGTATTTGAAAGATCCTTTTTTACACATAGGCTGTTGTATGTCGCAATATTAAAAATCAAGAGTAGAGATGGACTGAAGATACTAAATATGTTACTATTCATTTCATTATTTGTTTTTAAATCACGTCAAATCAAATATTTGTGGATTGATATACCCGTTACCGGGTAACATTTAACTTTTTTTATGATATTTTGCAATCAACCAAAATTCATACGAATTGTATTACGTATTTTTCAATAAAAACAACAACTAGCATACTACGGTCTTTATAGAATTTTTTCAATTGCCTTAGGGATGCACCAGGTGTACACCCGGGTCTCTAACCTAGAGAACTCATGTGAGTTGTGAGAACTAGAGAACTCATCTGGACCAATCACCAAGTGACACACCTTCATCTTTGTAATTTTTTTTATTATTTTAATTAGGGGTAAGAAAGTCTTTTTACACAATTATTTATGGGGTTTCTAGTAATTTCACATGTAAGGATTAGTCCCAATAAATAATAATAATAATAATAATAATAATAATAATAATAATAATAATAATAATAATAATAATAGTAATAATAATAACATCCCACCCCATCCCATGTTACCTTTTTAAATTAATATTTTCTTTAAATCATATTCATCTAATCTCTCTCTCTCTCTCTCTCTCTCTTTCTCTCTCTCACACCGAGTGTCTCTTTATCTCTCTCTCTCTCTCTAAAAAACAGAAGAACTGATATGTTCTTCGATCGATGGCTGTGGTGGGTAGATGGTGGAGATGGGTCATATGGTGGAGGTGGGTCGTATGGTGGAGGTGGTTCGATGGCTAATGGTGGAGGGATCTGATGGTGGTGGTTGATGGCTGTGGTGGGTCGATGGTGGAGGTGGGTCGATGAAATGCTTAGGCATTTTGTTGTGTCGTCGACGCTTTTGTATTCTAAGTACCCAAAAATTAGGGATGTTGAGGTGTAAGATTGTTTTTTGATGAAGCATCGGTTAAGGATACAGTGAGTTTAGGATGTTATGATTTCTAGATATCAATTGGCTTTTTCAATTACTAGTTACTTTGTTTTTTTTCTTTTTTTTTTACCATTTGATGATTGATCATATTTTTTTGTACTTAAACTATTTTTGTTTATATTCTTAGTCCACGATTGAAGTTTAAGTAACAATCCAACATTTAAGTTTGAGTATTGTTTGCCATAGTGAAGTGCTAATGCTGATAAGCCAAAATCAGTTTGAGCATTCCACAATTTTCCATCCATTATCTAACTTACTCGGTTATAAATTATATATATGATAGGGTGGTGCAAGCTTACTAGGAATGTTTGATACAGCAAAGGATGTGGCATGTGTTTACTACGATGCGGCAAGGCGACTAAGAGGGTAAAAAACCAGCAGCGAGATAAGACATCGTTGTTCCCATTGTATACATCACTGACAACAGAAGAAAAAAAAGTCTAGTTGGTATAGAGTCAGTTTTGGTTAGAGAGTAGTTAGGCAATTAGTAGTTAGTTGATTGTATCCTCTTCTTGTATATATACACACACAAAGGATGACTAGTATTGTATTCGGCGAGTTTATGATGAAGATGGATTAAAAGCTCATACCATTTGTTTCTGGATTACACATTTGCAGACGATCTACACATGTGTAAATTAGTCAATGTCTTTTATTTATATTTTATCTATGTTAAGTTGTATCACACATGTTTAAGTGCTTGTTTTACACATGTTTAAATTGTTGTCTGTCACAAATTTGTTCCTAGATTACAATATAGCTCGCCGTTTGAGTGGTCCGGGGGAGAAAGCGAAGGCTAAAGGCAAGAAGAATAAAAGGAACTACAAATTATGTAGCAAAATTGTCTACCATGATTCTCGGAAGTGTCCTACAAAAAAAAAAGCAAATTGAGGAAGGTAGTCATTGTGATAAAGAGAGTTTTAGGGATCAAAATAGCAAAGAAGATGAAGATGTTGATATTGAATGAAGCATTGTTTTTATGTCTCTAGTTTTATTTGAGGATAAGGTGTTCATATGCTAGGAGTTTATACATATAACATTTTTATTAATGTTTGAATTTATAGTTATTACACTTTATTATTTCAATGTTCTAGTATTATGTGATGGGGTTTGTTTTTCTTGTTTTGTTAAATTGTTTATTTTACACATGTGTGTCTCTATTACAAATGTGTCATTTGCCTTTTGTCCTTGTTTCTGAATTACGCTTTACCGGCTTATCTACACATGTGTAAGTGTCTAGTGTTGTTCAATTGTATGTTTTACAAATGTGTAAACTGCTTGCAGTCACATATTTGTTTATGGATTAAACCTTGAAGGTGATTTACACATGAGTAAATTACCTTCTGTCCTTATTTGTTTCTGAATTATACTTTTCCAATTGATTTACACATGTGTAAGTGTCCAGTTTCATTCAATTGTATGTTTAGACATGTGTAAGCGCTTGTTTTACACATGTGTAAATTGCTTGTTGTCAGATATTTGTTTCTGGATTAAACGTTGAAGTTTTTTTACACGTGTCTAAATTTTTCACTGTCTTTTGGTCCTAGTTTTCCTGTGTTCGGTTGTTTTGCACATATGTAAATTGACCATTGTCACAAATTTGTTGTTTCTAGATTAAACGTTGAAGTTGTTTTACATATGTGTAAATTGCCTATTGTCACACATTTGTATATGTATTAAACTTTGAAAAAGAGCTACACATTGGGAAATTGCCTCCTGTCCCTTATTTGTTTCTGAATTACAATCCAGCTGGTTTACACATTTGTAAGTCTTGTTTTGTTCAATTGTATGTTATTACACATGTGTACGTTCCTGTTTTACACATGTGTAAATTTTGGACAATGCAACCAATTGTTCATTCTCCAACTGTAATTGTTCATTCTCAAAATGCAATGACTTTCTGGACCACACTTTCTCGATGAATATTTTCTTTTGAAAGCACAATGTTCACTACATATTTCTCTCTTAGCAAGTTTAGTTGTTCTTTCTGTTTCTTGATTTTCTCGTTTTTAAAATCACATTCCCAATTCTTCAAACAAATTTCCTTATACTCTTCCATGTGTCTCATCAACAACTCACCATAATCAACATTGTTTTTCTTTGTTGCCCAAGATAGGTTTAGCTTTATTAGTTTCACCGCTTCCAAATCTTTCCATTTTGCATTACCAACCGATTTCCTATAGACTATAAACATGTGTTTCTATTTCAATAAAGAGAACAATAATTTTCTAGATATTTCATGTGTCATTTTGTTTTAAGACTTACCACTTTCAGCACCGTTTTTGTTTCAATAAATGCGTGGACATCAAGTGAAACATCTTCAAAATTTCAAAACCGATAAGTCATTTGTTTTATTTCTATTTTAAACAAATAAACCTGTTGATTTACACGTGTGTAAATAGCTTACTTACACATGTGTACACTCCCCCTTTACACTATTCTCTAAAAGAACTTCTTGCTCTTATCCTTGTTATTCTCTGACTTTTATGACTGCAAATATAGTATTTTAATACAAGATATATATTAAGCTTACAAGATATATCTAGATAAATTCTAATATAGACTTAGATATTTGATCAAACACCTCGTCTGCAACTACTTAAACAAAAATAATCCAACAAAATCAACCCAATCGTCAATTAGACCTCGAACCTTTCATCAAACAACTCCTCATATGCAAGTATTCAAACATAAGTAATTCAAAAAACATAACAAATACTTAGACCTTTAATCAGGCATCTTATTTGCAACTACTCATACAAAAATAGCCAACAAAATGAACACGACACAACACTTAGACATTTCATCAAACACCTTATGTGCGTCTACTAAACCCCGGTACATTCTATGAGTAAACACGAACGAAGAAATCTATACCATCTACAGAGAACGAACAAATCTGTATAGTATATAAACACGGCAATTAACATAGTCAATATGCACAAACAACCAACTTAAAGTTAACGAGAAAAAACAAAATTGTTACGTGGGTGAATCGTTGAAGTAGCAATCACAGGATACAATTAATACAATTAATTATTGGTCGAGTTGTGTTGAATAGGGTGTTTGGAAGCACTACGTTTGAAGATTCTTCTTGACAAACAATCAATGGAGATTAGGGTTTTTCTGAGGATGAAGATCATGTATAGAAAGGAGCATGAAGAAGGGCTTTCTGATTTGATAATTTGACAATTTTGTCCTTTTACATCTAATTTATGGTTATTTACTCATTTAGTCCCCTATGTAATCTTAGCAATTGATTGATTATCATCAAGGGATGAAAATGGTTTTTAGTGTTCTCACAAATTTTTGTGTTTTCAAGATAACCCTCCAATATATATATATATATATATATATATATATATATATATATATATATATATATATATATATGGAATGGTTATATTGGAAACCTTAGTTATTTGGTAAACTATGGAAACCCAATCCTAGCCATCCATCACATAACATCAATGGCTAGGATTGAGTCAATGTACCTTACCATAGATATATTAATATTTTAATACATAAAGACACATGGAGGGGCATTTTAGGGACACAACACAATCTCTCATCTCTCCTCTCTCATCTTTCCAATACCACCACCTCTCTCCTCTCTCATCTTTCCAATGCCATCACCTCTCTCCTCTCTCATCTTTCTTATCATATTTAGAATCCCAACACAATCTCTCTCCTCCCTTCTTCTTCTTCTTCTTCATCATCATAATCATCATCTTCAAAGAAATCATCAACCACCTTCTACACTAATGAAAAACAACAAGCATACACCTTCAAAAAAATCATCAACCACCACCACCGTCGTTCCGTCTCTCTCTCAGCAACCCTCTCTCGTTTTTGTCTTTATCTTTCTCTCTCTCTCTCTCATCCATCTTCCCTCCCCCATCTTCATATTCTTGGTGTTCTTCATCTTGTTGTTGAATGTTAGCAATAGTGGTGATAACCGGATCTATTTGCTTTATCTTCATCTTCTTGGTGTTCTTCATCAACCACCCCCACCACCACCGTTCCATCTTCCATCTCCTCTCTCCTCTATCGTTCCCTCCCTCCCACGACCTTAAATGTTTAGATCCGACGACATTGATGATGATCTTCAATTTTAACAGGTATGTATGTGTTCTTGATTTGGGTTTTTGTTGGGTGATATCCCAGTTTTTTATTTGGGTTTTTTTTTTCATTTATTCAGTTTTATTATTTTTATATAAGAAAATTGAAGTGGGTTTTGCTTTGATTGTGAAGATATTCATCCGCGGTGTTAGAAGGTGACTGGAGATGGTCAGAGAGGATGTCCAGTGTGTACAGAGAAGAAGGGGTTGGAGGTGTTCTTTATGGTTGTGTCCTTAATGTGGTTTTGTCCTTAAACAAGTTCTTTGTAGTTGTGTCCTTAATGTGTAAGTTATTTGTCAGAATATGTAACATGTGTTATGTTTTATAGATATTCTTTGTAGTTGTGTCCTTAATGTTTGGTCTGAACCTGTGGGAATCAGCACAAAAAACACAGTTATAATTTCTGTTAACACGTGTTATTGTTATGGTTGTAAGCTAACATGTGTTAAGTTAAACAAAAGAGTAAAATACTATGTCCGTTTGAGATGTGTGATCACATGTGTTATCCTTGTGTATGCAAATATGGTAACATGTGTTAACCTGATAAAAACCTTTAAACCACGTTTGTGGTGATTAGAGTGAGACGTGTATTAACAGTTGGTAGTGCTTGATATATGTACTAACAACTGTTAACAAGATAATACAAAGCAGCAATTTACGCAACCACATACAGCCTAGATTCCAAAAGGGACACCATGGGCGTCGCATAGTTTAACTTATACATATCAAAGGTTTTAAAAAGGTCATATGCACTAAGTAAACGCTAGACGCAAAAAGGTTGGCGACATAGATACCCAATTTTGATATATTAAAACTGTTAACATGTCTTAGCATATCTTACCAGCCTTATTGGAAAAAAAGAAAAACCTTAGTAGAGATGTTAACGTCTGTTAACATGTTAACAGTTTTAGTAAAATCTGTCCCATAAAACTTTGTTAACACTTGTTAATAAGTTGACGTATAAAAACGTTGTTAACACTTTGTTATGACATGTTAACAGTTTTAGTAAATTTGTCCTATAAAACTTTGTTAACACTTGTTAACACTTGTTAATAAGTTGATGTCTAAAAACTTTGTTAACACTTTGTTATGACATGTTAACAGTTTTAGTAAATCTGTCATATATTAAAAGTGTTAATATGTGTTAACATATCTTACCATCCTTATTGAAAAAAAAAGGAAAACCCTATAGGACAGATTTACTAAACCTGTTAACATGTGTTAACATGTTAACACATGTTAACAGTTTTAGTAAATCTGTCCCATAAAACTTTGTTAACACTTGTTAATAAGTTGACGTATAAAAACTTTGTTAACACTTTGTTATGACATGTTAACAGTTTTAGTAAATCTGTCCTATAAAACTTTGTTAACACTTTGTTAACACTTGTTAATAAGTTGATGTCTAAAAACTTTGTTAACACTTTGTTATGACATGTTAACAGTTTTAGTAAATCTGTCATATAAAACTTTGTTAACACTTTGTTAACACTTGTTAATAAGTTGACGTATAAAAACTTTGTAGATAGTTGGTGCTAAAAACAAGAAATCATAATTGAGATATTAAAAGTGTTAACATGTGTTAACATATCTTGCCAACCTTATTGGAAAAAAAAAAGGAAAACCTTATTAGATTTACTAAACCTGTTAATACATGTTAACAGTTGTAGTGAATCTGCCCTATACAACTTTGTTAACATTTGTTAATAAGTTGACGTATAAGAACTTTGTTAACACTTGTTAATAACAAAAAGAACCTAACTGTTAACATGTAATATCAACACAAGAAATATCATTCTGTAATAATAACATAAACAAAACGTAATTTATAATACAACACAAGAAATATCATTCTGTAATAATACCATTCTGTAATAATACCATAACCACTTTATTACAAAGTATCATTACAAACAATTAACCACTTTAACAAAATAAATCTAGTAACTCTATACATTGAGTACAAAAAAGAAAACGTTATAAAAAAGTTTTTCTACATATTTTTCTCGGCTTCCTTCGACTTCGTTTGTTAACATATGTTAACCAGTGGGGTCTTCGTTATCAACTGCAAAACAATAGATGAGATATTAACCGGTGTGACCAACTCATCATTTAACATACTAAAACAGGAGTAACATGTGTTAGTCGGGGCCCAAATAACAACTTAAAGTCACAAAATCTAAATTTCCAAATTCCAACTGTTAATATTAATTCAATATTTCTACCTCATAGCTTTCAACTAATAAACACATCATTCTAACATCAATTAACCTTCAATCCTCACTAAACTGAAATCGGCCCAAGTTCAAAACCTAGGGCTCCAAAACTAACAAAATCTAATTAAACAATACGAATCCGAAACTCAAACGAACTCTTGACCTTCACATAAATGATAAACCTACTATATATACATATAACATGCATCAATAACCATCTTTAACATCAAACTGTAGAAGAGAAACCAGATCTACAACCTCATGTCCTCAATCCAATAACAATCTAACATAAACAAAATAATAAAAAAAATCAAAAAGGTTAAAATAAGTTTTTTTTTTCATTCAAGCATTTGATCAAACACTTGGTATGCAAACAAAAAAAATCTATGATTTGAGTGAAAAAAAGTTAAAACAATCTTATGTTAATCGACCAAAAAGCTTTAGCAACGATCATAAACAGAAAAACAAAGAAAAATCTTAAAAAAACACTACATAAACGAAAAAAAAAACTTACCTTCAATTTCAACATGTGGAGACCTACATAAACGAAAATAAAGCTTTAGCAACGACCAGCTCGTTGCTCCTCTCAGATCTGGAAACATCTTCAAAAACCATAGATTAGCAGCAGCTCCAGCTCATCCGGGTTTCAAACAAGATCTAAGAGAGGGTTTCAAACAAGATCTGGGAGAGGGAGACACAAGATATAGAGTTATAAACCCTAGAACCCAACTTAAAAAGAGAAAGAATGAAGAAATGAAAATCCATATAGAGAGAATGAAGAAATGAAAATCCATATAGAGAGAGAGATGAGTTATACAGATATTATAAATTTCAAATTAAGAAACAAGACTAGTCTGACAAAAAAAATGAGAGATGTGATGGTTAGGGGGTAATGACTATCCTACCCTTATCTTATTATTATATTGATTTTGGATTGTGGTGATGTGGCTTCATTGTAGCCACAACTTGGGTTTCAAGAGTTTACTAAATAACTTAGGTTTCTTGTATATACTGATACTATATATATATATATATGTGTGTGTGTGTGTGTGTGTGTGTATGTATACACACACACTAGGTTAGAGACCCGTGTTAACACACGATACATTTCCAAGTTAAATAACATAAAAAAAGGTTTAATGTTACCCAATAATGGATATATGAATAAAAAATGTTTTATTTGACGTGCTTTAAAAACAAATAATGAAATGAGTAATAACATATTTATTGTAATGGAATGCAAATAAACATTAAAATTCAAAGTAAATAAATATACTTTAACAAATATAAAAATTAGTAATAAAACAAATTTCACTGTTAAGACGTTTGTAGAAACATTAATAAACTTCAAATAAAAAAGGGATAATTTAACATCTCATAAGGTTATTCACAAACATCCAAAAATTTCTTTGTACATAACATTTGTTTGTTTAGTTCGTAACGTTACTATCATTGTCCAATATTAGTATTTCCAATCCATCTCGACTCTTGACTCTTGATAGAAAACGTACAACTATCCATGTATGTAAACAGAATCCTACATTCCAACTCCTGATATGTGATACCCGGCATGTTCAGCTAAACATTTTGAGAACATATAAGTCTACCTTAGCGAAAAGCAATTTTAACGTACTTAACTGGGTCAGTTAAGACGGTTAGGTTAGGATTGTCCAGGGTTCAATGATCTGGGGGATCATTAGGGAGTCATTTGGTAGTCACACTGGGCTTGGGTCCTGTTGGTGGTACATGGATTGAATTAAGTAGGATATGTAGATTATTAACATACGTGTAACATAACATGATAATACGTGCTACAAAGGTGTGAACATGATTATACATGCTTCTATATGCTTATCATGTGTTAGGATTGCATGTTCATGCATTAGAATGTGTTTAAACGTGTTAAATCAACAAAATTGGAAAATCTGAAAAACATAGTTGTAGGTTCGACCCTAAGGGGGGTTGAACCAGGGATGGTTGGCTAACAAAAAGGACATTCGACCTTGGAAACCTTCATTTGACCCAGGCATGAGGTCGAATGTGGGATGACTATAAATACCACACTTTGTCATTTTTCATCATTTTACAAACCCTAGTCGCCTTTAAACACTCTCTTTCGATTTTAATCACTTAGGAAGGAGTTTTTGCTCTCGTTTTTCATAATCTAACCTACAAACATCATCTAATCAAGAATCCAAGGTGTGTTCTTAATCCAAAACACTTTTTAATACATTTTGATTCGTTTTCATTTAGTCCCAAATGTCCAGATCTGTTCTAAGGTTGTTTTTATGAATAAAAACCTTTCAAACATCTTTCTAAACAAAACCTTATCATTAAACTTGGGTTTTCATATAAATAAACATGTGTTAATGTTGTATACTGTGATTTTATGTGTTGTTCATTGGTTTGCTGTTGTATAGATGATAGATACATGATCTAGGACTGCTATTGGTGTTGGTTTATGATTAGTTTAGGTTACTATTGGATGATTGTTGATATTATGTTGATTTGGGGATTTTTGATGAATCTAGGGTTTGTTACATGTTATGATTACTGATAAAATGATTTGGGGGTTTTCATAAACATATAAAACAGAGTGTTTTGAGATGAACATGAAAGGATTTCAACAAGTTTCCAACTCGGGTAAAGTTTTCATGCATGATGTGAAGTTTTCATAATTTTTACCATTTTGGGTAAGTGTTAAAACGGATTGATTTTTTGGGTAAATTGGTAGGGATATGTTATTCATACTTGATTGCTGTGTTTCGTGATGTTTTCAGATGGTTTTGATCCGTTTTCATGCGTTTTAGGATGTTTAAGACTGTAGGGGTCGAACCTGGGGTTAATTCGACCGACGTGGGGTCGAATGTAGCCTCCAGGGGTCGAATGTGGCCTTCAGGGGTCAAATGTAGCCTCCTGTGGGTCGAATCAGAATCAAACAGGTCGAACGAACTTGATTTAGATCGAATAAACACATGTTAGGGTCGAATTAACATGTGTTAAGGTCGAATGAACATTTAATATGTTGTATGAACTTAAGTAAGGGTCGAAGGAACTTCTTGGGGGTCGAACCAAGATTCTATGGGTCAACCTTGGTTTCGTTTTCATACTAGTCCGACCTTACAACTCCGTATGTGCGATTCTTGATGCAAACTAAGTGTTTTATGCTTGAGCCTTATGTGTAATCGATGATGCAAACTATGTGCGATTCTCCGTATGTGCGATTCTTGATGCAAACCTTCGGTTCCATGATTTTTTTGAACTCCATTAATGATTTGTAAATATGTATATTCTAATTATTATTAGTTTTTTCGACAAATGTTACTCTTACTCGGTTACTACTACGTTTAAGTTACACCAAACTAATCATAATCTACCCGCCACCCCTTTTCTGGATGGCAAACCCTAATCTACTAAAAACGAACCCATGTCCCCCCGGAGTCGAGACACTGCTATGAATAACCCGTGGGACTCTAGTCAGGAAACGGATGGCTCCCGGCGCCAAAGAGCCAAAGGTATCAAATGCCAGGGGAACAAAAACGTGTTGGTTCTCCTCGCAGGCTTTAGCATGCTTCTCAACTTTCTTCGCCTCTGCTTTCCGTACAGCTTGCCATGCTAAGAAACCACTATCCCTCAAACCAACCAGAGGAGATACACCTGTTAGGTCGACGCAAGCGTGTTTCCCCCCGGCCCACCCAAAGACAAGCAGGTCTGCTGGACGTAGGGTGGATCTCCCGCCAGCAGGGTCCGAGAGGAAATTCACAGGAGCCTCCCTCTTGGCTGAGATCCCAGCCCTTCTTAAAATGTCCCAAAGAACGTCCCGGACCCAGTCATGCCTATATTTGAAATCAGGAAACTCCTTACAATGAACCGCGTGTTCCCCGTATTTGTCCAAACATGTCTTACGGCAAATCGGACAGACTTACTTTCATCAAAGAAAAATAAAAATTCATAATTAAGAGGAATGATATATAAAATTAAATGATGTTTTGGTTATGGGAAAAATTGGTAAAAACACAAAACTTACGATATAAATAATATGATCCTTTAATATAATAAAAATATTTTAGATATACCTATTTTTTTTACTGAACTATGTTTAGGGGTTGGGAAAGGTTATGTAGTGTGGGTGTTGTGTGGGATTTTCTTTTTGGTGGATTGTACATTAGTGGCTAGTAACCTATTGCTCATTTTGTTTGGATGTTCAAAACAAATCTAGTTATTACTCTTTCTTTTTTAAAACAAAACATTAAAAGGTAATTAAAATAAAATAAGTTATAGTATAATTTGTCATGATAAATGGTGTTACAAAACATTAAAGACAAAATTACAGAAAACGTCCTTTATGTTTACCCAAAGTTGCAGGTTTAGTCCTTTAACTTTAAAAGTTGCAGGATACCTCCTTTATCGAAGTTTTTGTTGCATGAAACATCCTTTAATGAACTTTTGGTTGCATAAAACGACCTTTACCACTAACGGTGTTAAATTATTCTGTTAAGTTACCCTCACGTGCCAAGCATGTGAGGGTATTTTCGTCAATGCATATATTAAAGGACCTTTTCTGTAATTAAAACAACATCAACAATATAACAATAAAAAACCTTCCCGCCCCCCAATTCGTTTCGTCGATCAAACCCTAATTAAAAACCTGCTACATTAAAAACCCTAATTATATTCATCGATCAAAGATGGCTTCACAGACATCATCAAACACATCAAACCCTAATTCGTCGGTCTACTGTGTTTGTGGTAGGGCTGCAGTAATCAGGACCTCTGGAACATCAAAAAACCCTGGTCGAAGGTTCTACTCATGTCCTGTTAACGTAAGTTTTTCCCTAAATCTGATATGTATTATGCACAAGGTAGTTAACTTGTTTTAATTTAATGTTCATAGGCATCTAAATGTGGTAAAGGTTTCATTGGATGGGCTGAAGCTAAGGTTTTTCATCAATCAAACAATTACATACAAGCGTCAAAAACTGAGTTAATAGCTTCAAACAATGAACTAAGATCTTCAAACACTGAGTTAATAGCTTCAAACAATGAGCTACGATCTGTAAACAAGAACCTTCATGATTTGAACAAGAAGCTTGAAACTGAAGTTGGAAAGTTGAAGAAATACTTGTTTGTGACTTGGATGATTGTTATAGTTGTTGTTTTTAAGTTACTAATGTAATGACAATTAGGAATTTAGGTTTGGATTAGTCTTGTAATGTAGTTTCTGTGTTGGTTAATGTAATGACCCATTTGGAACCTTTTGTGTAATAATAAACCATTTTGACCCATATAGATGATGATTGCATTGAATAACCATTTTGTCTAATGACTATAATGACCATAAGACCCATTTGACCCATTTTGTCTATTGATTGCATTGAATAACCTTTTGTGTAATAATAAACCATTTTGACTCATTTAACAATATTAACAAACTGTGTTGGTGATGACCCATCAACCATTTTGACCATTTCCAACCTTTTCTGTAATAATAAACCATTTTGACCCATTACAACATTAACAAACCTGTTAAAAAAACCTGACCCATTTTGACCCACTTACACCATTAACAAACCTGTTAAAAAAACCTGACCCATTTTGACCCATTAACAACATTAACAAAGCTGCTAACATAACCTGCTACATTAACAAACCTGTTAAAAAAACCTGACCCATTTTGACCCATTAACAACATTAACAAAGCTGCTAACATAACCTGCTACATTAACAAACCTGTTAAAAAAAACCTGACCCATTTTGACCCATTAACAACATTAACAAAGCTGCTAACATAACCTGCTACCATAACAAACCTGTTAAAAAAACCTGACCCATTTTGACCCATTAACAACATTAACAAACCATAATCATACACCATACTAACACAAACTTTACAATAATCATAACAACCATACTAACACAAACTTTACAATAATCATAACAACCATTACAGGTTGGTATCCCAACCTGTTCAATAAAAATACATTAACATATTTGCAAACTAATTCACCAAGACCCAAAATATGATTACATACCTGTTCAATAAAAATACATTGACACATATTTGCAAAATACATTAACATATTTGCTACTAAGACCAACCTCCTATTTATAACACATAGGAGGCGGTTCTACATACAAAATTACCAACGTAGCGGTGTACCTTAATAACTAAGACCAACATCCTATTTATAACACATAGGAGGCGGTTCTACATACAAAATTACCATCCAGGTTCATCTGTAGTGCTGCTACATATTTGCAAAATTTGAACCTGATCCGGAGTTCTTGTTAGTGTTGGTTTAACTAACAAGAGCACCCCATCCAGGTTCATCTCCAAAAGACAAAGGATCCCCGGCCTGCACCCCGACGACCGTCATCATCTGCAACAGTGTTGATGGGTCCATCTGTTGATATAGCCCAACGGACAAAGGATCCCCTGCCTGCACTCCGTTTTCCGCTAAAAATAGAAAGTCTTTAAATCTTTGGTTGCTGGATCCGGTGGATCATCATCATCTTCAATTTCAATCGCCATTCCTAACAACAATAACAATAATAATATTATTATTATTCGGATAATAATAATAACAACAATAATCAACAACAATCTATCCTAATCAACAACAACAACAATTTATCCTACTGAAAAACCCTAAATCGTTCACAATCAAACCTAACTCATATATACCAAATCTATCAGTATCCATCAAATCAACTGAAAAACCCTAAATCGTTCACGACCTGGAAATGAACTGAAAAACCCTCCATGATGCATATTAATACTGAATAACGATTCATACGTTTCTACATTCAAAATTTTAAAAAAAAATTAGGGTTTTAACTTTAACAGGGTAATTACAAAAATTAGGGATTTATATTAAACAATCTTACCATATACAGTGTCGAGAAGAAGATGACAGTTGGGTTTCATATACTCCCTGATTTCATCTTCCTTCATCGTGTTTCTTCTCTGAGTTGTGTACAGGGGATGAGAGAAGAAGAAGACGGTTGGGTTTTTATTATATATTCGTGTTTTGTTTTTTAAATTTTAATTAGCATTTGAAATGACAAAAATACCCTCACATGCATTGCATGTGAGGGGCATCTAACGACAATTTCAAACGGCGTTAGTGTAAAGGATGTTTCCTGCAACAAAAACTTCGATAAAGGAGGTATCCTGCAACTTTTAAAGTTAAAGGACTAAACCTGCAACTTTGGGTAAACATAAAGGATGTTTTCTGTAATTTTGTCAACATTAAAAGGTAATTAAAATAAAATAAGTTATAGTATAATTTCTCCTTTACCTAAAACAAATAAATGGTGAAAGTTTATATCTAAAATCAAAATGAATTGAGTTACGGTATGAAAGGTACAGACGAATTTGACACCACTACAAGACCATTGAAAACAAAACCATGTTCTCATCAAAACCACATGCCACATTTATGACTTTTTTCTTCTAAATCGTTGACTTTTTTCTTCAGACACATTGACAACCATCTGGAGATAAGAGAGAGAAAGATAGAAAAAGGGTTCCCCACCACCGGTGGTGTCGTTCCGGCAACGTGATTCGCGTTATGTCACCATAAAAGTCTATTGTTAAGGTCAATATTGCAGGTGCGCATCCTGCCAAGTTGATCCGGCTAGCGGCGACCTCCGACGGCTGGGGGATTCATGGGGTTCGTCTGATAACCTCCGGACAAAAACTATGCGTCTTTTATCACATTGCCGAAGCCGAGTTCCGACCAGCCTTGGTGGCGAGTGCTTTCCTGAAGCCTTCTAATAAAGTGGATTAACTCATGGTTTGCTTGTTACAGGCCATTTGGGAGTAATCGAGCAGAGAGATGAGCATTTGAGGGTAAATAAAAGTTTTGTGCAACTCTTATTATGGTTGGGTAGATAAACTGTGAATTTGAAGCCGATTTATAGTGAAAAGGTTTTGATGAGCGGGAAGCTTTGAAATTTTTGAGGGTTTTGGAGAAGATGGAACTGATGAGGTGAGGCGTTGGATTGGATTTTAATCGGAAGGCTGGTAAACATTGCAACTCCCTGGATTTGAATCCGGGATGTAATTTGCTGACCAATCAGAGAACAAGAACTTTGAGGAGGAAAGCGGAAATGATTTTATGCTTATGAAGTTGTACATTATGCCTATTGGGTTGTAAAACTTTTAAATTTAAGAGTTTTTGGTGAATTTACCTTTTTGCCCATTCAATATGTATTATAAAGTAGTATAGATATAGATATAGATATAGGGGAGGGTTATCTTGAGAACGCTAAATATCGCGAGAACCGTGAGAACAAGTGACAAAACTAATCAAAATCATTTTTTTCAATACAAACCTAATTATAATTAAAATATAACATTAATAAATGATTTTTCTTTCCAAATAATTCATCTTTTCTTGCAAAAACACTCAAAAATTAACTTTTTACACATGTGTAAATTGAATAGTTTACACATATACAAACAGTAAATTTACACATGTGTAAAAACAATTTATTTTCGTATACGTTTGAATTTTTACGCGTAAATTGTGTTTTTGATATTATATTTTAATAATAAAGACAAGTGTAAAAAGAAATTTTGAATTTGAATGGTTTTAGATAGCGTTCTCGCGGTTCGCATGAAGTCTATGTGTTATCAAATTAACTTTCCCCTATATATATATATATATATATATATATATATATATATATATATATATATATATATGTTTGTTAGCTAGTGCGCTAATTTGTATTGTGTTGAAATTATTGTTGGAACAAATTGCGCGTTTGATGCAAAACCCGCAATTTAGAAACGAAATGATGCATATGATAAGTTCAAGTTTCGTGACACCGAACTTTGGAAACCAACATGATGTAGGGGATTAAGGGAATATGACAACAATGATGATGATTATGATATGTAGTCACGACGGTTAAGTGTTAATTAAAGATAGTTTATGTGAACGATATTATGATGATGATGTTGATTTTGGGATGCGTATGTAAATAATTTTATGCTTTTCCAGGTTCAGAGTTTAAATATAATTAATAGGTTAACAAATTCAACTGGAAAGAAAAAACTATTAGCTGCGACATGTCGCCACTAATGTTCATCAAGTATTGTGACGTAGCAAAAGCAATAGTGGCGACTAGTCACCGCTAATGGTCTTGATCAATAGCGGTGACATGCTGATCAATAGTGGTGCATATGAAGCAATAGCAGCCAGGCAATAGCGGCGACATGTTGCCGCTAATACCAATAGCAGCGACCCACGTCACTATTAGCGACGACTTAAGTTCGTCGCTATCGCCCGTGATTGTTGTAGTCGGATCAGATTAATTTCCTAAAAACATTATTGTTATAAAAATATATATCTAACCATATCTTACTTGTAAATACTGTTTATCAAAAATCAAAGAGAAATGTTTTCATTGTGTTTTACTCGAAACATGGTACCAAACTTTTGGTCGCACGTCCATGGTGTTGAAAATCCTGGGTGTGGCTTTAAGCAAATGATGTAGAAACTTGTTGGAATTTCCCTTTGCATTATTAGTGTTGTGTGGATTTCTCTAGCGAGGAAATAAAGTGATTTTTAAGTGTTTGCTTTTGGTTTCAGGTGTTAATGTGTGACTGTGTGTATCACTTATTGTCTTTTTTTTTTTATCATTGGTACTTCATTTTACTTTATTTACATTTTAAATTTATTTGTTTTTACGAGGATTTGCTAGAGTTCTGTCGATAATTACCGTTTATTCAATATCGGTCAGTGACTTGCATTTGTTTATGAATGATGGTACAAGGAGTGCATGCGTTAAATAAAGTAAATATGATGGTGTAAATAAACGAAAGCCTACATTGTTAAATATGAGAACTACACTTGTTCTTTTATTTCAACGAGTACAAACAACATGACTATAATCATAAATATAGAGATCGACGCAAATAACATAGTTCAAGTTGCCACAAAAAGAAATCAAACCCACAACAGCTACAAACTCCATCGCATGCACATACTAAATCTTGAAATCATAAGCAATATTGGATCGAGACCTCATTGTTGATTAATCGTGATTCACAATCCATTAACCCGCATCATCTTGCAAAACATTATTACCTTCTTCAAACATTATTAGGTACTTGAATAATCCTACACACGCAATGACTCAAGAAATTTAAATGCTTTGGAGGCAAAGTTTAAGGGTGTGGCGGCCCGGGTATGATGGGATGATGTTTCCATTTTGGAGGAAGTTTAGGGAATGAAAATGGGGGGTATGGTTTTTTATGAACCGGTTCTGGCTTTGGCTTAGGCTCTGGCTTTGGTTTTGGCTTGGGACTGGGCTCTGACTTTGGCTTAGGCTCCGGCTTTGGTTTTGGCTTGGGACTGGGCTCTGACTTTGGCTTAGGCTCCGGCTTTGGTTCTGGCTTGGGACTGGGCTCCGACTTTGGCTTATGCTCCGACTTGTGCTTATTCTTTGTTTTTGGCTCCTTCTTGGGTTCTGGTTTTGGCTCCGGCTTCGGCTCTGGCTTTGGTTTTGGCTCCGGCTTGGGCTTTGGCTTTGTTTTTGGCTCAGGCTTGCACTTTGGCTTTTGTTTTGGCTCGGGCTTGGGCTCTGGCTTTGGTTTTCGCTCAGGCTTGGGCTCTGGCTTTGTTTTTGGCTCTGGCTTATGCTTGGGCTCAGGTTTTGGCTCTGGCTCAGGCTCAGGTTTTGGCTCTGGCTCAGGCTCTGGTTTTGGCTCCGGCTTAACAACAACGGGTGGATGAGGTAAAATGTGGTGGAACCTCTTATGCCAAGGGTGAGACTTATGGAACGGCGGCCAAAAGGTGGCGGAAGTACAAATTGCCGAAGAGAATTTGAGTTCTCCAGTTGGTCCAAAGGTGTGTTTTTGGTTAGACTTCGACACGAAAGTGATCTTAGATGCTTCTAACCCATTGTGAAATGCACAAGGTGCATTTGCTGCATTGTGGAATTGCACATAGCATTCCTCACTCAACTTTCCATCTTTCAAGATTTCTTGAGGAAGATTTACCTTGAATTGTCCTTCCTCATTGAGCTTTCCAAGACCTCTTGTTTGGAATTTACCATCTTCAAGCTTGCAGTCAATGGTCACTTTTAACCCTGCAAATTAAGATCAACCACAGACAAGACACAAGATTATAATATGCTACTGATTATGGCGCAATGTTGGTGCCACACCTTCAGTTACATGCATATGCATTGAACTAGATATGATAAGAAAAACAAGATCATAGTACCTAACAATGCTTGGCTTGTCTTGATGTTAGTCTCCTTGCAATCAGCACACTCTCCAAATCCAACTACCTCCACAATATTGTCACTGCCATAACATAAACTCCCAGAAAAGAACAAAACCAACAAAAACCCAAGAACAAAACCGCGCATCATCGTGAGGCGTTATAAATAGAAACTTAAAATCTCAAAGAAAAGAACATAACAAGAACTTGGTGTTTGTGTTGGAATGAGTACTTGAACTTGGTGGTAGTTGTATATATAGTGAAGGAGCTGATCAGTTATAGGGCTGGCTCTCCTGCAGGGAAGTAAATATATTCAATTACACCACATGCATATTCAGCCTAGTTAGTATGCATGTTAATGCAATATGTCCACCAACTAACGGAAAGTTTCTCATACATATTATGACCCGAATTTTTCCACTCAGAGAAGAGTAAATTCTCAGCTACGAATTTCATTAAACAGTCAATTCACCTACACAGTTATTATTTATTTATTTATTTATTTATTTATTTATTTATTTATTTTGCATGAACATGATCCATTACGCCATGAAAATGGAAGTGGCTTGCAGAATTGACATGAAGTTTACGGATTAGTTTATAAGATCGGTGACAATGTTGAATGTTGATGCATGCTCTCACTCCGACAACAAAAATTAGAAAGAAACAAAAAGTTGGACGAGTACTTTATATATGTTCTTTCTGAATTCAGCTAACAGCTTTATTTGTTTTATCGATCAATGTATTGTATTTATATTTTTTTTTAATCTTTTATACATACTAACTATATTTTTAGAACGAGTATAATTATTCTGCTTATAATCTATTTTTTTAATTGTTACTTACTAAAATGATACAGTTTTTGTGTGCAATAAACTTGGGTGAGGCGGTCCACAATGTGTTGATCGTAAGTTGAACACCGCCCTAGGTGGCTCGTGATGGGTGGAATTATCACAGCTCGCGATGTACATCGCAAGCGTGATTTGGCCAAAAATAGCCGTTAATTATAAAAAAATAGATCAGTTTTTACCACATTATATGTAGCCTTTTCTTTCAACCAAATATAACCAAATTACAAGTCAAAAAGCACATACAATACCCTCACATTTGAACCAAAAAAATTATCAAATGGAAGACCCTCCGTTTACACTCGACTCGTCTAGTTCGTCCGACTCAGTAGGTTCTACTCTCTAATTTTTTGTAAGGGTTTGCAAAGCCGCGGACCTTGAAGATATGGGACGATCAAAGAAAAAATTGTGTAGCGTGATCGGTGGGAGGCAAGTGATGTTTCAATGAATGATTACTTTATTGAAAACGCAAAGTACAATGCCGAGATGTTTAAAAATCAATTATGTATATAGAAAGATTTATTTTTAAAGATCGTGGGAGACATTGAAGCTCAATTTGAATGGCTTCAAGAAGGGTCACTAGGGAAAACAAGAGTTTCAAGGCGATACAAAAGTGCACATCCGTGATTCGTCAACTTGCAACCGGTAACGTTCGTAACGAATATAATGAATATTTAGCTATCTCTAGTAGAATTTCAAGTGAGTCTCTTCACTATTTTTGCAATGTTGTTATTAAGTTATACGGTAAATTGTATATAGAAAGACCGACTAGACATGGCATAACACATTCGTATGCCACACATGAAGCTAGATGGCACCTTCCAGAGATGGTTGGTAGCATCAACTGTACGCACATCGTTTGGAGAAGTTGTCCAAAGAGTTTGCAAGAACCAACGATCATGCTCCAAGCTGTTGCATCAAAAGATTTATGGATTTGGCATGCGTACTTTGGTCCTACTGACTTAAACAACGACATTAGTGTTTTACATTAGTCAGTTCTATTCGTACTGAATTACAAGGAACCACCCCGAGATGTTTGTTTACGATGAATGGGAGACAATATAGATACAGGTTCTATCGTATTGATGGCATCTACCCTAGTTAGTTAGTTTTTGTGAAATTTTATTCATTTCCGATTGTCGACAAAAAAATGTTGTTCAGAAGATACAGGAATCTGCGAAAAAAGACATTGGATGAGTGTTTGGTGATTTGCGAACTAGATGGCACATAATTGATCGGTCGGTACGTTTGACTGATCAAGCGAAAATAAGGGGTGTTGTATACGCATGTGTTATATTGCACAATATGATCTTAAAGGAACAGTGGTGCGCAAAATCTCCATATTTCGTCATGGACCCTCCGGCATAGGTAAACGTTAGAAATGATATTATTTTAGAGTTGAGGAATGAACAAACCCACTATCAACTACAATTTGATCTAACGGAATACGTTGGGGGTTCAGGTATCGACTTCAACGAGGCAAACTTACTAGTTACTTAATTTTATAATTTAATTTTTCTTTTTACTTGTATTTTTTTGTTAATTTTTATCATTTTATTTTATTTGTAATTTAATTTAAAAAAAATGTCTGCATTTAGTGTATTTATTTATTGATTTTTTTTTTGAGTTAAATGCTAATTTAGTCCTGAGGTTTGTCAAAAATTGCCACTTTCATCCAAATCTTTTTTTCTTGTCATTTTAGTCCCTGTGGTTTCATTTTGTTGTCATTTTAGTCCCTGTGGACTAACAAGATTTGGATGAAAGTGACAATTTTTGACAAACCTTAGGGACTAAAATGAGAAAAAAATGAAACCACAGGGACTAAATTGACAAGAAAAAAAGATTTGGATAAAAGTGGCAATTTTTGACAAACCTCAGGTACTAAATTGGCAATTAACTCTTTTTTTTTTTAAATTGGTGATGGTGTGAGGACCACCCCTAGTAAATAGAGGTGAAATGTGATAGAATGTAATGAAATGAGGTGACACATGAGGATTGATTGAATGTTTAGTGATGGTGTGATGACCACTACACCAACCTTAATAAAATATAGGAAAAATTACAGAAATCGTCCTTTATGTTTACATCGTTTTTCAGTGGATGTCCTTTAACTTCAAAAGTGACGAGAATCGTCCTATATGTTTTAAAATCTTTCAAGTCTCGTCCTTTAGGCCTAACCTGGTTAGTTTTTTTGGTTAAGTTTGGTCATATGGCCCCACATGAGGGCAAAATGACAGTTATGCCCCTCATCTCTATCATCTTTATCACCACCACCACTTACATTCTTCAATAACCACCACCTCTACCACCAACCTGCCACACCACCACTTACATTCTTCAATAACCACCACCTCTACCACCAACCTGCCACACCACCACCTCTACCGCCAATCTGCCACCACCATCATCATCATCATCATCATTCAACAATCACTACCTAACCTTAACAACCTTAACCAGTACCGGAACCCTTCATCACCACCGTAACCACCACCTCCAACTCCACCGTCTCTGCTAAACAGTCCACCATCACAATCATCCATCCCAAACCCATCATTAATATCAAGTTATAATAACCCTAATAGATGATGGATCTTACCTTAAACAGATCAGACACCGAAGAACGTGACAAGCTCCACCAGTACAGATATGTGTCGCCACCATCAAAAACCCCCAAATCGAAACCCTAGTGCACCACCACCATCTGTCGTTCTTCTTCACCTGCTACTCTCTCTTTCTCTCTCTTTATATCTCTTGGTTCTCTCTCTCTCTCTCTCGAATCTTAAGGTTGAAGTGGGTGTGTTGGTGTGGGAACAAAGCTGCCGGAGATGGTGGCCGGAGCATCGTCGTACACGGCCAAGGGCCACCGCCCAGCTCTCCTTTCTGTCCGACTTCCTCTCTCTAAGTATACGTGTGTGTTGTTTTATGAGAGCAAAACAAATGAGCAGAAGGTTGGTTTGGGGTTTATATAAAGATGGAGACATGCTAGTAAATGACTATTTTTTGCCCTCATGTGCAAGGCACATGACCAAACTTAACCAAAAAAACTAACCAGGTTAGGCTTAAAGGACGAGACTTGAAAGATTTTAAAACATATATGACGATTCTCGTCAGTTTTGAAGTTAAAGGACATCTACTGAAAAACGATGTAAACATAAAGGACGATTTCTGTAATTTTTCCTAAAATATATACAGTTTATAATAAGATAAGCGTAAATAAAAATATAACAAAACTAGTTTAGATAAATATTAAAATGTAAAACATGATGGCTAGCTACATATCATTTATGCTAGTAAAATATTTATTATTTAATTAGGTTACAATCTCGTGTATTGCACGAGTTGATAAGTATAACATTATATAAATAATAAAAAGGTATGTTTAAGAAAAAAACATATGCATTTTTTTTCAACGAATGCCATAGTGTTATACAAAAAACGAAAAAAAAAACATTTTTTGTGGGTTTTTTGTTCATATAGGAAAAAAAACAAATGTGTATTAATCATGTCTAGGGAAGTTATTAATCATGTTTAAACTAGGAATTCTATTTTTATCAAGAGTAGAATAGGTTAAAGCCAATTATTTTCAAAAAAAACAAATTACACAGATTGTCCTTTATTTATTACCCAAATTGCACATTCTGTCATTTGTCTTTCATTTGCACTCATTTTGTCCTTTATTTTCTCAATTTGCTACACCTTCTGTCCTTTAGCCTAACTAAGTTAAAAAAGTTGGTTAACTTTATTTTCTAACTTTACACTTTTAGCCACTGTAGTTTTGATTGAACCCTAACCCTTGAACCCATTTTGATTGACCTCGAATTCGACCACGGTAATTAACGAAATCATATGGCTATTATAGAACATCAAATTCCGATCAAAACCATATGTAACATGATACTTACTTGTTTGTTTTAGAGGTGTAATCAACCGATTAAAGTTGCGAGTGAGTTGTTCTTATTCTTCAAATTGTGAAAGATTAATTGGATGTTTTTTTATATGTTTTTTGCACAGAATTGTTCGATTATGATTTATGAAGTATGAATCTATACAAGGTTCCGATTTATTGTATAATCGACTGGTTTTACAAGTGGGTTCGTTAAAGTTTTAAATTTGGAAAATTTTGACGCGTGATTTTGCAGATGTTAGTGCGATTTGGATCCAGAAACAAGCGGGTGTGCTCAGATCTGAGTTTGGGTGCGATTTGAATGAGTAGGATCCGTTTTTGTTAAAGCGGGTAAAGTTCGGTTCGGATTTTGACCCGTTTTTCAATCTGGTTTGTATCGGTTGGATTCGATATAAGTGTTTAACATGTTTCGGTCAGGTTTCATGCTTGTCGGTTATGTTTGATGTGAATTCGCTTAACTTCGGTTATCTATACTATATTATAAAGCATGAGGCAAGGATACCAACCAAATTTAAGTAATTACTATACTTTATGCTTATGGTACAACACCTTAATGAAGTTAGTAAGAAGTTAAAATAGTCTTTCTACAATATTATTAAATTATATTAATTAAAACTCATCTAGCATTAAGTATAAATATTGATAATATAAAAAGATAGTAAAAAGAGTTGTGATGATATAATTAAAATTTCTTTGTTAGAACATATACATTATGACGACTATACATATTCTAACTCCCATATACCATGAAGTTTGTATTAATGTTTTCTTTGTTACAAACATATATACTATGGCGACTATACGTATTCTAACTCTTATATACCCTTAAGTTTGTATTAATGTGATGTCCCTATAAATAGAGGCTTATTGTACTTGGTAAAACTCATTGATAAAGAGCTCTCTCATTTTCCATCGTATCTTTCTCTCTATAATCTTTGTTCTTATGTTTATGTACGTTATATAATGGTTGCTAAGAATAACCAATGAGAATACGGGAAGTGGTAGCATCTTGCAATAAACTTTAACAACTAATGTTCCTGATTGAGATATACCTCAAAAGAGAAACACACAAGATGTGAAGCGAAATGTATTACGAGGGAAATTGTGGACAATGCTGGAAAATTCGTGCATCATGACACATGTCAGTGATGTAACACACATAAAAAGACTCCCGTTTTGTAATATGATTAAGCTCCTTGTTTGTTTGATTTCGCATGTATGTTGGTGATGATGGAACTAGAGCATCTAGCAAGATTTGTCGTAGTTTGATGTTATTATTTGAATCTCTAATCTAATTCACATCCATTCGAACTCGAGCTAGCCCTAGATCGACTCAAACTTTAAGTGTTGTGTTCCCCGCCTTATTGCGCGGACATCCCACTAGTATATATATGTGTGTGTGTGTGTATGTATGTTTATATATAAAATGAGTTTTTGTAAACACAATTTATGTTTTTCATCAATCGTTTTACTTCAAAATTATGGGTTTGATCGGAATTTGTGACAACCGGAAAAAACAATTTCCTTATTTTCGTCTCTTTCCTTTTTGGCTTCGGAAAATTTTCGGGACAAAAATGCTTTCAACAGGGGGATGATGTGACACCCGACATATTCAAGTTAACATTTTACAAACACATAAGTCTACCTCGGCGAAAAACATTTATCAAACGTACTTAACAGGGTCAGTTGAGTCGGATTACATTACGTATTGTCCAGGGTTCAATGACTTGGAGGATCATTGGGGTTATCACACTCACACACGAGTCTTGAGTCCCGTTGTTGGTGAATTACATGAATTGAATTAAGTATGAAACATAGAGCTATATATGGTGTGTACTGTGCAAATACGTGTTTGAATGATGTTTACATGATTATACATGCTTAACATATGTTAGGATTGCATGTTCATGTGTTAGGATGTGTTAAAACGCGTTTAAATGACAAAACTGGGAATATAGGAAACTGGTTCGACACTAAGGGGGTTCGAACCAATTTAATGGTCTCACATTTGACCCTCAAATTACTTCATTCGACCCCTGCAAGGTGCGAATGAACAAGACCTATAAATACCATACTTTGCAACTTTTTCATCATTTCACAAACCCTAAACGCCCCAAAGTGCTCTCTCTCAACCCCAAACCTGTAGAAAGGAGTTTTTGATCTCATATTACAAATCCTAACCTACAAACACGTTCTATAACATAAACAAGAGAAGATTCAAGGTGTGTTCTGGATCTAAAACCTTTTTAATCAATTTTCATTCTTTTTTCTCAAACCCCAAAGGTCCAGTTCTAATCCAAACATGTTTTCATGAATAAAAACCTTTCTAACATCTTTCTAAACAAAACCTTATCATTAATAATGAGTTTTTATGCAAAAATACATGTGTTAGTGATGTTAAATGATGTGTTATGAACTTTTATGAATTTGTTTGATGTTTGAATGATGTGTAAATGATATGATGATGATTTATAACTGTTTTAGATGGTGTTTTAGAATTATTATAGGTTGCAATTGGTTAATGATGATATTTTGACCATTTTGGGGGTTCTTATGTTAGATCTAGGGTTTGTTCATGATAATATTGTTGATGAAATGATTAGGGGTTTTCATATACATGATAATCAGATCATATTAATATGATTATAAGATGATTTTGATAAGCTGCCATTTTGGGTAAAGATTACATGCATTGATTTGACATTTCCATAATTTGCCATTTTGGGAAAGTTATAAAACGGACTGATTCCAGGATAAATTGGTAGGGTTTTGTGGGGATTGGATAAATATAGTTGACTGCTGTGATTGGTGATGTTTCGTGATGTTTTCGGACTGTTTTGATGTGATTTGGTGCGTTTTATGAAGTTTTGCAGCAAAAGGGTCGAACCAAGAAACTCATTCGACCCTTCGTGGGGTCGAATGAACTTCCATGGGGTCGAACCAACTTCAAATAGGTCGAATGAACATGCATAGGGTCGAATGAACTTGATTAAAGGTCGAATGAACACTATTTAGGTTGAATTAACACGTGTTAGGGTCGAATTAACATGTATTAGGGTCGAATAAACATGTTTTAGGTCCAATGAACTTGTGAATAGGTTGAATGAACATCATGAGGGTCGAACCAAGGGATCATGGGTCGAACCAGAAGCCCTAGGGGTCTAACCAAACCTAGAAATCTTCCGATTCGACCTTACGGCTTTATACATTCGATTTTAGATGCAATCTAAGTGTTTTATGCTCGAACCTTATGTGTAAACCCTATATGCTTGATTAGTTTGTGTAATGGGTCACCAACGGGATGTCGGGTGTGTCTGGTTAACGTTCAAACTCACTTTTAAACACGCGTAGTCAAGATCTGGACAATCGGGGACTAGTTAACCTTCGGGTTAGCAGTCAAAACACTTATGCAAACTTATTGATAGGTCTCCATTAGTTGGGACTATCAAACACGTGTCGGGTTACTGTTTTAATTGAAGATGCAATCTAATGTGAGTTTCACAGCCCCACTTTTACTGGTTTTACTTTCGGTGGAGAAAACATGCTATGAACTTGTATTTTCAGAACTTGTGTCATACTATGGTCGGTTTTGGGTTACTATGCGATCTTTGGAAGTCCCGGAGGAAACCATGAATGTGTGATGTTGCACAACGGGGGAAATGTGGATAGATCTATTGGGCGTGACCTGGCCTACTCGACGACTTGGAGCCGGGCGGGTGCATATTGTCTCGACCTGTGCTAAACATCTTCGGGCGGCTTAAACATCAAGGCTAAACATTTGCTAAACGCGTCCAGTAATGGTTTCCAATCGTAGTAGTAGCAAAGCTTACGCCTAGCTAGCGTACACTTGACATAGTATTGACAGAATTGAACTTGGTACACTTCAGGAACATTTTATAAAAACCTGTGAGCTCACCAGCATTATATGTTGACATCTTTTTGGCATGTTTTTCTCAGGTCGCTAAGGTAGCAGTCAATGAACTAGGCTCACGGAGTCGTTGCATGGCGTCTAGGGTTTAGTGCATGTTTTCAATAAACTCACACTACGTTATTTGATTTGCATTGTAAACATATTTCAGCTTCCACTAAGACTTGTTATGAAAATTTCATGGTTTTATTTACGTATCATTTACATTTAGATGTAGTTTATTGTAACCGTTGACTTTGATCCTAGTATGTCACGCGCCTCGCGGTAAAACCCCGCACGTGGAATTTGAGGGTGTGACAGAATTTGGTATAGTTTAAAAGCCCTATAATTTCGTTTCATGTCGTGCCTTAGTTTCGTCGTTTTATTTGGAGTTAAGGCTTAGGAAAACTACATAGGCTAAAAGTGTAAAGTTAGAAAATATTGTTAACAAAATCTTTTAACTTAGTTAGGCTAAATGACAGAGCGTGTAGCAAATTGAGAAAATAAAGAACAGAATGAGTGCAAATGAAAGACAAAGGACAGAATGTGCAATTTGAGTAATAAATAAAGGACAATCTGTGTAATTTTGTCAAAAAAAAAAATCACACATTCAAGACCACCGATTCAATCACGCCCTATAATGGTTGTTCTAGCTCTCCTCATCCAAACATACATATTTTTTTTAATATACGTTTTCTTTTTTATTCATATGATTAAAATTGTTGTTTTCTTATATTATAGCACATTATTTTTGTGTTGCATCATGACACATATTTTATTAGTTCATATTAAATTTATATATCGTGAAAAGTTTTCGGGATATAATCTACTTAAACCTTATATTGTAAATAAACATTTTTTTTATTTCGTACACTAGATTACACCCCGGGAGCGTCCCGGGGTTGAAAAATCTAATATATACACATCAATTTTACATATGAAATGGACTGATGCGCTTTACATATACATGCAGGAAAGCTTCAGGTAGCACCTAACCTAAAACAATTAACAATGTATAACTCCAATGTTAACGCCTAACCTTAAAATCTATCTAAAACAATGTATAACTCTAATATTAATACTTAAACCTAAAACAATGTACAACTCCAATGCTAACACACTTCTTTTGGATATGGGTAATTAAGAATACACATATTCTAAGTTGTTAACATGTGTAGTTAATTAAGCATCTCTTAATTGTGTTGCAGTAAGAGTTTAGCCTCAATACTTGCTTTCACGAAAATCCCTTTATACACAGTTGATCCCGAAGTGAAATGATAAAATTATATAAATATCATGGAATGTTAGTGTGATTGAGTACTTGTATAGACGACATAAAACTTCCAAAGCAGCTAACAAATGGATGGTTGGTAATGTAACTAATTAAAACTAATAGAATAACACAAAATAAAAGCATCATTGTTGTATTAGAAAGTTCAATCCAGCAACAGTTATCGCAAGTAAAATTAGCATAAATAAGCTCATTAATGAGTTGATGTTGGCGCGGGCGTTACAGCGGGATATTATTATGAATGTCTACTAATGTGTTTAGCATTTGTAAAAGAAGCGCTAATGTAGAAGAAACACCTTAAATTGACTAATTTGATGTAGCGATGACATCGATGCTTCAATTTTGTGATAGATAATTGTTTTCATAGTGAAGGCTGGATTTGTCACTACATGATATATGACGAGATGTGTTTGCAGGCATGTCAGCATCTGGTCTGTTTCTGCGGCTTTGATCGGATTTGTCAGGCTAATTCGCCTCCATATGATTTACTAAGCTGAATGCTCCATCCATGTCGTCGTACTCATACTTGAACATCTGAAATTGATTTCAACTGGTCAAAAATTGTATTTCTAAGAATGAAGAATATGATAACCAAACGTAAACAATTAGTCAAACAAATTTATAAGTTTATAAAATAAAAATGGAGAAATAAGATGCCCATTTCTATCAAGAAGGAAGTTGAGGTTGCAAAGGCTCTCTTTTGTTGTTAATCATCACGACCCCCATAATCACCAACGCAAATGAACAGTACTATGCTGGCATCTAAGAGGTAGTTTATCATGCTTGGAATGATTGAAGAGAGTTCAAAAATGATACCTTCAAAAGGTAATGTGAGTTTCTAAACACATAACAAAAACTTAAAAGGCAACATTTCCTATCACATTCTAAACACATTTATAAAAAAAACCTATTAGATTAAATTGCATCTTGCATATCATCATTGAATTAACACGTTATTCTTCATTCACTCAATAATCCAAAACCAATGACATGGGTATCAAAGTTGTATAAGAGCCACACAATAGTTTGTTTTTTAAAAGGTAAAAAGCAAACGTTTGCAAATCTAATGCAATATCATTGTGTATACGTGTATTTGAAAAGAAAATAAGAATGGTTATGCAATATAATTTAATTAGATCAGTTCACATGAATTTCAGAATAGTTTTAATCCAACAAAAGTAAAATAAACATTCAATATAGTAGAGACATGATGTTCATTTACTTGGTTCAATTAAATTTAGTTAACCCAACTCCAATCGCCAAGAACGACAAATTGAAAATATATAGGTCGCAGCTTACAGATGAACAAATGACAGCCTGCAAGGGGAACTTTGTATTATTCTTTTATCACTTAAACTCCCCAATATGCGGAGGTGGTGGCGGCGGCGCCTCATCTTTTGACTCCTCCGGCTTCTCCTCCTCAGGTTTGGGTGGAGCTTCTTCTTTTTTCTCTTCCTCTGGCTTCTTCTTCTCCTCTGGCAGCTTCTCTATTTGCTGTAAAAAAATCAAGAAACAAATCAAACCTTGAAAAAGATTCTATCTTTTTTACCAAAAACAATAAGAAACGAAAAACCAACCTCCCCCATGTCACTTTATTTTTTGTTTTGAGCAAATTAATAGAGGGTTTAGGATTGATTATTATCTATAGATTAAAAAGGTATCTTGATTGTGATCATGGTTGTTGTTTCGTGACATTATGCATGAGGGAATTGGTTTATGTTGATGACGGTGGGGGAATGAATAATTCATTAATTTGAGAGTGAGAGATTAGGGTTAGGTTTAGGTTGAATAAATACATCACTATTTTTTCTAATGCCACATGTATGTCACATGGCACACTCAAGGGGAAGAATGCCTCCTTAAGTGCCATGTAGGATAAATGGCTTTCTTTTATTATATATATAGATATAGATTTACAGGTGTCTTACAACAGCGCGATGAAAAACTGTTCTATTCAAGTTTAGTGATGGAACGGTTGACGGAAATTTCTAGTTTCCACCAATTTATTTACTTCTTAAATTAATTACTTTACATCGTTTAACTCATATATGACGGATCATTATCTTTATGTTAAAAGTGTTAAAACATTAATCACTTACGTTCAATGGAAGCCAAGGCATTATAGCCTAGTGGTATCTTGGTGGTGAGATAAGACTTAGGGGCCATAAGGTCCTGGGTTCGAATATCACAAAGGGGGTTTTCTCATAATTATGAGTTTCCTCCTGAATTGGTGACTTGGTGGTGGAATATGATCGCGTGGCAACACTGGTGACACGATGATACTCCAGTGTTCCGTGAGTGATTCCAATATGTTGGCCGTTCAAAAAAAAAAAAAAAAACTTACGTTCAATGGATGCATGATTTTATTTTAGTCCATGAGTCATAGCGAGAGGGCCTTTCTTTTAGTTAGGAGTAGCATGTGTTTTCTTTCTTACTAATTTATGACACGACAAAAAAGTTATGTTACCATAATAAATATCTAATAAGTATCATTTATGATTCATTAAATTCTATATTTCTTGTTTAAGTAAATCGTTGAGTAAATCGTCTCTTTATATTTAACGATATATTAGGACAAGCCATATGAAAACATACCTAACCATATTTAAATTTATGTTTTAAGGACGTACAAATGGCACTATTTTGAGTTTATAATTAACTAGTATCATACCCGTGCGCGCTTCGCTGCGCAAACATGGTTCTAAACAAACATGGCAGCGTGTTATCACGCTGCTACACCTCGAACTTTAACCATTACTAACCGTATACACTTGTAAAGCATAGCCTTGCGTGAAACAACTTACTTTTTTTTAGATTGTGTATATTGTGACATGTTTTACGTCGATTGATAGTCGTAAAATCAAATACCCATAGCAGATTGTTTTTATTCAAAAGTTATAATTAAAGAAGCCATGTTAGTTTTTTTCAGTATATATAAAAGTATATAGACTATGTTTGTTTTTCTTATTATATATACTATACTTTGTAAGTACATTGTGCAACACTTATGGTACTCACATGTACAACCTTTTTATGCCGATGTGGTTTTATAAGTGTCTAAAGCATGGTAAATGTAAAGTACAAGTATTTTAGGCAGTAATTTTCTATTTGCTTTCTTGCTTACACGTGCAACACACCTCACCAAGGAATTTAATCCTATGCACGTTTGGAAAAGATCAAAAGGAAGAAAAAGTCAAAAAACAATAACCAACAGAAAGTTGCCTTTGAGAGGTAAAATAAGTGACACGCCACCGCTTCAATCCGCCACATGCGTCGGTCAAAATGACGAAGTCTCTCCTCGATCTCACCTTCTTACCACTGGTGAGCAAAATTCCATGTTTCAGTAGTTTGGATTTCTGTTTATCCGACGTTTAAGAGCTCCACGATATATTCGGTGACAGTGACGAAGCCATCCTGGAAGTGGCGATAGCTTGCGTGGGCTTTTGTGTTTACAAACGTCACTTCCGACTACCTAAAGCATCCTCTACACAACGACGGCGTCTACGGTTATTTGAAGTTCGAATGATGACGATAACAATATCTGGGTTTAGATCGGGGGTCGGCCAGCTATTTATGGCTGTTTAAGGTAAACGCAGTGTCGATCTACTGCTGCATGTGGTCTCTTGAAGTGATCAGTAAAGATTTGCGTTTGAAGGTAAGGTTCCTGGCCTTTTCAATTTTCTACCTAAACAATTTTGTTGATTCAGGCGTTTAACGACATTCTTGATTAGGACCTATGCTAGCAGCGACGGTGGTGTCAGTGGACTCAGGAAGAAAGGTTTTCCGGTAGGTTGGTGTTGGTAAATATAGGTGGCGTCAAGGAGAGGCAACAGCGGGAGTTTAGATGCAGGGTATATTTGTCATTTCATCGTTGTACTGTAGCGCTACAGTGTTTTTTGTGAGTATAGCCGACGTTACAAATTGATATATATACAATTACTTATTAATATTTATGGGCAAACAAGAAAATTGACAAGATATAACGGACAATACTCTCTCTGGAGCAATGCCGGAGTTTCGCCGGAAGCCGATTCCGGAAAATATTCAACGTCGTATTTCGAAGATTTTCGTTACTAATATTCCAGATGGATGTAGCGGTCAAGATTTGGCAACACAGGTGCGCCCGTTTGGTCAGATCTTCGATCTTTACATAGCAAGAAAACGAGACAAAGGAGGCAATCGATTTGGATTCATATCCATGCTGGATATTAAAGACAAGGAGGAACTGCTGAGAAATCTTAGAGGTATAAAGATGGGGGAATACAAATTGTGGTTCAATGTAGCACGGTTTGTGCTAGAAGATGGGGAGATTAATGATCATAGAGAAGAACGACAAAAAAATACGGCCCCTAGAGAAGACGATACAACTGCTAATATGCCGAAGTTTGGGACGTCGGGTATTAGAGATGTATCATTCAGAGACCTGTTGGTAGGGAAATCTATCACTGTGGAGAGCGACAAAACTGGATTCCAATCGTTGCATGGCATGGCTGTGGTAGTCAGAATACATGATTTGAATGCATTGAAAAGTATTAAGATTACTTTGAAAGACTTGAAATTTAATGAGTTTAGAGTTCAGTATATCGGTGGCCTGGATGTGCTTATTACGTTCAGAAATCCTGACATAGCCGAATCCTTCAAAGAAGAGGCTAAAAAGTTTACAGACAAATTCTCCTTTGTTGCCATCTGGGGAGGACAGGTATTGGGTTTTGAAAGGATTGCATGGCTCAAGATACAAGGTGTTCCATTACATGTTATTTCAAACGAAGTCTACGATTCGATTGGTGGTACGTTCGGGAGGGTAGTCCACAATGCTAATAGTACCGAGGACGATTTAGACCTGTCTTACGCTTATGTCGGTGTATTGGTTGGGGATGGGAAGAGGATCACCGATGAAATGGTGCTTAACTGGAGAGACAGAAAGTTCCGAGTTTGGGTTACGGAGGAACTTGGGGAGTGGATACCGGATTTCCTGGAACCTCGAGAAGAAGAAGTGCCATCGAATAACATGGAAGAAGACGTGCCGAATAACATGGAAGAAGATCGCCCAGTCGAAGAAGACGGGCAGTCTCCGGCGCCGGAGAATGTCCAACTTGAGGATGCGAGATTTGCGGAAGACCATAACTCACCGAACGTAATTATCGGGGATACGGTTAATGCCATTAATGACACAATTATTGATAATGAAACCAATTTGGAAGGTAAAGATTTTGTTCCAGCAGTCGATTTTGAATTTGAAATCCAAGGAGAGGTTAATGGGCCTGAACCTATTAGTCATGTTTGTAAAAGAAAAAAGTTTAAGAAAGTGGAATTGGACCGGCCCAGTTTTGGCTACACAAGTAGTCAAGAAAGCCTCAAAGTCTCAAAAAAGTCTAGAAATGCAGATGATATGTTTGGGCTGGACGAGTTGTTGGGCTGTAACGATGTGGGCCTAAATAAAGAGGGTATGGATAATGGGAATGTGGGTAATAGTTTTGACTTAAACTCACAACCTGTTGATCCAGTTATGTTATCGATTGATGAGTCAGACACCAACTATTGTGAGGAACCAATTCGGGAGGTACATGACTTACGTGAACAAGAAGTGAGGGATACCATCTTGCTGGGGTCAAAGTTGGGAGTGGATCTTGAAAAGTGCAAAGAGATAGTTCAAAGTGCGGTCATCAAAGAAGGATTACAAGCTGGTAATCAATGAATTGTATGTCGATTAACATCCGAGGGGTTGTAGGGGTCGAGAAAGCGAGATGGATTCAAAAAATTAAAGCCGATTGTGGAGTGTCGTTCATCGGGATTCAGGAGTCTAAATGCAGCGATGTTTCGGTTGGTATGATTTCTAATTATTGGGGTGGGAGTGGGGCCGATTTTGATTTTGTTGGCGCCAGAGGGCTTTCGGGCGGTCTCATCAGTTTATGGGACCCAAAATTTTTTTCAAAAGATAAAGTCATTAAGGATAATAACTTTCTGTGTATTTCGGGTATTTTATTGGATGGTGGGGTTCGTATTAATATGCTCAATGTGTACGCTCCTCAAGATAACGTGGAGAAGCGTAGACTTTGGGCGAGTATTCAGCAACTCATTCGATCCAATGAAGGGTGGTGGATAGTTTTCGGTGATTTCAATGCCGTTCGTGACCGAGAAGAAAGAAAGAATTCTATTTTTGACCCGGTGTGCGCTAGAGATTTTAACGACTTTATAGAAGAAGCAGGGCTTAGGGAGTATCAAATGAAAGGTATGAAATACACGTGCTTAACTGTTAGAAGAGGGGTTTGTAAAACGAGTAGGATTGATAGATTTTTGGTTTGTGATAATGTGTTCAATAAATGGCCAAATGTCTGTGTCAGAACGCTTAAAAAAGGCCTTTCGGATCATTCTCCGGTTGTGTTTAATGTGGTAGATACTAATTACGGCGCAAAACCATTTCGTTGGTATGATTCTTGGGCGGATAAGGAGGGTTGTATTGATATTATAAAGACTACATTCGCTGAGTGGGTTGATATGGAACCAAGTGATTTGAATTTATTACAGAAACTTAAAAAGCTTCGACATGTTCTTACTGTTTGGCACAAAGAGTTGAGAAATAAAGAAAATGAGATAGAATTTATGATGGGTAAGGACAAAGAAGAATTAGAGGCCATTATGGAACAACGTGAGCTTGCTGAAGAAGAGGTCTGGGTATGGTCTGAATGTGCTAAGTGTTTAGAAGAGATTCGATTTAACAGAACCCGAGATTTGAAACAGAAATCTCGGGTTAAGTGGGCTACTTTAGGGGATGAAAATTCCAATTTTTTTCATAACGTTGTTAATGGGAGGAAAGCTAGAAACGGGATTCATGGATTGATGGTGAATGGGGAGTGGGTGTCCAAGCCTACTTTGGTTAAAAAAGAAGTTATGAGGTTTTTTCGAGATCACTTCAAAGAAGAATTTCGTAATCGGCCATTGCTTACTTGTCCCGGGTTGAAAGTTTTAAACGAATCTGATGGTGAAATGTTAATCTCTTCGTTTTCTAGACAGGAGATTAAAGACGCGGTTTTTGATTGCGGTTCGAACAAGGCTCCGGGCCCGGATGGCTTTAATTTCAGATTCGTGAAGCGGTTTTGGACGCTTTTGGAAGAGGATTTTTTTCGCATTATTTCTAAGTTCCACGAGACAGGTTTTATTAATCCGGGTTGTGCATCTTCTTTCATTACTTTGATCCCCAAAGTTAAATCTCCTTTGGGGCTTAAAGACTATAGACCTATTACTTTAATAGGGATGATTAGTAAGGTTATTTCAAAACTCCTTGCTAATCGCCTTAAAAAGGTGATGGGTTATCTTATTTCCGATTCTCAATCGGCCTTCCTCTCCAACCGTTTTATTTTGGATGGCCCCCTTGTGATAAACGAGTTGATTGAATGGTTGAAGAAAAAGAAGAAAAAGGCTTTTTTACTTAAAATCGATTTTGAGAAAGCTTATGATAACGTTAATTGGAATTTCTTGTTGGCTATTCTAGATCAAATGGCTTTTCCGTCTACTTGGTGTAAGTGGATTAGGGGAGTTCTCATTTCGGCTAGAGCCGCGGTTCTCGTCAATGGTTCTCCTACTTTTGAGTTTAGATGCGAGAAAGGTCTTCGTCAAGGCGATCCGTTGTCACCTTTTCTTTTCCTTTTTGTGATGGAAGCCTTGTCTTGCTTGTTGAAGAAGGCAAATGAGATGGAAGATTTTAAGGGTATTAAATTCTCGGATAACGAAACGGATGTCACCCATCTATTTTATGCCGATGATGCCTTGATTATGGGGGAGTGGTCTAGAAGAAATATCCAAAACACGGCTCGAATCCTTCGCATTTTCCACATTTGCTCGGGTCTCCGGATTAACATCTCCAAATCGAACCTTTTTGGGGTGGGAACCGGCGATTACGAGCTAAATGATATGTTGGAAGTCTTGGGATGCCGTAAAGGCTCTTTCCCTTTTGTTTATCTTGGTATTCAAGTGGGCGCAAATATGTCTCGCATTTGTAATTGGAATCCGGTTATTGAAGTCATAAAAAATAGATTATCATCTTGGAAAGCGAGGTGTTTATCTATTGGGGGTCGGTTAATTCTTATCAAGTCGGTTCTAGAAAGCTTGCCTATTTATTATCTTTCGCTTTATAAAGCCCCCATGGCGGTGATAGATAACATTGAAGCTCTCATGCGTCGTTTCCTATGGTCGGGTTCTAGCGTGGATCGAAAAATCCCTTGGGTTGCTTGGGATGTTATCACAACTCCTAAACAAGATGGAGGGCTTGGAGTTTCAAAGTTACAAGTGATCAATGAAGCCCTTCTTTTGAAATGGACGTGGAGATTTAAAGCGGGTGATAATAGTCTTTGGAAGCGGGTCATTGTAGAGTGTCATGGGGCTTCTCGGACTTGGTCCCATCTCCCTAGCTCCCACGCGGCGAGTGGTAGTTGGAAGAATATAGTGAAGATCGGGGAAAAAAGGTTATCTAACGGTTCTCCTTTGCACAATTATTTTGTTGGAGAGGTCGGTAATGGTGACAACATATCCTTTTGGTGTGATGTGTGGCTTAAGGATATCCCTCTTCGAGTTGTCTATCCTAACCTTTTCAGACTCGAGCTTAATAAGTGGGTTGTAGTGAGCAATCGCCTGAAAGTTATAAACGGGCAAAAAGTTTTGTATTGGAGCTGGAAATCAGACCCTGCCTCGCAAGAGGAGGTCTCCGAGTTGTTCAGTTTGCTGGAGGATTTGCTCGAATTTCAGTGGAGGGGGGCTGCGATAAATGGTGCTGGAAGGCTGATTCTAGTGGAGTTTTTTCGGTGGGATCAGCCAAAAAGCTGCTGTACGCGGAGTTTCCTCAAGGCGTTCTTCCTTCTTTTGGGTGGAAAGGTTGGGTTCCGCTCAAGTGTAAGGTTTTGATTTGGAGGGCTATCCGTGAGCGCCTTCCTACTAGGGTGGAGTTGGCTAAAAGAGGCGTTTCCTTACAGGGTCAAGATTGCGTCTTTTGTAACAGTGACCTGGAAACAGGTTCGCACCTGTTCTGTTGCTGCTGTTTTGCGTCTGAGATCTGGGTCAGAGTTTTCGCTTGGTGTCGGGTGGCTGCTAATGCCCATTTAGATGTGTCTGACGTTTTGAAGGTGGCCGAAGATCGAGTTCTGTCCAAGTCCAAGAAGTACATTCTCAAAGGTATCATTTTTTCGTCCTTTTGGTCGATTTGGCTCGAGAGAAATGACCGGATTTTCAAAAACAAGAAGCGAAGACCTATAGAGTTGTTGGAGAGCATTAAGAAGATTTCTTATTTTTGGTTTGGACATAGATCGAGAATTAAAACTATCGATTGGATTAGATGGTGTAACTATCCCTTGGATTTGATGTAATTCGTTTGGTTGCCCGGGGGTCCTTGTTTTGAGGACCGCTTGTGGCTTTTGTGAATGAAAGTTTCCTTACAAAAAAAAAAACCATATTTAAATTATTATATGTTGGTCATGGGTTGTTTGTGTGTGTAAATTTGTTGTTCTATTTTGGGGTAGTTAGGCGGGTCGTTGTTTTGGTTTTTGAGTTTGGGTACAATCTGTTAGGCGAAATGTGGTGGTTTGTATATTGTTGGCCAGCTTCTTGTTGGTCGTTTGGGTATAAATAAAAGTTTTGTTTGGCATGTAAAAAAAAAAAAAAAACAAACAAGCGAGGTATGATGTGTAACCAACAAGTCAATTCCTCTCTTTCCTTCTCTAGAATCTGAAGATTTATATGTATTATCTTTTTTTTTTTTTTTTTTTTTTTTTTTGACCAATCAAACGAAACATTTTATTCACAATCACCCAAATATTGTATTATCAATTGTCATTTGAACACCAATTGATGAATACTTGTTAGTTATGTAGAATCTTGTCCGTTTTGATGTTGTTTCTTAGTTGTCATATGTCTTGTTGGTTTTACGATAGTTTTTAGAATTGCACTACTATAATAGACTGATAGCAAAGTTTGTTGGTGGGGAAACACATTCACAATACACAAGCAATATATAGTTGATATGACAAAGTGGCATGGTGGTGTCGTCGTTGATTGTAATCTAAACTTTGGCAGTGGCCAATGGAGTCACAGTTTGAAATTTGAATGGTGGTGTTAATTAGTCAATGAGTGGCAATGAGGTAGTCGTGGAGTGGTTGGGGAAAGACTTGGTGTTTCTTGTGACCCAGGTTCGATTCCCTCCCGCTCTCTCCATTATTTTCTGTGGTATCCAGGTGAAAATCGAAAATACGTGATGCCGGTTCGACTCGGACGGGAGGCCAGGTTTTACCGATTATTCCACTGTCGTGCCTTTAGTCAGGTGGAGGTCGGGTTTCCGCACATCTGAGAGAGCCAAGGGTTTAGCGACGGTTGAGTAGTCGACGTTGGACACAGGCCTGGTGTCACAGTAGTTGACACGTCGTTCCTTACCGTTAAAAAAAATTAGTCGATGAATGGTCACAGTTATTTTAACATTAAGGTAGTTTTCATTTTACAAAATGTAATAGATCTTAATGGAATTGAAAATTTTGTTCTATTTCTTATATTGATCGTTTAAAAAAAAAAGGGAATTAGAATCTTAATTTCATTTTTCGTTGCCAGATGAATGGAAATGGAAACAAATACCTACAAATTTCAATAACTAAATGAACTAACAATCTTTCTATAACATGAAGGAATTCAAGAAAAGACATTGAAATCTTCGACTAGTCATCGATGTCGAAATCATCTCGACGTACTGGAACTGGTTTGGTGTCGACCAGCAAAGCCTCCATCCGCCCCGCCAATGACCTTCAACAATTTGACACGATCAGCATGTGTGCCGACCCGTAACACCTCCACCGCAATACCCCGACCCGCAATGTCTTGACACCACCTAACCTAGTGTCTTCAAACGTCTCAAACAGGACACGACATGCTGCCGACCTGACTCGTCCTGCTGCTGACTCGCAGCGTCTCGACCGGGACCCAGCCCACCATCGACCCGTCATGCGTCGACCCCAGAGGCGAAGGATGTTGAGGGCCAGGGGTGGCTCTGGCCCCCCCTGTTTTTTTGGCGCAGTGGTATAAATTTGCGATTTTCGTACGTAAATCGAGTCCGGGTTAAGTCCGGCCCCCGCCGATTTGCCACTACCGATCGAAAAAAATTGAGTCCGGCCCCTCCCAATTCGAGAATCAAGCTTCGCCACTGGTCGACCCGAAGAACCCAGTCACCGACTCGCAACGTGCCGCCTGACCTGGCCCGTTGCCGACCCACAACGTTTCAACCCGAGCCGCAACGTCTTGACCCAAGTTGACCTACCGGCGACTCAACTTGGCCTTCTGCAGACCCGCAACGTGTTGACCTGGCGCATTTGCCGACCAGAAACATCTCTATCCGACTCGGACCATTACCGACCCAAAACGTCACGAACAGACACGGCTCATTACCCAAACGTCTCAGCTAGTACTTGTTTTAGTATAGCCCCCAAGCAAAGAGCTTTCTTAGTGAAGAGAATATGTGGTTAAAGGTCGGAGCTCGGACCATCACAAAAGGGCCAGGCCCGAACCTAACAGAAGACCAGGTTCCAAAACCGAAGCCTAGTCCATCACAAGAGGATCGAAGCTAAGGTAGGACCGAACGTCTAGCTTCGACCATAAGGCCCATGGGCCTGGGCCTGCCGAAGCCCACTCAGGAAAGTATAAATACCTCCCAAAATTTCTTCATTTGGTAACTGGACTTACTTGTACATTCTGTACTTTTCGTACTTACTTTCCACTTCTTAAAACCATACTTATTCTCACGCCGGAGGGTGGTCACAGAGAGACCCTTCCTCTCCCCTGTGACGAGCCTAACGGTGTTTTGTTTTGCAGGTTAACCTTAGATCTAATCAACTGTCATTTCCTATTACCTCATCTCTCAGATCTGGTTTACCGAACCAACCAAGGGGTAACTTTTTTCCTCTTCAATTGGCGCCATCCGTTAGTTTGCTGTGTTCTTCTCTTTTTTCGAGAAGAGCAGAGTAATCTCTACCCATGACGGCACATTCTGAGGGATTCACAATGGAAGACGTGACAGCAACTGAAATGAACGATGATCAGGTGGTCATCACCTCGTCGGCATCAGTTATCACCTCCACTGCTACACAGGGAAGTGCTCAACAGTCATCTTTCTCTATTGGTGCTTCGGCTGTTAAAACAAGTGCCCCACTGATAGAGTTCGATGATGCTTTCCTCCAGAAGAACAGAGAATTATTGCTTCGGCTAAAAGAGCAGCAAAGTAGGGAGATGATCTTGCAAAGTGGAAAGCTAATCTATTCTCTACCGGAGGACTTGCTGCTTCGGCAGAACCAAGCACCGATCTGGGATCTTTCGCCACTTACTCTACCGTAGTCACCACTATGCCGATCCAAACTCCACAGGGGCAACTTGCATCTCAGGGTTATACTGGACCGTTGCAAGTTAGCATGCCCATGTCGGAGAGGATGCCAGTTGCAACAGAGGGAGACGACGAACTCACCGCTCCATATCGTCCTGCCCATATGACGTCGTTCTCCAAATTCTCCCAAAGAGTTGCAACTGCACCTCTTCCGGTCAAATTGAAAATGCCAGCTACTGTAAAAACGTATGCAGGAACCTCCGACCCAGATGATCATGTCTTTGCATTCGAAGGAGCAGCAGAGATTGAACTATGGCCCATGCCAGCATGGTGCCACATGTTCGCACAAACCCTCACCGGAGCAGCAAGGGTTTGGTTCGATGGGTTATCTGCTGGAGAGATCACCAACTGGATTGAATTTAGAAAGTTGTTTCTGATCAACTTTGCAAACCAACGACGGTGCTCCAAGGACATCACGGAAGTACATAACATCCGGAGGAAGGATGGCGAATCCTTGGAGGCCTTTATTGATCGCTTCAGCAAAGAAAGTATGCAAATCCATGGTGCAATGGATCAACTCCGAGTGTCAGGCTTCTGTCATGGAGTTCGGAACAACCAGTTGGTAGAAAAGCTACACGAAGATTTGCCAAAGACAATGGAAGTACTCATGGAGCGGGCTAGAGCTTTCTCCAGAGGGAAGAGTGCCTGCGGGCAGTCTTCCGAAGGAGATTATAAGAACTCCGGAGGACGCAATGCGTGGAAGAAAGGGTCTCATACTGCAGATCGAAACAATCACTGGAACAAAAACAGATAGCAACCGTATGAGCGGTCGGACCGAAACAATTCTTATAAGTCTCAAGGTTCCGGAAGAACCACTGATTTAACCAAAACTCCTCGTGACATCTTGTTAACAGAAAATTTGCAGCTCCCTACGCCGGCCAAGCAGCGGCCCTCGTCCGACCGAAACTCTAAAAAGTACTGTGAGTACCACCGAGCAAAAGGGCACAACACTGACGACTGTTGGTCTCTTCGGCAAGAAATTGAAAAAGCGGTCCGATCCGGAAAGCTTTCCCATCTTCTTAAAGAAGTAAAGGAAGGGAAGCCCGGAGCAATTACCAACACCAACAACCAAGCAGTGATTAATATGATTCAGGCCATCACACCACATGGCATTAAACGCTCCAGCTCTCACCTTGCTTCATTTATGAGCCAGGCAATATCATTTCCTGAGGTAACACCAGATCAGTTTCTGGAAGGACTAATAATTATCTCTGCCATCATTGCCGGACATAAAGTTCAGCGAGTCTATGTAGACAACGGCAGTGCTTCGGAGATAATGTACCATCATTGTTTTCAACGATTGGCACCTGAAATCCAGAGAAGGATGGTACAGGTTTCCATGCCATTAGTCAGTTTCTCAGGGGAGGTAATTCAGCCCATGGGACGAATCACCCTCCCCGTAACCTTGGGTAACGAAGGCCGAAGTCGTACAGAGATGCTAACATTCCTAGTAGTGGGAGCTCATTCCGTGCACAACGTTATCTTGGGACGACCAAGTATGTGTGCCTTCGGAATGGTTGTCTCTTCTATACACGGAGCTATCAAATTTCCAACAGAAGCTGGAATAGCAACTGTACACACCGATCAGATGCAGATCGTAGCTGAAATTCGTCAAGCTTCGAGCTCCCAAGCTACTCCAGTCACTCAAGAATTGTCAGAAAAATGGTCGATTAACCCATGCTTTCCGGAGCAGAAGGTAGTCGAAGCAACTAAAAGGTTTTCAATAACCTTACAAAATTCTTTGCTTAATCCATTTAAAAAAAAAATTGACAGGTAACTGTTGGTGCACAGCTCCCATCTGACTGTAAAGCTGCTTTATGGAATCTTCTAACTGAGTCCCTAGACTCTTTTGCGTGGCAACACTCGGACATGAAGGGGGTGCCTAGGCACCTGGCCGAACACAGATTGAATGTATACCCTTCGGTCCGACCAGTACAACAAAAGAAACGAAGTATGGGGCTGGATCGGAACAAAGCCATTGCTGAAGATGTTCGAAAGCTCCTTGATGCAAGTATCGTCCGAGAGGTTCAATATCAAACTTGGGTATCGAACCCAGTTTTGGTAAAAAAGCAAGACGGTGGTTGGCGAATGTGTGTTGATTTCAAGGATCTTAACAACGCATGCCCCAAAGATTGCTACCCACTCCCCGAGATGGATGTCAAGGTCGATTCACTGGCTGGCTTTCGACTAAAATGCTTTCTTGATGCATACAAGGGTTACCATCAAATTCAGATGGCAGCAGAAGATGAAGATAAAACTGCTTTTATCACCGCCGAAGGGCTATATTGCTACACAAAAATGCCTTTCGGCCTTAAGAATGCCGGTGCCACTTATCAACGATTAATGGACAAGGCATTCAAGAATCAGATCGGAAGAAACATGGAAGTATACGTAGACGATGTGGTGATAAAAAGCAAAGATGAAGCTGACATGATGACTGATATCCGGGAGACATTCACTTGTCTCCGGAGCATCAACATGAAGCTAAACCCAACCAAATGTTCGTTCGGTATGGAGGCGGGAAAATTCCTGGGTGTTATGGTTGCTAAGGAAGGAATCCAGGCAAATCCGGAGAAAGTTAAGGCAGTGATGGATCTAAAATCTCCAAAAACAGTCAAAGAAATCCAATCATTGAATGGGCGATTGGTAGCTTTACATCGTTTTCTCTCTAAAGCAGCCGAAAGAACTTTGCCTTTCATGACAGTGTTAAAGAATAGCTTCGGTAAAAATGACTTCAAGTGGACCGAAGAAGCTGAGCAGGCATTCGGTGAGTTGAAGCAATGTCTTAGCTTATTACCTACACTCACCGCGCCGAAGCCAGGAGAAGTACTCACCGTCTATTTGGTAGCATCTCAAGGGGCCATTAGTGCAGTCCTTATGGTACAAAGGCACTTAGCCCAAGTACCAATCTACTACGTTAGCAGGGCCCTTCGAGATTACGAAACCAGATATCCTATGATTGAGAAGCTGGCACTAGCCTTGGTCCATGCTTCGAGAAGGCTACGAAGATATTTTTCAGGCACATGAAATTGAAGTCCAAACCGATAAAAATATCCAGTATGTACTCCGAAAGCCGGAGGTTTCTGGTCGATTGGCCAAGTGGGCCATCAAGCTAGGAGCCTTCGACCTGACTTTTAAAACCAGAGGTGCCATGAAAGGTCAAGCCGTAGCAGACTTCATTGCTGAATTACCAAGTGGAATAGACCAGTCGGAGGAACAACCTTCGGTAGGGGAAGAACAATCAGAAGCATGGTCTTTATATACTGACGGTGCATCCGGTGCCGAAGGTTCCGGAGCAGGACTCGTGTTAATTAATCCAGATAACACTGGGTTTCCATATGCCCTCCGGTTTGAATTCCCAAGCTCAAACAATGAAGCTGAATATGAAGCATTGTTAGCTGGCCTCCGGATAGCACAAAGGTTTGGAGTAAAGAACCTCAAGATTCATACTGATTCATTGCTTGTAGTTAACCAGCTTCGAGGCGAATATGAAGCAAGAGATGAAAGCATGATGAAATACCTGCAAAAGGCCCAAGAACTCATAGCTTCTTTCCAGACATATAAAATCTTTCATGTCCCAAGAGAAGAGAATGCTCAAGCCGATGCTCTCAGCAAAATTGCATCGGCTAATGCAGCCACCTTGATCCAAGGCACAAAGGTTGAAGTATTGACAAAGCCTTCAATTGAAGAAAATGAGGTCCTACAAGTCAAAGTTCAGGAAGACACATGGATGACTCCCATTGTGAAGCATATCACCGAAGGTTGGGTTCCAGAAGATAAGGCTGAAGCTCGAAAGCTCAAAGTCAAATCCCTACAGTACCAGGTTCAGAATGGTCAGTTGTACCGAAAGACTTTCTTAGGCCCAGTATTACGATGCCTCTCTCTCACCGAAGCTGCATATGTGATTAAAGAAATCCACTTTGGTGTATGTGGTATACATGCCGGACCAAAAATGGTCGTCACAAAGGCAATGAATGCCGGGTATTATTGGCCCAACATGCACCAAAGTGCTGTACAAGAGCTTCAAGGTTGCCAAGAATGTCAGAGAAATGCTCCAGTCAGCCTTCGAGCAAAGAACAATCTGATCCCAGTAACTGCAGCCTGGCCGTTCCAGAAATGGGGCATTGATATTGTTGGACCATTCCCTAAGTCCACCGGAGGGGTCAAGTATCTGTTGGTAGCTATCGACTACTTCACTAAGTGGGTCAAAGCTAAGCCAATGGGTGACATCACTGGCCATCAAGTGAAAAGGTTCGTCTGGGAAAACATTGTCTGCCGTTTCGGATTGCCACTTTACATCATCAGCGACAATGGGAAGCAGTTCGCTGAGAACCCCTTCAAGAAATGGTGCTCGGACCTAGGGATCAAACAGCTGTTCTCATCGGTAGCTCACCCTCAGGCCAATGGCCAAGTAGAGAGAGCCAACCGAAGCATAGTCGAAGGAATCCAACGGCGCCTGGGTGGAAAGAAGGCTGGATGGGCAGATGAGTTACCCAACGTCTTGTGGGCTCACCGAACCATGCCAAAGACAAGCACCGGTGAAACACCTTTCAGTTTAACCTATGGCACCGAAGCTATGATCCCGGTCGAAGTTGGCATGATCAGCCCTCGAAGGGCCAACACAACAGATAATGATCACTCTCTTCGGCTCAACTTGGATCTTTTGGAAGAAAGAAGGGAAATGGCCTCAATTAGAGAATCTCGATACAAGAAAGAACTTGAAAGGTACTATAATGCCAGGGTGAAAAAACAAGCATTCAAAGTCGGAGACTATGTCTTCCGAAGCAATGAAGCCAGTCGAGCCGAGCCCTCAAGCAAACTAGCATCGAGATGGGAAGGACCATACTTGATAACCACCGTTGGAGAGAAGGGTTCGTACACATTAGCCAAGATGGATGGAACCCCAGTTCCCAGGACATGGAACGGAATCCATCTGAAGAAATGTTACATGTGAAAGCATCGAAGACCGAAGCTAATGTTCTAGTTTTTATTTCAATAATTTCAATACGTTTAGTCGGGATGTGACATGCCCCGAAGTTTTTCTTTGTTCTTGTTTGTAATTCGGGATGATGATTACCCCGAACTCTTAAGTTGAAGGTGGGACGAGTTTCCCCACTTATAATAAAGAAACTTTTTAGTATAATCTGTCTATTATGTTGGTCATTAATGTCCGAAGAAAGACAATACTAAATAACACATAATATAGTAAGAAGATCGGAACAAAACGTCATTAAAGTTTTCTAATCCGATCCCACACATAAAACAAGAAAAAGCGAAAAAATCATACCGAAACTCATGGTAACAGGCATAATTTGTTAACATGAAGCTCGAAGGACGAACGAGATATGGCACAACGAAGGTCGAAGCATTCGAGCCTATTCTTAAAATTGCATCATAAAAAAAAAAGAAGGAAGAAATCATGCCTATCTCATATAAAACATAATATGTGCCGAAGCATGTTGAAAACGAAGCATGCAAAATACAAAACACATCGACGTCGAAAAAGATAAGTTCACCTTCTACTTATTCAAAGTCGCCGAGGAAAAGGCTTCGGTGGTTAGGCCTAATGACTACCGATGCCACAACCAGGCACACCGAAGGTCAACGAACGACCTTATGATTAAAAAACATAAAACTTGCAAGTACAAATACCTAATTATTGGACCGAAGCATATGGACGCATATCTAAGTCGATACAATAAAAGGTTAAACCAAGCCTTAGGCTTATTCAAAGCTGTGTAGAACCACACCTCTTCGAACCGAAGTGGGATTTTCTATCGAGGCACGAAACAAGTTACCAAGTGGTTCACCAGTAATATAGGGCCAACATGAACCCTTAAAAATATTCAAATGCAAAAAATAATAATCAACTTAAAGCATATATCACATTCACAAAAGGTGCCGAACCAAAAATGGTCCGGCCAAATGTACATAAGGAAACATTGTTTTGAAACTGCCGTTGTGGCATACATAAAAAGTAAAACATCATGTAGACGGAGGTTTAAACATGACACCGGATTGAGCAGCAGCTTTAAGGGCATCCAAGGGCTCCGAAGCAAGGCGAGCAACATGCTGAAGAAATGGAAAGTCAAGAGTATCGAACCGATCCAAAGCATCGTTCAACATCTCATCAGCATTCAACTTTAGTTTCGGCACTTGCTCCAGAGGAAGACCCTTCCCAGAGTAGTGATAGCCAGCCTTAACACCTACATTCACCCCACAAGCGTTCATAGCATTATTAATGGCCCCTACCACTCCTCGAAGCTCTTCCCCAGTGTGAACCCTTCGAGCCACTGCACGCATGCCTTCAGTAAGCAGCCACTCCTTCGTCTCTAGTATTTCCTTTACTTGGCCTGTCAAAAGGGAGTTGGTCTCACTGAGTTTAGACACTTGACCATCCATCTCCAGCTTCATTTGGTCCAGTTGACTCCGAAACCTGGTCGCTTTGACCTCAAACATCTTCTTCTCTGAGATAGTGCCAAAAACACATAAGGTTATAAAAAATATATACTATCATGGAAACAAGAAAAAAGGGAGCAAAAACTACTACCTTGCAACGCCGCGTCTCTTTCGGCCTTCAACCCTTCCACCTCCTTCAAAGCCTTGTCCCTATCCTCCGAGGCCAGAGCCATGGCAGCATTATTAGATTTCACCTGCATAAGAGCTTGGTTCAGCTTCTCCTCCACGGACTGCTTCTCCCCAACCAAGGCCTCGAGCTTCTTGCTCCATTCCCCAACATCTTCTCCTCCGATCAGTGAAATTACCTTTTCCTTCTCTATCTCCAGATCAACCCATCGACGATACACCTCCGTAACCAAGCCGTTCGACTGAGCCTGGTTCATCATAAGAGCATCCGCCAGCACCAAGGGTGGAGCTCGTCGATGCCTATGAGCTTCGGCAGGAGTGTTCAAATTTAGAAGCATAGTTCGTGCCGTTAGGGCATCCAGAATCTTATCTCCATTCTTAATGTCCCAGTTGGGAACAAACTTCTCCTCAGCAACGGCTGGATCCAAGTCCATCGAATCTACAAAGACAGGGAAATCATCCACTTTAGACTCTGAACCAAACCACAGACGTTCAAGGTAGTCCTTTGGACCTTCATCGTCTGAAGTAAAGTACAGAGGGAAACGGTCTACGTCGTCATCATACTTACCAGGACTGGAAGGTTCGGTCAACGGTGGATGAGAGTGCAGCGGAGAGGGATTGGGATGCCTTAGGCCACTCTCGTCAAAAGCAACATGAGGTTCATCCCGAGCAGATTTTCCACCATCCAAATGGTCAGATAAGGTCTCCAACAGAGTGGACGGAGAAGCCTGAACACTAGGAGATATTTCAGTAATGGTATCCAGAGGGGTTTTCGTCCTCTTCGGAGTTCCCCTAACTCTCTCCCCAGATCCTCCCTCTTCATTCTTCCTTTTCCCCGACGACTTCTTTCTATGCTTCGGCACAACCTCAGTAGCAACCGGAGCAGAAACATCTTCGGGCAATTTCCCAACATCACGTTCGGTCGTAGCTACAGCTGCTGACGACGACGAACCTCCCACATCAGCCGAAGCATTCACCTCCGGCTCACGAATCTTGAATGATGGAGCTTTTAAGACTTCCAGAAATGGCTTATCTCCTGGATTTTGCTGTAATGAAGTATACTCAATATCATCGTCCTCAAAGGACTCCAGGTGAAGCATGTCACGAAGCGACATATCTGAAAAAGCAATAACAAAGCATTGTTAGCAAAAATCTAAGGGTTCACAAAAAATATATATCATAAAAACAGTAAAGACGAACCTATGTTGTTTCGTCTAACGATAGGCCATTGATCCGAAAACTCCCAATTCCTACTAACACAACCAATCACGAGTACATGCTCCGGTAGACGTCTAATATTAAACTTATTAGCCACCAGAGCAGCATACAGATTCTTATCAACTGAGAAACCTTTCGGCAAATCACCCTCTAAGGGATCATCCTTCTTCCTCCATACCATGTCTTTAGGAAGGCACAGGTCATCCAACCAGAACCATCTGTCCTTCCAATCCTTCAAACTAGATACTTCCCATCCCACACACTCCCTATCCTCCTTCTTTACCTCCGACTTCTTATCCTTCGGCTGCCTCTTCTCGAAGGTATACCAGTTCCCGGAACGGTTCAGTCGATAGAAAGCCCTAAAAAGATTCAAATCTGGCACTACATCTAAGGAACGACAAGACAACTCAAATTGGTTCACCCGGCTCAGGCCGAAGGGTGTCATTTGGGAAATATGAACTTTATGGAACTGTAGAACTTTCATCAAGAAACGGGTAAAGGGAACCCGATAGTTTGCATAGTTACACACCCGAGTGTAAAATGCAAACTTCCCAGGGGGAAGAGGATATACAGGAGTTCTCGGAGCAGGTAGGGTGGGATGAAGATCTACAGGAATCCTAAACTCCTCTACAAATTCATCAAGCTTCGCTTGACTAAGAACACTAAACGACACTAACATATTATCCTTAGGCATGATTAAAAAGAGGGATAAAGATGAAAATACACACCTTGTTACAGAGGAGAAGACACTTATGTAAGGAAGAACGACGCTCCTGATAACAACCCAAGAAAGGCTCGAGAAATTGGAAGTAACTAATGAGGAAGATGAAATGTAAAAGAGAAAGTAAAAATAAAATGAGTAAAAAACTCACTTATAAAGGAAGAAAACGACGGTTGAGGTAACCGTCCAATCAGCTGACCCCCTCGAGACAACCAAAAAGGGCACCTGCTATAGTAAACGAAAGGTGAGGCATTGAAAAAGGGTGAATGACAAAACAGCTGTCATCCACTTGCTTAGGTGAATGACAACAGCTGTCATACACCAAGCAAGCCGAAGCTCGAAGGAAACTCAAAAGTCAAAACCCTTGAAAACTCACAAGTCCTTTTTTGAATACCGAAGCATTCAAAAAGACTTCGGGGGACTTGAAGAGAATATGTGGTTAAAGGTCGGAGCTCGGACCATCACAAAAGGGCCAGGCCCGAACCTAACAGAAGACCAGGTTCCAAAACCGAAGCCTAGTCCATCACAAGAGGATCGAAGCTAAGGTAGGACCGAACGTCTAGCTTCGACCATAAGGCCCATGGGCCTGGGCCTGCCGAAGCCCACTCAGGAAAGTATAAATACCTCCCAAAATTTCTTCATTTGGTAACTGGACTTACTTGTACTTTCTGTACTTTTCGTACTTACTTTCCACTTCTTAAAACCATACTTATTCTCACGCCGGAGGGTGGTCACAGAGAGACCCTTCCTCTCCCCTGTGACGAGCCTAACGGTGTTTTGTTTTGCAGGTTAACCTTAGATCTAATCAACTGTCATTTCCTATTACCTCATCTCTCAGATCTGGTTTACCGAACCAACCAAGGGGTAACTTTTTTCCTCTTCACTTAGCAAGCTTAGTCGGAGTTAGCGGGGATAAATCAGTGTTAGCTTGGCAAAATTAGCCAGCGACTAGGGGCTTTAGCCAGCTGCTAGCCGACTTAGTTGGCCCGGCTAACTTGACGATTTTAGAAAGACAAAAGGTTGTGTCTATTCCCGAAAAGTTAAGCTCCACATAGTTTATTTTTATAATTATCCCAAACTTAATATCGTTAAATTCTTCTGGTCATTAATCCTAATTATTATATTTCAAACATTAATAAAAAGAAATTACTGTATAATCTAAGATCTTTGAAGTTGCAACAATAGCTAGGTACATTATGGTAAAATTACTTAACGAATTTGTTAATTTAAAAAGTAACCACAAATAAACATTGATTTAGAAGTTGATATCAAAGGGATATTATTCACGACAAGGACGATGACAGCAAAATTCATTAAACAACAATCAATGTATTCAAAATCTGATTTCCGGTATCTATCTGTTGTCATTACTCTAGACAGCCCCATATATATCTACTTTTTAATTAGTCGTTATCATCTATAATCTATAATAACTTGTAATAAAAGAATTGTGCTTTGATTATGTGGCATTCAATGGAGGCCTCAACCCCTCCCTGAATGTGCTACGTGGCATCATGTAGGATTTTTTAATTTTTGAGTTTTTTTAATAAATCTATATATATTATAATTATTTTAGGAAAAGATAAGAATTTAAAAACAAAATTAAGTTTTCTCTCAAATGTTTCCTCCCACAACTTTTAAACGTTAATATCTTTTATATACGAGATTTTTTAAAGAAAAAAATTACACCAAATTAACGAGCGTTTTATTATCTTTCCAACGAGTACCATAGTGCTATATAAAAACGAAGAAAATGTAGAGGATATGATTTGACACGAAAACAGGATTATATGATCATACAAGTTACAAAACCAGGTGCGGAAACCCTAGCTTTGAACAAACTAATATAAACTCAAATCAAAACACAATCAAAGTCATTTTCAAACGTTTTCATAGATTAACACATTCATAAACTTGATTACAATTCACTTTAGGTTAATCTAGAACACACACTGAACCTCTCAAACTAATCTGGAACAACACCTCAAAACACACACACCTAATGACTCTCTTTACATTACAAAAACACAAATTCTATATATAGGCACTGCACATTCGCCCCTTTCTCCTGGTCGAATGTGAGTCTTTTCCACATTCGCCCATTTACATGGTCGAATGTGTGTCTTCTGTGTAGTTCCATTTCAGGTTCGTCCTCTTCATTCTACCTTCGCCCACTGAATATCTTCCTTCGCCCACTAAAGCTTACATTCGCCCACATCAGCCTACTAACACATGTTAACTATCCAATCACTAGTCGCAAAACGCATCTACAAACTCCCCCTCGACTATTGATTGGATCGTTTTCTGTCCTCGTCCATGGCTTTGTTCAGCAACTTTATTCTGAGCTGTTTCTTCTGCTCTTTAGTCATCTCAGGCTCTAATCTTCTCTTCACCGGTTTTGACACGTTTGCCATCTTCACCATCTTGCCAAGTTTTCCATCCAAGTTACTACCCGCATTTATATCATATGCAAAGCACACACCAACCACTTGAGTGTATTTCTTTGCCTGATCAGCATCGTTCGGCTCATGATGAATCGGATTGTAAAAGAGCATGATGATGTCTTCGAAGGTACAGTTTATCAACCACATAGGATCAAATACATGCACATGCTTGTATTTATCCTTTCCGTCTCTCAACACAATCACCGCTTCTGCCTTTCTCCAATCATAATACCAGAAGATAAAATCAGCACTGAAATGTTGTGGCATAGGCATCAAAGGTATTTTTCTCATCACTTCAGGTGCCTTATATATCAAAGTAACCCGCTTCAGCTTGGTTCTAGGATCAATATTCCTGTGAACTTTCCTCCGGGGATATTGTGGTTTGAATCTATTCCATCTTGTTCTACTCTCCCAAACCAGCTTGTCTGCGCACCAACCGACATGTGTGTTATTTACTGAAGCACCCGACATAGGGAATCTGCAAAGATCTCTAACCGCCCAGTACGGTAGAGTTAGCAAGTCAATGAATCTGTAAAAGTACAAGATCCCTGATTCCCATTTAGCAGCTAGACACTTCAGCCTGCCCAAATATGTCCACCCGAGAGCTCTGCCTCTAAACTTAGCATTGTGAAATCTATAAAAGTTTCCTTGAGCTTCAGGCTTCGGTCGGTTCTCATCCATTTCTCTCAGTCTCTTCAAATAACTCTTCAATTCATCAGATTTATTTGAAGATTCTGGCTTGTCAGCACCAATTACTTTCTCTACAAACTCTGCACTTCTCTGCTTAGCTTTCTTCTTCGCAGAAGTGTTTGGAATTTCAGTAAAGTCAGGAAACACCACATCTTCATCAGTTTGTCTGAAGTATTGTGGGTATTCCTCATGAGTTATGTCCTCAATTTCCACTTCTTCAAATTCAGGGGTATCTTTATCATCAGAGTGACTTCCAATATCCTTTTCAGGAATATGTGGAATCGACTCATCTACAATAAACTCTTCAAACGTTTTCCCTACCCTCTGTGCAAGTCCATCTAAAATCTCCTTTGCCACAGATGCAGGTACTTCCCCTTCTTCTAAATCAGGATCGTTATATTCCAATTCATATCTCATATCGTCAGTTTGGAATATTTCAGCAAAACGACCTGTGAACTCAATGGTCCATTCTCTTCTTTCTAACATGTCCTTATAGACTTGTTTAGCATCATCAGTCAAGGACCTCACCTTCTCATTCCAGAATACAGTTTCATCCGAATCAACATTCTCACCCTTCTTCTTCTTCGAACTTGATTCACCAGTGTCTTTCTTCTTTGAAGGTGGTCTCTTTTCAAATGTAAACTTCGATGTATCATCTCCTCCATCATTATCATCATCACTGCTCCTATCATCTTCTTTTTGACTTCCCGAACCCTCTGCATCATCATCATCATTATCATCCTCATCATCACTCTTTTCCGATTCTTCATCATCCTCATCATCTTCTTTCTCTTTATCAGACTCAGATGGTTCATAATCAACTTGTTCAACTTCTTTTTCTTTATCTTCTTCACCCTCCTTCAACTTGGGTGCAACATTGTACAAGTTATCAATCAACTCACTCAGGCGTTTATTTTCAGCCTTCAATTCTTTATTATCTTCTTTGATAGCCTTAAACCTGTTTTTGTTTCTCAAACACTTTCCTTCAAGCTTTTTGTTCTTTGCTTCTAGCTTCTTTACTTTCTCATCAATCTCATCCTGATTCGACTTTGAAGCTACAACAATCTGAAGCATCTTTTCCTCATTCTGCTTGAACTTGGCTATTTCTGCTTGCTGAGCCACAATCAATTTCATCATATCATCCATCCTCTTATTCACTTGCTTCTTAACATCATCATCCACAGTAACTTTCTTTGACTTGGATTTTGATCTTGATGGCTAAACTTCAGCTTCTTTCTCTTTCTGAGGCTTTCTAAACATGTCAAGTACATTATCCAGTGCTACATTGAACTCATCAACTGGTAATGTTGCTGCCTCTTTAGTCTTTTGTTTCTTTGTGACTGGTGAAGATTGTTTTGATGACGTTCCAGCTTCAGGAACTCTTTTACCTCTTAAGAGTTGAGCTAACTCTTTCTCTCTCAGTTGCTTTGTGCTAGTCTTTTTAGCCATGGTTTTGTGTTTAGGCTTGGGCAAGTTGACAACCACAGTTTCTCCTACATTCAACTCATCCAAATTTATACTTAACCCTTCATCTTCAGCACCAACAGACTTCTTGCTCTTCTCAGCTTCTGCAATCGATCTGTTTAATGATTCAGACTCACCAACCATAGTGGCCTTACGTTTGGTGGCCCGGACATTTTCAGCATCAGAATCCCACTGTTCATCCTCCTCAGTTTCTTCTGAATCCACTGACTCTTCATCCACCAAACCAGTACCTTTCTTAGCAGTTGATTTCTTTCTAGCAACCTGTTGCTTTGAGCTTCCCTGATCAGTCTTTCCTTTGCCCTTCCCTTTGGCTCCAGGATTGACTACTTGCCTCTTCCTCTTAGTACTAGCATCAGCATATACTAAGGGATCATCGTTATCAGAATCACTATTAGGATGCCTAGCTGTATTCTTTCCTGGATCAGTGTAATCCTCTCTAGCTAAGGCTCCGAACAACCTTCTATACGGTGGCCTTTCATTGTCTGGCACACCCTTGTATCCCTTCATTCTTACCAAAGTACGAATGTTCATGTGATCCTGAGCAAGTATCTGGGTTGGATCTTTCTTCAAATCAGGATACTTGTGATCAAAAATCATCATCAAGAATCTTGGATAAAGCATGAACTTCTTAATCTTCAACCCTTTCAGCATCTCCAGCATATGATCCAATATCATTCCAGCAACATTAAATGGTTTGTTGAGAGTCAACGCAACCATTAATGAGCTCAAACTCTTTCTCATCACGTCATATCCTCCACTAACACATCCAAACACATGTATGATGACGCGAGCAAAATACTTAAACTGCACGCTTAGTTTCCCTTTGTACATTGAACCATCAGTGATAGGTCCTTTGTATTTCATCCTAAGGAAACAAGCTTTCTGCTCAGTCCACGACAATTCTCTTGGATCTTCACTAACTTCAAATTTGATCTGGAGTGCTTCTCTGATATCAGACTCAGTAATAAACATCTCCATTCCTTGGATCTTGCTCTTTATTATTGTCTGATTATCAAAGTAATCATACTTAGCGTTGTTGTAGAAATCTTCAACTATATCTTTGTAGATAATAGTCGGTGTAGCTAAAGCATAAACTACTCTGCTTCTCTTCATGAACTTGATAATGTTAGCAAACTCCACGTTCTTTTCTACGTCCCCCAGATAAGCACAGCAATTGTGATTCTTCTCGAACGGCCATTTGCTTCCACTTGACGATTCACCTTCTTGAACAGGTTCTGGGACTATATCAGGAACAACAGTCTCAACTGGAATCTCAACATTCTCCTGTTCCTCAGCCATCTGTATTACAAAATCAAAAACAAACGTCAAAACACAATATCGACAAAATTCAAAATTTTAAGTTTTTAGGTTTCTACATTCGCCCGTTTTATCCAGGTCGAATGTGAATATTTTTGGTCGAATGTGGAATGATTTTGATTAAACATCACATTCGTCCGTTTTGAATTACATTCGTCCACTTCCATTCCACCTTCGTCCAAACGACGACCCGAAGGTGAAACAGGTTCTTCCCCAAAATTCAAAAATTTTGCAAACATGTTTTTAACTCTTTGTTTTGATCAGAAATTGTACTAAACTGGCCGACTAAGACTCGTGTATAACCAATTGCACTTTATTTCATTATATATCAGTTTTTAAAGCAAAATTAGAGTTTATATCAAACAATCAATCAATTTACTCGATTAACTATGTAATAACCCTAATTTATCAATTATTCTCCCCCTAAAACTGATCTATAATGAAATGCGATCAACATTAAACAAAAACAAACACTAGAAAGTTATGAATTCTAAAACCCTAGTTCCGGTCATAAAAACGATGATTCCAGTGTCATTACGGCTCCAATACCTGTAATTTTGGTATAGAAATGATCAGTGTAACGTAGGGAACAAAAGCCACAAGAAAAATTCAACAAAGCAACAAGGTCTGGTACTTAGTAAAAATTTTGAAAAATTTGGAATGAGGGGTCGAATCTGCTGTTGGCTTTATAAAGACGTCCACCTTCGACCGTTTTCTTTGGACGAATGTAAAGGATTTCCACATTCGCCCCAAATGAATGGCACGAATGTAAAAAAAAGTTTACCCGAATGTGGATTTTGATTAAAAGGCCCACATTCGTCCTTTTGAAACAGACCGAAGAAATAGAATTTTCCACATTCGACCCATTTAAGGGGCGAATGTGAAATGGAAAATTCTGAAAAATTTGCCAAATCACGAATTCGAATCCCGTTCAACATTTTTCAATCTGTTAAGCTTCCAAAACTCATATTTTCACATTTAGAATGATACAAAGCCCAGATGGTGTTGTCAAATCTCAGAAATTGACCATCAAGCATCCCCGGTTATCAAAAATAAAGCAGAAATGCAAAAATTTTGGATTTTTCTGAAATTTTATCAAAACACACCTAAAATCTTTTTGGATTTTGTATCTTTTTGACAATAAAAATAAAATGCACAAAATAAAATGCATCAAATTAAATGAAAGCAGTAAACATTTTGTGAAATCCGGTAAGAGGATCATATCAGTTTTCTGAGAAATCTGATCACAGCGTTGATCTATTTGTTTAATATTATCATTAAAAGCAGTATGTGACACGGCAATTGCTGATATTGTGGTCCACGTAAGCTCACATGCAGACAATTACGCAATGCTTTAAAATGATACGAGTTAAGTGTATTAGACTAACACGATGTGGTGCCCACACACACGACATACTCCCGTATCAAGTAATTGCACAAAGCTTCGTCGTAACGCGTGATTATGCCAGAGTTATCCGTAAAAGTTACAAAGTAATATAGCACAGAGGTGTACAGGTCAGCAACTGAATGCAGCAGAGTAACATGTGCGTATACACTAGGTTGAGGCTGATATTAATCACTGATTTGCATCAGATGATCAATACGATGTAATAATGATCTATGATCAATTAAAACATAAAGTTCCTCAATTCGGTAACTTCCGGTTTTGGCAATTAAGCTCTTTTAGCAAATATTCTGATAAAACTAGGTCCGTAAATCAATACGACAAAAGTTTAATCAGAATATCCCGGATAACCATAACATAACGACCCGAAACCTCAGATTTTGGCAATCCTATCAAACGAAATTACGGTACTAAGACCATATGCCCATGAGGTGTTCAGCCACGAATGCGTAGTTCGTTATGTTTGTATCACTAATGCACGCAATATTTAGTCTACGAAGCCTATCAGCATATCACACGTAGTCAACACACGCCTCATTATACTATACAATTCTTTAGCCTGTGTTAGATCCCCATTGATGTACTATCATTTCCTCTTTTTACCAGGAAATCATTTTTGATTTTCTAATTTTTAGGTCTTTTTGAATTTTATAATGTTTTTGGTTTTTCTGATAAAATGGCTCCCCCTAAAATAAAGAACATATTTTTGGGTTTTTCTGAAAAACAATAAAAACAAAATTTGAAAGAAACAATCCACTCGAAAGCATCAACTTCTTTGAGGATTTAACAATCCCCTCGAAAGCATCAACTTCTTTGAGGATTACGATAGTAAAGAGAAATTCCCAATTAGCAAAGAGAAATTCCCAATTAGCAAGATATTAAAAACTAAAACTAAAAAGCGATAAACCGAGGTGCCGATTAGTCCTGTTTTTCCTTTATGTTGTTTACTTTTAAAAGATAATCAAAGCGGGATTTGTCAAAAGCTTTAGTAAACAAATCTGCACGTTGGTAGTCAGTATGAATTTTGATCATATCTATCAATTCTTTAGCATAACAATCACGGATAAAATGATATTTAATCCGGATATGTTTAGCTTTAGAATGATTTTCAGAATTTTTAGTTAATGCGATAGCGGCTTCGTTGTCACAGTATATAGGGGTTTTAAGAAACTGCAAACCGTAATCCACCATCTGCTGTTGGATCCAGAGCACTTGCGAACAGCAACTCGAGGCTGCAATGTACTCGGCTTCACAGGTAGATAGCGCCACGGATGTCTGCTTCTTGCATTGCCAGGTGATTAACCTGCTCCCTAAAAACTGGCAACCAGCTGTAGTAGATTTGCTATCTTTGTCACAGCCGCCCCAATCTGCATCACTAAAAGATATGAAATCAAAATTATCATCATTAGGGTACCAAAGTCCTTTTGAGGGACAACCCTTCAGATATCTAAGGATACGCTTGACCGCCGTCAGATGACTTTGTTTCGGCTTCGATTGATAGCGAGCACAGAGACACGTCGCGTACATAATATCTGGTCGAGACGCCGTCAGATACATCAGAGATCCGATGATTGCTCTGTATGTAAATGGGTCCGTCAGCTCCCCCTTAGCGTCCACTCCAATCCCGTGATTGGGTTGAATCGGGGTATCCATCGGCTTTGAGTCCTCCATCTGGAACCGGCTCAAGATGTCGGAGACATATTTCGTCTGGTGAATGAAGATCCCGTCGGGTCTTTGGTCCACCTGCAAGCCTAGGAAAAACTGCATCTCCCCCATTGCGCTCATCTCGAACTTTTCCTGCATGACAGTTTCGAACTCCCTGCATAAAAGCTCGTTAGTTGAACCAAATATTATATCATCAACGTAAATCTGTACTAGAAGCAAGTCATCTCCCGTCTTTTTCGTAAAGAGGGTGCAATCTACGAGGCCGCGCTTAAATCCTTTGGTGATGAGGTATGTACTTAGCTCCTCGTACCACTGCCTCGGAGCCTGGTGCAAGCCATATAGAGCTTTGTTCAGCACGTAGACCTTATCCCGGTGGATTGGGTCCTCAAAACCTGGTGGCTGCCCAACATAAACCTCTTCCTTGACTTTCCCGTACAGAAATGCGCTTTTAACATCCATTTGATAGACTTTGAATTTCTTGTATGAAGCAAACGCAAGGAACATCCGAATAGCTTCAATTCGTGCTACCGGTGCATAGATTTCGTTATAATCAATTCCCTCGATTTGATGGAAACCCTGCACGACCAATCTGGCTTTGTTACGAACAATAACCCCATGATCATTTAGTGCCTATTTTCTTCCTGTCTGGCGGCAAATCTGTGAGCGTCCAAACTCCCAATTTCTGGAATTGTAATAACTCCTCCTGCATAGCTTCCACCCAGGCATCATCCTTCAAAGCGTCCTTGTATGTCCTTGGCTCTACCTGCGACACATAACACGCAAACGACCAATCATTTTGACTACCAGATTGTTGAATTTTGGCATATAAAGCTAAAGCACCAAAACTCTCTGGCGAGTTAACACTTTTAAGCTGCCCTCTGGTCATAACGCTGCTTCCAGGATCACCAATAACTTGCTCCAACGGATGAATACGATGGATCCGAGATTCCGGATATTCAGGTACAGTAACACCCGTCTGAGCAGTTAGATTCTCTACAGCATCCAGATCATGACCCGTATTTGATGATGAAGCCACATCTGAAGTTGGAGTTGGGTTCACTGGCGGTGCCTCCTGTTCTTCTGCTTGTTCAAGAATGGCTTCTTCAAATTGTTCATCTTCAGATTCTGAAGTGTCTAATGAAGTTGAAGCCTCTTGAAACACTTCTTCTTCTTGTATAGGAGCATTGGTATCATTAGAAGCTGGTAGGGGGTTCACGGTGATCGGACCCACCAACGGTGAAGTCGTTGCATTTTCACACTCGTAAAGTAATCTGATAACAGCTTCTTCAACCAAGCTATCTAGATTGAATGATTCAAAGAAATCTTTGTAATCAAACATCCAATCAGGACCCGTGCCTTGTAGATTTTGAGTATATCGTTGAACTTCCACATTAGCCCAATCCTCCACTCGACGAGTTCGCTTGTTGTATACCCGTTTAAGCGGGGTTGCATATCCAACAAAGTATCCCTCCTCGGCTTTAGGACTAAACTTCTCGCTTGGATTCAACATCGTACATGGCGCCCCAAAAGGTTCTAGATACTCTAAATTCGGCTTTCTTCGGTGTAACAGCTCATAAGATGTTTTACCAAACTTCTTCACTGTTCGAACCCGATTAAGTGTGTAGTTTGCTGCATAAATCGCCTCGTTCCAGAACATTACTGGAAGATTTGAATCAGCGAGCATTGTTCTAGCCGCTTCAATTAGAGTCCTATTCTTTCTTTCAGCAACACCGTTCTGTTGTGGGGTGTACGGAGCCGAATATTCATGATGTATCCCTTTGCTTTCACAAAGTTCATCCATCTTGGCGTTTTTGAACTCCGTCCCATTATCACTCCGAATTCTCTTGATTTTCACATTGTAGAGATTCTCCAATCGAGTGAACAGAACTTTTAGGTTGTTAAAGGTGTCACTTTTATTCTGCAAACACATCACCCATGAAAATCTTGAATAGTCATCAGTGACAACTAAACAATATAACTCCCCAAGATGACTTTTGCGCTTGACCGGTCCAAAAAGATCCATGTGCAATCGCTCAAGTGGCATCTCTACAGAATTAACCTTCTTCACTTTGTGGGATTGTTTGTGTTGCTTCCCCTTTTTACAACTCACGCACTTGTCATTCAGATGGAAATGTTTCACATTTACTCCATCGACAAGTCCATTTCTCACAAGTTGATTCATTTTCCTCAGATGAATGTTCCCCATTCTTCGGTGCCACATTATCGATTCTTTCTCAGTCGCCTTGGATAGAAAGCATGTTATCTGCCCCTGTGATGTCATCGCCTTGGACATATCAAGAATGTAAAGATTGTTGACGCGAGGTGCCTTCAACATTATCCACTCTTTAGGAATTGTAAAGCCCGGTTTCAGAATATAGCAGGATTTGTCATCAAAATGCACAGTAAATTGCTTGTCACATATTTGACTGACACTTAACAGATTATAATCAATCTGCTTCACATACGATATCCGCTCAAAGCTCACTATCCCATTGCTCACGCTTCCTTCCATCGTTATATATCCACCTTTGTTTCCTGCAAAAGCGACATACCCTCCATTGATGTTCTTCACGTCGAACAGCAACGCTAAATCCCCTGTCATGTGGCCTGAAGCTCCACTATCAACAATCCAAAGACTGCTAATAGGGCCAACTGAAGCTCCCTGCACACAAAAAGTAAATCATTTAGTTCTTTCGGGGGACCCAAGCCTGAGTCTTGGGTCTTTGAACATCAGGTTTCAAAGTAACATTTTCACAAGCATTTTCAATAACTTTTTGATCAATCTTCCCGCTACCTGAAGACAAATCATTAATCAGTGTGGAAATAGCATTTGTAGTTTGAGTGTTTACCACCGCTGCTGCTACTCCCCAGTAGTCAGATTGTGGTGCTGGAGGTGCACTTTGAGTCATATAGTTAATCGGCTGCGAAGACTGTGTGCTCGTCTTCTGTGCTGCCACCGTCCATGGGTCCATCACTTGCTGTTGTGGTTGTGTAGTTGCTGGTATCGGAGTAGTCGGAAAATTCCACATGATCACGAACTTTGAAAAATTCAACACTTAGAAAATTTTCCAAAAACTAGTCTAGGTTCGCCCAAATGAACTTCACCTTCGTCCCTTCTGATGCACTTTCGCCCCTAAACACTCACCCGAATGTAAATATTCACCAGAAAGTAAAAACACACTAACAATTTTCCACGTTCGTCCAAATTAATCCAGGTTCGCCCGTTTTAGTTCTAGGTTCGTACCCCCGATCAATCGAATGTGAAAAATGTGACCCGAAAGTGAAAAATTCAACAGAAAATTTCCAGGTTCGCCCAAAATACCCTAGGTTCGCCCAAAAATCTCTCAGGTTCGCCCAAAACTCTACACGTTCGACCACCCAGTTCCAGATTCGCCCATTTTAGGTTTGAAAAACGGTTACACTTTGAAAAACGGTTATTTTGATCTCTGATTTTCAAAAGTTTGTGAATTTGAATGATCTTGATCAGGTTTTGCGTCGGAGATGATTTGGAACAAGTTTAATTCTTGGAATTTTGAATTTTAACCACAAAATCAACTCTAAATCCTTCAAAAACACTCAAAAACCATTTTTATGCAAAAACAGATGTGAATTGATCAAAATAATGTCCAAATCAGCTCTGAGTTTATCAATTTGTTGTTGTATGATCCTCTATGCTCTGATACCACTTTGTAGAGGATATGATTTGACACGAAAACAGGATTATATGATCATACAAGTTACAAAACCAGGTGCGGAAACCCTAGCTTTGAACAAACTAATATAAACTCAAATCAAAACACAATCAAAGTCATTTTCAAACGTTTTCATAGATTAACACATTCATAAACTTGATTACAATTCACTTTAGGTTAATCTAGAACACACACTGAACCTCTCAAACTAATCTGGAACAACACCTCAAAACACACACACCTAATGACTCTCTTTACATTACAAAAACACAAATTCTATATATAGGCACTGCACATTCGCCCCTTTCTCGTGGTCGAATGTGAGTCTTTTCCACATTCGCCCATTTACATGGTCGAATGTGTGTCTTCTGTGTAGTTCCATTTCAGGTTCGTCCTCTTCATTCTACCTTCGCCCACTGAATATCTTCCTTCGCCCACTAAAGCTTACATTCGCCCACATCAGCCTACTAACACATGTTAACTATCCAATCACTAGTCGCAAAACGCATCTACAGAAAAAAAACAACTATTTTTGTGAGGTTTTGTTTTCAAATATATTTTACTCTACTAATAAATCACCAACGATAAACTTAACTTCATAGGCAGAGATTCTTTTTTTTATATTTGAATATGATAACTTATGGCAGAAATTTGTTTAAAATAAATAATAATAATAATAATAATAATATTATTATTATTCATTAATTATATATTGGCAAATCATTAATTATGTTGTCATATTAGATATTTTATTATGTTATGTTAGATACTAGATTATACCCCGGGAACGTCCCGGGGTTGAGAAATCTAATATGACATATTAACTTTACATATGAAATAAAATGATTCGCTTTACAGTTACATGCAAGAAAGCTTCGGGTAGCACCTAACCTAAAACAATTAAAAATGTATCTCCAATGTTAACGCCTAACCTTAAACAATGTATAACTCTAATATCAATATATAACCTAAAACAATGTATAACTCCAATGCTAACGCATGTTGAAAATCGAATTCATATTTACTGATTTGCTTATACATGATTAATGATTTAGCTGAGCACTTTGTGTTTTTTTTCTGTATAAACAAAAAAACCCCACAAAAAATAGTCGTTTTTTTTCGTTTTTTTATATAGCACTATGGTACTCGTTGGAAAGATAATAAAACGCTCGTTAATTTGGTGTAATTTTTTTCTTTAAACAATCTCGTATATAAAAGATAATAACGTTTAAAAATTATGGGAGGAAATATAAGAGAGAAAAATCCAATTTTATTTTAAATTTTTTTTTTCCTAAAATATCTCAATGCCACATGGGATGACACATGACACACTCAAACAGGAGAATGCCTCTTTAAGTGACATGTCATTAAAATGGCTTTGGTTTATTATATGTATAGATTTTAACCCCGGGACACTCCCAGGATAAAAGCTAGTGAAATAATATTAACATTTTTGGCCATGTTAATGCTAACGAGGAACATGGAATCTATATTTTTTTATTAGGAAATTCTAGAACACCCGGAATTATTCAGATATATGGATCTAGCCCTCCGCCTAAGAGGAAACCACAACGGGAGAAACCCCTACTTAGAGCATTCACAATAAATCCTTCATCTCCATCTCTATAATTACACTAAAAATCACTATCTTTCTCTCTCCTTTTCTATTTAATAATACTTATTCTATACTTTTATCATTACCTTTTCTCTCTCCTATACTCACAACCACTTTTAAAAATATTAAAAAATTATAGAGGGTGAACAGTATCCCCTTCAAATTTACTGATGAAGAGTGTCTCATGTATATATTTTCTCTCTCCTCTACTCACAACCACTTATACTCACTCTATATAATATAGAGGCCCATCTCACAATATTATAGAGCATCTATTGTGAATGCTCTTAACCTTTAGAACAAATTGCTCCAAGAAAGACTTTAAACTCATGGACAATGTTTTTATAACCAGATTTGAAGTCGAACCGGTTTCCTTTCCAGGCCACTGATTAAACCGGATTAAGAACCGTATATAAGTTTTTGTAAAATAACACAAGTTTTATGTAGAGGATGTGATTTGACACGAAAACAGGATTATATGATCATACAAGTTACTAAACCAGGTGCGGAAACCCTAGCTTAGAACAAACTGATATAAACTCAATTCAAAACACAATCAAAGTCATTTTAAAGGCTTTTCATAGATTAACTCTTTCAAATAAGTGGTTACAAATCAGTTACAGTTAATCTAGCACACTTCTAAACTCTCTCAACACTCTCTGGAACACACCTCAAAAACACACACACTGAATGACTCGCTTAAACTTACAAAAACAAGAAATCTATATATAGGACCTGCACGTTCGCCCCTTTTCACTGGTCGAACGTGGGTCATTTCCACATTCGCCCACATGAAGTGGTCGAATGTGTCTTCTTGGTTAGCCTTGTTCCAGATTCGTCCATGTACAACTACCTTCGCCCACTTGTAATTTCACCTTCGCCCATTCTAACTTCCTTCGCCCCTTCAGCCCATATTAACACATGTTAACATATCTAATCATTAGTCGCAAAACGCATCTACAAACTCCCCCTCGACTATTGATTAGATCGTTTTCTGTCCTCGTCCATGGCTTTGTTCAGCAACTTAATTCTGAGCAAACTCTTCTGTTCTTTTGTCATCTCAGGCTCTAACCTCCTCTTTACCGGCTTTGACACATTTGCCATCTTCACCATCTTGCCAAGCTTACCCTCCAAATTACTTCCAGCATTAATGTCATAAGCAAAGCAAACACCAACAACTTGTGTGTATTTCTTTGCTTGATCTGCATCGTTCGGCTCATGATGAATCGGATTATAAAAGAGCATGATGATGTCTTCGAAGGTGCAATTGATCAACCACAAAGGATCAAATACATGAACATGCTTGTATTTGTCCTTTCCATCTCTCAACACAATCACCGCTTCTGCCTTCCTCCAATCATAATACCAGAATATGAAGTCAGCACTGAAGTGTTGAGGCATAGGCATCAAAGGTATCTTTCTCATCACATCAGGTGCCTTATAAATCAAGGTAACCCGTTTCATCTTGGTTCTGGGATCAATATCCCTGTGAACTTTCCTCCGGGGATATTGTGGTTTGAATCTGTTCCACTTAGTTCTACTTTCCCAAACCAATTTGTCTGCACACCAACCGACATGTGAATTATTCACTGAAGCACCTGACATTTGGAATCTGCAAAGATCTCTAACCGCCCAATACGGTAGAGTCAGCAAATCAATGAATCTGTAAAAGTACAAGATTCCAGATTCCCACTTAGCAGCTAAACACTTCAGCCTGCCTAAGTATGTCCACCCGAGAGCTCTACCTCTGAACTTAGCATTGTGAAACCTATAAAAGTTTCCTTGAGCTTCAGGCTTTGGTCGGTTTTCATCCATCAGTCTTAATTTCTTCAAATACTCCTTCAAATCATCAGTCTTATTTGAAGATTCTGGCAAATCAGCTCCAAGTACTTTCTCTACAAACTCAGCACTCCTCTTCTTTGCCTTTCTTTTTGCAGACGTATTAGGAATCTCAGTAAAATCAGGAAACACCAAGTCTTCATCAGTTTGTCTGAAGTACTGTGGATATTCCTCATGTGTGATATCCTCTATTTCAACTTCTTCAAATTCAGGGGTGTCTTTGTCATCAGAGTGACTTCCAATATCCTTTTCAGGAATATGTGGAATCGACTCATCAACAATGAACTCTTCAAACGTTTTCCCTACCCTCTGTGCAAGTCCATCTAAAATCTCCTTTGCCACAGATGCAGGTACTTCCCCTTCTTCCAAATCAGGATCGTTATATTCCAATTCATATCGCATATCATCAGTTTGGAATATTTCTGCAAAACGACCTGTGAACTCAATAGTCCATTCTCTTCTTTCTAACATGTCCTTGTATACTTGTTTAGCATCATCAGACAAGGACCTCACCTTCTCATTCCAAAACACAGTCTCATCATTATCAACATTCTCACTCTTCTTCTTTGAACTTGACTCACCTGTGTCTTTCTTCTTCTTTGAAGGTGGTCTCTTTTCAAATGTAAACTTCGAAGTATCATCTCCTCCATCATTATCATCACTACTACTACTCTCATCCTCCTTTTGACTTCCCGACCCTTCAGCATCATCATCATCATCATTATCATCATCTCCATCATCACTCTTTTCCGATTCTTCATCCTCATCATCCTCATCTTCCTCTTTATCAGATTCAGATGGTTCAAAGTCAACCTGTTCAACTTCTTTCTCTTTATCTTCCTCACCCTCTTTCAGCTTGGGTGCAACATTGTACAGATTGTCTATTAGCTCACTAAGGCGTTTGTTTTCAGCCTTCAACTCTTTATTATCTTCTTTAATCGCCTTGTATCTGTTTTTGTTTCTCAGACACTTTCCTTCAAGCTTCTTATTCTTAGCTTCTAGATTCTTCACTTTCTCGTCTATCTCATCTTGATTAGACTTAGAAGCTACTACAATCTGAAGCATTTTCTCTTCATTTTGCTTGAACTTGGCAATCTCAGCTTGCTGAGCCACTAACATCTTCATCATGTCGTCCATCCTTTTATTCACCTGCTTCATCACTTCGTCATCCACAGTGACTTTCTTTGACTTGGACTTTGACTTTGATGGCTCAATCTCAGTTTCTTTTCCTTTCTGAGGCTGTGTAAACATGTTAAGAACATTATCCAGTGCTATATTGAATTGATCCACTGGTAATTTTGTTGCCTCCACAGTCTTTTGTTTCTTAGTAGCTGGTGAAGATTGTTTTGATGATGTACCAGCTTCAGGTAATCTCTTTCCTCTCAAAAGTAGGTTTAATTCTTTCTCTCTAAGTTGCTTTGTACTTGTCTTCTTGGCCATGGTTTTGTGTTTGGGCTTGGGCAAGTTAACTACTACAGTTTCACCTTCATTCAACTCGTCCAAATTAACAGTTAGCCCTTCATCTTCAGCACCTACAGACTGCTTGCTCTTCTTAGCTTCTTCAATCGATCTGTTAAGTGATTCAGACTCACCAACCAAAGTGGCCTTTTGTTTGGTAGTCCGGACATTTTCAGCATCCGAATCCCACTGTTCTTCAGTCTCAGTTTCTTCTGAATCTACAGACTCTTCATCTACCAAACTAGTACCCTTCTTTGCAGTAGATTTCTTCCTCACAGTTTGTTGTTTTGAACTCCCCTGCTCAGTCTTTCCTTTGCCCTTCCCTTTGGCTCCAGGATTGACTACTTGTCTTTTTCTCTTTGTACTTGCATCAGCATATACCAACGGATCATCATTGTCACTATCACTATCAGGATGCCTCGCTGTATTCTTTCCAGGATCCATGTAATCCTCTCTAGCCAAGGCTCCAAACAATCTCCTGTAAGGTGGTCTCTCATTATCAGGCACACCTTTGTAACCTTTCATTCTAGCTAAAGTTCTGATGTTCATATGATCCATAGCAAGTATCTGTGTTGGATCCTTCTTCAGGTTTGGATATTTGTGATCGAAGATCATCATCAAAAATCTAGGATAAAGCATGAAGTATTTCTTCTTCAAACCTTTCAACATCTCTAGCATATGATCCAAAATCATCCCAGCAACGTTAAATGGTTTGTTGAGAGTCAACGCAACCATTAACGAACTCAAACTCTTTCTCATCACGTCATAACCTCCACTAACACATCCAAATACAAGTATGATGACGTGAGCAAAATACTTGAACTGTACACTCAGTTTCCCTTTGTACATAGAACCATCAGTGATCGGTCCTTTGTATTTCATCCTCAGGAAACAGGCTTTCTGCTCAGTCCATGATAATTCCCTTGGATCCTCACTGGTTTCAAACTGGATCTGGAGAGCTTCTCTGATATCAGCTTCAGTGATAAACATCTCCATTCCCTGAATCTTGCTTCTGATAATAGTCTGATTATCAAAGTAATCATACTTGGCGTTGTTATAAAAGTCCTCAACTATATCCTTGTAGATGATAGTTGGTGTAGCCAAAGCATAAACCACTCTGCATCTCTTCAGAAACTTGATAATCTCAGTAAACTCCACGTTCTTCTCAACATCTCCCAGATACGCGCAACAATTGTGAGTCTTCTCAAACGGCCATTTGTTACCGCTTGATGATTCTCCTTCTTGTACAGTTTCTGGAACAGGATTAGAAACAGCAGTCTCCACAGGAATCTCTATATTTGTTTGTTCTTCAGCCATCTGAAACATACAATCAAAATAAACGTCAAAACATGAAATCGTCAAAAATTCAAAATTTTAGGTTTTTGGAAATTCCACATTCGCCCAAAATACACTGGTCGAATGTAGATTAAAGTGGTCGAATGTACAGCAATTAGGCCGAATGTAAAATGATTTTAGATAAAAATATACATTCGCCCGTTCTGTGTTACCTTCGTCCATTTTGTTTCACATTCGTCCAGTCGATGGACCGAATGTAGAAACTGTTTTTGCCCAAAATTTAAAAAAAATTTCAATCATGTTTTTAACCCCTAATTTTGATTAGAATCAAACCTAATATGGCCGACTAGAACTCGTCTATCATCAATTACCCCTAATTTTCATTCTATATCAGTTTTCAATAAGAATTAGGGTTTTTAGTTTTCCAATCGATCAATCGTTGCTGAAACAATTGTTAAAACCTAATTCCTTTAAACTTCTCCCCCTAAAACTGATATGGAATGATTTTCTATCAACATTGATCATTAGCAAACACTGGAACATCGTTAACCCTAAAACTCTAAGTCCGGTTATTAAAACTAACGATTCCGGCTTCAATCCTTGTCCTTTACCTGTAAAAGTTATATGAAAAGGATCAGTGAGATGCAAAGATCAAAAGACACAAGCAAGAGTTTCAAAATCAACAAGGTCTTGGTACGAAGAAAAAGTTTGAAAATTTTGAATGAGGGTCGAATCTGCAAGTGGAATATATAAAGCCTCCACCTTCGCCCGGTACTACTGGTCGAATGTACAAAATGTCCACCTTCGCCCCAACCAAATGGCACGAAGGTAAAATTGTTTTACCCGAAGGTGAAATTGAAGTCAAAACTCCTCATTCGCCCAGTTCTAGACTGCCCAAAGGTAGACAAAGTTCCACATTCGTCCCATTTAAGGGCGAATGTAAAATGGAAAACTTGAAAAATTTTGCCAAATTACAAATTCGAATCCCGTTCAACATTTTTCAATCCGTTAAGCTTCCAAAACACAAAGTTTCACTTTTAGAATGATACAAAGCCCAGATGGTGTTGTCAAATCTCAGAAATTGACTATCAAGCATCCCCGGTTATCAAAAATAAAGCAGAAATGCAAAAAATTTTGGATTTTTCTGAAATTTTATCAAAACACACCTAAAATCTTTTTGGATTTTGTATCTTTTTGACAATAAAAGTAAATTGCACAAAATAAAATGCATCAAAGTAAATGAAAGCAGTAAACATTTTGTGAAATCCGGTCAGAGGATCATATCAGTTTTCTGAGAAATCTGATCACAGCGTTGATCTTTTTGTTTAATATTATCATTAGAAACAGTATGTGATACGGCAATTGCTGATATTGTGGTCCACGTAAGCTCTCATGCAGACAATTACGCAATGCTTTAAAATGATACGAGTTAGGTGTATTAGACTAACACGATGTGGTGCCCACACACACGACATACTCCCGTATCAAGTAATTGCACAAAGCTTCGTCGTAACGCGTGATTATGCCAGAGTTATCCGTAAAAGTTACAAAGTATATAGCACAGAGGTGTACAGGTCAGCAATTGAATGCAGCAGAGTAACATGTGCGTATACACTAGGTTGAGGCTGATATTAATCACTGATTTGCATCAGATGATCAATACGATGTAATAATGATCTATGATCAATTAAAACATAAAGTTCCTCAATTCGGTAACTTCCGGTTTTGGCAATTAAGCTCTTTTAGCAAATATTCTGATAAAACTAGGTCCGTAAATCAATACGACAAAAGTTTATCAGAATATCCCGGATAACCATAACATAACGACCCGAAACCTCAGATTTTGGCAATCCTATCAAACGAAATTACGGTACTAAGACCATATGCCCATGAGGTGTTCAGCCACGAACGCGTAGTTCGTTATGTTTGTATCACTAATGCACGCAATATTTAGTCTACGAAGCCTATCAGCATATCACACGTAATCAACACACGCCTCATTATACTATACAATTCTTTAGCCTGTGTCAGATCCCCACTGATGTACTATCATTTCCTCTGTTTTACCAGGAAATCATTTTTGAATTTCTAATTTTTAGGTCTTTTTGAATTTTATAATGTTTTTGGTTTTTCTAATAAAATGGCTCCCCCTAAAATAAAGAACATATTTTTGAGATTTTTGATTTTTCTGAAAAACAAAAACAAAAATTTGAAAGAAACAATCCACTCGAAAGCATCAACTTCTTTGAGGATTAAACAATCCCCTCGAAAGCATCAACTTCTTTGAGGATTACGATAGTAAAGAGAAATTCCCAATTAGCAAAGAGAAATTCCCAATTAGCAAAATATAAAAACTAAAAACTAAAAAACGATAAACCGAGGTGCCGATTAGTCCTGTTTTTCCTTTATATTGTTTACTTTTAAAAGATATTCAAAGCGTGAACGGTCAAAAGCTTTAGTAAACAGGTCTGCACGTTGGTAGTCAGTATGTATTTTGATCATATCGATCAATTCCTTAGCGTAACAATCACGGATAAAATGATATTTGATCCGGATGTGTTTCGCTTTAGAATGATTTTCCGAATTTTTAGTTAATGCAATTGCGGCTTCGTTGTCACAGTAAATAGGAGTTTTTAGAAAATGCAAACCGTAATCCACCATTTGTTGTTGAATCCAGAGTACTTGTGAACAGCAACTCGAGGCTGCAATGTACTCGGCTTCACAGGTAGATTGTGCTACGGAAGTCTGTTTCTTGCATTGCCAGGTGATTAACCTGCTCCCGAAAAACTGGCAACCAGCTGTAGTAGATTTGCTATCTTTGTCACAGCCGCCCCAATCTGCATCACTAAAAGATATGAAATCAAAATTATCATCATTAGGGTACCAAAGTCCTTTTGAGGGACAACCCTTCAGATATCGAAGGATACGCTTGACCGCCGTCAGATGACTTTGTTTCGGCTTCGATTGATAACGGGCACAGAGACACGTTGCGTACATAATATCTGGTCGAGACGCCGTCAAATACATCAGAGATCCGATGATTGCTCTGTATGTAAAAGGATCCGTCAGCTCCCCCTTAGCGTCCACTCCAATCCCGTGATTGGGTTGAATCGGGGTATCCATCGGCTTTGAGTCCTCCATCTGGAACCGGCTCAAGATGTCGGAGACATATTTCGTCTGGTGAATGAAGATCCCGTCGGGTCTTTGGTCCACCTGTAAGCCTAGGAAAAACTGCATCTCCCCCATTGCGCTCATTTCGAACTTTTCCTGCATGACAGTTTCGAACTCCCTGCATAAAAGCTCGTTAGTTGAACCAAATATTATATCATCAACGTATATCTGCACTAGAAGCAAGTCATCGCCCGTCTTTTTCGTAAAGAGGGTGCAATCGACGAGGCCGCGCTTAAATCCTTTGGTGATGAGGTATGTACTTAGCTCCTCGTACCACTGCCTCGGAGCCTGGTGCAAGCCATAAAGAGCTTTGTTCAGCACGTAGACCTTATCCCGGTGGATTGGGTCCTCAAAGCCTGGTGGCTGCCCTACATACACCTCTTCCTTGACTTTCCCGTACAGAAATGCGCTTTTTACGTCCATTTGATAAACTTTGAATTTCTTATAAGAAGCAAACGCGAGGAACATCCGAATAGCTTCGATTCGTGCTACCGGTGCATAGATTTCATTATAATCAATCCCTTCGATTTGATGGAAACCCTGCACGACCAATCTGGCTTTGTTACGAACAATTACCCCACGATCATCTTTCTTACACTTAAACACCCATTTGGTGCCGATCTTCTTCCTATCCGGCGGCAAATCCGTGAGCGTCCAAACTCCCAATTTCTGGAATTGTAATAACTCCTCCTGCATAGCTTCCACCCAGGCATCATCCTTCAAAGCGTCCTTGTATGTCCTTGGCTCTACCTGCGACACATAACACGCAAATGACCAATCATTTTGACTACCAGATTGTTGAATTTTGGCATATAAAGCTAAAGCACCAAAACTCTCTGGCGAATTAACGCTTTTAAGCTGCCCTCTGGTCATAACACTACTTCCAGGATCACCGATAACTTGCTCCAGCGGGTGAATACGATGAATCCGAGATTCCGGATAATCAGGTACTTGCACTCCCGTCTCAACAGTCAAGTTCTCTACAGCATCCAGATCATGACCCATATTTGATGATGAAGCCACATCAGAAGTTGGAGTTGGGTTCACTGGCGGTGCCTCTGGTTCTTCAGCTTGATCAAGAATAGCTTCTTCAAATTGTTCATCTTCAGATTCTGAAGTGTCTAATGAAGTTGAAGCCTCTTGAAATATTTCTTCCTCTTGTATAGGAGCATTGGTATCATTAGAAACTGGTAGGGGGTTCACGGTGATCGGACGCACCAACGGTGAAGTTGTTGCATTTTCACACTCGTAAAGTAATCGAATAACAGCTTCTTCAACCAAGCTATCTAGATTGAATGATTCAAAGAAATCTTTGTAATCAAACATCCAATCAGGACATGTGCCTTGAATATTTTGAGTATATCGTTGAACGTCCACGTTAGCCCAGTCTTCCACACGACGAGTTCGCTTGTTGTATACCCGTTTGAGAGGGGTTGCATATCCAACAAAGTAACCCTCCTCGGCTTTAGGACTAAACTTTTCACTTGGATTCAACATAGTACATGGCGCCCCAAAAGGTTCTAGATACTCTAAGTTCGGCTTCCTTCGGTGTAACAGCTCATAAGATGTTTTACCAAACTTCTTCACTGTTAAAACCCGATTTAATGTGTAATTAGCTGCATAAATCGCCTCATTCCAGAACATTACTGGAAGATTTGAATCAGCAAGCATTGTTCTAGCCGCTTCAATTAGAGTCCTATTCTTTCGTTCAGCAACACCGTTCTGTTGAGGGGTGTACGGAGCCGAATATTCATGATGTATTCCTTTGTTTTCACAAAGTTCATCCATCTTGGCGTTTTTGAACTCCGTCCCATTGTCACTCCGAATTCTCTTAATCTTCACATTGTAGAGATTCTCCAATCGAGTGAACAGAACTTTTAGATTGATAAAAGTGTCGCTTTTATTCTGCAAACACATCACCCATGAAAATCTTGAGTAATCGTCAGTGACGACTAAACAATAAAGCTCTCCAAGATGACTTTTGCGCTTGACTGGTCCGAAAAGATCCATGTGCAATCGCTCAAGTGGCATCTCAACAGAGTTAACCTTTTTCACTTTGTGGGACTGTTTGTGTTGCTTCCCCTTTTTACAACTCACACACTTGTCATTCAGATGGAAATGTTTCACGTTTACTCCATCGACAAGTCCATTTCTCACAAGTTGATTCATTTTCTTTAGATGAATGTGCCCCATTCTTCGGTGCCACATTATCGATTCTTTCTCTGTTGCCTTGGACAAAAAGCATGTTATCTGCCCCTGTGATGTCATCGCCTTGGACATATCAAGAATGTATAGATTGTTGACGCGAGGTGCCTTCAACATTATCCACTCTTTAGGAATTGTAAAGCCCGGTTTCAGAATATAGCAGGATTTGTCATCAAAATGCACAGTAAATTTCTTGTCACATATTTGACTGACACTCAACAGATTATAGCCGATCTGCTTCACATACGAAATCCGCTCGAAACTCACTATCCCATTGCTCACACTTCCTTCCATAGTGATATATCCACCTTTGTTTCCTGCGAAAGCTACATATCCTCCATTGATGTTCTTCACGTCGAACAGCAACGCAAGATCCCCTGTCATGTGGCCTGAAGCTCCACTATCAACAATCCAAAGACTGCTAATAGGGCCAGCTGAAGCTCCCTGCACACAAAAAGTAAATCATTTAGTTCTTTCGGGGGACCCAAGCCTGAGTCTTGGGTCTTTGAACATCAGGTTTCAAAGTAACATTTTCACAATCATTTTGAACAACTTTTTGATCAATCTTTTTCTGATTGTTCAAAACAGTTTCCTTTCTCTCATTAACCCTTGAAGTTGAGGCTCCTGGAGTACCATTAGGTGTCCAAGATTGTTCAGACCTTTTCAGGATACGAATCTGAGACTTTGGATTCTCAGTCGGTTTCTGAACATTGTTAGCAAATGTAACTTTCTTGATAACCTTATCTGATTTAACAGACTTAGGTCCAACATTTGATTTGACAATCGGTTTTGGTGGAACCTTTTGCCTATCAACTGTTGCGTTCACCACAGGCTTTCTCCATGAGTGTTCCATAGCAATCCGATTCCTTCTATCATAGTGCATTGGACGAGTGTTCCTCATTTGAAAATTGTTTTGATTATAAAACGATTGTTGTTGTTGAGGAACAACTCTCCTATGAGGTGGCACATAATGATCAATCGGTTTTCGCATAGAATTCCTCACTTCCACCTCGTGCCTCTTGTGCCTTACATATGGGCACTGAGCAAGTAAATGCCCACGTTCCCCACATTTAAAGCACGCACGGTACTCTTCAAAAACATTCGGAGCATTTGGTTGAGCAAATGATCTAACAGGATATTGATCATTGTACTGTTGCTTCCTTAAACTCTCAGGGAGTGGCCCTTTTGAGTAAGTAGGCTCATTAAAACCATTAGCTCTGTTTTTGGGTCTAACAAACTCTGTGACATGGACCTTTGGTTCTTGAGGAACATCCAAATACAACTTCTTTAATAAAGCTGGTGGAATCTCATTTGTTCTCTCATGTTTTGGGAACCAAATGGTACTTTCTTGCCAAATCTTGTCAATTTTAGCATAGTTAACATCTTTAATTGGAAAGTCCTCGTCAGAGATGATCTTATCGGATCCTTCCATCCGATAAAACACCTTGACAGGTTTGTCACATTGTTCGTTTTTATCATTCCTTTCAAGATCTTTCTTCACCTCATTCTTTTCAGACTTATTCACATGATGAATACTTCTCATCGGAACAATTTGAGATGATGAAACTGGTTCATTTGTAATGATGTGATTTTCTTTTGGAATTTCACATGTATTAACAGTTTGATTACAACCAGTATCATCACTCTCTGAGTCTGAATCTACACTCTCAGCAGTAACACCCTCATCATTGATTCCCAAAATCGGTCTAACATCGGAATTTGGATCACCAATACTTGAAGTATTAGATTCATTTTCCGATGCTGAATCAGATTTTACCGAACTCTCCGGTGTCACTTGGTGACAATTATGGTTTTCGAAAAGAACCGGAGATGGTACAGACCGATAATTGGTTGTTTTATCATCAATAATGTGGTCTACCACATAAGCAATATGCTTATAACTTTCCAACTTTTTGTTTATTTTTTCAGCAAAGCATTTGATGGCTGCCATTTCCAACTTGGTGTTTTCAATTTCATTGATATAGTTGTTAATTGCCAATTGTTTTAAAGACAAAGTGTTTTTCAAGTCGGAAATGTCCTTTTTGTAGCCATCTAATACTTTGTTAAAAGCATTCAACTCTTTGCGAGTAGATTGACTGTTCATGATAGCACTATCACGTTGAACACGGAGTTGTTTAATCTCCTCAGTCAATCTATCACATGTTCCACAATATTTTTCACTTGAATTATCAGTACTACATGCAGAACTTACAGGTTTTGGCGGATCAGTCATGGCCATTAATGCGAAATGAGCTTCCTTTCCTGCAAAGAATCTGGAATAATCAATCTTTGTGAAAGCATCATCTGCAATGCACGACTTCCTTGTCATCAGAAAATCCGCTTCTGCAAGCAACTGATCGATATCTTGTAGATGCCGTTTTGCGACTAATGATTAGATGTTAACATGTGTTAAGGGGCAAATGAGAGTAGTATGGGCGAAGGTAACATAGAAAGGGGCGAAGGAAGCTTTAATGTGGACGAATCTGGAACCAGGGATACACAGAAGATACATTCGACCATATGTTATGGGCGAATGTAGAACAAGCTACATTCGACCAGTCAGTTTGGACGAATGTACAGCTACTATATATAGAAATTGGGTTTTTGTAATGTATAACGAGTCATTGAGAGTGTGTGTTTTGTGTGTGTGTTCCTGAGAGGATTGAGAGTGTTAGATTGTGTTCTAGATTAACTGTAATCAGTCTGTAAGCGTTTATTTGAACAAGTTAATCTATGAAAAGCTTTTAAAATGACCTTGATTGTGTTTTGATTGAGTTTATATCAGTTTGTTCTAAGCTAGGGTTTCCGCACCTGGTTTAGCAACTTGTATGATCATATAATCCTGTTTAGTTGTCAAAATCATCCTCTACAAAGTGGTATCAGAGCGTAGAGGATCATACAACAACAAATTGATAAACTCAGAGCTGATTTGGACATAATTTTCATCAATTCACATCTGTTTTCATATAAAAATGGTTTTTGTGTGTTTTTGAAAGAATTAGAGGTGATTTTGTGGTTAAAATTCAAAATTCCAAGTATTAAAGTTGTTCCAAATCATCTCCGAAGCATAACCTGATCAAGATCAATCAAATCCACAAACTTTTGTAAATCAGTGATCAAAATAACCGTTTTTCAAAGTGTAACCGTTTTTCAAAAGTCAGATATGGGCGAACCTGGAGTTTGTGGGCGAACGTGAGAGTTTTAGGTCGAAGGTGTGTGGATTTTCGGGCGAACCTAGAGGTTTTAGGGCGAATCTAGAGTTTTTCACATAGAAATTTTACATTCGGGTACTATTTTCCACCCTCGGGAGATCGGGCGGACGAACGTAGATCAGAAACGGTCGAACCTAGGTTGATTTGGACGAAGGAAGAAGAGTGTTTGTGAGTTTTTACATTCTAGTGAAATCTTACCTTCGGGAGTGATTGTTTTGGACGAACCTGAATCAAAAGGGACGAACCTGAGCACATTTTGGGCGAATCTAGGATAGATTTTGGAAAATTTTTCTAAGTGTTGAATTTTTCGAAGTGCGTGATTATGTGGCGTTATCAGACTACTCCTACACCAGCAACTACACAACCACAACAGCAGGTGATGGACCCATGGACAGTGGCAGCACAGAAGACGAGCACACAGTCTTCACAGCCGGTTAACTACATGACTCAGAGTGCACCTACAGTACCACAGTCTGACTACTGGGGAGTAGCAGCAGCGGTGGTAAACACTCAAACTACTAATGCTATTTCCACACTGATTAATGATTTGTCTTCAGGTAGCGGGACTCGGCCACCGAAGCTCATGGAGATTCAAGAATACAATCAGTGGCAGAAAAAGTTCAAGATACACTTGGAAGGCATGGGAGTGGAAGGTGCTGAAGCATGGAACATGATAGCTAAAGGTTACACACCACCAGTTCTGGAGAACACAGGTGAACCAGTGCCATTGGAGAGCATGGCGGAGGATGAGAAAAAGAAGTTTGCTGTGGAAAAGAAGGCATTCTCCCAACTGACACAAGCTATTACCAATGATCTTTTGCATCAGTTTGGGACGTGCACAACTTCTAAGGCTTTGTGGGATATGCTTAAAAGGAAGCATGATGGAAATGAGAAGACTCGAAATTTGAGGATGGAAGAACTTGTGAAGGAGTTTGAAAATTTTTCTTATGTTGGAAATGAAACTTTGAAAGAACTAACTCCTAGATATAATCATTTAATATCTGAATTGTCTAGCTATGGTGTACAGATTCCTATGGCAAAACAGGTGGACAAGTTTGCTGAAGCATTACCACCAAACTGGGATCAGCATGTTGATGTTCTGAAGGAGAAGGATGCTTTTCAATACTGGTCTCTTCAGGAGTTCGTTGAGAAGCTGGAAAACAAAGAATTGGAAGAGAAGAGGAAGGCTAGGAGAGCACAGATTCCTCAGAATCCAAACTTATACTTTGGAGGATCTTTAGTTCCAGCAAGTACAAGTTCAGGAGGGCTAGTTACCCCACATGTTGCTTGTATATCCAATGCTGTAGATTCACCCATCATTAACTACCATCAACAAACTTCATCTTTATCACAACCACAACCACAAATTCCATATCAATATTCATACATTCCACCATTCTCCCCAAAGCAACAAGCAGCTTTTTACACTGCTGGTCAATCTCAACCACAACCAATGAACCAACCTAACCAACCAACTGTGGTTTTGGAAACTTCCAATCTTGGAAATGTGACAGTTGAAGTTGCTCAGCAACACATTGCTTTAGTCTCTGCAATGGTTTCTTCCTATAATGGATTAGTTGCTAGTCAAATTGGTAATAACAACTTGACCAATGAAGACTACGCACAGATTGATAAGGAGGAAATGGAACTCATTGATATTCAATGGGCATTTGCGAGCATAATGCGAAGAGCAACAGAGTTTATTGAGAAGACAGGTAGAACAGACTTGGGAACTTCTCCTAATACAACCTACGGGTTCAATAAGGAGAAAGTGACTTGTTTTAACTGTGGAGGTAAAGGTCACTTTAAACGTGAATGCACACAGCCACCGAAACAAGGTAACAGGAATCCATTTAATGCTACCTATCAGAACCATCAACAACAAAATCAAAACCAAGTTTCTTCCCAAAACAACAACAACAACTACCAAAATCGTCAAACCAACTTTAATAACAACCAAAATAGACAACCAACCACACCAAACCAGACACAAAACCAAACACCAAACAATACTAACCGAACAGTCATACCAATCACTACACCAGCTGAACAACAGAATACCAATCAAGCATTGGTTACTCAACAAGATGAGAGGTTTGACTGGTCGAGCATTCAGATAGGTGTTGAGGAAATCACCACTGGGGGAAATGTGGCGTGTGTTGCCTATCAGGTTGATCTTGAAGATTCTGTGACGATGGAGGAGAAGGTTGAAACTGAAGTTGATAGTGATGAGTCTGAGGTTGAGATGGATGGGGATTATGAACCTGTTAAGGTTAATTCTGATGTTAATATTGAGGTTGAAAATGAAGAGACAAATTCGGGAGTTGTGATTGATACTGTTTCTGACATTTCTGAGGAGTGTGAATCAGTTTATTCTGATTCAGACAGTGATTCGGATACGGAAGCAAGTGTTAATTCTCTTGATGAAGATATTGATCAGTTACTTGCAGAAGCAGATTTTCTGATGACTAGGAAGTCGTGCATTGCAGATGATGCTTTCACAAAGATTGATTATTCCAGATTCTTTGCAGGAAAGGAAGCTCATTTTGCATTGATGGCCATGACTGACCCGCCAAAACCTGTAAGTTCTGCATGTAGTACTGACAATACTAGTGAAAAATATTGTGGTGCTTGTGATAGATTGACTGAGGAGGTTAAACAACTCCGTATTCAACGTGATAGTGCTATCATGAACAGTCAATCTACTCGCAAAGAGTTAAATGCTTTTAACAAAGTATTAGATGGCTACAAAAAGGACATTTCTGACTTGAAAAACACTTTGTCTTTAAAACAATTGGCAATAAACAATTACATCAATGAAATTGAAAACACCAAGTTGGAAATGGCCGCCATCAAATGCTTTGCTGAAAAAGTAAACAAAAAGCTGGAAAGCTACAAGAATGTTGCTTATGTGGTAGACCACATCATTGATGACAAAACAACCAATTATCGGGCTGTACCATCTCCGGTTCTCTTTGAAAACCATAATTGTCACCAAGTGACACCGGAGAGTTCGGTAAAATCTGATTCAGCATCGGAAAATGAATCCAACACTTCAAGTGTTGGGGATCCAAATTCCGATGTTAGACCGATTTTGGGAATCAATGATGAGGGTGTTACTGCTGAAAGTGTTGACTCAGACTCAGAGAGTGATGATACTGGTTGTAACCAAACTGTTAATGCATGTGAGATTCCAAAAGAAAATCACATCATTACAAATGAACCAGTTTCATCATCTCAAATTGTTCCAATGAGAAATGTTCATTATGTGAATAAGTCTGAGAAGAATGTTGTGAAGAAAGATCTTAATGAGATTAAGAAAGATCTTGAGAGAAATGAGAAAAACGAACAATGTGACAAACCTGTCAAAGTGTTCTATCGGATGGAAGGATCCGATAAGATCATCTCTGACGAGGACTTTCCAATTAAAAATGCCAACTATGCTAAAATTGAAAAGATTTGGCAAGAAAGTACAATTTGGTTCCCAAAACATGAGAGAACAAATGAAATTCCACCAGCTTTGTTAAAGAAGTTGTATTTGGATGTTCCTCAAGAACCAAAGGTCCATGTCACAGAGTTTGTTAAACCCAAAAACAGAGCTAATGGTTTCAATGAGCCTACTTACTCAAAAGGGCCACTCCCTGAGAGTTTAAGAAAGCAACAGTATAATGATCAATACCCTGTTAGATCATTTGCTCAACCAAATGCTCCAAATGTTTTTGAAGAATACCGTGCGTGCTTTAAGTGTGGGGAACGTGGGCATTTGCTTGCTCAGTGTCCATATGTAAGGCACAAGAGGCACGAAGTTGAAGTGAGGAATTCCATGAGAAAACCGATTGATCATTATGTGCCACCTCATAGGAGAGTTGTTCCTCAACAACAACAATCGTTTTATTATCAAAACAATTTTCAAATGAGGAACACTCGTCCAATGCACTATGATAGAAGGAATCGGATTGCCATGGAACACTCGTGGAGAAAGCCTGTGGTGAACTCAACAGTTGATAGGCAAAAGGTTTCACCAAAACCGATTGTTAAATCAAATGTTGGACCTAAGTCTGTTAAATCAGATAAGGTTACCAAGAAAGTTACCTTTGCTAACAATGTTCAGAAACCGACTGAGAACTCAAAGTCTCAGATTCGTATCCTGAAAAGGACTGAACAATCTTGGACATCCAATGGTACTCCAGGAGCCTCATCTTCAAAAGTGAATGAGAAAAAGGAAACGATTTTGAGCAATCAGAAAAAGATTGATCAAAAAGTTGTTAAAAATGTTTGTGAAAATGTTATTGTGAAACCTGATGTTGAAAGACCCAAGACTCAGGCTTGGGTCCCCCGAAAGAACTAACTGATTTACATTTTGTGTGCAGGGAGCTTCAGCTGGCCCTATTAGCAGTCTTTGGATTGTTGATAGTGGAGCTTCAGGCCACATGACAGGGGATCTTGCGTTGTTGTTCGACGTGAAGAACATCAATGGAGGTTACGTAGCGTTTGCAGGAAACAAAGGCGGATATATCACGATGGAAGGGAGTGTGAGCAATGGGATGGTGAGCTTTGAGCGGATTTCGTATGTGAAGCAGATAGATTACAATCTGTTGAGTGTCAGTCAAATTTGTGACAAGAAATTTACTGTGCATTTTGATGACAAATCCTGCTATATTCTGAAACCGGGCTTTACAATTCCTAAGGAGTGGATAATGTTGAAGGCACCTCGCGTCAACAATCTATACATTCTTGATATGTCCAAGGCGATGACATCACAAGGGCAAATAACATGCTTTTTGTCCAAGGCGACTGAGAAAGAATCGATAATGTGGCACCGAAGAATGGGGCACATTCATCTGAAGAAAATGAATCAACTTGTGAGGAATGGACTTGTCGAGGGAGTAAATGTGAAACATTTTCATTTGAATGACAAGTGTGTGAGTTGTAAAAAGGGGAAGCAGCACAAACAGTCCCACAAAGTGAAAAAGGTTAACTCTGTAGAGATGCCACTAGAGCGATTGCACATGGATCTTTTCGGACCGGTCAAGCGCCATAGTCATCTTGGAGAGCTTTATTGTTTAGTCGTCACTGACGATTACTCAAGATTTTCATGGGTGATGTGTTTGCAGAATAAAAGCGACACTTTTATTAATCTAAAAGTTCTGTTCACTCGATTGGAGAATCTCTACAATGTGAAGATAAAGAGGATTCGGAGTGACAATGGGACGGAGTTCAAAAATGCCAAGATGGATGAACTTTGTGAAGACAAAGGGATACATCATGAATATTCGGCTCCGTACACCCCTCAACAGAACGGTGTTGCTGAACGAAAGAATAGGACTCTAATTGAAGCGGCTAGAACAATGCTCGTTGATTCAAATCTTCCAGTAATGTTCTGGAATGAGGCGATTTATGCAGCAAATTACACACTTAATCGGGTTCTAACAGTGAAGAAGTTTGGTAAAACATCTTATGAACTGTTACACCGAAGAAAGCCGAACTTAGAGTATCTAGAACCTTTTGGGGCGCCGTGCACCATGTTGAACCCAAGCGAAAAGTTTAGTCCTAAAGCCGAGGAGGGTTACTTTGTTGGATATGCAACCCCGCTCAAACGGGTATACAACAAGCGAACTCGTCGTGTGGAAGACTGGGCTAACGTGGAAGTTCAACGATATACTCAAAATATTCAAGGCACGGGTCCTGATTGGATGTTTGATTACAAAGAGTTCTTTGAATCATTCAATCTAGATAGCTTGGTTGAAGAAGCTGTTATTAGACTACTTTACGAGTGTGAAAATGCAACAACTTCACCGTTGGTGCGTCCGATCACTTTGAACCCCCTACCAGCTTCTAATGATACCAATGCTCCTATACAAGAAGAAGAGATATTTCAAGAGGCTTCAACTTCATTAGACACTTCAGAATCTGAAGATGAACAATTTGAAGAAGCTATTCTTGATCAAGCTGAAGAACAGGAGGCACCACCAGTGAACCCAACTCCAACTACTGATGTGGCTTCATCATCAAATACGGGTCATGATCTGGATGCTGTAGAGAACTTGACTGTTCAGACGGGAGTGCAAGTACCTGATTATCCGGAATCTCGGATACATCGTATTCACCCGCTGGAGCAAGTTATCGGTGATCCTGGAAGTAGTGTTATGACCAGAGGGCAGCTTAAAAGCGTTAATTCGCCAGAGAGTTTTGGTGCTTTAGCTTTATATGCCAAAATTCAACAATCTGGTAGTCAAAATGATTGGTCGTTTGCGTGTTATGTGTCGCAGGTAGAGCCAAGGACATACAAGGACGCTTTGAAGGATGATGCCTGGGTGGAAGCTATGCAGGAGGAGTTATTACAATTTCAGAAATTGGGAGTTTGGACGCTCACGGATTTGCCGCCGGATAGAAAGAAGATTGGCACCAAATGGGTGTTTAAGTGTAAGAAGGATGATCGTGGGGTAATTGTTCGGAACAAAGCCAGATTGGTCGTGCAGGGTTTCCATCAAATCGAAGGGATTGATTATAATGAAATCTATGCACCGGTAGCACGAATCGAAGCTATTCGGATGTTCCTCGCGTTTGCTTCTTATAAGAAATTCAAAGTTTACCAGATGGACGTGAAAAGCGCATTTCTGTACGGTAAAGTCAAGGAAGAGGTGTATGTCGGGCAGCCACCAGGCTTTGAGGACCCAATCCACCGGGATAAGGTCTACGTGTTGAACAAAGCTCTTTATGGCTTGCACCAGGCTCCGAGGCAGTGGTACGAGGAGCTGAGTACATACCTCATCTTCAAAGGATTTAAGCGCGGCCTCGTCGATTGCACCCTCTTTACGAAAAAGACGGGAGATGACTTGCTTCTAGTACAGATATACGTTGATGATATAATATTTGGTTCAACTAACGAGCTTTTATGCAGGGAGTTCGAAACTGTCATGCAGGAAAAGTTCGAAATGAGCGCAATGGGGGAGATGCAGTTTTTCCTAGGCTTGCAGGTGGACCAAAGACCCGACGGGATCTTCATTCACCAGACGAAATATGTCTCCGACATCTTGAGCCGGTTCCAGATGGAGGACTCAAAGCCGATGGATATCCCGATTCAACCCAATCACGGGATTGGAGTGGACGCTAAGGGGGAGCTGACGGATCCTTTTACATACAGAGCAATCATCGGATCTCTGATGTACTTGACGGCGTCTCGACCAGATATTATGTATGCAACGTGTCTCTGTGCCCGTTATCAATCGAAGCCGAAACAAAGTCATCTGACGGCGGTCAAGCGTATCCTTAGATATCTGAAGGGTTGTCCCTCAAAAGGACTTTGGTACCCTAATGATGATAATTTTGATTTCATATCTTTTAGTGATGCAGATTGGGGCGGCTGTGACAAAGATAGCAAATCTACTACAGCTGGTTGCCAGTTTTTTGGGAGCAGGTTAATCACCTGGCAATGCAAGAAACAGACTTCCGTAGCACAATCTACCTGTGAAGCCGAGTACATTGCAGCCTCGAGTTGCTGTTCGCAAGTACTCTGGATTCAACAACAAATGGTGGATTACGGTTTGCAGTTTCTAAAAACTCCTATTTACTGTGACAACGAAGCCGCAATAGCATTAACTAAAAATTCGGAAAATCATTCTAAAGCGAAACACATCCGGATCAAATATCATTTTATCCGTGATTGTTACGCTAAGGAATTGATCGATATGATCAAAATACATACTGACTACCAACGTGCAGATCTGTTTACTAAAGCCTTTGACCGTTCACGCTTTGAATATCTTTTAAAAGTAAACAATATAAAGGAAAAACAGGACTAATCGGCACCTCGGTTTATCGCTTTTTAGTTTTTAGTTTTTATATTTTGCTAATTGGGAATTTCTCTTTGCTAATTGGGAATTTCTCTTTACTTTCATAATCCTCAAAGAAGTTGATGCTTTCGAGGGGATTGTTTAATCCTCAAAGAAGTTGATGCTTTCGAGTGGATTGTTTCTTTCAAATTTTTGTTTTTTGTTTTTCATAAAAATTGAAAATACCAAAAATATGTTTTTTTATTAGGGGGAGCCATTTTTCAGAAAAACCAAAAACAATATAAAATTCAAAAAGACCTAAAAATTAGAAAATCAAAAATGATTTCCTGGTAAAATAGAGGAAATGATAGTACATCAGTGGGAATCTGACACAGGCTAAAGAATTGTATAGTTTATGAGGCGTGTGTTGATTACGTGTGATATGCTGATAGGCTTCGTAGACTACATATTGCGTGCATTAGTGATACAAACATAACGAACTACGCGTTCGTGGCTGAACACCTCATGGGCATATGGTCTTAGTACCGTAATTTCGTTTGATAGGATTGCCAAAATCTGAGGTTTCGGGTCGTTATGTTATGGTTATCCGGGATATTCTGATAAACTTTTGTCGTATTGATTTACGGACCTAGTTTTATCAGAATATTTGCTAAAAAGAGCTTAATTGCCAAAACCGGAAGTTACCGAATTGAGGAACTTTATGTTTTAATTGATCATAGATCATTATTACATCGTATTAATCATCTGATGCAAATCAGTGATTAATATCAGCCTCAACCTAGTGTATACGCACATGTTACTCTGCTGCATTCATTTGCTGACCTGTACACCTCTGTGCTATACACTTTGTAACTTTTACGGATAACTCTGGCATAATCACGCGTTACGACGAAGCTTTGTGCAATTACTTGATACGGGAGTATGTCGTGTGTGTGGGCACCACATCGTGTTAGTCTAATACACTTAACTCGTATCATTTTAAAGCATTGCGTAATTGTCTGCATGTGAGCTTACGTGGACCACAATATCAGCAATTGCCGTATCACATACTGTTTCTAATGATAATATTAAACAAAAAGATCAACGCTGTGATCAGATTTCTCAGAAAACTGATATGATCCTCTGACCGGATTTCACAAAATGTTTACTGCTTTCATTTACTTTGATGCATTTTATTTTGTTGCAATTTACTTTTAATGTCAAAAAGATACAAAATCCAAAAAGATTTTAGGTGTGTTTTGATAAATTTCAGAAAAATCCAAAATTTTTGCATTTCTGCTTTATTTTTGATAACCGGAGATGCTTGATAGTCAATTTCTGAGATTTGACAACACCATCTGGGCTTTGTATCATTCTAAAAGTGAAAATTTGTGTTTTGGAAGCTTAATGGATTGAAAAATGTTGAACGGGATTCGAATTTGTAATTTGGCAAATTTTTCAAAAGTTCCATTTTACATTCGCCCTTAATTTGGGACGAATGTGGACTTTTTGTTTCACCTTCGGGTTGTTTTATTTGGGCGAATGTGGCTTGCAGCCAAATTCCACCTTCGGGTGAGATGGTTTCACTTTCGTGCCTTTCACTAGGGGCGAAGGTGCAAAATTTTTACATTCGACCAAACATAACGGGCGAAGGTGGAGTCTATAAATAAACAAAACCAGATTCGACCAGTTCATTCTATTTTTTCAATAATTTCTTCATAACCAGACCCTTGTTGCTTTTGTAACTTCTGCTTGTGCGTTTTGATCCTTACTTATCACTGATCGTTTTCATATAAGTTTTACAGGTAATGGCTACGGAATGAAGCCGGAATCGTCTGATTTATGTATCGGACTTAGGGTTTAGGGATTTTGAATTTCCAGTGTTTGTTAAGGCTTATTTTTGATACACGATTATCTCACATCAGTTTTAGGGGGAGAATGTCTTAGGAATTAGGATATTAACAAGGATTAATTGTTGATTGATCGAATGAGATAATATAAACCCTAATTTCTATTAAAAACTGACGTAAGATGAATGATAAGGGAAATTGATGATACACGAAGCTTAATCGGTCATATTAGAATAGGTTTTGATCAAAACTAAGGGTTAAAAACAGAGTTGATAAAATTTTAAATTTTTGTTTCAAACAGTTTCCACCTTCGGGTCATCGACCGGACGAAGGTAGAACTAGTGGACGAAGGTAGCATTAAAAATGGGCGAATGAATCTTTTTAATCAAAACAAATTACATTTGACCAAATGTTTACTCTTTCGACCATAAAAATCTACATTCGACCAATTCTTTATGGGCGAATGTGGAGTTTCAAAAGTCAAAAATTTTCAAGTTTTGTCGATTTCATGTTTTGACATTTTATTTTGATTTTCTATTTCAGATGGCTGAAGAACAAGCTAATGTTGAGATTCCAGTGGATACTCCAGTTGCTGATCCAGTTCCACAGACGGTGCAAGAAGGAGAATCATCAAGCGGTTCTAAATGGCCGTTTGAGAAGACTCATAACTGTTGCGCATATCTTGGAGATGTTGAGAAGAATGTGGAATTCACTGAGATCATCAAGTTTTTGAAGAGATGCAGAGTGGTTTACGCTTTGGCCACACCAACTATTATCTACAAGGATATAGTTGAGGATTTCTATAACAATGCCAAGTATGATTACTTTGACAATCAGACAATCATTAAAAGCAAGATTCAAGGAATGGAGATGTTTATCACTGAAGCTGATATTAGAGAAGCTCTCCAGATCCAGTTTGAAACAAGTGAGGATCCTAGAGAATTATCATGGACTGAGCAGAAAGCCTGTTTTCTGAGAATGAAATACAAAGGACCGATCACTGATGGTTCTATGTATAAAGGGAAACTGGGAGTGCAGTTCAAGTATTTTGCTCACGTCATTATACTGGTGTTTGGATGTGTGAGTGGTGGATACGACGTAATGAGGAAAAGTTTGAGCTCATTAATGGTTGCGTTGACTCTCAACAAACCATTTAATGTTGCAGGAATGATTTTGGATCATATGCTAGAAATGTTGAAAGGATTGAAGCTTAAGAAGTTCATGCTTTATCCGAGATTTCTTATGATGATTTTTGATCATAAATATCCACATTTGAAGAAGGATCCAACACAAATACTTGCTATGGATCATATGAATGTTAGAACCTTAGCGAGAATGAAAGCTTATAAAGGTGTGCCTGAAAATGAGAGACCACCTTACAGAAGGTTATTTGGAGCTTTGGCTAGAGAGGATTACATGGATCTTGGAAAGAATCTAGCAAGGCATCCTGACAGTGATAGTGGTAATGATGATCCACTTGTTTATGCTGATGCAAGCACGAAGAGGAAAAGGCAGGTTGTCAATCCCGGAGCCAAAGGGAAGGGCAAGGGAAAGACAGATCAGGGAAGTTCAAAACAACAGGCGGTGAGGAAGAAGACTACTGCAAAGAAGGGTACGGGTTTGGTAGATGAGGAGTCTGTTGATTCAGAGGAAACAGAGACTGAAGAACAGTGGGATTCGGATGCTGAGAATGTCCGGACTACCAAACAAAAGGCCACTTTGGTTGGTGAGTCTGAATCTTTGAACAGATCGATTGAGGAAGCCAAGAAGGGCAAGCAATCTGTTGGTGCTGAAGAAGAAGGGTTGACAATTAATTTGGATGAATTGAATGAGGGTGAAACAGTTGTAGTGAATTTGCCCAAGCCCAAACACAAGACTATGGCTAAGAAGACAAGCACCAAGCAACTCAGAGAGAAGGAGTTGAACTTATTGTTGAAAGGAAAGAGATTACCAGATGCTGGAACATCATCTAAACAATCTTCACCAGCTGCAAAGAAACAAAAGACTAAGGAGGCTACAACATTACCAGTGGATCAGTTCAATATTGCCCTGGATAATGTTCTGAACATGTTTACACAGCCTCAGAAGGGAAAAGAAGCTGAGATTGAGCCATCTAAGTCTAAGTCCAAGTCTAAGAAGGTCACTGTGGATGATGAAGTGATGAAGCAGATGAATAAAAGAATGGACGATATGATGAAGATGCTTGTGGCTCAACAAGCTGAGATTGCCAAGTTTAAGCAGAATGAAGAGAAAATGCTTCAGATTGTTGTTGCTTCTAAATCTAATCAAGATGAAATAGATGAGAAGGTAAAGAAGCTTGAAGCAAAGAATGAGAAGCTTGAAGGTAAGGTTCTGAGAAACAAGAACAGATACAAGGCAATTAAAGAAGATAACAAAGAGCTGAAGGCTGAAAACAAACGCCTTAGTGATCTGATTGATGATTTGTACAACATAGCACCCAAGCTGAAGGAGGGTGAGGAAGATGTAGAGAAAGAGGTTGAGCAAGTAGATTTTGAACCATCCGAATCTGATAAAGAGGAGGATGAGGATGATGAGGATGAAGAATCGGATAAAAGTGATGATGAAGATGATAATAATGATGATGATGATGATGCTGAAGGTTCGGGAAGCCAAAAGGATGATGATAGTAGTAGCAGTGATGATAATGATGGAGGAGATGATACTGCTAAGTTTACATTTGAGAAGAGACCACCTTCTAAGAAGAAGAAAGACACAGGTGAGTCTAGTTCTAAGAAAAAGGGAGAGAATGTTGATGATGAGACTGTGTTCTGGAACGAGAAGGTGAGGTCCTTATCTGATGATGCAAAACAAGTTTACAAGGACATGTTAGAGAAGAGAGAGTGGACCATTGAGTTCACAGGTCGTTTTGCAGAAATATTCCAAACAGATGATATGCGATATGAATTGGAATATAACGATCCTGATCTTGAAGAAGGGGAAGTACCTGCTTCTGTGGCAAAGGAGATATTGGATGGACTTGCACAGAGAGTAGGAAAAACATTTGAAGAATTCATTGTTGATGAGTCGATTCCACCTATTCCTGAAAAGGATGTTGGAACTCACTCTGATGATAAAGAAACCCCTGAGTTTGAGGAAGTTGAGATAGAGGATATTACACATGAGGAATATCCACAGTACTTCAGACAAAATGATGAAGACGTGGTGTTTCCTGATTTTACTGAAAGGCATAATACGTCTGCAAAAAGAAAGGCAAGGAAGAGAAGTGCTGAGTTTGTTGAGAAAGTGCTTGGAGCTGATTTGCCTGAATCTTCAAGTAAAACTGATGAGTTGAAGGAGTATTTGAAGAAACTAAGACTGATGGATGAAAACCGACCAAAACCTGAAGCTCAAGGAAACTTCTATAGGTTTCATAATGCAAAGTTCAGAGGAAGAGCTCTTGGGTGGACATACTTGAGCAGGCTGAAGTGCTTAGCTGCTAAGTGGGAATCAGGGATCTTGTATTTTTACAGATTCATTGATTTGTTAACTCTACCGTACTGGGCGGTTAGAGATTTATGCAGATTCCCAATGTCAGGCGCTTCAGTGAATAATACTCACGTCGGTTGGTGTGCAGACAAATTGGTTTGGGAGAGTAGGACGAGATGGAATAGATTCAAACCACAGTATCCCCGGAGGAAAGTTCACAGGGATACTGATCCCAGAACCAAGTTGAAAAGGGTTACCTTGATTTATAAGGCACCTGAAGTTATGAGGAAGATACCTTTAATGCCTATGCCTCAACACTTCAGTGCTGACTTCATATTTTGGTATTATGATTGGAGGAAGGCAGAAGCGGTGATCGTGTTGAGAGATGGTAAGGATAAATACAAGCATGTTCATGTATTTGATCCTATGTGGCTGATAAATTGCACCTTTGAAGACATCATCATGTTATTCTATAATCCGATTCATCATGAGCCAAACGATGCAGATCAAGCAAGGAAATACACACAAGTTGTGGGTGTTTGCTTTGCTTATGATATCAATGCTGGAAGTAATTTGGAAGGGAAGCTTGGCAAGAAGGTGAAGATGGCTAATGTGTCAAAACCGGTAAAGAGAAAGTTAGAGCCGGAGATGACGAAAGAACAGAAGAGTATACTGAGGATCAAGCTGCTGAATAAAGCCATGGATGAAGATAGGAAAAGATCTAATCAATAGTCGAGGGGGAGTTTGTAGATGCCGTTTTGCGACTAATGATTAGATGTTAACATGTGTTAAGGGGCAAATGAGAGTAGTATGGGCGAAGGTAACATAGAAAGGGGCGAAGGAAGCTTTAATGTGGACGAATCTGGAACCAGGGATACACAGAAGATACATTCGACCATATGTTATGGGCGAATGTAGAACAAGCTACATTCGACCAGTCAGTTTGGACGAATGTACAGCTACTATATATAGAAATTGGGTTTTTGTAATGTATAACGAGTCATTGAGAGTGTGTGTTTTGTGTGTGTGTTCCTGAGAGGATTGAGAGTGTTAGATTGTGTTCTAGATTAACTGTAATCAGTCTGTAAGCGTTTATTTGAACAAGTTAATCTATGAAAAGCTTTTAAAATGACCTTGATTGTGTTTTGATTGAGTTTATATCAGTTTGTTCTAAGCTAGGGTTTCCGCACCTGGTTTAGCAACTTGTATGATCATATAATCCTGTTTAGTTGTCAAAATCATCCTCTACATATCTTCATCAAGAGAATTAACACTTGCTTCCGTATCCGATTCACTGTCTGAATCAGAATAAACCGATTCACACTCCTCGGGAATATCAGAAACAGTATCAATCACAACTCCAGAATTTGTCTTTTCAGTCTCAACCTCAACATTAACCTCAGAATTAACCTTAACAGGTTCAAAATCCCCATCCATCTCAGCCTCAGACTCATCACTTTCAACCTCAGTTCTTTCCTTCTCCTCCATCGTCACTGAATCTTCAATATCAACCTGATATGCAACACAAGCCACATTGCCCCCAGTAGTGATTTCCTCAACACCTATCTGAATACTCGACCAGTCAAACCTCTCATCTTGTTGAGTAACCAATGCTTGATTGGTATTCTGTTGTTCATTTGGTGTAGTGATTGGTATGACTGTTCGGTTAGTATTGTTTGATGTTTGGTTTTGTGTCTGGTTTGGTGTGTTTGGTTGTCTATTTTGGTTGTTATTAAAGTTGTTTTGACGATTTTGGTAGTTGTTGTTGTTGTTTTGGGAAGAAGCTTGGTTTTGGTTTTGTTGTTGACGGTTCTGATAGGTGGCATTGAATGGATTCCTATTGCCTTGTTTTGGTGGCTGGGTGCATTCTCGTTTAAAGTGACCTTTTCCTCCACAGTTAAAACAAGTCACTTTCTCCTTATTGAACCCGTAGGTTGTGTTAGGAGAAGTTCCCAAGTCTGTTCTACCTGTCTTCTCAATAAACTCCGTTGCTCTTCGCATTATACTCGCAAATGCCCATTGAATATCAATGAGTTCCATCTCCTCCTTGTCAATCTGTGCATAGTCTTCATTGGTCAAGTTGTTATTCCCAATTTGACTAGCAACTAGTCCATTGTAGGATGAGACCATTGCAGAGACTAATGCAATGTGTTGCTGAGCAACTTCAACTGTCACATTTCCAAGATTAGATGTCTCCAAAACCACCGTTTGTTGATTAGGTTGGTTCATTGGTTGTTGTTGAGATTGGCTAGCAGTGTAGAAAGCTGCTTGTTGCTTTGGGGAGAATGGTGGAATGTATGAATATTGATATGGAACTTGTGGTTGTGGTTGTGATAAAGATGAAGTTTGTTGATGGTAGTTAATGGTAGGTGATTCCACAGCATTGGATATACATGCAACATGTGGTGTAACTAGCCCTCCTGAGCTTGTACTAGCTGGAACTGAAGATCCTCCAAAGTATAGGTTTGGATTCTGAGGAATCTGTGCTCTCCTAGCCTTCCTCTTCTCTTCCAATTCTTTGTTTTCCAGCTCCTCAATGAACTCCTGAAGAGACCAATATTGATAAGCATCCTTCTCCTTCAGAACATCCACATGCTGATCCCAGTTTGGTGGTGCAGACTTTTCCACCTGCTTTGCCATAGGAATCTGTATATCATAACTAGACAATTCAGATATCAAATGATTATATCTAGGAGTTAGTTCTTTCAAAGTTTCATTTCCAACATAAGAAAAATTTTCAAACTCCTTAATAAGTTCTTCCTTCCTCAAACTTCTAGTCTTCTCATTTCCATCATGCTTCCTTTTAAGCATATCCCACAGTGCCTTAGAAGTTGTGCAAGTCCCAAACTGATGCAAAAGATCATTTGTGATTGCCTGTGTCAATTGGGAAAACGCCTTCTTTTCCACAGCAAACTTCTTTTTCTCATCCTCAGCCATGCTCTCCAATGGCACTGGTTCACCTGTGTTCTCCAAAACTGGTGGTGTGTAACCTTTAGCAATCATGTTCCATGCTTCAGCACCTTCCACTCCCATGCCTTCCAAATGTATCTTGAACTTTTTCTGCCACTGATTGTATTCTTGAATCTCCATGAGCTTCGGTGGCCGAGTCCCGCTACCTGAAGACAAATCATTAATCAGTGTGGAAATAGCATTTGTAGTTTGAGTGTTTACCACCGCTGCTGCTACTCCCCAGTAGTCAGACTGTGGTGCTGGAGGTGCACTTTGAGTCATGTAGTTAACCGGCTGCGAAGACTGTGTGCTCGTCTTCTGTGCTGCCACTGTCCATGGGTCCATCACCTGCTGTTGTGGTTGTGTAGTTGCTGGTGTAGGAGTAGTCTGATAACGCCACATGATCACGAACTTCGAGAAATTCAACACTTAGAAAAATTTTCAAAAACTAGTCTAGGTTCGCGCAGTAGAGATTCAGGTTCGTCCCTTTTAGTTTCAGGTTCGCCCAGAAATTCTCTCCCGAATGTAAAATCTCACCAGAAAGTAAAAACACACTAACACTTTCCACGTTCGCCCAAAAAGTTCCAGGCTCGCCCGTTTTGTTTCCAGGTTCGCCCGCACGATGTCCCGAATGTGAAAAATTAGACCCGAATGTGAAATATTCAACTGAAAAATTCTACGTTCGCCCAGAAATTCCTAGGTTCGCCCACAAAACCACTCACCTTCGACCAAAAACTCACACATTCGTCCAAAACACTCCAGGTTCGCCCATATTGACTTTTGAAAAACGGTTACACTTTGAAAAACGGTTATTTTGATCTCTGATTTTCAAAAGTTTGTGAATTTGAATGATCTTGATTAGGTTTTGCTTCGGAGATGATTTGGAACAACTTTAATACTTGGAATTTTGAATTTTAACCACAAAATCAACTCTAATTCTTTCAAAAACACTCAAAAACCATTTTTATGTAAAAACAGATGTGAATTGATGAAAATAATGTCCAAATCAGCTCTGAGTTTATCAATTTGTTGTTGTATGATCCTCTACGCTCTGATACCACTTTGTAGAGGATGTGATTTGACACGAAAACAGGATTATATGATCATACAAGTTACTAAACCAGGTGCGGAAACCCTAGCTTAGAACAAACTGATATAAACTCAATTCAAAACACAATCAAAGTCATTTTAAAGGCTTTTCATAGATTAACTCTTTCAAATAAGTGGTTACAAATCAGTTACAGTTAATCTAGCACACTTCTAAACTCTCTCAACACTCTCTGGAACACACCTCAAAAACACACACACTGAATGACTCGCTTAAACTTACAAAAACAAGAAATCTATATATAGGACCTGCACGTTCGCCCCTTTTCACTGGTCGAACGTGGGTCATTTCCACATTCGCCCACATGAAGTGGTCGAATGTGTCTTCTTGGTTAGCCTTGTTCCAGATTCGTCCATGTACAACTACCTTCGCCCACTTGTAATTTCACCTTCGCCCATTCTAACTTCCTTCGCCCCTTCAGCCCATATTAACACATGTTAACATATCTAATCATTAGTCGCAAAACGCATCTACATTTTATAAAAGTAACATTAAATAAAATAAATAAATATAGGGTTAGGATCAAATACACAAGATACACAATACACGTCAGTCTTATTTTTTCAAATGTTGGTTAAAATTAACCAAATCTTCGCCTTGAGAGTTCTAATCTAAAGTCGAGCCCGACGAGTACACCAGAAGCCTGACACACGAGAACATGTATTGGGCGCGTATGGGGCCGGTTAGCGATTAGTTAGCGGGTATGGGATCAGGCGATACCCGACCTTATTACCCAATACCACATGTTTACCTAAACTATATACCCGATCATATACCTGAGAATTTTTTATATTTTATTTAATTTTTGTAATTTATTTTAGTAGGTTCATTGTGTGAATAAATATATTTTCTTTTGGAATATGTATTTTATAATTATTATTATTTGTAGTCCCAAATTACTAGATCTTTCAAGTGCACAAGATTGTTATCACTTAGAAACACCTATTTATTAGGTGTTTTAAGTGATTAATCTTTACAAACAAAGAAACTAGATGAAAACTAATAGAAACCGACACACAAGATACTCAAATAACATGATTCCATTAATGATAGATCGTCAAAACACCATGGATACATACATACAAGTTCGCAGATTTGCTTGTGTTCTTTTAAGATGACCAAAAACCCTAAACCCTAGCTGCACACTTGCATTCTATTTATAGGCTGAGCATATGGGCCTGCGCACTTAGGCTTAAGTGCGCAGGGCCTGATGCTAAGTGCTCAAAATAGCTAGGGTTACTAAAAGTATCCAACAATTACATAAAAGGCCCTCTAACTTCTAAACCACAAAATAAACTATCAAAACACTTGATTCTGGTAACTGTGGTCTCAAAATAACCCAACAATACTCCCCCTAGACCACAGCTACCAGATCTTCATCTTCAGTCGATCTCAACATCGCTTGACTCCCCCTGTTCTCTTGCTCGGCTTGCTGGGAGTGCTTGAACTACACTATCATCAACATTTTCTTCAACTGGTGGATCCTGGATGAATAACTGAGCGAGATCTACAGTTGCTGGATCCTGCTGAGTTTCTGGGACTAGTTCTGGAGAAGCTGGTGGGGCTTGAGTAGACTCAACCTCAGGATCAGTTGTTGCTGCAGGAACCTGTGTCTGCACCTCTGAGATGACCTCAGCTTCAGTTGTCTTTGCTGCAGCAGCTTGGGCAGCTTTTTCTTTATCATCTCTAGCTTTATCGGCTGCATTGATCCTGTCTACTAAATCGAGCAATTCCTGCTTTCGCTTCAATGCTCGTTCCACCGCCCTTCTGAACAGAATAGCTTCCTCAAACAGCACGTTTCCAGCACCCACGTTAATCTGGTTTCCAAAGAGAGTAGTCAAATCAGAAGGGTTGAGAGCAAACACATCCACTGGGTCAAGAATTCTCAACGCCTCTGAATCGTCTTTTAGCTTGATGACAGCTTCACCAGTTAAGCTATCATAAAACCACTTCTTGAATTCTGTTAGCATCACAGGAAGCTCAGGACGAATGGGAACCCTTGTGACGACCTGGGGTGGGTCAATCACATAGGTGATCATTCCCCGTCCGGTAGCTGGATCTATTCTTTTCTTGGAGATTCTTCTTCTCGGCTTCTGTGGCTTCCAGTTCTTGAAGTCAGACGCACATTCTCTTTCAATAAAGACAGAAACCATGTCAGCTGTGGTGTCCTGAGAGTGGTTGAGGAATGGTGTTCTGCACATTTCCCTGATATCCTATCGTGGAAGAGTCACAAGATTCGGTCTACCCTTGAAGTACTGTATTACTCCCCCTCTTCGTTTCACAACAAACAATCTCTTAAACCCATCATACCCCCAAGAGATAATTCTTTCCTGGTGAGCTTCTCGAGTGTGGTGGATGTTCTGGTGCAAAGCCGGAATGGAAATTGGTCTTCTTGGAAACCAGGTAGATCTCTCAGGGTCCAACCTGTATCCATCAGCCATCTCATAAACGGTTTCTTCTCCTGCACCCATTTCTACAAACTTTTCGGGCATCTCGTCCTCACTTATCTCATCAACATCACTTTCCTCAGCTTTTCTCTCTTTCTCTTTCTCTTCTTCCATAAACTTCCCAAAATCGAACGCTTCATCAAAAGTCATACTAGGAGCATCTGTTCCCTGTTTCTTCAGTTCTTGAAGCATATCAAACATCTTTATCTGTACCTGAGTCTGGAACTTGATAAGGTATCGTTGATCTTTAACAATCTTCTCCAGGTTCTTATTCTTATGCTTCAGCTTCTTTATCTTTTTCTTCAGTTCCAGGTTGTTGTGAATCTGATTCTTTAGGGTGCATATTTCTTTTGCTGCTGTCTTTCCCACTTCTTTTGATAGCTTCTCGTAAAGTTCTTGATGCACAGGTTTTGGGCGTTGTGCAGCAGGAGTAGACGAGGATGGAACATACTGCTTCTTCACCGAGGGTTTGGGAATAGGAGGCCTGGCAGTGGAAGGCCCTGCTTGATCCTCACCCCCGAACATAGACTCCCAAATTTCTTCAGCCTCAACATCTTCTTCAGTCATAACTCGTGGTCTTTCAGACTCTGGCAACTGTTCTCTTTTTCTCTTTCTTTCTGCCCTTGCCAGTTCAGCACTTTGTCTGGCAGCTTCAGCAAACTCAAGTTCTTCTGGTGTCAGTGATTCTCTCCCTTTCTGCAACAAACCAGTAGGCCTATTTCTTTTTGTCGGCTTTGGAGGAACGGGTTCAGATGCTACTCTCTTACCTATTGTTCTTTCTCTGGCAACTTCTTCAGCAGTTGGCTGGGCTGTGGTGGGAGCAGGCTCAGATGATTCAGGGATATCAGTGGATTCCTGACGAGCTTCAGTACCTGCCTGCCTCCTTTTCTTGATTTTGTTGTAAAGTTCCATCACCACAGGGTAACGTTGTGCTGCATACATGTGTGGTAGCATGGGTTCCCAGTCAGGCGTGTTGCATTCAGTGAAAAATCTCCCACCTTTGGCGAACCCGTACACATCACTGTTGTTTGTTGGCAAGTTCTCGTGTTGTATATTGATCATCATTTGCACGAATCTTGGATACATGGCCCACTTTTTGCTTGACAGAGAGTTCTTTATCATCAAATCCAGAGTCATCCCAGACACATTCACCGGCTCATCTTTACAGATCTTTATCATAGCACTTGACCATTCTGGGCTGAGAGCATTGTAACCTCCTTTTCTGTGGGACATTGACATGACGAATACGTGGCAAATCACCCTCCAATCACGTGACAGTTCGCTCTTCTTTACATCACTGCGCGTGTCGAAATCTCCTTTGTATCCGATTCTCTTGAATTCTCTGAGCAGATCAGCCTTAGCTAGTTGTTTGAAGCTTCCGGGTTGATCTCCTAGTCTCAGTGCCCTTCGGACTGTATCTTCAGTAATGATCACCGGTTTGTTTCGAACTATAGCATTTAGTCTCTTGTTACCATCCACTGTCTCAACTTTTGCTGATCTCCAAAAGTCTTCGATGTGATCAACATATACTCTAAGCTCGTGTTCCACAGCGTACGGGATCCTGCTATGCCTGATCCATGAGACAACATCTCTGAACTTGTGGTCGTCAGTTTCAAGCTTTATTGCCTGATTGTGCATTCCTCGAATATCCCATACAAGAGCCATCTGTTTCAAGTCATATGCACGAAAAACGGGTTAGATTTCTGTTTTCAAACAATATTACCGACTACTGAAATCTTAGACTTAGACGGACAACGACTTTGGACAAGTTTGATACGGATTAGAGACTTGTTTTGTTTGATCAGGTTGTCTCACAGGCATATATGATTTTAAGTTAGCAAGTTCTTAGTTGTTGTCCAAGGTTAGATTGTATGCAAGTTCTTAAGTTTTGTCCAAGGTTAAGTTTACAGATTACAAGTCCAAGTACGTAGTCCAGTCAAGAGTCATAGATTATCAAGTCCGGTCACAAGTGACTTAGTGATTTATGTATACGTTCAAGTTCGCAGTTCAACGAGCTTATAAGATTGAGCACTTAGCCAAGTGCTCAAACCTGAGCACTTATCCAAGTTCGCAGAACTTGAGCACTTAGCCTAGTGCTCAAACCTGAGCACTTAGCCAAGATTTCAAGCCTGAGCACTTAGCTAAGTTCCCAAAACTTGAGCACTTAGCCAAGTGCTCAAATCTTGAGCACTTAGCCAAGTGCTCAGATCTGAGCACTAATTTAAGTACGCAAACCAGTCATCAGTTGGGCATGGTAACCCAGTGCTTTAGCATACCGGTTTGCGCACTTATCAAGTGCTCAACCACTTAAACTCACGTTTAAGATTTAAGTTCGCAAATCAGGTTCTCAATTTCTTAGGGTTTGAATCCCTTGAATCACTGATGCAAGTACGCAAAAATATGAAACAAGTTCACAAAATCAAGAACTAAGTTCGCATTCATCCAAAAACCACAAAAGTTTCAAACTGAAATTTTAAATCCGTTTAAATCTTGTTGTTTGAACACCTGTTAATCACCAACAACAATCTATTAGTAATAAATCTACCTAAAACAGGAACACAAACAAACGGAAATCAAAAATAGAAGTGGATGATGTATAAACAGGTGCTTTCAGGTTTGATTGTGGTGGTTAATGGTGGTTTAAGATGAAGATGGTGATGCTTGAGGGGTTGGGGGTGCTTTGATTTTAACGGCAAACGAGGATGTTAAAGATGGTGAAGACTGATGGTGGTTAACGGTGGTTTTGTGGAGATTGATGGTGGTTAATCGGTGGTTTAGTTTGGAGATGACGGCTGATGATGTTGATGACGGCTGATGATGAACACGGTGAAGATTAGGGTTTTCAGAATAAAGTTTTAACGGCTGTAAAAATTAGGTTTGAGGGGATAAGAAAGTATTTATAGTGAGGGTATATTGCGCACTTAGTTTAAGTGCGCATTCCAAGATTTAAAAATTAAGTGCGCAAAAATAAAAAAATATGTTAAAAACATAGATCAGGGACCAGAGATCAACCGTTTCTCACCTTCTGCATCAAGATCATACTAACCATACCTGCCAGACCACATTTCAACTTTACGTTGGATCGCTGCAGCCCAAGAAAAACTGGCGGTATGTTTGTCCACTTAAATCCATGCCTCTTGTCTTTCAACAAACGTTTGGTGATGAGATTTATCATGTTTTCATAATATTGACGAAAAGTTAGTGGACCCCACTTGTGCTAGGTGTAAGCCTACCAATCCTCAAGGTTTATTGAGATATAATGATGAGAGCTTCAGGTCTATGTTTCCATAAGCAGAGAAGATGATCATTATGTCAATCAGATGATGAGAGCTTCAGGTCTATGTTCCCATAAGCAGAGAAGATGATCATTTGATTGCTTTTTGAGCTATCTATATGTTTGCACGTCACTAACATTGCGTGTCTTTTGTTGCTCATTTTGATTTAACAGCCCCGCTTTGGTAGCTTGCACTCTTAGGTGTCTTTTGATTGCTTATGCACAAAATTTTCTGTGTCTTTTGATCTCTCAACCTATGTATGACCGGACTCAGCTTGTGCAGACCTAAAACACAGTGGGAATCCAGCTTTTCGTGTAGATTTTTTCAGTTTGTCACATTTAGCAGTTTAATCGATTCCAGGCTGAATCTACCGACATGTCGTTGCTTGAAGCCGCAACGTCCTCTGGGTCCTATTCACATGCTGACAAATATGATTAGCCCCTATCATTTCTTGATTTTTTGAAAAAAGTTTTAAATTTTGCAGTTAGGGATCTACCGGTTTATTTCTCCCCCAAAAATCTTTATTTTACTTAAACATAAGATTTTTCTATAATTTATACACAAGGTTTTTTTTTTTTTTTAATCATTCAAAATTGATCATCTCTAACCATGTTACCAACTGACGAAAACGGGTTTTGTCGAAAGCTTTTGTAAAGATATCTGCCTTTGATCAGCAGTATCTATAGGCAACACCTGTATATACCCTTTGTCATGCGCATCGCGAATTGAATGAATCCGAATTTCAATATGTTTGGTTTTAGAATGATCAATTGGATTCTTCACGATGTCACGACAAGCATCATTGTCAATGTAGATAGGGGTTCTCATGATATTCAAACCGTAATCCAACAGCTGATTTTGAATCCACAACACTTGACAGCAACAACTGGATGCGGCTGTGTACTCGGCTTGAGCGGTGGATATAGACACTGTTGTCTGCTTCTTGCTCTGCCAAGACACGAGCCTGTTTCCCAGAAATTGACAGCCACCAGAGACAGACTTTCGGTCAATCCTGCAACCTCATGATCACTATCAGAGTACGCAATTAGATCAAAATTGTCACTCTTAGGATACCATAAACCTAGTTTTGGTGTCCCTTTGAGGTAGCGGAAGATTCTTTTTACTGCAGTTTCATGAGATTGCTTTAGATTTGACTGAAAGCGAGCACAGCATCCAACTGCCCACATGATGTCCGGTCTGCTGGCTGTGAGATACATCAAGGATCCAATCATAGAACGGTAAGTGTGAGGGTTCACAGAAGGGCCTTGAAGATCTGGTACAAGCGTTGTTTGAGCTGCAAAAGGAGTGTTGGACGGCTTGCAGTCCGACAGGTTGTACTTTGCCAGAATGTCTCTTGTATACTTTGCTTGATGAATGAGAATGCCATCTTCTTTCTGTTGGACTTCGAGACCTAAGTAAAATGACAGTTCTCCCATCATGCTCATTTCAAATTGAGACTTCATAATGCTTTCAAATTCCCTGCACAAATTTTCGTCAGTTGAACCAAAGATAATATCATCAACATATATTTGAACAAGGATAGAGTGTTTGTTGACTTCTTTGGTGAACAGGGTCATGTTGATCTTCCCTCTTGTGTATCCATTTTGTAATAGATATGAGGACAAGGTCTCATACCAAGCTCTAGGAGCTTGATGGAGACCGTAGAGAGCCTTGTCCAATTTGTAGTATCTGTTTGGATGATGAGGGTCTTCGAATCCTGGCGGTTGACACACATAGACTTCTTCTTTGATCTTCCCGTATAAGAAAGCACTCTTCACATCCATCTGAAAAACTTTAAAATTTCGATATGAGGCATATGCCAAGAAAATGCGAATGGCTTCAAGTCGAGCGACCGGTGCGAAGACTTCCTCATAATCAATCCCCTCCTGCTGACGAAAACCTTGAACAACCAGACGAGCTTTGTTCTTGATTACCACGCCACGTTCATCCATTTTGTTGCGAAAAACCCATCTCGTCCCAATAGGATATTTTCCTTCAGGCAGATCCACGAGCTCCCACACTTTTAGCTTTCTGAACTGAAATAGTTCTTCTTGCATGGCCTCTACCCAGCTTGCATCTCTAACTGCATCTTCAATGCTGAAAGGTACTGTTTGAGATAAGAATGCTGAGAGAGCGGTGTTGAGCTTGTCTGTCTGATTTCTTGTAAGAACACCCTCACTGATTGGTCCAATGACATTTTCAATTGGATGATTCTTAGAAGATTTGAATCCCATATTCTCTTCTTCTTGCACTTGTGGAGGAAGGTTCGAAAGATGATCTCCAGGTGCAGAAGAGCTGGATGGTTCATTTACAGACTGCTGATTTGATTGTGTTCCTTCAGCATTTGACGTGCTTTCAGGAATGTTAGAGGTTTCAGCAGCTGTATCGCCATTACTGAGTTAAGAAGGAACAATTGGATCAGCAACAAGAGGAGAAAAGCGGGTGGTAAATGGTGCAACTTCGTCGTCAGAAGAGTAGAGAATATTCCCAAAGGGAGATGAACTTGTAGCTTGATTTTCAGGAGCTTGATCTGCAGGAACTTGCTGTTCAGGAATGACAAAGTGATTGAACACAACATCCACATCAAAGAACCAGTCAGGACCGGTTCCAACATTAGTAGAGTTGGATTCTTGCCGGTCAACATAAAAGGATTCCAGAACCATCTTGGTACGTTTGTTGTATACTCGATAAGCCTTTTGACTAGAAGAGTATCCAACGAAGAAACATTCGTCTCCAACAGCATCAAACTTCATGATATTCTCAAAATTGTTCAGAAGAGTGCAAGAGCATCCAAACGGCCTGAAATAATCAATGAGAGGTTTTCTTTTGAAAAGCAGTTCATAAGCTGTTTTCCCACGAGGCTTGACAATCAAGACCCTGTTAAGAACATAACAGGCGGTATTCACAGCTTCTGCCCAGAAGATGATCGGTAACTTAGAGTCGATGAGCATGGTTCTGGCAGCTTCAATGAGTGTACGATTCTTCCTTTCAGCCACTCCATTTTGCTGAGGAGTCCTTGTAGCACTGTATTGAAGATGAATTCCTTTCCCGCTGCAGAATGTCACAAAGCTTTGGTTCTTGAATTCTGTTCCATGATCACTTCTGATTGACTTTACTTTCAATTTGATTATGTTCTCGATCAGGGGAACGAACAGCATCAAAGTCTCAGCAGCCTCACTCTTGAACTCCAAGAAGTACACCCACGTGAAGCGAGAGAAATCATCTGTAATCACCAAACAGTAAGACTTTTTACCCAGGCTTTTTACACTGATTGGACCGAAGAGATCCATATGTAATAATTGAAGTGGAGAGTCAATTGAGTTCACTGTTTTGGACTTATGCGATTTCTTGTGTTGTTTACCTTTTGCACATGCTAACCATTTTTCAGAAAAAGGAAATTCCTTAGAAGGAAGACCTCTGACTAGATTTAGTTTAGAAAGTTTGTTTATATTTTTAAAATTCACATGACCTAATCGCCTATGCCATAACAGTGACTCCGACTCAGATGCCTTTGACAGTAGACACGTCATTGGTTGTTCAGACTTGGCATCTCTCATGTTTATCACATATGTGTTATTCTGCCTAGGGGCTTTCAACATGATCATGTCGATGGGTGGTTTAAATCCTGGCTTAAGGAAGATGCACTCCATGTCGTTGAACAGCACCGAGATTCCTTTGTCACAGACTTGTGATACACTCAACAGATTGTAGCACAGTTCTGGAACATAGTTGACATCTTCTAGTGTTAGTGCGTCAGAGACCACATCTCCTATGCCAACGATCTTTCCACCCTTTTCATTTCCAGCGAACGCTACAAACTCTCCATCGATGAACTGATAGTTCTTGAGGAGTTCTTTTAGTCCAGTCATGTGTCTTGAAGCGCCGCTGTCGACATGCCATAGATATCTCATAAGAGCTATCAGCCATTTCTGTAATTTATTCTGCAAAAACAAAACAAAAGAGAAGCAAAGATAAACAAAAGGAAATCTATGTACAGTGACGACTCTGCCCTTTAATTAAGTGACTTTGGGAATCCAAGTCTGTTTAATCTTTGATCTGTCATGATTTTCTCCCAAAATTGACTCTTGTTTCTTCCAGATTTATGTATTTTTAACAAAACTTTTTACGGTTTCTTGAAGATTTTTTATTTGATCTGTAAAAGAGTTTTGAGTTTTGACATCTTTCTGTGGTTTAGGTTTTATATGACAGTTTTTGACCACGTGACCCTCTTTTCCACATCTGAAGCATTTTGAATGCTTAGGCTTGATCTTAGGAGAAGATCTGGATGATGATGGTTGTGATGTTCTTTTCTCGAGCTTGTCTGATCTGGAGCTTTCGCTTGAGCTTGAGTATTCCTTGTTGCTGCTTGATTCTTCATTGGTGTCGAGGTTATGTAAGCTGGTGTTGCTCTCTGTATCACTTAGTGATTCTTCAGAACTTGAGGTACCTGTTTCACTTTGTGATTCTTCAGAACCTGATACATCTGTGGATGAGGGGATAAATTCTGGGATTTCCTCAGTGAGAAATTTCCCAAACCTATTACGCTTAAGTTCTAGCACAAACACAGATGGTTTGAGCGTATGATTTGCATCAGAGAATGCAGCATTAAGATCAACACACACAGGCATAACATTTTCAACACAAACATTAGAACGTTTGATAGGAGGCTTCCTATCATCGGGAGCCACAGCCCCTTTTAAATCAAGTTTAGAAATATTGTCATCTGTCCTAGTTAAACTATTACAATCATCCACCCTAGTCAAACTATTACAGTCATCCGATTTAGTTAAAGTTTTACAGTCATCCAAAATAGAATTGTTTTTTGACTTTTCATTGTTCCAGATAAACCAATTCACTGTTGAGTAATTGGCACCTGGATGTTCTAACCCCACTGTCTGCCCACCACAACTTTCATCATCTTCCACATGAGCCTGTTGGGTCACATCTGCATCGCTTTTACTTATATTAGCATTTGACTCAGACTCATCACATTTATTTTCAAAAAGATCATTTTTAGGATGAGGTGATGGAATGGGTATGTATTCACTTCGGCTCAAAGGTAAGAATAGTGATCTTTCGATTCCATTCTTATCCTTATACCCTATTCCATCCTTTACGAATGATTGTCTTGCACAATCGACTATATCAGTATGAGCCTGTTTGCTCACATTCCATTTGTCAACAACAATTTGAAGACGAGTTGTTTCATTTCTAGATTTCTCTAGTTTTGAGGTTAAATCATTTATCAGAAAATCTTTCTTATGTACAAATTCTTTTAAAGTTTGCATTTCAGCTAGAGTTGCATTTAACTTTCGCTGATATGCCCACTCATTTTCTTTCATTTCAGAATTGATTTTACGAATATCATCCATTTCTCTTAAAACTCGTCTGTTGTGTGACAAACAGTATGCAATAGCTGTAGCACACCTAGGTGAGCACAGCTTAGATTTTATTTCGAGAGGAATATTTACCATGTCTCTCTCCTCAGCTTTCTTGGAAGAACTTTTCACCTCTTCAGCAATTTTCTCTGATGAAGTCTTCTCAGCTATCAATGCCTCTTCCCTAGTCTGATCATTCATCTTCTCATCAATCAGCACACTCTTCAGTTCTGCATTCTTCTGCATCTCTCCTTTCAGTACCTCAGCAGATGACCCTTCAAGAGAATTCACACCATTTGAGGATTTGGTGCAAATTGTGGCCATGAGGGCTTTGTTGACTTCAACTTCTGCAGCAGCTGCCTCTTCTCCCCAATCGAAATCCTCAACAACCAAAGCCTTCTGTGGTTCCTTATCATTTCCTTCATTTCCGTCAGTTATGGCCACCAACCTCTTAGCAGGCTTGATTTCAGCTTGGTTCAAAGTGGGGCATTCATATTTGAAATGCCCGAGGACCCTGCAGTTGTAACACCGGATCTTCGACTTGTCAAAACCAGCCTTTCCCATTCCCACTCTTCTACCGGTTCTGTTTTGAAAACGCTTAACTCGTAGAGTGATCATTGCCATCTGCCACTTGAGATCCATTTCTTCCATATCATCTGGGTCAACTTGGTACATATCCTCTGGGGACATCATCTCACTCTTAATCTCTCCTGTCTTCAGTGCCTCAAAACTGCTCATAAAGGTGTTGAAGAGTTCCACATGTTCGGCAGCCAGCTTGGCAACCTGTGGAGTTAGTGTCTTCGCTGCCTTTTCAGAGTACATTGGAGCTTTGCCTGAACTTGAACTACCACCCCCCATTGAGTCCACATATGGATGTAGTGAACTTGAACTCATCTCACCAATTGGTGTCATCAATGCCAGATTCTTCATAGCACTGCTGGGAGTCACCTTCGGGACAGTCTGATTCATTTCTCTCTTTGTGATATCCATTTCAAACGATTTCAGCGTGTTTATAAGATCGGCCAGAGTGGACTGAGCATCCAAGTAATCTTTCTTGATCAGCATACATTGAACACTCCACTCCTTTGGAAGAGAGTCGAGTAGTTTCTTGATTGAATTCCGGTTGTTCACAGGAATACCAGCTTTCTTCATCTTAGTTAACAGATTCATGAACCTGTCAATGTGTGAGGACAGACTTTCACCACGGATGCTTCCAAACATGTCGTATTCTTTTTGAATCATGTCCTATTTGTTCTGTCTCATCTCAGCGTTTCCTTCATAATATTCACTCAAAGCAAACCACAGATCATGCGCCGATCCGTACTCTTCAAACATATTGTATACATCGTTTGACAGAGCCATAGTGAGAGCACCATAGGCTTTGTGATCTCGCTGCATCAATTGTTTGTCGAGATCTGTGTATGTAGTAGGATCAGTGTTGAACACTTCACCTGCATCAGTGGTCCTTGTGGGAATGTGAGGTCCGAGTTGCACTGAGTTCCATTGAGTGTGATCGTTAACGAAATAGAAAGCTTTCATTCTGTTTTTCCAGATACCGTAATCTTCAGCACCCATCAACTTGGGAATTCGAGTGATTGTTCCAGTTTCCAGTTCTGCTTGGGTTATGGGATTAACTTGGAATGAGTTGTTGTTACCAGCCATTTTAGAGTTAATTTGATTGATTTTAAAGGTCTGATTAATTGGTTTTAGTGTTTAAAGTCCAGAAAATGTCCAAAGTCCTTGATTTTAATGATCAGTCCACAAGTACGCAGCTAAGTGCGCAAATCTGTGCTAAGTGCGCAGATACCTAAGTCAGCACCCACCTGAAACAATGAAGCAAACAGTGATGTCAAGATTTTGATCTCCTGATAAGTGCACAATCTTGAAGTACACACAACGCTAAGTACGCAGATCTGTCAAGGCTGAGCAAGATAAGTGCTCAGTCTTTGACTGATCAGTTTGCGAACTTATTTAAGTTCGCAAACACTTAAACTCTCGTTTAAGATTTTAAGTGCGCAGAAATCCTAGCCAAGTACTCAAAAATTGCACCCTTTCAGCAAGTACGCAAACCAACTAGTGATTTCTGATAAGTGCGCAGAAACCCTAGTTGTGTTTTTGGAGATATACTGATTATTAGCCTAAGTGCTCAAAATTTTAAAATAAATACGCAAAACTGAGATAAGTACTCAAAATTTGAAACAAGTACTCAAAATTTGAAACAAGTGCTCAAAATTTGAAATAAGTACTCAAAATTTGAAACAAGTGCTCAAAGTTGGAAATAAATGCTCAAAATTTGAAACAAGTGCTCAAAATTTGAAATAAGTGCTCAAAAGTTGAAACAAGTGCTCAAATTTTGAAATAAGTGCTCAAACTTTGAAATAAGTGCTCAAAAGTTGAAATAAGTACTCAAAATCAGTACTCAAATTTTGAAATAAGTGCGCAAATTAAGAACAAGTGCGCAAAATAAGTGCGCAAAATAAGTGCGCAAAACTCGCTGAAAATGCACTAAACACAGCAGAATCTTATCCAAGCCTTTTTAACACTTCAGAAACACAACTATAAGGTAAATGTGAAGCAAAATGAAGATAAAACACCCTTTTTTTTTTATAAAAACACACGCAAAAACCAAAAATAAACAAAGAAACTAACAAAATGAGGGTTTTGGTATCTTAATCAGATACAATCTAGAGCACAAAGGCTCTGATACCAAATTGTAGTCCCAAATTACTAGATCTTTCAAGTGCACAAGATTGTTATCACTTAGAAACACCTATTTATTAGGTGTTTTAAATGATTAATCTTTACAAACAAAGAAACTAGATGAAAACTAATAGAAACCGACACACAAGATACTCAAATAACATGATTCCATTAATGATAGATCGTCAAAACACCATGGATACATACATACAAGTTCGCAGATTTGCTTGTGTTCTTTTAAGATGACCAAAAACCCTAAACTCTAGCTGCACACTTGCATTCTATTTATAGGCTGAGCATATGGGCCTGCGCACTTAGGCTTAAGTGCGCAGGGCCTGATGCTAAGTGCTCAAAATAACTAGGGTTACTAAAAGTATCCAACAATTACATAAAAGGCCCTCTAACTTCTAAACCACAAAATAAACTATCAAAACACTTTATTCTGGTAACTGTGGTCTCAAAATAACCCAACATTATTTATATTTTGTACTTTGTGAAGTATATACAAACAACTTTTAAAATTATATAGTTATCATTTATATCTAATAAAACTTGTATATATGTAATGTATCTTTTAGTTTATAATAGTTGTATGTAAACAAAAATTATACACAAACTATAATAGTAAAAAATTTTATTAAGAAATCTCAATGGGTTTTTTTTAATAAGCTAAGGGGATACTCGATACCTGTGGGTATATCCGATACCCGAAGGGTACTAGACTGGGTATGCGACACAATTTTATAGGCGGACATGAGTATGTTATTACAAATACCTGACCAGTTACCAGTCTTATTTTTTTTCAAATCTTGGCTAAAATCACCCAAGTCTTCACCTTAGGGGTGGTAATCTCTCCCAAATATAAGGAAAGTATAAATTAAAAACCCTCCTAAGTTAAGAAAACTTAAGTTACAAAATTTTTTTCTTTTTGAAAAAATTACATGATGCAACGAACATGTTTTTAAGAGTTTTAAGCAAAAAAAATAAATTTTGTTTTTTTCTTAAAATAAATTCTTCGGAGCTTTTTTTTTTATTTTGTTCCTCAAAATGCTTAAAAACATGTTTGCTACATTGTGTAATTTTTTCAAAATCAAAAACCTTTTGTAACTTGAATTTTCATGGGTTTTCTTAACTAAAGAGGGTTTTCAATTTATCCTACATATATATATATATATATATATATATATATATATATATATAGGTCAAGTAGAAATGAAAACCCGCTTGAGTTGAGAAAACCTTCGAAAACCCATGTAAAAAAATATTTTTCTTCTTTAAAAAAATAACAAATGTAAAATACATGTTTGTACGCGTTTTGGGCCAAAAAAATAAAAAAAGCGCCGATGAGATTTTTTTTTAAAAAAATAAACAAAGTTGCTAAAAACATAGGCAAATAGCTGAAAACATATGTTTTTTTAGCAACTTTGTTTATTTTTTTTAAAAAAATCCTGTCGGCGCTTTTGTTTTTTTTTTTTTGCCCAAAATGCTTAAAAATATGTATTTTACATTGGTTATTTTTTTCAAAAAAATAATGGTTTGTTACATGGGTTTTCAAAGGTTTTCTCAACTCAAGAGGGAAATGAGAACTCCATTGAGTTGAGAGAACTTGAGAACTTCAATGGACAAATCACCAAGTACCACATCACGTACTAGTTTTGTATTTTTTTAATCAGGGGCAATAAAGTCTTTGCACACATTTACTTAAGGTTATTTTAGTAATAATAACACCCCACCCTACCCCACCCCACACCCACTAACCTTTAAATAATAATAATAATAATAATAATAATAATAATAATAATAATAATAATAATAATAATAATAATAATAATAATAATAACAATAATAATAATAATAATAATAATAGTCATAATAAAAAGCTCACCTCTCTCTCTCTCACACACACACACACACACCGGTTCTCTCTCCTCCCCCCTCTCTCTCTAAAACACAAAGAAACAAATCTAGGTGTTTTATGGTGGTGCTCGATGGTGGTGGACAGGGTTGTGGTTATTAGGGTTCGAAAGAAACAGATCTGGGTTGCAGTTTTAATCATGGTGACGGGGGGTTTTTGCAGGTTCATTGATGATGGTGTTGAGGGGGTGGGTTCCGATGTGCTGGTCGTTTTGACGAAGGTCGTTGGTGATGGTGTTGAGGGGTGGGTTTCGATGGTGGTTGATGGTGTTGAGGGGTGGGGTTTCCGATGGTGTTAACGAAAGTGGGTTTTTAGAGGTGGTTTGAGGGTGTTTTGCAGAGGAGGGGGGCTGTGGTGTTGACGAAGGTGGGTTTCAGAGGTGGTTGAGGGTGTTTTGCAGAGGTGGGTTCCGATGTGGTGCAGGGGGTGGCTGTGGTGTTGATGGTGGTCGATGGTGGTGGACGATGATGGTGGTTCACGATGGTGTTGATGGTGTTCTTCAACAAGTATTATTATTATTGTTTGTTATTATTATTATTATTTTTCTATTATTATTATTATTATTATTATTATTATTATTATTATTATTATTATTATTATTATTATTTGTGTTATTAATATTTAGTATGTTTGTTTAGAAGATGATGATGTTTTGATAAATGATGATGATGGTTTTACGCAGATGCAGCATCAGGGTTTTTTTTTTTTTTTTTAACAATAATGTGTAGTATGATTTTTTATAAATGATATGGTTTGTTATTGTTGATGTTTTTGGGACAATTTTACAATGGTGTAATACGATTGTATAGATGTTTGCTTTGATTTAACACTAAGCATTTTTTGTTGTAGTAGGTTGTGTATGGTAGATTTACACTGGTGTAAACAATTACACGAGTGTAATTCATGGTAGATTACACTAGTGTAAATCATCCTCATCATATGTTTGTTTAGTTTTTTTACACTAGTTTATTTTTGTAAAATTTTGTGTATGGCAGATTTACACTGGTGTAAATAATTACACCAGTGTAAATCATAGAGATTTATGGATATTTGTTTTATATAGATGTAAGTAAAACACTGGTGTAAATTTTACATCAGTGTAAAAACGAGATGAGATGACAAAAAATGCACGGTTTTTTTCTTGATTTAAAATGATTTTTTTTTTTAAAAAAAGTAAATTATTTTAATTAAAATAATACAATAAAGTTTAAAAAATATGATTGTTTTTAATAATGGAAAAACAAATTAACATAATATTTATATTAATTTTTCTCTTTAATGGGTTTTTACCTAAATACCCCTAAATGTACTTTAATATATTAAAAAAATATTTATTAATCAAGTAAAGACAAAAATTCACATCCTTTGATCTCAACCATTGGATCATCAAGATCAATGGTCCACAAGAGTTCTCTAGTTCTCACAACTCGGTACAGTTCTCATTTTATCCTAACCCTATATATATATATATATATATGGGTCGGATCAAATGAGAAGGAACTTCATGTGAGAACAAAACGAAGATGTTAAATAATGGTTCTACACACTATCAAAAGTTATCCTACACATATAAAAATTCATCGTACATATATCGAAATTCACATATGTTTATCCTACACATATCGATATTATCATACGTTTATCCTATACATATAAAAATTCATCCTACATATATCGAAATTATCCTACATTCTAAGTAAAGTTTGATTTGGAAGAATATATTTTAAAAATGAATTATGAGTTTCATTTATTTAAGTAGTCTAGAGGGGGTTACAAAAAAATAATAATCAATTTAGCATTCAATATAATTATGAAATAAAAGCTTCCTACTGATTATAATTTGTTTATTTTTTTAACTTTCATGAGATACCCGACTCGCGGCACCCGGGATGATGGAACCGATCGTACCCAACTTCCACACCGCCCACCATGACACAATTAACTTTTGTTCTAATAGAAAACAAATTTCATGATGCAAGTAGCAAAATAAACTGCAACGTATTTTTGTTAAGTTTTAACAATTGAAATAATTGTAACCATAACATAAGAGTTCTAATTTGGCCATCTTTAATAATGCGAGCTCTCAATTACGTTCACATTCACACCCTAAAGGCATGAGGTATAATTTAATCATCTTTAACTTCACCTAGATGTCACATCCTTCACTTTTCCCACTTTCACAATACCTCACTTCAAGAAAATCCTTAACGCTCCTTATCTCTACCTTATCCCCATAACTTTCTCTCTTTTAATTCTTGTTAACACATTAACCTAGGACTACTTTAACGCCTCTTAACACAGAAAATGAGTAGTGTATAATAAAGGATAAATTGTCACATCACCGTTAACACCCTTAGTATTGTTAAGGTAAACCCTATGTCCTAAATGTCACTTTGCAAGAAAATGGTGTTGGTGGACAACACTAGCTAGGTGGTACGTTGCTTTCAAATTAAAGGCTAATCAATCCTATAGTCAATTCCTATTTAATACGATGTTAACCTTTCTTTTATTAGTTAATGATCTTTACACTCATTTAAAACTTTCACATCAAATATCTAATGATATAAAACTTTTATATTATTGAAGGTGTTCGATGGTAATAATAAATAATACAGAGTATTTTCAACAATGCTAATATTTGAACCTACATGTTTTAGTTGAGGCTCTGAGATTTTACTTTTAGTACGTATACGTATAAAATTATTTGGTTAAAATATTTAAAGACAACAAAACAATATAAAAATGACACAAGTACCAAATACCTATATATGTTAGGGGCTGGATCCGAGTCCATGGCACCGAGGCCAAGTGATCCATTAGGGTGTTTATTTATTTATTTATTTTTTTATTATTCGTAGTTTGTAATGAGGTAAGTAGAGTAACCCGTGAGTTTTTGGATAATAACTCATACAAGTAGTTTATGTGATAGAAATTACAAAAGAAAACATTATTTGATTTGTAAGCGGATTGCTCCTTTATTAAAATTATAGGGTCTTTTACTAATAATCCTTTTTTGGATCGGTAACATAATTTTCGAATGTGTGTGTATAACACAGAAGGTTAACACATGTTAATTAAAAGTCAAAATTGACTTACACATTAAGGTTGGATTCTACTATTTATTTAAGATAATAAATTAATGAAAAGGTAAGTTTTTATATAATGTACAATTGCATCTAAAATATCATATAATAGATATATGATGATGAGATACACGTACATACATGCAACCGTGCATGCATACATATGCTTAGAGAAGATATCTAATTAAGAGCAAGTAATTATGTGAGCACGATACAATAAATGTTAGTCATATATTACTATTGGACCAATGCTCTACAAAAATGTAAGAGAATAAATTCTTTGTATATGCTGCCAAAGACTTATTAGAAGCTCACAAGCATTTACAATTATCAAAGGAGAAAAGAAAGCTTATACGAGGAACTAAGGAATAATCATGATGGCTTGTTGGTGCTTATGGATAACTAGAAATGAGGTGATATTTGCGGAAGGTCAAGCAAGAGTGCAAAGAATTTTGGAGGAAACTAAGTCACTTTCTTACTTATGGATTAAAAATAGTTCTTCATTCAAAACGTTAAAATGGTTAGATAGAATGGCTTTTAATGTATAAAGTGTAGCTTGTATGCTTGTTGGCTTTAGCAATTTGCTAGTTGCCATTTTTTAATGAAGTTCGCCATTCAAAAATGTAAAGGTAACAATGAATACGAGTTTATAAATGTTCAACGTACTTTGAGATAATTACATCAAACAATTATCTAAGTGTCAATGCTAATGAATACGCTTAATCAAATGTAAGAAGTTGGACACGAGTTTATAAATGTTCAACGTACTTTGAGATAATTACATCAAACAATTATCTAAGTGTATCACACTTGCAGAGTTTGGGCGCACAGTTAAATGGTACATTGATGCACTCCTTATAAACACAGGTAGCGGAAAGTTGTTTAGGTTTCATAGCATTACCCGGCACAAGATGTTGCTCCTTGATCCTGTTCGTCATAAGACTAATGGGATCGCAGAAGAGGGCACTGCTGCTCATTTGGCCAAACGTTATTACATTCGTAGTTTTAAATGGTATAATTTCCTTGAAAAGATTGAAGTATATTAAAGCAACACTTTTTAAATAAACCCCCTTTATAAGATGTATATAGAATTTTTTAATATTCTAAAGAAAACATCTACTATGAAGGCAAACAAGGAAAATAATTGTATGTGTTTGGTGTACCGTTATATACCTATGTGTCAAAATTAATTAAAATGCTAAATACAACCTAAGAAGTTAGACGGACAATTGTAAATGTTTGATTATATATGTTATATCAAAACACAATACAAAAGTGTATCACACCTGTTATACAACATGTTCAGTTTACTGAGTGGCGAAGAGTTAGTGAGATGAAAAGTATAAGTATAAAATATTATATGTCAACACTTTCCTAACAAACCATTCTAAAATTTACACAACACACTTCTTAAAATAACCATTTAAACTTACACGAGTTAACGTGGTGAAGACTTTTACCAAACATGTCGTATTAAGAGGGTGTTTGGGATTAAGTTTGGAAATGCATAAGTGCTTTTAGTCAGAAGTGTTTATTGGTTTATGACTTTTTGAAAATGAGTTTTAAAAAAAAAGTGTTTGGATTAACTTTTGGGATGAAAAACATCAAAAAGTCAATAGATTGTTTTTTAAGTGTTTCGTTCAACTTATTGTGAATATTGGTTGTATGGGTGGTAAATTTGTAATTTTTTTCCAAAAGCCAAAAGCCAAGATTTCTAACTTCTCAAAAACAATTTTTCCACCCTTAAAAGCCAAAAGTCAAAACAGAAAGTGCTTTTGGGTTACACAAACAACTTATTGACTTATTGGCTTCTTGGAAAAGCCAATAAATCAATAAGTTGTTTTGAAACTCAATCTCAAACACCCTCTAAGTTAACACATTCATTAAACATGTCATTGTTTCGCTTGACCCATTAAATAATTATGTTATTAGGGGGTCAATATCTATGTAAGTATGTATATATGTTTTTCCCACATTTTGTGAGCTTGTAACTTTGTAAGTATGTTTCTTTTAAGTTTTATGAAAAAGAGGCCGGCCAAGAGGCTGTTTGGTTGATATATTTTGGTTTTGGGTTTTATGTAAAAGCCCATGTTTCTACATCTGATCCAATTACTTTAAAAATGGTGTACCCCCATTAGTCCATTGTAGCCCACATAGGAAATAGCTTAGTTTCTCCACACACACAAAAAAAAAAGTTAATCACACACACACAAAGAAGGTTTCTCCACGCAACTTTTTCTTTTCAAATTACCACATCACTTAAATACAAACACAAGAAAGTGTTGTTCTGTTGATACCAAATTCCTGCAAACTTTATAAACTCATTAGAATACATAGGATACTAGAATAGACACATGCATGTGTATGCATCATGCGACATAAAGTTTTAATGCATGTACACATGTAACATCGATGCACATTATATGCTTATACATTTTTTCATACTCCCTCCGTCCCAATTTAAATGTCACATGTCTAAAAACACACTTTTTAAGAAATCTTTTGTTTGTATATGGTAAAATAACAATAATATCCTCAAAAGTGGTGATTGTGTTTTGTCTTTTGTGGGCAAAACTGGAAATTATATTTCTATTTTTGGAAAAAGACATTTAATTTGGGACAAACAAAAAAACGAAAGAAGGACATTTAAATTGGGACAGAGAGAGTATTATTTATCATAGCATAAATAAAATAAAATAAAATAAAATAATAAAATAACAGAAAATAAAGCCGATGCATGAATCCAAACGGAATGTCTATTCCGTGAGATGATGTAATTGCCATAATGAGCAACCATAGTAGTTGCTTGCTTCATTAACATTAAATCATTTTATTTATTTACTTGTTTGTTTATTAGTTTATTTATTCATTTATAAGACTGATTATAACACCAACCAAACTAATTGAAACCAAACACTTCAGTTATATATCTTTTTTTCAATTTATATCTTTTTATATGACTGATTATATATATATATATATATATATATATATATATATATATATATATATATATATATATGGATCCTAAGAGAACCAACCTCTATTTGAGAACTGAGAGAACCATTCTAGGTCACACATTTTTTATAGAGGCAATTTTTTTTTTTGCTTTAATTGTACGTTTTTATGCAAAGAAAAATCTTTTTTTTTTTCATCTTTACATGATATGTGTATGTAACAATTATACATATGTGTATATTATATTTTTAGCTATACATATGTGTATAATTCAGTTATACATATGTGTACATTGGATTATACGTATGTGTATATTGCAATTATACACATGTGTATATTGAAAAAAATACAAAAATAAATAAAAAAAATTCCTGCATAAAAAGCAGAGATTAATTTTTTTTTGCCTTAGAAAAATTTGTGGTCAAGAATGGTTCTCTCAGTTCTCAATTTGGCCAAAGGTTCTCATTTGAACCAAATCCTATATATATATATATATATATATATATATATATATATATATATATATATACTAGCTTTTATCCCGAGAGCGTCCCGGGGTAGAAAAATATAACTATTCTAATAATACTAATAGTAATAATTATTACTCTTGTAATTAAATAAATAAATAAAAATAACCTTGCTATAAGGTGACACCATGTGTTGCAGTGTTGCACGCTTCTTTCTCCTAGCTTCTCTTGATGAAGTATACCTATCCATCTTTAGAAGAGTAAAATTCCAATGATAGTATGGCGATTGGGCTGAATTTAAACATCGTAGATAAGAACCTAGTTTAAAAGAAAAAAAATATGATTAATGAATAACCTGAACACTTTGTGTTTTTTTTCCTGTATGAACGAAACCCCACAAAAAAATAGTCGTTTTTCTTTGTTTTTATATAGTACTATGGTACTCGTTGCAAAGATAATAAAACGCTCTTTAATTTGGTGTAATTTTTTTCTTTAAAAAATCTCGTATAGAAAAGATATTAACGTTTAAAAATTATGGGAGGAAACATGAGAGAGAAAAAATTTAAATTTCTTTTTAAATTCTTTTTTCTTAAAATAATTCAATCACTTTTGTTTTTTGTTATGTCCACATGGGATCTTACATGACACTCTCCAAAGAGAGAATACATGTATGCATGTCATGTATGACAACACCGTCTCAAATATATATATATATATATATATATAGAGAGAGAGAGAGAGAGAGAGAGAGAGAAAGAAAGAGAGAGAGGATTCGGTTCCTTTAAGAACCAACATGAGTTGTGAGAATCGTGAGAACTCTGACGTAAAATATGAATTTTAATTTTTTTTGACACACTGATGTAAAAACGGCTAAACCCACCGTAAAAAAATGAAAAACAAATATTTACGATGGCTTTACACTTGTGCAAACAAATGGCCACACTTTTGTAAACCATATAACTTAATTAATATTTTATTATGGTTTAATTTACAACTACAAATTCATTATTGAATACAATAAGTGTGCGGTTATAAAATTAGTTCCTTAGTTCTCTCAACTCAACCAAGTTCTCATTTTAACCATTCCCTAAATATATATATATATATATATATATATATATATATATATATATAGGGGGAGGATAAATTGAAAACCCACTCGAGTTAAGAAAACTATGAAAACCCTTGTAAAAACCATCTAAAATTTTTTATTTTTTTTGAAAAAAATACACAAGGTAACATACATGTATTAAAGCGTTTTGGAACAAAAAAATAAAAAAAGCGCCGATTGGATATTTTTAAAAAAAATAAACAAAATTTGCACTGTTACATATGTAACAACTGATGTTACATATGTAACAGAGCTGTTATATATGTAACAGCACAAACTTTGTTTATTTTTTTTTAAAAATATTCTATCGGCGCTTTTTATTTTTTTTTTGCCCAAAACGTTTTAATACATGTATGTTACCTTGTGTATTTTTTTCAAAAAAAATTAAAAAATTTTAGATGGTTTTTACAAGGGTTTTCATAGTTTTCTTAACTCGAGTGGGTTTTCAGTTTATAATTTCCCTATATATATATATATATATATATATATATATATATATATATATATATATATAGGGTAGGGTTCCTGTAGGAAAATTGGTTTGTGTGAGAAGTGTAGGAAGAATTACAAATTGATATGTATGCATCATTTTTTTGGACGTATGCATCATTATTTGGACGTATTCATGATGTTTTGGATTGTTTTGCTTAGAAAAACAACAAACATAACAATTAATAACCGAAAACAGTGTATTTTAGGCTTAGAACTTAAAACACTATTTCAATAACACTTTAGCAGAGTGTTTTAAGTAATTACTAGGGTGTTTTATCTGTAATTTAAATTTAATGACTATAATACATTGGATTGTGTTTTAAATTTTTTTATATTGTTGTGTTAAGTGGTTTTCAAGCCAAAACAACCCAAAACATCATTCCAAAATAAAAAACATGATGGCTACATGTCAATTCTTAATCCTTCCTACACTTCTCACACAAACCAATTTTCCTACAGGATCCTCTACCTATATATATATATATATATATATATATATATATATATATCTTTTCTACAATTTGAGGTATGGTATATATCTATTATATAAGACTGACTATATATCTTTTTTACAATTTACTGTATGAGGTATGGTAGAAAATAAGGAGCATGCAACCTGTAGATCATAATCTACATCTACATATATAATATAACAATTGAGGTGGAGAACCATAGTATTTTGGTGAGGCTATTCCCACCCTTAATCCCCACCAAATATTTTAGGTTATAAATAACCGAATATTTATTAATTTATATTTTTTTATATTTATCTTTATTATTACTTTACTATATAATAAATAAAAAGTTTATGATTATCTTATTTCTCTCTGATGTGAAATAATATTAACAAATTATAATTTCACATTTATCTCTTATTTATTTAATATTTATTTACTTAACTAGTTGTTTTTATATTTTTGCTTATTAAAAACCATTTAATATTTTATTGATAAAAAATCCTATACCTTATTTACATTATTTAAATTGTTGCTTTCTCTTATTATAGTTAACTAGATTATACCCCGGGAGTGTCCCGGAGTTGACAAATCTAATATGACATATCAACTTTACATATGAAATAAACTAATGCACTTCACATTTACATGCAGAAAATCTTCGAGTATCACCTAACCTATAACAATTAACTCTTGTGACAACCGGCAAAAATCCAGATATTACTCGTACAGTATAATGACTAACAACATAATGTCAGAGACTGTGTATCAGATACAATTAGTGGTAATTGGAATTTTTAGGAAGGTATTAGCAGAGTACGAACACTTTTAAAGATTTATGGAGAATCTTAGGAATTTACGTATTGCGTAGTGATAAATTACCCGGATTGGGCGTTGGTAATTACCCGGTTAACTTTAGAAGGTCTAATTTTGACCTGTAATGTTTGGTTGAGCATGAAATAATATTTTATGGATGGAAATATTATTAGAACTAGTGGAGTTATAATTAGTGGTTTTTAAATCGTCTAAGTCTAGTAGTCGCGCGATTTAGAGTCGAAACGCGAAACTGAGACCCGGTACGGTAGGGAAACCTCTAATATAACTAAATTAGCTAAAACGGATGTTTTTAACTGGGGAATATTATGAGTGTCCAACTGGGTAAAAACCTTAATTATTTAGTATATATGGGTTTTTATAAATTGTGAGAAGGGTGTATTATGTTATAGGATTTAATATATATATATATATATATATATATATATATATATATATATATTGCCTATTTCCAATACATAAACACACTCCAACACACATTAACTCATTCACTCTTACACCTCTCAATACACACACATTAGAAAAACTCTCTAAATTCCCTTCCCTCTCCCCACCATAACCGAAACGCTTCATCAACACCATCCTAGTTCCTTTTTGTTGAATCTTTCACAAAACAAATATGGATTCTTAAGCTATGAAGTGTTCTTGGTGATTTAGAAGCAAAATCTTTCAAGAATCCAAAGATTTTAGAGCAAGAAACCCTTGTTTTCAAGAGTTTTTAAAGGTAAGTTTCTTGAATAAAAACTTTACTAAAGATTCTTATATTTTCTGTTTTGTTTAAGTTTTCATCAAATAATCAAAGGTTTTGAAATGGTTTTAATAAAACAAACAATGGGAATGTGAAAAATGGAAAATGGTGATGTAAATATGTGTGTATATAAACCGTGAATGTGTGTGTGTGTGTGAATCGTGCGTGTGTATATGAGCCGTGTGTGTGTGTATGTGTATGTAGAATGGAATATTATGTTCAATAGATGATTAGATATGCTTAGATCTTTGATTTTTATGACATGCAAGAGGGGTTTCTAATAGGCTTTGAATCTGAATTAAAATGAACTTTTGATGTTCTTGATGATTTTAATAAATGGTATAGAGATGAGTCTAGTAGAAAGTAGCTTGTTTGATTGGTGGGTTCATGTTTATGCAATGATTTATATTGAGATTTGGGTGATATTACACTTATTTCCAGATCTGATTGTGATAAAGTTTTAAGGGTTTTTATAGGCTTAATATAGTGCAAAACAAGTTTGAGTATGATCTACAATCTTGGGTGACCTTGCATGTACGATAAAAACATGTTTTTCGGCTTAAAACGCTAAAATACGAGCTTTTGAAGCAAATATCCTAAAACCGATTTAGAGCAGATTGTTTTAGCTTAATTAGATGTAAAACAAAGTGTGATAAAGAGAATATGAATGGCATAAGTTAAAAACCTAGGTATGTTTGAGAAAGATGCACAAAAACGTATGTTTTCGACAATTATTACGCACTTAAGACGCTTAATTTCAGGTCTGATGTAAAACAGCTAGGTTGATGTCAAAATGTGTATAGAAGTTAGTATTTGAGGTACATAATATTTTTACCTTAACAACAAACGTTTACAGTGCAAAACTATGTCGCGAAAGTCGCTGAAATGCGAATTTTGAGGCATAGAATAGTTACATTTTGTGGATAATTTTGAGCAGCAAATTAGACTTGTTTCGTAGTTTATATGTGTTCTAAGGTCTAAAATTGAGCTTATAGGATATTCATAGGTTAACACGAGGAATTGAAAGTTTGCTTCACATGAAAAGTGCTCGAATGTATTTTATTGTGTTTATATGACGGTGATTTAATAATGTATGATGATGGATTGATTGTGACAAATTGTGGGATGTTTAGCATGAAATGAGCTATGAATGGATGTGTAAGAAAGGACCTAAGGAATGGGTGGTTTAATGTTGTATGCATGCGAAATCTAAAATTTAACCAATCGCCAAAGTCACCATTGGGTCAATTGGGTATAAGGTAATAAAAATGTGAATCTTTTGGTAAATTAAGTTAAGAAGGTTTGGTGAAATAATTGCTTAGACTTAGAGTGATTGCTAAACAACCCTATAAACATTTAGGGCTTAGTTTGGTAAAAGAATGTGACTTGGATTGGAAGATTTTGTGATTTGCTCCATTGAGGTGAGTTTCACGGCCCCTTTTCTTTTAAATGTTTTCAACATTTTTACAATCGGGGGATTAACATGCTTGTATGATGAGTTAGACTAGAATAGTAGAACGCTTGATGGCCTTAGGTCGGTGCCTTGGCGGGTACGTTTGACGTGACGCCCGTCCCTACGGGAGGACGCTTTCCCTGCACTTATTAATTATTAGCTCTTGGCTAGAGCCGTAGTTTATGTTAGTAGATCTATTGGGTTGACGCCCCCTTTTTCCTGACGAGTTAGACGTTGTCTTATGGGAAAGAACATAATCTTCAAAAGGCTTCTCTTGGAGAGGTCACCCCGGGAAGAAAGTTATGGTTTGATTAGGAGCCTTTGGATACATCATACTTATTGGACCTAGCTAGTTTACTTGGTTCTCTTTTAGTAATACTTATCATATGTTTTCGTTAAACTTGAAAGTTTGTTTATCACTTTTAAACCTATGAACTTGCCAAAATTTTGTTGATGTTTTTAAGTATGTTTTTCAGGTACTGATGCGTAGGGATTTAGCGAGAGTGGGTTTAGCAGGCACTACGAATGGACATGATGTTGGGACCTTAAACTATGAAATCTATGTTTTTATTTTAAATAAATTGTAAAACAATGATTACGTACTTTCGCTTTATCTTGGCTATGACATGTTTTTAAACTTCTTAAACCGGAAATTTAAATGTGTTGGGCTAGAGGGTGGTTGGAAGATGTCCATACGTACTCACAAGTGATTTGCTAAACTTTGCGGTAATAACTTCCGTTACCTCATGATTTACATTCCGTCGTGCGCTGTTGGGGTGTGACAGAAGTTGGTATCAGAGCGAAGGTTATAGATGATTAAAAACCTTTGGTCTATGCTATAACCATAAACGCTCTCAAAAACCCTGTAAAATGTTCTAGGACTTAGTATGCATCATGTAGAGTACCTTGTATGTGGTAGAATTCTAAATACATATGTGGTTGTATATTTGTATATTGTTATATGACTGGTAGGGGTTGATGATGTCACTAGGAAGATGTCTTCATAGTTCCCTTAAGGATTTCGATCCCTTTGGATAAGTTACCCCTATTCCCGTCTTTGTATTATAGTTATGTTGGTATAAGAACGGATGATAGCTCAAGTGTAGTATTCGCACTACCCTAAATAATTAGCATGCATCACGTAGAACGCATTAGAAATAGTATGTAAGAATAGTTATGTTCTTAAGATGTACTATTAAATGTGCTTGTGTGATTAATTATATTATACCATATAATTATATGCTTATTAAGTACGGATACTGCTTGTCACAGATTATGGCTTCGTCGAGCACCCGTTTCTGCAGTACTGAGAAAGAGCTATCACGAGCACTGCATGTTTCTGAGGCAGTACCAGTGGCTTCGGAGGATAAAGACCCAAATGTGCCTGGAGTAGGCAGGTTGGTTGAGCGTGATGATGAGGTTGTAGTGGCACCGGTAGTTGATGAACCTAAGGTTGTTGTACCCGCTAGTGTAAAGCCATTAGTCGCACCTGTTGTTGATCCTAAGTCTTCTGAAATAGCACCCATTACGGACAAGGCTACACATAAGAGACCATTGGACACTGAGGATCAGTAAGCTCCTGCAAGGAAGAAACGTAGAGCGGAGGCTAGATGTTGGGGTTGGTTGCCACAGAAGTTGAGTATATGGGCAGATATAGAGGGTATACCACATGCTTATGAGCAGGGTGGGCCCTCATCTGCTGCTAGTATTCCTACATTGACTGGTGAGCTAGTAGCGTGTACTGTAGCTACTTTGGCGGTACATGGGGCTCGTACAAATATCAGGATTACTACACTTCAGGGGAAGTATTTGAGAGTGGATATGTGGGGAGATTCTTTATAGCATCGAGTGGATGGATCGGAGCACATGTTGGATGGTTTGAATGATAAGTTTGAGTGGGTTTGAGACCGTGTGAAGACAGTGGATGGTCAGGTTGGCCCCTTGGATGATAAGGTGGATATTTTGGATGGTAGGATTACTACTTTCGAGGAGGATTCAGTGATTCATAGCGATTCTCGCGATCAGATGCGCTATCGTATCGAAAGGTTAGAGTCGGATTTGTTGGTTATCCAGGGAGATTTGCTCGAGACAAAGAAGAAGATTGCTGAGCAAGACAGCAAATTGGAGGAGATAGCGGCTGGTATGCTTGGATTGGAGCAGTGTGTGATGGTTGCTGAAGAGAGGTATAGTGCGGCTACGCCACTGGCTACTGTGTTGTTGATTTTCATGGCCACTATTCTTCGTGGAGGCAAGACCCCATGAGTTGTTTTGTTATGATGATGACTTCAGGCATGTTAGGCCCTATGTTTTGATGAGTCCTGTAGGACAAGTACTTTTGGTTATTATCTTTAAGTTTGCTATGATTATGATTGATTTTCTTTTGTTTGGTTGCTAATCATTAGTGGTACATGAGTTGTGGAATTATTTTATTGATATGAATGTCGTTTGGAGTGATGTTTAGATACGACATAATTTTTCCGGAAATAAGTATCTTATTTCTTATATATTTTCTTCTAAATATAAAGAAAAGGAAAGATGGCACCCGTACCGAAAGCGAACGTTAAGGCATGAGACTTTTCACTTCCTATTTCGCCATAGCAGTTGGCCAGGATGATAGCTCAACAAATAACTTTTGCCCTTGATCAGCGTGAGATCAACCAAGAAGTCGGTTGAAATAGAGCTGGTAACATGTTAGGTGATTTCATCCCAAACGGTAGCAGTCCACAGAGTTGTGATACGATCGAGCTAGGAATAGGAGGGGAAGTCTTCATGTTGGAGGTTCATTAGGTAAGAACGTTCGAGATTGGTTCTAAGGTTTCACGAAACGGTTACTTTGATTTTTATATCAAATAATAACGGTTACGCGTCTTGACGACACAGGAGAGCCTGAGCATGGTTGTGATCATACGACGTTTCTGTCTTATCACCCCAGTACTTTTTCAGGATCCGAAGGTCCATTAGACGTTATCAAATGGATCAAGGAAAAGGAAATGGAAACAGTCATCACGATCAAAAACTGTTCCACTTCTCAGAATATTAGGTATGCTGTGAGTTTTCTTCGAGATGATGTTGTTGCGTGGTGGAATATGCAAGTTCGAATACTGGGAAATAGTATGGCATATGGTATTTCGTGGAATGAACTGAAGGAGATGATACTGAAGGAATACTGTTCCCACAGTGATATACGAAAGATTGAAGTCGAGTTGTGGGCACTTACTATGGAAGGAGCAGAGGTGAAGGCTTACTCAACAAGATTCAGTGAGTTGGCTAGTTGGGTCCCTAGATTGTTTACATCGGAGATTGCTGTTGTTGAGCACTATACGGGGGGTTTGGGACCTCAAATCAGGGGAATGGTAATGTCTTTAAGACCAACCACCCTGCAAAGTGCTATGTCTTTGGCCAAATCCTTAACTGACGGTGCATTCAGAATGGGAATGCTGGGTGATAAGGGTAAAGCTGGGAAAAAACCGACTAAGGAGGTTGAAAGAAGTATGGAACCAAAAGCATGACTGTTGAGTAAAAAGAGAAAGAGGGTTGAAGGTCTACGTAGGTGGTATAGGAGAAAAAGGAACAAGATCTGCAAGGCAGGAAAGTGGAAGGTTGTTAGACTTCGTAAAAGAGGTTGTCAATTCGAGAATGCAGCCCCGAAGTGCAGAGCAGGAATTCCAATTAAAGCTGGCATGAGCAAGGCTGACCGAACTTGCTACCAGTGTGGTGTGTTAGGACATTACAAGAGGGAATGCCCGGAGCTTCATGGGATAGATGCAAGGAAAAGATTAATGGAGGAGAGCATGGGCGCAGTTTCCCAAGGTCCTATGATGATGACTGGTACGTTCCTTGTTAATAATTAACCTACACCTATTTTAGTTAAGACCAAAATTGTTATGAGTTTTGGTTTGGGAGGATTTGATGTGTGATAGGCTTTCTATAGAATTAGCTTATGGTATATTAGCGGAGATTCGTGAGGTAATTCGAGACGATCGTTGTATAACCGATATTCTAAGAAGTTAGTATAGTCTTTTACCATAGAACCTAGGAGTTCATTTCATTGGTGAGAATAGATTGGTTATCCGAGTGTTGCATGGAATTAAATTGGAATTTAATTTGTATAAAGAAGACACATAAGTTCCTGCAGAAAGGTTACGCAGTGTTATAACTAGTGTCATTAAAGATAAGAATAAGAAATAAGGAATGGAAATGAAGGATGGCCCGAAATGAGTCCAAAGGAATTACCCGGTTAGTTGCTTTTAAGGCAGTTGGGATTTCGAATGGAGCTTGTACGTGGAGTCGCTTAGTTGCTAATTCCTTTAGCAAATTGCACCCTCTGTAGTACCAGAAAATATACGAGCTATTAGCATGAAGGACCGGATAGAAGTTAGCAGAGATAGGATGTATCTTTCATAAGTTTGAGTGAGGAGTACTATAATTTTCGTTTAAGAAAGAACAGAAAATTTTATTTTCCTAGGATACGTATTGATTCCAAGAAGTTGAACAAGCTTACTAATAGGTATCGATACCCCTTACCGAAGAATGGTGAATTGTTGATTGGCTATAAAGGTATAGTTTTACTCCGAAATTGACATTAGATCTAGTGTTTGTTTATGGAAGAGTTCAATAGAAGTCATTCCAAGGATTGCGTTCAAAAATGCAAATACGGATTATAGGTGTTCTAGATGCCGCTTGATTTAAAGGAGGCAATCTGTCACACCCTCAAATTCCCACATGCGGAGTTCTACCGCGAGGCGTGTGACACACCAGGATCCAAGTCAACGGTCACAATAAACGACGTCTAAATGTAAAAACATACGTAAATAAAAAAACATGCATAAGGTTAAAACCAACATTCGACAGTGCGGAAGCATTCAAAGTTTACAAAAGTCATGTGTAAATAAAAACATAAGTTCAAAAAGTTTAACATAAGGAGACGTGCATGAATGACCCTAGACGCGAGACGACTCCAGTGCGACTCCGTGCGCCTATCTGACAGCTGCTACCTTAGCGACCTGAGAAAACATGCTAAAAGAGTCAACATATAATGCTGGTGAGTTCACAGGTTTTATTTAAACGTTTAAAGTAATCCTTCGAAAACCGTTACCGTCACTGTTACTACTATGCTTGTTAGAACGCTAGCTAGGCGCAGAATAATATTACTACTACGGGTGAAAACATTGCTGACTATGCCGTTTAATGACCCTTATTTCCTATGGACTACCGTCATCACCGGTAGGCCTTGTGTGTTTAGAGACAATTTGCACCCGCCCGGCCTCCAGCCGTCGAGTGGGGCTTGTAAGTTCCCAATAGCGCTATCCACATTTCCCCGCCATATTCCCATGTTAGTGGTTTCTAAGGGACTTTTTGATGAACCGTATAGTAATAAGATGTAAGCCATAGTATAACATGAAAATGAGTCATAAAAGAGTTTAAGCATGTTTCTCCCCCGAAAGCAAAAACCGTAAAATGTGGGGCCGTGAACTCACCTTAGGTTGCGTCTTCTGTTAATGAGTAAACCGTTTATGTGATATGATAGCCCCAACTAGTGGTGACCTATCATAAGATATGTGTCAAGTTAGACTAATAACCCGTCGGGTTCATTAGTCCCTAAGTCCAGTCCATGACCATTATGTGTTTGGAAAACGTGTTTGACCGACAACCGGACTACGTAAGACAAGACTCGACATCCCGTTGGTGACCCGACATTCCACGTGTTCATCTCATACACAAACATATACAAATCATGCAACTTAGTACTTAACACGTGTTAAAGTTCAATGAGTCTAACACATAGGTCAAATAACGCACAAATAAGTCCATACACGTGTTACTATATTACTAGGCATGTCACGGGGTTCCTAGCATGTTCCTAGGTGTCAAATCGGGTCTCGGAATATCAAAATACACTTATATCAGCAGTACACGCGATTAGGAATTTAGCATGCAATTAGGAAAAGTCAACTGGTGATTAGGATTGGTCAACAGGCAATTAGGATGCTAATCTCCTACCTTAGCAGGCGATTATGGGCCTAATCACCCCTTAAGGGGCCTAATCGCCTACCACATCAGGCGATTGGGATGCCTAATCGCCTGCTGCAGCTGCGCGACGCATTTTCGCGCGTTTAACCCTCCAAATCAGATCCGAAACATGTGTAAACACCCAATATCAATCCTAACACATTAACAAACATATTTCAAGCAAAACCCCTAAGTTATCATCATTCTAACAGTCCCGAATGCGAGCGTTTTCCTAAAATAGTAAACTTAACATGTAAACATCACATCAACATGCAAGAACTTGCCCTAAATAGCAAATATCCAGATTTCATCACGTAACCACGTTGTCCGATAGTATCCTACTGCTCTAGCATCATCCTAATGCAAACCCTAACATCATACAATCAACAACACACCTCATAACATCCTTAATCATTCAAAACCATCCAAATGGGTCAAAATATCAAACATCAACAATACACAACCAAAACCATCCAAACTCCTAGGATATCATCATACTAACTCATAACAGCCATAAACACTATAATAACACAAGAACAATCATGTTTCAATCCCCAAAATCCTACCTTTAAACACATATAACACATATAACATGCATAAAGGTTTGGGTTTGTTTAAAAACGGTTTTTAATGGATTTTCAAAGACAAAAACATTTAGAAGTCAGGTCTGGACTTTTAGGGAACAAAACATAATCATTTAAAGGTTTGGGGATGAAGAACACACCTTGGATTTAGGAGAAAATGATGGGTAAAGCTTGGAAATGGTTGTTTTGATGTAAAAACGAGTTCCAGAGGGTGTTTGTGAGTTAGGATAGGTTATGGGACGGCTAGGGCTGCACAAATGGTGTTTTAGAGGTCAAGGGTGGTATTAATAGGCGTTTCTAGTCGTCAGGTGCAGTATGGGCGATTATGCAGTCTTATAAGGCGATTAGGGCTGCTAATCGCTAGCCTTATCAGGCGATTAGCCCCCAATCGCCCCCTTAGTCCACCTAATCGCCCTCCTGTAGGCGATTAGGGCTCCCTAATCGACTGCAGGGTCTGGTTTTGGGTATTTGGCGCGTTAAACCCCATTTTAACATATGTTAACACGTTTTCACATACCGACAAGTCACATAATGATTATAAACACATAATTCATGAAAACAAGCACGTTCACACTCGTTCACCAATTCCCGGGACTCGAGACTTGCGTGTGTTAAATCCCCAATGAAGCACGACTCGACTCGACTGACCCTGTCATGAGTAATGTATGCACGACTCGCTAAGGTAGACTTACTGAGTTTTCAAAAAGTTAGTTACCGGAGTTTGCCGGGTGTCACATACTGGCAATGTTATCAGACCGTATCGATAGGAATAGTAATGTTTTAGTTTAACGAGACCTTTTTTTTGTGCTCAAGGGGCTATATAATTAGTTTTTCTCGAACTAAGGAGAATCGTGAAGAACATTCATAGGCTGTTGCGCGTTGATGCAATTGATTTTGGAGGGAGTTGAGACGCTCATCTTTTGATGAAAGAGCTCCCCCATGATAATAGTTTTCGCTCCAGTATCAACGTTGTACCGTTTGAAGTCTGGAAAGGTCAGAATGTCATTCGCCACTTTGTAGGTGGAATTGAGTGGTAACCACCTGATTAGTCCAATGATAGTTTGGAAAGTTGTAGACAAGGAGCATTAGAATAAGAATAAATTTGAGTGTCTGGCTTTAGATAGAGGAATTTCGCGAGACCGATGGAAGTCTAAGAATTCCATGATTGGAAGCACGCTATCTTGGAAGTTCGCCATGGAAAGACGTTATTACATTGGTAAGTAAGAAAATCAGATCATGAGGAGTTCATGATATGTTTTACGATGGTGAGATGACGAAGGATTGTCTAATGAGATATTTTTGATATCTCGAGGAAAATTCAAGTATGTAGATGAATTCCGATATGGTAAGAAACCCGTGGAGCTTACGGCCTGGAAGGTCCGGATGTTGAGGAAGAGTAGTGTTAAGTTACTCAAGGTTGGATGAAATTCAAAACGCGAACCAAAGATGGTTTGGGATAAAGATAGGGTAATGAAACACAAATACCCCCAATGAATTGTTCAAAAACAAAGCTAGCAGTATTAGGTGAAAAATTTCAAGGACGAAATTTCTTAAACGAGGGGAGACTGTGACAACCGGCAAAAATCCAGATATTACCCGTACTGTATAATGACTAGCAACATAATGTCAGAGACTGTGTATTAGATACAATTAGTGGTAATTGGAATCTTTAGGAAGGTATTAGCAGAGTACGAGCACTTTTAAAGATTTATGGAGAATCTTAGGAATTTTCGTATCGCGTAGTGATAAAGTACTCGGATTGGGCATTGTTAATTACCCGGTTAACTTTAGAAGGTCTAATTTTGACCTGTAATGTTTGGTTGAGCATGAAATAATATCTTATGGATGGAAATATTATTAGAACTAGTGGAGGTTATAATTAGTGGTTTTTAAATTGTCTAAGTCTAGTAGTTGCGCGATTTAGAGTCAAAACGCGAAACTGAGACCCGGTACGGTAGGGAAAGCTCTAATATAACTAAATTAGCTAAAAACGGATGTTTTTAATTGGGGAATATTATGAGTGTTTAAATGGGTAAAAACCTTAATTATTTAGTATATAAGGGTTTTTATAAATTGTGAGAAGGGCGTATTATGTTATAGGATTTTAATATATATATATATATATATATATATATATATAATACCCACCCTCCATAACCGGTCGGCACCCCCCTAATATTATTGTTAATTATTTTAATGATTATTGTTATTATTGCCTATTTCCAATACATAAACACACTCCAACACACATTAACTCATTCACTCTTACACCTCTCAATACACACACATTAGAAAAACTCTCTAAATTCCCTTCCCTCTCCCCACCATAACCGAAACGCTTCATCAACACCATCCTAGTTCCTTTTTGTTGAATCTTTCACAAAACAAATATGGATTCTTAAGCTATGAAGTGTTCTTGGTGATTTAGAAGCAAAATCTTTCAAGAATCCAAAGATTTTAGAGCAAGAAACCCTTGTTTTCAAGAGTTTTTAGAGGTAAGTTTCTTGAATAAAAACTTTACTAAAGATTCTTATATTTTCTGTTTTATTTAAGTTTTCACCAAACAATCAAATATTTTGAAATGGTTTTAGTAAAACAAACAATGGGGATGAGAAAAATGGAAAATGGTGATGTAAATATGTGTGTATATAAACCATGAATGTGTGTGTGAGACTCGTGCGTGTGTATATGAGCGTGTGTGTTTGTGTACCGGCAAATTCCGTACAACGCCTGATGCGATTTTAATCATATTTTGGAAGTGATTAACTTGGTTTAAAGTTAATTTTGATTTAATGAGCCGTTACAAGTCCTACGATGCCCTCCTCGAAGTTCGTGGACGCCTTGATGATTTTAAAGAAAGATTCGCGCGTATTTAACGTTAACGAACCGTACATCGAAATGCGTGAGTTTAACTGCATATATGCTTTCGGATTTATTATTTATTATAAATAATGCTATATTATTAAATATCGAAAGCTATAGAGTCGTTCGGACGAAGAAAACGGTAACCGGTTAGGTTGACGCGATTTTAACGAATGTTTCGAAATAACGCGTAGAATATTGATATTAATTATATTCTCGCTCGGTTTAACGCTATTAAATATTTCGAATAAAACCGACTAATTTTTATAATTATTCTTCGAGCCTAAAATAAAAACCGAGACGTTTTATGTTATAACGGGTTCGATACGCGGTATCTACCTACCCAACTCAAACCCCAAGTATTTAAACCCTTCCTTCTTCTTCCTTCTCATTTTATCTTGGCAGCCAAACACACACTCTCTCTCTAATCTCTCTCTAAAACCAGGTAACTCTCTCTCTCTCTAACCTCTCATCGAGCTCTCTCTCTCTACACACACCCCCTCACCCATCGTTCCTCTCTCTTCTCCTCCTATTCAACAGCCGGCCGACCACCATGACCTCAGGTGGTGGCGGCGGCAGACGGTTATCAGGCCCAAAAAGGGCTGGTTTATTAGGGAATGGAGATGGTGGCGGCGGCGTGGTGGTCCACGAAGCCCAAAAGGGGCAGAGTAGAGGCGGGCAGCGGTGTGGTGATGGTGGTGGAGGTGCTCGGGAGTGCTGAACAAGGTCTGCAAGGTGGTTTTCAGGTCTGGATCGGGTTAGGTGATGTGGTTGGGGCTCGTTTCTTTGACCGATGATGACGGTTTCAGTGGTGGCCCGAAGTGGGGGTTGAAGGTGGTCCGATGGTGGTTATGAAGTTGACTTGTTGGTAGTTTTCGGTGGAACCAGGTTCGGGTTAGAAGGGGGTCATCTCGGGTATGTTTCGGGTCATGGGTTTCGGCCTGGTTTGGGTTCGGTTGGGCCAGATAAGGGTTAGATCCGGTTGTGACGGCTGTCTCGGATCAGATCCGGTTGTTTTGGGTTAAGTTGGTATCGCGCAGACCCGATCTGGTCAGATCTGTGAGGTTCGGGTCAGATCTGTGTTGTTCGGGTCAGAACCGTGGTGTTCGGGTCAGATCCGAACGTTTCGGGTCAGATCCGGGCGTTTCGGGTCAGATCCATGTGTTTCGGGGATGATAGAGTCCGGGTCAGGGTTGGAGTTCGTGTTCGAATCAGATCTGGTCGGTACTGGTTCAGGTCAAGCCAGATCTGGTTCGGTTTGAGCCTTGTCCGCTTCGGTTCGGGTCAGATCTGGCTCGGTTCGTGTATTGTTCTCGAGTTCTAGTCATGGGTCGAGTATGGTTGTCTTGGGTTAGATCCGGTCAGATCTGGTAAACTCGGGGTCAAATGGGTCAGATTCGGCCAAATCAACACGCGGACGATTTTAGTCAAACGCGATGCTTAGTTGACAAGTTGTTCGAGATGGCGTCGGGTCGCGCGTATGCTTTCGGTATAAATTTACTTGTTGATGTTTGAATTTATGTTTATAATATATATATAAATATAAATAATGAATGTGTTAACTCGCGAAACGAACCGACTTTATATAATGAACGAAAATCATAAACCGGATGGATGGTATTTATATAAATAAAGCGTAACTTTGAATTATTAAGTATCGATATCGGACTAATTGTTGGACTATATTGTGTATATAAATAAGTATAATTTATATAAAGTGTCGAAACGTATAAGTGTCGTTTGGTTTGGATTTGCGGATAAATGGAATGTGGTCTTGTGTTGGAAATTGATTTCGGGAAATTGTAGACAACTTGTGTTGTCTGGTATACGCAAAAACAGAGGAAACTCTGGCGAAATTTTTACAGAATCCTAAGTGCAAAGAAGGCGAAGTAGTTGTGTATTTTACAAATAAATTTCCAAGTGCTTTAAATATATGTATTTATACAAAGTCGCAACGCTTTAACAAAGATTATTTGTAACAATAATAAGTGAATCCAACAATCGTTTCAAACAAGTATAATATATATAGTTTTGCCGAGCGTCAAGGATGACGAATTTTCGAAAGCTTTCGGTAACTAAATAATGTTTATTGTTCGGATTCAAAATTTATAAAACGTTCGATTTTGCTTGGGAATTACTTTTATAAAAAGCAAACTTTTGAACACTTTAAATGTTCGGATTTTGGGAAAGAAGTAACAAATGTTATTAATCGGAATTAATAACAAGAGTTGTATTTTTGCAAAGCATATTTTCCTAAATATAAACATACAAGACAAATACATTTATCCGACTAACGAGACGAGCTACGGCTCAGGATAAGAAATGCGTTTCGTTGTTTTAGTCCAACATGGTTTACACACGAATAGTAACAAGTGCGCAACTTGGGTGCTATGTCGTATGTTAAACATGATTAAGATAAGTCACGATCGGTTCGTCGAGTTAAAACACTTTAAGACTCGGGTTTGTATACACGAGTCTAGATAGTTGGATAAACTATCTTGTAACTGGTAAATAAGCTAGGCTTATTTGTGTTAGACCTTAAGGTGTCCATTGTTGGTAATAGGACACAAGGAAGTCGGTCAAGGCTTCAGGCTTGTTTGCTATCTAAGCAAGGAAATCAAGGTGAGTTCATGACCCCACTTTTTACTGTTTTGTAAATGTTTTCGGGGGGAAGACATGCTTGTTTTATGAAAACCTGATGAATTTAAAGCGTAACAAAGTTTTTGAGAAAACGTTTAAAGTTACAAATGCTTTTATAAAGTCGTGCAGGGACAAAAGGGAAATGAAGGATATGTTTGTTAAATAGTTGTAAGGTGTAGAAAGTAACAATTATTCGATCGACAAGATCCTAGTATATTTATCTTAATGGGGAGGTAAATATACGGTAAAGTGAGTCGAGTCGAGGTGAGGATGATAAGTAGCAAGATGGGTACCTGGGACCTGGGTAACGGAAACCAGTCGGGGTAGGTCCTCGCGTGTTTACTGTAACCATTAATTCAGGGATATGAAACCGAAGGAATATTTGGATAGTACTATTGGTGCCTGACGAGGCCCACCTCTGGTTGATAGCGTCAACCCGGTAAAGACAAGAGGTGCACGTATTCTGAACTGAGTTGTTGATCCGACAGACAACTCGCGCGGGGCAAATGAAATGTAGTCTTGGTTTGGTTATGGGCTCAGGATTGGTCGCCGTCGTCATGTAGGGGTTCGCGACTCCACATATATGACACTACTTAATCTAACTATGTTACTTGCACTGGTTTAAGAATACTGGCTATTTTAATGTTCATTTCCGCTTTTAAGTACGAATTTACCGGCGGGATTTACCGGGGGAAAATGGTTTTCATAATATATTTACGGATGTCCAGTGAGGAATCCGAGTGGGAAAATAGTTTACAAACAGAAAGTTTTCAAAAGTAATTGTGGAATGCCCGACGAGGATTCCATGGGAATAAAGTCTCATTTTAAATGTTGTTGTTCGGTCGACAAGAACCTAGTATATTTATCTTTATGGGGAGATAAATATACGGTAAAGTGAGTCGGGCCGAAGGGTAAATAAAATGGAATACCTGGCGAGGATTCCAATGGGACTTTTACAAGATTTTTCACAAATAACGGTTTGTGTAATGAAAATAAACTTTCTTAAAATGTTGATGAATATTTTCCCAAAGGTTTGAAATAAACGGGTTTTGATGAGAAATAAACCTAAAACCATGAACTCACCAACTTTATGTTGACCTTTTTAAGCATGTCTTTCAGGTCTAGAATTTGGCAACGACACGGTTGGAATAGGCGATGTCTTGGGATTGGAGATCCTAGAAGGCTTAGTAAAGGCGTTCAGAATTAAAAGAGTCTTAGATGTGTTATTTCCGCTGCGTAGCAAAGGTACCAAACGTTCACAACCGACGGGAAAATCGGGGTGTGACAGCTTGGTATCAGAGCTATAGGTTTTAGCGAATTAGGTGTCGTGTAGATACCTAGGCTTTAACCTGAGTCTTGTTTTGAATAAGGGACCAAAAATTGCTAAGACTGAAAATTTAGCACGAACGCCTAGGAATTGAAATTCCAACCGTTGCCGGATAAGTTGAATGATTTTTGGTGTACGGAATTACACTAGCTCGGCTTATGTTTTTTCGGCGCAAGAAACCTTTGCTTATGTGAATAGTGAGTAAGAAAATTCTATATTTGTATATAGAAAGGTATAATAGCGCGTGATGGCTAGACATATCTCACTAGTGACCGGCGAGTCATCGCTTGGAATAGCGAATGTATGTTCACATAGAATTTAGCTGAGTCATTGTTCCGTAGTTATTAGGAACAATTTACTTGATCATATACTCTGTGTATTATGTAAAGTATATAAGTATGTTTCGAAAATAGTACGTATCGCCAACGGATGTCAACACTAGCTTGGACGTGGCGAGGATGCGCACTCATGTCAAGCAGTTGGACAAGTTGGTAGCACCGACATGCAGAACGGATTGTTTGTAGCATCTGCGGTTTCGCATCCCCAGGTTCAGGGTTTGCGTACGTCGTCAAGGTCGACTTCGGTCCGAAACATTGTAATAAAGCACCTCGTTTTCTAATGATACTGCGCAAGCTGTAATGTGGTCGGGGAAAAGCACCAGGAAAGGTGGCGCGTACGACTAACATTATATACGTAATATGTATACGTATGAATATGTGAATTTAACGAGTGCTTGTGATATAACTCATGATGGAGATTATTAGGATGATCTTGTGAGGTAAATTTTTGATAACGCAAACATCACGTTATTGCGAATTTACAGGCACAAGAAAGTCCTAAGAAGATCTATCGTGAGGGTATATGTGTAAGACATAAAGGTTACCTATTTTGTTGTTACGGACATGATTGCCGATTCTCCCCTGTTCGTGTCAGTTGTGATTTCGGTTTTCTTAAACCAGTTTAAGATCTTGATGATCTTGTTTCTTGAGCCTCGGAGGTTCGTGTTGAAGAACCTGGATATATCTTTTGAGTACGTTTTACATTTCTCTTCGTTAGTGTTTGTGGCCTTCAACATACTATCGGAAAGGAATCCAATTTTTGTTGATTCCTTATCTTTTCACAGAACTGGACACGTATTTTGTACACGTGTCAACTGTCGTATGTTTGAATTCTTTAAATTGTGAACGTCCATTGAAGGGCTTCACATCGAACGATGGTTTCATTAATGGTTGTTATCATTACGTTGTTTGTAATGCTTGCATTCTAACCTTGATGTGTCAGGCCATTGTGGGCAATGAATCTCTTGAAAATTTGTCGATGAGTTTCTTGGAATCGACACTTCAGTTGAATCGAATCATTGGAAATTGATACAGCACCTTGTGGTGAATATTCATTCGACTTGTAATAATGGGTGATCTTTAATTGCGTGTTTATTTTCATCAACTTGTTTGTTATTGTCTCAAATTCAAACACACCTTGTGGCGTGTAACGGAAAAGTTGGTGCACTAGTTGTTTCGTTGAGGTGTGCCAATGTTATTTGTTGACAAATTTATTGATAGCATTGTTGGGCATTTGTATGCCACTTGTGCTAAATCATTTTGATTTCATTAATCATAACCACGTCGATGTTTTGTAAACTAGACAAACTATCGTAGCTTGTCTATTCATCAATTGCAAAGGATATTGTTTCACATATATCGCCCATTTGAAACTAATTGAGTATATGAACACTTTCTTTTGTTTCAAGTGTTGGAATACCAAGTCGTTCGATCTCATAGCATGGCTCTTTGAGGAGTCTTGCCATTGCTTTTGTAAAGCGGTTATTGTATATGTGTACATTGTAGAGGAGTATTGGTAGTCCCTAATTTGCCACAAACAATCCATCGATATTTTATTTTTTTCAGAGAAATTGAGCGGTTGATTCTAACATTCAAGCTATTGTCCACACATTTGCAAATCGTGTGGAAGGTTGAAAATGTATATACTTTCCTTGAGACTTGTTCAAGTGGAACATTTGAGGTTTGTTACCTAGTGTCCTTGTATTCGGTTGATTCTGAAAATCTACCTTGTCTCATTCGTACCGGTAGGTACCTTGACTCATTTATTGTTGTGAAACTTCTATTGAGTCTTCAAAAGATATCTTAGCTCAAATTTTGAGGACAAAATTTCTGTAACAGGGGGAGAATGTGACAACCGGCAAATTCCGTACAACGCCTGATGCGATTTTAATCATATTTTGGAAGTGATTAACTTGGTTTAAAGTTAATTTTGATTTAATGAGCCGTTACAAGTCCTACGATGCCCTCCTCGAAGTTCGTGGACGCCTTGATGATTTTAAAGAAAGATTCGCGCGTATTTAACGTTAACGAACCGTACATCGAAATGCGTGAGTTTAACTGCATATATGCTTTCGGATTTATTATTTATTATAAATAATGCTATATTATTAAATATCGAAAGCTATAGAGTCGTTCGGACGAAGAAAACGGTAACCGGTTAGGTTGACGCGATTTTAACGAATGTTTCGAAATAACGCGTAGAATATTGATATTAATTATATTCTCGCTCGGTTTAACGCTATTAAATATTTCGAATAAAACCGACTAATTTTTATAATTATTCTTCGAGCCTAAAATAAAAACCGAGACGTTTTATGTTATAACGGGTTCGATACGCGGTATCTACCTACCCAACTCAAACCCCAAGTATTTAAACCCTTCCTTCTTCTTCCTTCTCATTTTATCTTGGCAGCCAAACACACACTCTCTCTCTAATCTCTCTCTAAAACCAGGTAACTCTCTCTCTCTCTAACCTCTCTTCGAGCTCTCTCTCTCTACACACACCCCCTCACCCATCGTTCCTCTCTCTTCTCCTCCTATTCAACAGCCGGCCGACCACCATGACCTCAGGTGGTGGCGGCGGCGGACGGTTATCAGGCCCAAAAAGGGCTGGTTTATTAGGGAATGGAGATGGTGGCGGCGGCGTGGTGGTCCACGAAGCCCAAAAGGGGCAGAGTAGAGGCGGGCAGCGGTGTGGTGATGGTGGTGGAGGTGCTCGGGAGTGCTGAACAAGGTCTGCAAGGTGGTTTTCAGGTCTGGATCGGGTTAGGTGATGTGGTTGGGGCTCGTTTCTTTGACCGATGATGACGGTTTCAGTGGTGGCCCGAAGTGGGGGTTGAAGGTGGTCCGATGGTGGTTATGAAGTTGACTTGTTGGTAGTTTTCGGTGGAACCAGGTTCGGGTTAGAAGGGGGTCATCTCGGGTATGTTTCGGGTCATGGGTTTCGGCCTGGTTTGGGTTCGGTTGGGCCAGATAAGGGTTAGATCCGGTTGTGACGGCTGTCTCGGATCAGATCCGGTTGTTTTGGGTTAAGTTGGTATCGCGCAGACCCGATCTGGTCAGATCTGTGAGGTTCGGGTCAGATCTGTGTTGTTCGGGTCAGAACCGTGGTGTTCGGGTCAGATCCGAACGTTTCGGGTCAGATCCGGGCGTTTCGGGTCAGATCCATGTGTTTCGGGGATGATAGAGTCCGGGTCAGGGTTGGAGTTCGTGTTCGAATCAGATCTGGTCGGTACTGGTTCAGGTCAAGCCAGATCTGGTTCGGTTTGAGCCTTGTCCGCTTCGGTTCGGGTCAGATCTGGCTCGGTTCGTGTATTGTTCTCGAGTTCTAGTCATGGGTCGAGTATGGTTGTCTTGGGTTAGATCCGGTCAGATCTGGTAAACTCGGGGTCAAATGGGTCAGATTCGGCCAAATCAACACGCGGACGATTTTAGTCAAACGCGATGCTTAGTTGACAAGTTGTTCGAGATGGCGTCGGGTCGCGCGTATGCTTTCGGTATAAATTTACTTGTTGATGTTTGAATTTATGTTTATAATATATATATAAATATAAATAATGAATGTGTTAACTCGCGAAACGAACCGACTTTATATAATGAACGAAAATCATAAACCGGATGGATGGTATTTATATAAATAAAGCGTAACTTTGAATTATTAAGTATCGATATCGGACTAATTGTTGGACTATATTGTGTATATAAATAAGTATAATTTATATAAAGTGTCCAAACGTATAAGTGTCGTTTGGTTTGGATTTGCGGATAAATGGAATGTGGTCTTGTGTTGGAAATTGATTTCGGGAAATTGTAGACAACTTGTGTTGTCTGGTATACGCAAAAACAGAGGAAACTCTGGCGAAATTTTTACAGAATCCTAAGTGCAAAGAAGGCGAAGTAGTTGTGTATTTTACAAATAAATTTCCAAGTGCTTTAAATATATGTATTTATACAAAGTCGCAATGCTTTGACAAAGATTATTTGTAACAATAATAAGTGAATCCAACAATCGTTTCAAACAAGTATAATATATATAGTTTTGCCGAGCGTCAAGGATGACGAATTTTCGAAAGCTTTCGGTAACTAAATAATGTTTATTGTTCGGATTCAAAATTTATAAAACGTTCGATTTTGCTTGGGAATTACTTTTATAAAAAGCAAACTTTTGAACACTTTAAATGTTCGGATTTTGGGAAAGAAGTAACAAATGTTATTAATCGGAATTAATAACAAGAGTTGTATTTTTGCAAAGCATATTTTCCTAAATATAAACATACAAGACAAATACATTTATCCGACTAACGAGACGAGCTACGGCTCAGGATAAGAAATGCGTTTCGTTGTTTTAGTCCAACATGGTTTACACACGAATAGTAACAAGTGCGCAACTTGGGTGCTATGTCGTATGTTAAACATGATTAAGATAAGTCACGATCGGTTCGTCGAGTTAAAACACTTTAAGACTCGGGTTTGTATACACGAGTCTAGATAGTTGGATAAACTATCTTGTAACTGGTAAATAAGCTAGGCTTATTTGTGTTAGACCTTAAGGTGTCCATTGTTGGTAATAGGACACAAGGAAGTCGGTCAAGGCTTCAGGCTTGTTTGCTATCTAAGCAAGGAAATCAAGGTGAGTTCATGACCCCACTTTTTACTGTTTTGTAAATGTTTTCGGGGGGAAGACATGCTTGTTTTATGAAAACCTGATGAATTTAAAGCGTAACAAAGTTTTTGAGAAAACGTTTAAAGTTACAAATGCTTTTATAAAGTCGTGCAGGGACAAAAGGGAAATGAAGGATATGTTTGTTAAATAGTTGTAAGGTGTAGAAAGTAACAATTATTCGATCGACAAGATCCTAGTATATTTATCTTAATGGGGAGGTAAATATACGGTAAAGTGAGTCGAGTCGAGGTGAGGATGATAAGTAGCAAGATGGGTACCTGGGACCTGGGTAACGGAAACCAGTCGGGGTAGGTCCTCGCGTGTTTACTGTAACCATTAATTCAGGGATATGAAACCGAAGGAATATTTGGATAGTACTATTGGTGCCTGACGAGGCCCACCTCTGGTTGATAGCGTCAACCCGGTAAAGACAAGAGGTGCACGTATTCTGAACTGAGTTGTTGATCCGACAGACAACTCGCGCGGGGCAAATGAAATGTAGTCTTGGTTTGGTTATGGGCTCAGGATTGGTCGCCGTCGTCATGTAGGGGTTCGCGACTCCACATATATGACACTACTTAATCTAACTATGTTACTTGCACTGGTTTAAGAATACTGGCTATTTTAATGTTCATTTCCGCTTTTAAGTACGAATTTACCGGCGGGATTTACCGGGGGAAAATGGTTTTCATAATATATTTACGGATGTCCAGTGAGGAATCCGAGTGGGAAAATAGTTTACAAAAAGAAAGTTTTCAAAAGTAATTGTGGAATGCCCGACGAGGATTCCATGGGAATAAAGTCTCATTTTAAATGTTGTTGTTCGGTCGACAAGAACCTAGTATATTTATCTTTATGGGGAGATAAATATACGGTAAAGTGAGTCGGGCCGAAGGGTAAATAAAATGGAATACCTGGCGAGGATTCCAATGGGACTTTTACAAGATTTTTCACAAATAACGGTTTGTGTAATGAAAATAAACTTTCTTAAAATGTTGATGAATATTTTCCCAAAGGTTTGAAATAAACGGGTTTTGATGAGAAATAAACCTAAAACCATGAACTCACCAACTTTATGTTGACCTTTTTAAGCATGTCTTTCAGGTCTAGAATTTGGCAACGACACGGTTGGAATAGGCGATGTCTTGGGATTGGAGATCCTAGAAGGCTTAGTAAAGGCGTTCAGAATTAAAAGAGTCTTAGATGTGTTATTTCCGCTGCGTAGCAAAGGTACCAAACGTTCACAACCGACGGGAAAATCGGGGTGTGACAGCTTGGTATCAGAGCTATAGGTTTTAGCGAATTAGGTGTCGTGTAGATACCTAGGCTTTAACCTGAGTCTTGTTTTGAATAAGGGACCAAAAATTGCTAAGACTGAAAATTTAGCACGAACGCCTAGGAATTGAAATTCCAACCGTTGCCGGATAAGTTGAATGATTTTTGGTGTACGGAATTACACTAGCTCGGCTTATGTTTTTTCGGCGCAAGAAACCTTTGCTTATGTGAATAGTGAGTAAGAAAATTCTATATTTGTATATAGAAAGGTATAATAGCGCGTGATGGCTAGACATATCTCACTAGTGACCGGCGAGTCATCGCTTGGAATAGCGAATGTATGTTCACATAGAATTTAGCTGAGTCATTGTTCCGTAGTTATTAGGAACAATTTACTTGATCATATACTCTGTGTATTATGTAAAGTATATAAGTATGTTTCGAAAATAGTACGTATCGCCAACGGATGTCAACACTAGCTTGGACGTGGCGAGGATGCGCACTCATGTCAAGCAGTTGGACAAGTTGGTAGCACCGACATGCAGAACGGATTGTTTGTAGCATCTGCGGTTTCGCATCCCCAGGTTCAGGGTTTGCGTACGTCGTCAAGGTCGACTTCGGTCCGAAACATTGTAATAAAGCACCTCGTTTTGCTAATGATACTGCGCAAGCTGTAATGTGGTCGGGGAAAAGCACCAGGAAAGGTGGCGCGTACGACTAACATTATATACGTAATATGTATACGTATGAATATGTGAATTTAACGAGTGCTTGTGATATAACTCATGATGGAGATTATTAGGATGATCTTGTGAGGTAAATTTTTGATAACGCAAACATCACGTTATTGCGAATTTACAGGCACAAGAAAGTCCTAAGAAGATCTATCGTGAGGGTATATGTGTAAGACATAAAGGTTACCTATTTTGTTGTTACGGACATGATTGCCGATTCTCCCCTGTTCATGTCAGTTGTGATTTCGGTTTTCTTAAACCAGTTTAAGATCTTGATGATCTTGTTTCTTGAGCCTCGGAGGTTCGTGTTGAAGAACCTGGATATATCTTTTGAGTACGTTTTACATTTCTCTTCGTTAGTGTTTGTGGCCTTCAACATACTATCGGAAAGGAATCCAATTTTTGTTGATTCCTTATCTTTTCACAGAACTGGACACGTATTTTGTACACGTGTCAACTGTCGTATGTTTGAATTCTTTAAATTGTGAACGTCCATTGAAGGGCTTCACATCGAACGATGGTTTCATTAATGGTTGTTATCATTACGTTGTTTGTAATGCTTGCATTCTAACCTTGATGTGTCAGGCCATTGTGGGCAATGAATCTCTTGAAAATTTGTCGATGAGTTTCTTGGAATCGACACTTCAGTTGAATCGAATCATTGGAAATTGATACAGCACCTTGTGGTGAATATTCATTCGACTTGTAATAATGGGTGATCTTTAATTGCGTGTTTATTTTCATCAACTTGTTTGTTATTGTCTCAAATTCAAACACACCTTGTGGCGTGTAACGGAAAAGTTGGTGCACTAGTTGTTTCGTTGAGGTGTGCCAATGTTATTTGTTGACAAATTTATTGATAGCATTGTTGGGCATTTGTATGCCACTTGTGCTAAATCATTTTGATTTCATTAATCATAACCACGTCGATGTTTTGTAAACTAGACAAACTATCGTAGCTTGTCTATTCATCAATTGCAAAGGATATTGTTTCACATATATCGCCCATTTGAAACTAATTGAGTATATGAACACTTTCTTTTGTTTCAAGTGTTGGAATACCAAGTCGTTCGATCTCATAGCATGGCTCTTTGAGGAGTCTTGCCATTGCTTTTGTAAAGCGGTTATTGTATATGTGTACATTGTAGAGGACTATTGGTAGTCCCTAATTTGCCACAAACAATCCATCGATATTTTATTTTTTTCAGAGAAATTGAGCGGTTGATTCTAACATTCAAGCTATTGTCCACACATTTGCAAATCGTGTGGAAGGTTGAAAATGTATATACTTTCCTTGAGACTTGTTCAAGTGGAACATTTGAGGTTTGTTACCTAGTGTCCTTGTATTCGGTTGATTCTGAAAATCTACCTTGTCTCATTCGTACCGGTAGGTACCTTGACTCATTTATTGTTGTGAAACTTCTATTGAGTCTTCAAAAGATATCTTAGCTCAAATTTTGAGGACAAAATTTCTGTAACAGGGGGAGAATGTGACAACCGGCAAATTCCGTACAACGCCTGATGCGATTTTAATCATATTTTGGAAGTGATTAACTTGGTTTAAAGTTAATTTTGATTTAATGAGCCGTTACAAGTCCTACGATGCCCTCCTCGAAGTTCGTGGACGCCTTGATGATTTTAAAGAAAGATTCGCGCGTATTTAACGTTAACGAACCGTACATCGAAATGCGTGAGTTTAACTGCATATATGCTTTCGGATTTATTATTTATTATAAATAATGCTATATTATTAAATATCGAAAGCTATAGAGTCGTTCGGACGAAGAAAACGGTAACCGGTTAGGTTGACGCGATTTTAACGAATGTTTCGAAATAACGCGTAGAATATTGATATTAATTATATTCTCGCTCGGTTTAACGCTATTAAATATTTCGAATAAAACCGACTAATTTTTATAATTATTCTTCGAGCCTAAAATAAAAACCGAGACGTTTTATGTTATAACGGGTTCGATACGCGGTATCTACCTACCCAACTCAAACCCCAAGTATTTAAACCCTTCCTTCTTCTTCCTTCTCATTTTATCTTGGCAGCCAAACACACACTCTCTCTCTAATCTCTCTCTAAAACCAGGTAACTCTCTCTCTCTCTAACCTCTCTTCGAGCTCTCTCTCTCTACACACACCCCCTCACCCATCGTTCCTCTCTCTTCTCCTCCTATTCAACAGCCGGCCGACCACCATGACCTCAGGTGGTGGCGGCGGCGGACGGTTATCAGGCCCAAAAAGGGCTGGTTTATTAGGGAATGGAGATGGTGGCGGCGGCGTGGTGGTCCACGAAGCCCAAAAGGGGCAGAGTAGAGGCGACAGCGGTGTGGTGATGGTGGTGGAGGTGCTCGGGAGTGCTGAACAAGGTCTGCAAGGTGGTTTTCAGGTCTGGATCGGGTTAGGTGATGTGGTTGGGGCTCGTTTCTTTGACCGATGATGACGGTTTCAGTGGTGGCCCGAAGTGGGGGTTGAAGGTGGTCCGATGGTGGTTATGAAGTTGACTTGTTGGTAGTTTTCGGTGGAACCAGGTTCGGGTTAGAAGGGGGTCATCTCGGGTATGTTTCGGGTCATGGGTTTCGGCCTGGTTTGGGTTCGGTTGGGCCAGATAAGGGTTAGATCCGGTTGTGACGGCTGTCTCGGATCAGATCCGGTTGTTTTGGGTTAAGTTGGTATCGCGCAGACCCGATCTGGTCAGATCTGTGAGGTTCGGGTCAGATCTGTGTTGTTCGGGTCAGAACCGTGGTGTTCGGGTCAGATCCGAACGTTTCGGGTCAGATCCGGGCGTTTCGGGTCAGATCCATGTGTTTCGGGGATGATAGAGTCCGGGTCAGGGTTGGAGTTCGTGTTCGAATCAGATCTGGTCGGTACTGGTTCAGGTCAAGCCAGATCTGGTTCGGTTTGAGCCTTGTCCGCTTCGGTTCGGGTCAGATCTGGCTCGGTTCGTGTATTGTTCTCGAGTTCTAGTCATGGGTCGAGTATGGTTGTCTTGGGTTAGATCCGGTCAGATCTGGTAAACTCGGGGTCAAATGGGTCAGATTCGGCCAAATCAACACGCGGACGATTTTAGTCAAACGCGATGCTTAGTTGACAAGTTGTTCGAGATGGCGTCGGGTCGCGCGTATGCTTTCGGTATAAATTTACTTGTTGATGTTTGAATTTATGTTTATAATATATATATAAATATAAATAATGAATGTGTTAACTCGCGAAACGAACCGACTTTATATAATGAACGAAAATCATAAACCGGATGGATGGTATTTATATAAATAAAGCGTAACTTTGAATTATTAAGTATCGATATCGGACTAATTGTTGGACTATATTGTGTATATAAATAAGTATAATTTATATAAAGTGTCGAAACGTATAAGTGTCGTTTGGTTTGGATTTGCGGATAAATGGAATGTGGTCTTGTGTTGGAAATTGATTTCGGGAAATTGTAGACAACTTGTGTTGTCTGGTATACGCAAAAACAGAGGAAACTCTGGCGAAATTTTTACAGAATCCTAAGTGCAAAGAAGGCGAAGTAGTTGTGTATTTTACAAATAAATTTCCAAGTGCTTTAAATATATGTATTTATACAAAGTCGCAACGCTTTGACAAAGATTATTTGTAACAATAATAAGTGAATCCAACAATCGTTTCAAACAAGTATAATATATATAGTTTTGCCGAGCGTCAAGGATGACGAATTTTCGAAAGCTTTCGGTAACTAAATAATGTTTATTGTTCGGATTCAAAATTTATAAAACGTTCGATTTTGCTTGGGAATTACTTTTATAAAAAGCAAACTTTTGAACACTTTAAATGTTCGGATTTTGGGAAAGAAGTAACAAATGTTATTAATCGGAATTAATAACAAGAGTTGTATTTTTGCAAAGCATATTTTCCTAAATATAAACATACAAGACAAATACATTTATCCGACTAACGAGACGAGCTATGGCTCAGGATAAGAAATGCGTTTCGTTGTTTTAGTCCAACATGGTTTACACACGAATAGTAACAAGTGCGCAACTTGGGTGCTATGTCGTATGTTAAACATGATTAAGATAAGTCACGATCGGTTCGTCGAGTTAAAACACTTTAAGACTCGGGTTTGTATACACGAGTCTAGATAGTTGGATAAACTATCTTGTAACTGGTAAATAAGCTAGGCTTATTTGTGTTAGACCTTAAGGTGTCCATTGTTGGTAATAGGACACAAGGAAGTCGGTCAAGGCTTCAGGCTTGTTTGCTATCTAAGCAAGGAAATCAAGGTGAGTTCATGACCCCACTTTTTACTGTTTTGTAAATGTTTTCGGGGGGAAGACATGCTTGTTTTATGAAAACCTGATGAATTTAAAGCGTAACAAAGTTTTTGAGAAAACGTTTAAAGTTACAAATGCTTTTATAAAGTCGTGCAGGGACAAAAGGGAAATGAAGGATATGTTTGTTAAATAGTTGTAAGGTGTAGAAAGTAACAATTATTCGATCGACAAGATCCTAGTATATTTATCTTAATGGGGAGGTAAATATACGGTAAAGTGAGTCGAGTCGAGGTGAGGATGATAAGTAGCAAGATGGGTACCTGGGACCTGGGTAACGGAAACCAGTCGGGGTAGGTCCTCGCGTGTTTACTGTAACCATTAATTCAGGGATATGAAACCGAAGGAATATTTGGATAGTACTATTGGTGCCTGACGAGGCCCACCTCTGGTTGATAGCGTCAACCCGGTAAAGACAAGAGGTGCACGTATTCTGAACTGAGTTGTTGATCCGACAGACAACTCGCGCGGGGCAAATGAAATGTGTAGTCTTGGTTTGGTTATGGGCTCAGGATTGGTCGCCGTCGTCATGTAGGGGTTCGCGACTCCACATATATGACACTACTTAATCTAACTATGTTACTTGCACTGGTTTAAGAATACTGGCTATTTTAATGTTCATTTCCGCTTTTAAGTACGAATTTACCGGCGGGATTTACCGGGGGAAAATGGTTTTCATAATATATTTACGGATGTCCAGTGAGGAATCCGAGTGGGAAAATAGTTTACAAAAAGAAAGTTTTCAAAAGTAATTGTGGAATGCCCGACGAGGATTCCATGGGAATAAAGTCTCATTTTAAATGTTGTTGTTCGGTCGACAAGAACCTAGTATATTTATCTTTATGGGGAGATAAATATACGGTAAAGTGAGTCGGGCCGAAGGGTAAATAAAATGGAATACCTGGCGAGGATTCCAATGGGACTTTTACAAGATTTTTCACAAATAACGGTTTGTGTAATGAAAATAAACTTTCTTAAAATGTTGATGAATATTTTCCCAAAGGTTTGAAATAAACGGGTTTTGATGAGAAATAAACCTAAAACCATGAACTCACCAACTTTATGTTGACCTTTTTAAGCATGTCTTTCAGGTCTAGAATTTGGCAACGACACGGTTGGAATAGGCGATGTCTTGGGATTGGAGATCCTAGAAGGCTTAGTAAAGGCGTTCAGAATTAAAAGAGTCTTAGATGTGTTATTTCCGCTGCGTAGCAAAGGTACCAAACGTTCACAACCGACGGGAAAATCGGGGTGTGACAGTGTATGTGGAATGGAATGTTATGTTCAATAGATGATTAGATATGCTTAGATTTTTTTGATTTTTATGACATGCAAGAGAGTTTTCTAATGGGGTTTTAATTTGAATTAAAATGAAGATTTGATGTTCTTGATGATTTTAATAAATGGTATAGGGATGAGTCTTGTAGAAAGTAGCTTGTTTGATTGGTGGGTTCATGTTTATGCGACGATTTATGTAAAGATTTGAGTGATATTACACTTATTTCCAGATCTGATTGTGATAAATTTTTAAGGGTTTTCATAGTCTTAATATAGTACAAAAAAAGTTTGAGTAGGATCTACACGCTTGGGAGACCTTGGATGTACGATCAAAACATTTCAGCTTAAAACGCCAAAATACGAGCTTTTGAAGCAAATATCCTAAAACTGATTTTGAGCATATTTTTGTATCTTAATTAGATGTCAAACTAAGTGTGATAAAGAGAATATGAATGGCCTAAGTTAAAAACCTAGGTATGTTTGCGAAAGATGCACAAAAACGTATGTTTTTGACAATTATTTCGCACTTAAGACGCTTAATTTCAGGTCTGATGTAAAACAGCTTGGTTGATGTCAAAATGTGTATAAAAGTTATTATTTTAGGTATGTAATATGTTTACCTTAACAACAAACGTTTACAGTGCAAAACTACGTCGCGAAAGTCACCGAAATGCGAATTTTGAGGCATAGAATAGTTACATTTTGTGAATAATTTTGAGCAGCAAATTAGACTTGTTTCGTAGTTTATATGTGTATTCTAAGCTCTAAAATTGAGCTTATAGGATATTCATAGGTTAACACAAGGCATTGAAAGTTTGCTTAACATGAAAATTGCTCCAATGTGTTTTATTGTGTTTATGTGACGGTGATTTAATAGTGTATGATGATGGATTGATTATGACAAATTGTGGGATGTTTAGTATGAAATGACCCATGATTGTATGTGTAAGAAAGGACCTAAGGAATGGGTGGTTTAATGTTGTATGCATGCAAAATCTAAAATTTAACCAATCGTCAAAGTCACCATTGGGTCAATTGGGTAAAGGGTAATAAAATGTGAATCTTTTGATAAACTAAGTTAAGAAGGTTTGGTGAAATACTTTCTTAGATTTAGAGTGATTGCTAAACGACCCTAGAAATGTTTAGGGCTTAGTTTGGTAAAAGAGTGTGACTTGGATTGGAAGATTTTGTGATTTACTGCATTAAGGTGAGTTTCACGACCCCTTTTCTTTTATATGTTTTTCAACGTTTTTACAATCAGGGGATTAACATGCTTGTATGGTGAGTTAGACTAGATTAGTAGAACACTTGATGGCCTTAGGTCGATGCCTTGGTGGGTACGTTAGACGTGACACCCGTCCCTACGGGAGGACGCTTTCCCTGCACTTCTGTTGATGTTTTTAAGCATGTTTTTAAGGTACTGATGCGTAGGGATTTAGAGAGAGTGGGTTTAGCAGGCACTACGAATGGACATGATGTTGGGACCTTAAACTATGAAATCTATGTTTTTATTTTAAATAAATTGTAAAACAATGATTATGTACTTTCGCATCATCTTGGCTATGACATGTTTTTAAACTTTCTTAGACCGGAAACTTAAATGTGTTGGGCTAGAGGGTGGTTGCAAGATGTCCATACGTACTCACAAGTGATTTGCTAAACTTTGCGGTAACAACTTCCGTTACCTCATAACTTGCATTCCGCTGTGCGTTGTCGGGGTGTAACAACTCTAACACAGTATTACTGATATCTAACCTAAAACAATGTATAATTCTAATATTAACTCCTATCATAAAGTATGGATGGCAACAGGTCGGTATCGGTCGAGTTTAGCTAATACCATACCCATACCCTATTATAAAATCTCCTATCATACCCGTCCTGTTACCAATCAGGTATTACCCATCGGGTATACAGCATACTCGCGGGTATCGGGTATACCCGTTGGTATTTGTATATATATATATATATATATATATATATATATATATTCTTTTATAGCCTTACGTCTTAAAAAATGTAGAATATATGAAATTGTAATAAGTAACATATATATCATCATCACTATAATAATATTTGATACATTTAAAATTTAAATAAACTAATTTTATATTTCATAGCAAATAATATAAATAATAATGTTATTAGAATATATATATTTTATACGAAAAGTTTGTTTTTCAAATAATAAATCTATTAAAATGAAACATTACTAAAAAATAATTTAGAAAAGATATATATATATAAAACTAAAAAGTTTTCGGGTATATGTTTCGGGTAGACGGATATTTAGTTTCGAGTAATCGGGTCGGGTATCACCTAATACCATACCGATCCCATACCAGCAAAATATTTTTTTTCAATACCAAGCCGGCCCCATATGTGTCTGGTATCGGGTATACCCATCCCAAATGCTTCGAGTTTCGGGTTTACCCATCGAGTTCGGGTTTTTTTTGCCATCCATATCAATATTCAATACATAACCTAAAACAATCTATAAATCCAATACTAACTCCTAATACTTCAACATGAAGAAGCACTAAAACCTAACGTAATTAACAATAATCAATCTTAGTTAAATTAAAATTTCACATTGTACCTCTCTCCATTCAAACGAATACAATGGAGCCTAATCTGTTGATCCTCCAGTCTTCTCAATTGAAGCCTGTCACAAATCAACATATCAAACCAAAAATTCATTTATGTTTCACAGTCATGAAAGATATTTACATATTCTAATTTTGGTTCATGGATTATTGGTTCTTTGATTCAGTATGTTGGACGGTTTTAGATTAGAGATATTAATATTTCATGTTTAGCGATAAGCTAGAAGAAATATCAAGAAATATTTTACATGTATATTTTATCGCTATTACTGCTATTAAGAACTATTATATATATATATATATATATATATATATATATATATATATATATATATATATATATATATATATATATGTAGGGTAGGGTTCATGCGAGAACCACCCTTTAGGGAGAGAACCAAGGAACCAATGTGAACACAAACAAAAAAACCTAAAAACCTCACCTCCACCCCCTAAAAACCTAAACCCACTCACCCCACCCCCTAAAAACCTAAACCCTCATCCCCCACACCCCCCAATAGTGAAATGCACATGTGCAGCTAACCCCACACCCCCCCAAAACCAAAGCGCTTCATCCCATCCCCCCAAAAAGCTAACCCCCCTCCCACCATACCTAAAAACTAAACTGTAAAGCTAAACCCATTAAAAAACCTAACTATAATTGTCACACCCTCAAATTTCCACGTGCAGGGTTTTACCGCGAGGCGCGTGACATACCAGGATCCCAGTCAACGGTCACAATAAACGACAACTATATGATATGAAAACAACGTAAACCATTCATTAAGTTCTCGAAATGTAACCATAACAGCAGAAGCATAAAAAATCTTTACAACTCAAAAGTAAAAGTTATCAGTCTGATAATGTTCAAAATTATGCAAGTGCAATCCTAGACGCCGTGAGACTTCGTGCGCCTATCGACAACTGCTACCATAGCGACCTGAGAAAACATGCTAAAAACGTCAGCACATAATGCTGGTGAGTTCACATGTTTTAAGTAAAACGTTTCATGAGTTTTGAAAGAACCATCATGTTGCTACTATGATATAAAGACGCTAGCTAGGGGTGTGAACCTTACTATGATGATACGTCGCATGAACCGCCCCAAGGAACTGCCGCAATCACGGATAACGAACTCCCGCGTTCACAACTAACGAACTACCATGTTAATGGCTAACGAACTGCCGTATACTAAATGAACTTTCACATTGTTGGCCACATGAACTGGGACTCAAACGAATCTCATAGTAACAAAAGATAACCCTAGTATAACATGATCTATATGAATACAAGTACGTAGCATGTTTCTCCCCCGAAACCAGTAAAAAGTGGGGCCGTGAAACTCACCTTAGATTGCGTCTTTTTACTAAGCCACAGACAATGCAAGAATGACAGTCCCTAATACCAGCGACCTATCATTAAATGCATATGAGTACCCGGAGTATTAACCCGCAGGTCAACTAATCCCTAAGTGTCTAGACCATAACCATTATACATTTGAAAACATGTTTGACTGATGACCAGACCAGACCACACAAGACAAGACCCGACATACCATTGGTGACCCAACATCCCACGTGTTAGCCAAGAACAAGAAATCAAGTAATCATATGTAATTATGCACTTAACACGCATAAAAGTTCACCAAGTCTATCATAGAGTTCATATATCGCATATACGAGTCCGAACACGTGTTATCAGGTTATTAGACATGCCACGGGGTTCCTAATATGTTCCTAGGTGTCAAACCATGTTCCAGGATGTCAAAATACACTTACAGCAGCAAAACACACGATTAGGAATCAAACAGGCAATTAGGAAATTCAACAGGCAATTAGTAAAGCTTATTGCCCCTAGTGCAGGCGAGTAGGGAGCTACTCGCTCCCTAAGGGAGGCGATTAGCTTCCTAATTGCCCCTTGGGCAGGCCAGTAGCTTTCCTACTCGCCCCTGCAGCCCAAGGTCACTTTTTGCGCGTTTAACCTCCCAAATCAGATCCGAAACATGTAAAAATACCCAACATCAAACCCAAACCATTAAGCAACCCATTCCAAGTGAAAACCCCCAATTTATCGTCAGTCTAACCATCCTGATTGCAAGCATTTCCCAAAATAGCATAATATTATGAAAACATCACATTAAAGCATGCAACACTTACCCTAAATGGCAAATAATCAGATTTCTTTACATAATCACGTTGCAAGTCATCATCCTACTATTGTTACATCAATCTAGAATAAACCCTAGCATCAAGCAATCATCAAAATAACCCAAAACATCCTAAATCCTCATGAATCACTCAAACAGGTCAAAATGTATATTATCATCAAAACACCATAATAACTATTCAAAACCATAGGAATTCATTCTAACAACACACACACACAGACACACACACACACACACACACACACATATATATATATATATATATATCAGTAAGACATCAAACACATAAGAATATTCATGTTTCAATCATTAAAAATCGTTTCTTGCATAAATATACCACATAGAACAAGTATGAAGGTTTAGACTTTTTTTAGAAACTGATTTCAAAGGTTTTCAAAGACAAAAACTTCATAAAACCAGGTCTGGACCTTTGGGAATCAAAATAACAACATTACAAAGGTTTAGGATAGATAACACACCTTGGTTTTTGCTAAAAAGGAGGTGTAAGCTTGGGGATGATAGATTTTAGAGTAAAAACGAGTTCCGATGGCTGATTATGGTGTGTGAGAGGTTTGGAGTGACTTAGGGTTGCACAAATGGTGTTTTACAAGTCAAGGGTGGTATTTATAGGTGTTTCTAGTCGTCCCTGCTACAACAGGCAAGTAGCTCTTGTTACAGGCGAGTAGCTTAGCTACTTGCCCCTATAACAGGCAATTAGCTAGCTACTCACCCTCAGCATCAGGCAATTTGCTAGCTACTCACCCTTAGCGTCAGGCAATTAGCTAGCTAATCGCCCCCTGCAGGTCCGTGTGGGTTTCCGGGGCGTTAACACTACTTTAACACATATAAACATGTATTCACATACCGACAAATTATATAATGATTATAAACACGTAATACTTGAAAACTAACACATTCACCTTCGTTCACCAATCCCCGGGACTCGAGACTTGCATGTGTGCGTTAAACCCAACGATTCTACAAATCACTAATCCTTGTACGTATGGTTATGGATCGACTCCCGATGGTCCCGTGGATCGTTGTAACGACTCCCGATGATTCCCAGAACCATCCAAACGACCTAACTGAGTCAGTTAAGTATACGATATGCATGACTCGCTAATGTAGACTTACTAGTTTGACAAAAGTTATTAACCTGAGTTTGCTGGGTGTCACAATAATAGTGAAATGCACATGTGCATGTAGTACAATTGTCTTATTTTATAGTTTAATATAGTGGTTTTTTTAAGTTTCGTAACGCCCAGAAATTTTCTTCCGTTCGTACTGTTGTATAGTTTGAATATTTTGTCTCGCGCAATTCCATCGTGACTTAAGAAACTTTGTGGACTTATGACCCTATGGGAATTGTTAGAGGAGCCAGTGTGATTAAGCTTGGAAGTATGTGGAGTCATTTTATTATATTATGAAGTTATGGATTTCCTTCTACCCAATTGCCCTCCATAGTGCCTACTCTACTCAAATCACCTAACCACAAAAGTTTCGTATACTGTAAATATGGTCCATTCTGTACAATGGCTAAGAGAGGGACGGCCTCATAGCAAAAGTTGGTATCATCACCAACCTTAAAAACCCTACAAACTCAACCCTAATGCCACACCATATTATATAGTTTCTTTTGCTATTTTCTCGGCCGACAACACTACCGCAATCCAACTTGTGCTTCTCCATTTCCACGACAGAAGGTAGCAAGTATTATCCTTTTGTTTCTTCTTTTTCGTCTACACAACTCACAAGAGGAACAACAAAATTAAAACAAACAACTTTGTATCTTCTTTTCCCTTTGTCGTTATCAACTACCAGAAGGAAGAAAACAAGAAGTATAATATTAACAAAACCATTTTGTTTACTTCTCTTCCTCACCTACAACAGAACCTTCGGTTCTTTTATTTGTTTTTCCTTCCTTCTTTGAGGCCACTACGATAGCATAGAGCTATAATCATCCGTTTTTTTTCCTTTGAGGCCACGGCAAGAAGGAGGACATAGCCTGCCGAGGATATTCGGGTACGGGGTTTTTCGATTGCTTTTGACAAGGGTACATAGCCGATCCGCGGGGTTGAAGCTGTACGTATCTTCCTATCCTCGCGATCTCAGGTACCTCTCATATTCTCTTGACTCGTAGTCGCAGGCTTATAGGCCGATGGCTACTTCATGTTGTTGTTCGGGCCTTCATGCGGAACCATATTGTTAGTGATTGACAAATTCTGCACAGGTCTGACTTTGATTCTGCAAACGAATTCTGCAGTGGCGCTTTGTGTATATGGGGCGATGGGTAGTTATAGATTTGGAGGGAAAGAGAGTAGTTTGAAAGTTAGTTATTTAACATAGACTTTCTTATTTACAAATGAAAACATCCGGTCCCTTAAATAGGTTCTGAACCGGTGTCAATGTTAACAGACGCGTCGATTACAATTACACACTTAGGACAAACTTATTTACAAACCGGTGTGATACAAACCGGTTATTATTATCCATCTAGACTTAGGATATACTACTTAACATAAGTTTAATAATACAATAACATATGAATAAATCAAGTTTACTTTTATCTCTAACAATCTCCCCCTTAAACTTGATTTCTTCAACCTTTTCTTCATTCGTCACTTGATGATGATGATCGGCTCCTCTTCTTAGGCGGCATATCTTCATCCTTCCATTTGTTGCCTTCACTTGTGCTACCTTCATCATTGTTGACTTCAACAACCAACTCGCGGCCTTTGTATTTGAGATGGTACCACTCCATCATCTCTAGATATCTAATAAACACAAGCCGAAGTGTAGTTGCGATCTCTTCCTTCTTTGCGAGACTAGGCAGCCCTCTTCCATATCCCATACTCATTGCAACAATCGCCCAATTTTCATCTTTAGTGACTTTCTCATATCCACCAAACACTTGAACTTTTGTATATAAGTCCAAAAGACTAATCGGATAACCGGTTGTGTCTCGTGGTGGCATAGGGGCTTCAATTCTTATTTTCAAGAAATCTTGCATGAACCATTTTACAATTTTCTCAAATTCTAATTCGAACTTACGTTTGTACCTTTCAACCGTTGTTGTAACATGGAGCATATCCATGAAAACTAAGCAATCTTGTATGCGAGAACCATTGGTTGGGTACATGGTAGGACCTTTCTCCATAATGCCTTCATAATTGTCCTTATCGATAGAGAATTCTTGAAATTGCTTGAACATGTAAGCCCTTTCTTTATCTTCAACACTTAGTGATTCTTTTATGCCTTCAAATCTGACCCGTTTGGTTGAGAACCTTTCTAGCGGTCCATTTCCATCTTTCTTAACAATATTTTTCCTTTCGGGGCATTTAAATGTGAAGTGACTTTCACTATCACAAATTCGGCATAGAATCAACTTTCTTTTCTCTTGTAGGATCGGTCGATGTATGTGACAAGTGTCACCATCGAATTCTACTTCTAGGCCTTCTTGATTTAATCTTTCTATACTTAGCACATTTTTTCTAAGTGTAGGGACATAGTATACCTTCTTGATCTTGTGAACTTGCCCTCCACTTGTGATGATTACCGATCCTCTTCCTCTAAAATACTCCCTCCTATATCCGCTTGGTTGGCCTTCTACTCCAAATGATTTTGTGAATATGGCGAATTGGTCCTTGAAACCACAACCATGTTCTTTTCTTGTTAAACTTGCGTACCAAACATCATCCCATCCTTTTCCTTCCGTTCCTTTTACCATGAATTCTGTTTTACCCATCTTCTTTGGGCAATTTTTCCTATAGTGGAAGGGTTCTTTACATTTACCGCAACACATCGCGTGTGGGTATTCGGGGGCATCCTTTATTTGATTGTTGTACTCCTTTTGCGCATGTTTCTTCCTTTCTACACGCGTCTTTGGGCCTGATCCGATGTGAAATTTGGAGAAGTTGATGTTCGAAGGGTCCATACACTCCTTCTTAAATTCTGCGATCTTCTTATCGAGAACAATTTGATCCACACGATCATCTTCACTATATGGAGACATCGGCCGCTTGCCTTTGTCTTCGGGAACATCTTCGGACTTCTCTCCGTAATCGAACATACCGTATATCTTCTTTTGATCGGGCTCTGATACCATGTTAGTGATTGACAAATTCTGCACAGGTCTGACTTTGATTCTGCAAACGAATTCTGCAGTGGCGCTTTGTGTATATGGGGCGATGGGTAGTTATAGATTTGGAGGGAAAGAGAGTAGTTTGAAAGTTAGTTATTTAACATAGACTTTCTTATTTACAAATGAAAACATCCGGTCCCTTAAATAGGTTCTGAACCGGTGTCAATGTTAACAGACGCGTCGATTACAATTACACACTTAGGACAAACTTATTTACAAACCGGTGTGATACAAACCGGTTATTATTATCCATCTAGACTTAGGATATACTACTTAACATAAGTTTAATAATACAATAACATATGAATAAATCAAGTTTACTTTTATCTCTAACACATATCGGTTTCGAATCTTCATGATGAATGGTGCAAACCGATGATTACTTCATGTTGTGGTTCGGGCCTTCATGCGGAACCATATAGGTTTCAGATCTCCATGTTTCATACAAGCCGATGGTTATGTAGAATCTTGGGTTCTTGCATTAACTTTCACTTGTAATGTATGCATCATCTAAAGAAGATGATGGTTTTTAACAAAGAATAGGAGCATGGATGAGTTTTGGCTCACTGTGCGTTTGTGTTTTCTTTAAAAAGTTATGACAATAATAATAATAATAATAATAATAATAATAATAATAATAATAATAATAATAATAACAATAATGCGGTTGAACCTGTGTAGCTATGGGTTCGGTTCATGCTGGAACCCTCCTCAGGTTATATACGGGTAATTATACAAGACTTTGTTTTATAATAAAAACCTCGCATTAGCATGTCACTACCAACTACCATGAGGAGATCGCTAGTGGGCTACGCACATATATATATATATATATATATATATATATATAGTGTAAGTATCCATTGAAAACCCTATATTAGGGTGAAAACCGTGGAAACTCTAACTTCTCGAACTTTTTAAAGCCTGAAAATTTTAGGGCATGTAATGTACATAATTCTAAGCACTTTGAGCCAAAAAAATCAAAAAAGCGCGGAGCGGGTTTTTTTTTTAAAATAAAAACCATTTTCTGGTAACACATGTTAGTGGAAAATAACATGTGTTATTTTCGTGTAACATGTGTTACCCGAAAACTTTTTTTTTTGGTTAAAAAAAACCGCTCGGAAGTTTTTTCATTTTTTTGGCTCAAAATGCTTAGAATTATGTATATTACATGCCCTAAAATTTGCAGACCCTAAAAAGCTCTGGAAGTTAGAGTTTCCACAGTTTTCACCCTAATATAGGGTTTTCTATAGAACCATCCCCTATATATATATATATATATATATATATATATATATATATATATATATATATATATATATATATATATATATGGATTCGGATATTTTGAGAACCAAGGTGAGTTGTGAGAACCATAGGAACTCACTTTATAACCACATACTTTTTTTCATGAAAAATGAATATGTGGTCCATAAGTAATCAACAATAAAATAATGAATAAAATATTAATATAGTTACACGAGGATAAAAATCCCTTACACCGGTGTATTTTGGCGTAAATTAATGTATTTTTTTTAATTTTTTTACAGCAGGGTTTACGTGTTTTACACGAGTGTAAAAAAAAGAATTTTTTTTTTTCGCATTTTACGTCGAGTTCCTACGAGTTCTCACAACTCGTCGAGTTCTCAAAGTATCCTAACCCTATATATATATATATATATATATATATATATATATATATATATATATAAAGTGTGAGTAATGCTATGTATAATGTACCATATTATTGGCGGCACACGTCTCAGCTAGAGTTTTTAGCTAATCGTGACACGACCCGTATAATAAGGTGAATTCATGTACCCTTTTTACTGTTTGAAAACATTTTGGGCTAATATGCATGTCTTGGAAGTGTATGTGGAACCATGCTTGTTAGATCGGAAATTGCCTTGATTTATACTTCATTAGGTTTAATTCTTTACTATACATATATATACTTAAACTGTGTATGACGGTTACTTAGTATTAAAAATTGAGCTATGATAGTTATATTGTATGTCTGCTCTGATTTATAGTTATGGTTTGAGTCTTAGTAGGTGATATGTGCTTATATAGACTTGATGTAGTTTTGTGACAAATAGGCGGTATGCGCTTATTTTAGATTTAAAATAAAGTCTTATGTTAAGTAGGCGGATTACGCTTATTCTAGACTTTACATTTTGCTTAGGGGACATATAGGCGGATTGCGCTTATTGTAACTCTAAGGTTAAAGTATTTTGTCAACTTTTATTTTGACAATTTACTTATTATTTAAGAACTTCTTAAAACTTGAATTCACTCAGCCCGTCTGACTTTGCGTGCATATTAGATTGATTTCAGGTATTTGAAGAATAAAAAGGGATGCCTTGGCATGCTGCACGACTATTCAGATGCGGTTGTCATTTTCGAATAAAGAAGAGCCTACTTTATTGCTTGAAAACTTTTTTTAAAATTATTGTTTTGTTTCACAAATATGCTTTGACCCATTATGGGGATTTCATGTTTGAATAACTTAAACCATTTATTTTCCGCTGCGTGTTTTTTGATAATAAAATAAGACTTCTTGAGTATTGATTATGGTTTTAGTCTATGAATGCCAACTGTTTGACCCGTCGATTTTGAGGGTCTTACAAGTTTATTCACCACCAACCCCAAAAACTTAAACCCCCTACCCCATCCCCCAAAAACCTAACCCCCCTTTCACGATACCTAAAAACTAAACCCTAAAGCAAAACCCATAAAAAAACCTAACTATAATATTGAAATGCAATTCACATCCATTTAGTGATCATTGAATAAAATTTTTTCCACCTTATATATCATATCACGTCTATTTAATGATCATTTCATTATGGTAATTGACAATTGATTCAAAAGTGTGCTCTAATATTGAAATGCACATGTGCATACGGTATATGTTTGTATATATAATAGCAAAATGCACATGTGCATTAGACATGACGTAAAATATGACGTAATATAAGCCATTTTTTTGTTTTTTTTCAGAAAGATTAACACTAAAAACATTTTGGTGTTTTTACTTTTTTTATTTTTTAGGTTATATAATTTTTTAATTTTTTGTGGAGCGGTTTTTGTATTCACACTTGGTTCCTTGGTTCACTCCTAAATGGCGGTTCTCAAATAATTCAAATCCTATATATATATATATACATACACACGTATATTTTAACGTGGTTTGTACATTGAAGAAAAAACTGGGGGTTTATGATGGAGGTTTGTGAATCTGATGTAAAGCTGGTGTGACAGTTTGCAGGGTTTCTGAGGTTTGTGCATTGTGTGCTCTTAATCACAAAAAAACACAAATATACAAATCCAAACCAACCCTGGTATCATAAAAAAGTTATAAAACCACTAACATCTATATTCTATCTATAACTAAACAATTAAAACACAAAATAAAAAATTAAATAAAATTAAAACACATCTAATAATAAAAAAACTACCTTCTGAAGCTGATTATAACAAACATCATCCCGATGGTTAGATCCACAGGACGAAACCGATCCATACGACACCGTTTGACAATCAGCCGCTAATTCCGGCATTGTTTTTTGATCGGATGCCGCGGCCCGGTCAAAAATAGTATTTATAGTGTCCTAATTACCTCTAGTTATGTAGTAGTGGCAATGAGGGTGTCGAATCATGAAGAGTTTGTGGTCTGTGAATGTTGTCTAGTTGATTGTAAAATATTGCTTATGAAGATTCTAGGTTACTTATGAAGATGGCACTTTGTTCATTTAAGAAATTCGGTTGAAAGGAGTTTTGATTAATAAAACTTGAAATTGAAATGTAATAGAAATAGTGGAAAACAAATTAGATTGTAAACAACTAATTAAAAAAAAACCACACCCGGCTTTCAACAAATGAAGCCTATGGTTTTCATAAATGGGTCAAACAATTATGATGTAATTGGTCTTAATGGATTGATTGTTCAATAGGTTTAGGTATCAAGAATCATCAACATTAAAAGATGGATAATAATATACTTCATTACACTAGAACTTACAACCCTATGTTTTTGTTAAAGCAAGAAACCATTTTCATAACACTAGAAATTGGCACAAGATCAATTAGCTAAAATGAATTCAACATAAGATTAATCACAATTTAACACAATAGTTCAAACACACAATCACATAATTAAAAGTTTAAAGAAATACCCAAATGTTAAACCCTAGAACCTCAATTGTCTACTCCCAAGTGTGATACAAAGAGATTAGCCACTCATGGCCATTGAGTTTGATTCTTCAATAATCGGGTCTTGAATCTTGAAATCTTGAATAATAGGATGATCTGGTGTTCTTGAATTAAGGGAATTGATTGGGAATGATAGAATGGAATATGGAGAAGGAAATGTTAGGATGGTCAAAAGATCCCTTTCTTGATACCCAAAACTTGCTTTTTATCGTTCTATACAGAGTCAAAGGTCAAAAAACTCATAAAGGTTCATTAAAAACCATTAAAATTCGTTAAATTTGAGTTTGACTCAATATCAGGCGTCGCCGACGCCACCTGCAGATCCCCTACACCATTTTTTGCTGGAATACACCAATTTTGAGTGTTTTTCTACGCGAGTGGAACGACGCCAGAACTGACAATGGGATTTCGGTTTTCTTGTTTTCTTCATAACTTCTTTGTTTCAACTCTGTTTTACGGAGGGATTTCGGTTTTCTTGTTTTCTTCATAACTTCTTCGTTGCAACTCCGTTTTCGCGGCCACGTCTTCGTTTTTCAATCCTCGTTCATGTTATCCACAAATATCTTAATTTCCATTCCATATGCATTCTCAAAAACACATTCAATCTTCATTCTTTGCTCCCGGTTGCTCGTTTCTTGCATCCGATTCCTTCTAGCTTCAATCCAATGCCTCATTTGACTCCCAAAATACACTCTAAACATATCAAGTCCTGTAAAAGATAAATCATATCAAAGTATATCATTCGGAACTCAAATGCACATTAAAAACTTAAACGTAAGCACCAGAACTTGAGACTTTTCAACCATGCATCACATCCCCACACTTAGCTTTTTGATTGTCCTCAAGCAAACTAATTATACACTTTCACAAATCCAAACACAAAGCATAATCCCCATCCTCAAATATAAATGAGTTAAGCTCTAATGTCATACCCGGTTCCTATGTTTTCTACAATCAAGTACCACTCAACCTCAAATGAATTATTCTTTGAATACTCAAGTGATTACCTAAGATTAGCCTACCTTTGAAGCAAATAAACTACACATATATCCCTCACAATGTTCTCTCCACTTGCTTCTATTAACTAGCATTGATGCACTAGTATATATGTGGTACACTCAAAACCGATTATAATGCATGTGAGTATATACTTGCAACTTAATCGTACTTCACCAAATTACACAAAAGTGAACACAAGTCAAAAGGTCTTTAAAGGGTTGTAACGTGGTTGGCGAAGGTATGGAATAGGATATTTTAAAAGTAACTAAGGTGATGAAAATTCGACTATTATTAGATCGAACAAACAACTACTCAAATATAAGGAAATGTTGCGCCTTTTTATTCAACAACGAACTAAAGCGTATTTTGTGATTTTCTATATGAAATTCCACTCTTTTTTCGATGCTTTCAGATTTCTTCTTCTTCTTTTTCTTTTTCTTTTTTTTTGAATCCACATTGCAAACTATTTACAATACAAACCAATATCCAAAAATCGAATTTTCATCACTCGGGTTTAAAAAAAAAAAAAAGCTAAATGGGTCAAACGGGTTAAAATGGGTGATCAATTGAAAAGGTTAAGGCTTAAGATTGGTTAACTAAGGAATATTTTAACGGGTAAGGGATGATAAAAATGGTTTAAAAATAAAAAGTTTTAACCTAACACCTTAATCATTTTTGTGTTCACAATAGATCTAGGGCGGTAAATGTATTAAAGGTGCAAGTTCTACCGTATGCAAATATAACGGCACAGTCAATTCAAAAGAACACAACATGCAAAATAGATAGAATTTTATAAAGTGTGACATGTTGTGATGGCTTAATATCTCACATGGAAAGATGGGTAGGTATATGACATGTGTGTGGAAAATCTATCCTTCAAGCAAACTACTCCCGAATAACCACCCATAATTCTTTTTACTAAAACAAGATGAGAGTCATCATGCAAAAAGTTTTAGAATGAAAAAAGACCAAAATGGTTCGTACAATCCCTTGTTGATTTAGTTACTCATGATTTTTCAAATGCTAAAAAGAGGACATTTTAGAAAAAAATTCAAATTTTCTCCCCCATCCCCACACTTAGAGTCCAACATTGTCCTCAATGTGTAGTGTTTAAATGGTGGGATTCAAAATGATTAAATTTCGGGTTTCTTGATTTCTTCATAACTTCTTCGTTTCAACTCTGTTTTACTCCGTTTTCGAGGCCACGTCTTCGTTATTCGGTCCTCGTTCATGTTATCCACAAATATCTTAATTTCCATTCCATATGCATTCTCAAAAACACATTCAATCTTCATTCTTTGCTCCCGGTTGCTCGTTTCTTGCATCCGGTTCCTCCTAGCTTCAATCCAATGCCTCATTTGACTCCCAAAATACACTCTAAACATATCAAGTCCTGTAAAACATAAATCATATCAAATTATATCATTCAGAACTCAAATGCACATTAAAAACTTAAACGTAAGCACTAGAACTTGAGACTTTTCAACCACGCATCATTTTTCCTGAATCTCTCATCGTTTCCAATCAACAGTAATATGTTGTTACAAAATCTGATCCAATAAAAAAAACAAAATATAATATAAAATATAACAATACAACAATCAGGTTTATTATTGAATAAAAGATTGAGAATTGTGTATTGTATATATACCTGATGAGAATTTAGAGAGCGATAGAGTCGAAGAAGACGAATGTATAATTCGATGAGATTTGGCAGGGGAAAGAGAGAGAAGGGTGAGGAGAGAGTGAGGTTTTAGGGTTTAGGATGGGAAAAAAAGTTTTATACGGATGAGGCTTTTTTTAATGCCTAGTGCCACATAGCATACTCAAGGGGGAGGATGCCTCTTTGAGTGTCATGTAGAATTTTAAGCTTTGGAATATTATATACTAGTAGAAAACCCACACGATGCGGTGGGAGTGACACTTTGCCATGTGATACTCATTTCTTATTCCAATAATGTTTATTGTGGCATGATTGTGGTAGATATACGTCATAAGCGCTACACATGTCTAGTAACTAACAAATTTAGCATTTAAATTATCAAGTACTTCAAGAAACCATTGATGCAATAAACTAACATATGAATAAAGAAAATTAAGTCTTAAACCTAAAAGTTCAAAACTCATTGCTAAGTGTGAACTATCTAAATCATGATTTGAACAATTTAGTCATACTCCTAAATCTGAATAATCTTATCCATAATTTCATACCCCCATTCATCATCAAGATCCTTGGAATTTCTTGTATTTCATAATGTTTGATTGTTACATCTTTTGAGGATGAAAACAAACGAAAAGACTAAATCACTGTAAAAAAAAATACCTATTAATCTGACACATAAACTGTGAGGTAATGTGTAGATATTGGGTCAGGATTTCAACTTCTGATCAACCTTCATATTATTTGGTATGTGGTCTTTGGATCAATCCGTTCTATTTAAAGGACTTGTATATGCAATATTTAGAACCCCGTCGCATGCCTAGAAACCTCATAACACGTGTTCGGACTCGTATATGCAATATGTGAACTGTATGCTAGACTTGGTGAACTATTGTGCGTGTTAAGTGCGTAGATGCATATGATTGTTTGATTTATTGTATTTGGCTAACACGTGGTATGTCGGGTCTTGTCTTGTGTGGTCAGATTAACGTTCAAACATGATTTCAAGCGTACTTGGTTATGGTCTGGACATTCATGGACTAGTTAACCTACGGGTTATTAGTCAAAGCACTTATACACAAATTATGATAGGTCGCCGGTAGTTGGAATGATCGGTTTGTCTCGGTTATTCTATTGATTAGAAGACGCAACCTAAGGTGAGTTCCACGACCCTTTTTCTTACTGTGTTTTCTATTGGTGGAGAAACATGCTACGATTTACTAAACTACGAGGATTGCATTGTACTATTATACTACTTGTGGATTGAATAACCTATCTGAGTTAAACAGGGTGTAAATAGTAAAGTGGACAGTAAACCGAACAATATTGCTAACAATTAGTCGAACAGTAGAGCGAACAGTGTTGCAAACAGTAGTGTGAATTACCAACATCGTTTTTGAAACTTTCTAGTATAATGAGTATTGAATGTGAATCCGGTTTTCTTTAACTATTTTAATACAAAACCTGTGGACTCACCAGCATTATATGTTGACCGGTTTTAGCATATTTCTCGGGTCGCTAAGGTAGCAATAAAAGATTAGGATGCACAGAGTCGTACTACTTTCTACAGTTCATTTTCCGCTGCATGAACTTTGTCTTTGGTCACTAATAAACAATGATATGTGTTGGTTTTGAGTTGTAACTTTTGAAACTAGTTTTTCATTGTAAACCTTTTATGCTTCCGCTAAACTTTTAAATTTCGTGGATGTTTCAACGTAATCTTTTCTCATATAGTTTGTCGTTTATTGTTACCGTTGACTTGGATCCTGGTGTGTCACGTGGCTCGCGGTAAAACCCCGCACATGAAATTTGAGGGTGTGACAGCTTTGATCTTGCAAATGTGACAACAAAGGGACTACATGATTTTTGGTGGTGACGCCTAAACTATTCATTCTGGGGTGTTCCTATGTCGTCTTTTTCGTGGGTTTATACAGGAGGCTATGATGAATCTTATATACCAGTCATAAGTGAGAGTGAAGCCTAGAGGCACGCGATGCAGGATTAAAGAGCATAGAAAGGGTGCTAAACTTTAAGAAATGGTAAATCAAGATTTTGTTTTTCACAGTCTTCTTATTGGTTCATAATATATATATATATACACACACACACACACATACATATCCTTACACATATTTCAATACAAGTGGCTTACTTCACCTGCACGAGTGGAACAACATGCAATACGCAGCCCCAGCTGCATTTCTGCTACCCGTGTACTCAGACTATCTTTCAGTGGCTAAATCATCTACTTCTGTTTGCTAAATCACAGGCATGTCTCGATTTAACCTATGTTATGTTTAAATTATATTAACAACATATTCGTATCGTTAACAAAACGGATGTCAGGTGCTATGCAGGCTGATTATATCTTAGGGAAATGTCCAAAGTTGATGAGTTATATGGTCGGGTATGGTCAAAATGACTCGATTCATGCGCACCACATGGGTGAATCCATTGCATCCATTCAATAGTGGGTTGTGTACAAAGGTTTGACTCATTTTAGTTTTTACCCTGTATAGTTCTAGAGTTTTATTAAACGTCTCAAAAAGGTCAGATCTACTAAACAACTTGTACAATCGCTCTTTCCTAAACCAGGACCAACAGTCCAACATTCAGTCTAAAAGGGAAAATTACAACACTGAACATTGACTCAACTAAATTACCAAAATAAACATTTGTCTAGGCTAAATTGTAGGGTTTTCACAATAATCAAGAGATGCAGAAGGTTACATGTGTCCCACTTGGCTAACATGTAGCCTGTTAATTTGTTATACCCCAACCAATTAAAAACCTGTCATATTTTTTGAAACCCCTAACATGAAGCCTTTTAATGTTAAGAGGCTAACATGTAGAGCGGGTAAATAAATAACATGCATTAATGCCAAGCCAAGAAAAAAAAAAGATAAAGGCTCCATCCTAAAATGGCTACACCTTAGGGGCATGAAAGTGAAAAGATTAAAACTAAAAGGGCTACACTTTATTTGCTTGAAATTGAAAAGGCTACACTTTGAATTGTAGGAGCATGAAATTGAAACGGCTTAGTGGAGTCTTTACTTCAAGGAAAGGTCTAGGTGTTTGCCGTTTCAAGCTTACATGCCATTTCAGAGGATGTCTCAGGTGTGTCAGACTTTTAAAAGTAGAAGGCTACAGCTTAGCCACTTCAGTTGTAGTGGCTTTGTTTTAGCCGTTTCGGTGTTTAGTGACACATGTTTAATTTCGTAAATTGTCTCTAGTCAATAGGAATGTGTATTTTGGTAAATTGTCTCTAGCTATGATGCACGTGGACGGCGGATTGGGTGGAGTACCCGTTCCTCAATCGCAATGGGGACGGAAACGACCTTGGGACGGCAGAAAAACGTTTCCGATAAGCTTCCGAAGATGGGGACGTTTCATGCTAAGTTTCCGATACGTTTCTGATTATTTTTAGGACTTAAACTGTTTGTATTATTTATCAGGTCCATTAAGAAAAGCCTTTCAAATAATATCTCTGACAGTTCCGGTGGCCGGCGACGATCTGTAGGGGTGGAACTACTCCGACCGGCCAAATAACGATGTATCTGACTAAAAGTTTCTTTAGTAATTTGACCCTCTAATCATCTATGCAATAGCTATTAAAGTGAAGAGAAATGAGTGAAGATAAATAACATACTTTTTTTTCTTTTCCGGCGAACTCGTACCGGCTTTCCGAATGGAGGATGAGGGAAGATGATGAGTATTGTCCTTTAATGTAAAGTTAATAAATTAATACATATAATAGCTGGCAATGCAGCACAATACCCAAAGTTACTAAATTTTATTATTTTATTATAAATAAATCGTTGTTTAAGTACTTATAGTTGAATTGTGGTTGATTTTTTTTATTCATTATTTACTTTAAAGATTGTATAGTTTTAATAATTTATTGAATCAAACCTTTATTTGATTTTGATTTTATTGTGTTTGTATAGATAAAGATATATAGACAGACTATACTATATTATAATTGGAGTTTACACTTTACATTAGTAATATTTTGGAATTTGTTTAATACAATATATTTTATTTTTTTTATTGTCGTACCTCTGCCGTACCCGTATCTAGGAATTTTGAGTTTTGCCGTCCCCGTACCCCAATCCAGTACCCGTCCCAGTGCTACATAGGTCTCAAGTTAATATTTAATTTAGTGATTTTCCCTAGTCTAAAATCATGTATTGAAATTAAGATTGCTCAACTTTGGAAGCAAATTCGCGTGCATTGGGAAACGACGCATGATTTAACGGTAAATTTTGCTGGTCTTTGGCTAATAGTTGTTGCTGACTATTCTTACAACTTTTTGGATATTTTCATAATCATGCTAAAGATTGATTTTCTCTCTTTTTTAGTTGTTTTTTTGTACTTGCGAAACTCTATCTTGGCTGGGGTTGTCAAAAATATATGTTCTATTTCCTGGGTTAAGGCATCACAAATCCTAAGAGTATCTTAGAAGGGACACTCGTAACCTCTCAGGTCTGTTATTCATCTACATGTAAATCTATGAATCCGGTAAATTACATCAATAACCCTTAAATTATGTTCACATTTTCAGAAGTTAATCCAAGATAATGTTGATCTATCAATTAATTAAGGTAATTTGATACAAGTAAAAGACCAGCATACGTATTTATAGTCCAAACAATAAGTTTATTACTATAATGTGAGGTCAGCATACTACTACTTACATCAAAAACTAATCTCAACAATTTCAATTTTACAATTCACCGATGCTTCAATTAGGACTATGCTTTAACCAGTTCAATGTAGCTGTCTCTATTTGGATGAAATGATAACCAGTTTTTACTGCTTTTAACGACAAAAACAAACTCACTTGACTCCCCAAAAGTCAAACACCTTGACCTTTTGAAATAAAAAAAGATTTGGTTTAACTTACAAAGACAGGTTCTTAATACTTTTATCTCATAATGTGATATACAAAACAAATGTATGTCAGTGTCACATATACATATCTAATCCAATTAATATATGTATTGCACATTGTTTATGTTGGTAAATCAAGAACGAAATAAAGAAAATTGACAAGAACTATAATTGTATTGCCATGAATGTGATGATTACAATGAGATACGTGAACCCTATTTATACTAATCTAATAGACATGACCCAATAGACGCATCCCTTTATGAATAGACATGTCTCTTCCTTGTTTGATCCTAGCCACTGATTTAATCATCATGTCTTTTGGTGAAGAGGTGTGTCTCCATGAAGGGTTGTAACTTCCCTTTGTGAATCAACATGTCCCTTGTTGATCAAAGTGGTAGTTATCCACTTTAGTTCTTGTCATATTTAACCCCTAAACCTTTACATGGTTTACATATATAACTAATATATACTATTCCTTATTTACACCAATACCCCTTATACTAATATTTAGTTTAATATTCCAATAAACCCCCTTAAACTAAATATTAGTTTAACCGAGGTCTTTTGGTTCCTTCAAGATCCGGTTACAGCAGCACTGGTTCATCGTCCTCTTCCCGGATCAGGTTTGCCTCCTCTTTCCTTTCCCAATTTGACCATTCGTTCTTGTAATGCCCAAGTTCATGACACTTATGACACCGTATGTGACTCTTGTCCCGTTGCACTCCACTATCGCCTTGACCTTTCCTGGACCCCTGACCTCTTCCCTGGCCTCGTCCAAAGTCTCCCTGATTTGAGTTTCCACAACCGTAGTGTTCACATCTTTGGTGTTTATCCTTCACTTTTTTGTCTGCTTCCGTGAATAGAAGTCTACTAGACACGTCTTCCTCCTTAGTCTGCTTCTTGGTGCGTTCCTCAAAATCCTTTAATCTCCCAACGGCTTCTTGAAATGGCAACGTATTAAGATCGGCAAATTGTTCGATTGCAGAAACAATTTGAATAAACTTTTCTGGTACTTGCCCAAGAGTTTACAAACCAATCTTTTATCGTCCAAGGTATGTCCGAGACTGCTTGCTTGTGATGCAATCTCACTGATCTTTCCCGCATAGGCATCAAGTGAATCATTAGCATCCATCTTTAAATATTCAAATTCTGACTCAAGTGTCTGTAAGCGCGTGTCTTTAACCCTATCAACTCCTATGTGCCGAACCTTCAACGCATCCCAGATATCCGTTGCCGAAGTAAGATTAGCAATTTGCAATATCATGTTTTTCGGAAGTGCTTGGTATAACATCGCAATTGTTGTGTTGTTCTTCTTTTGATGGACTTCGATTCCTGCTGTTGGTTCCACCGCTTCCCAAATTCAATGGACGTTAACGATTGCCCTAATCCTTAATGCCCGAATAGTATAATTTTTAGAGTTGAGAATGGGGCACTGGAAAGTCATTGACATTCCTCATTCTTTCACTACCACGCTTGCATTCTTCTTTGGTGAATCCCCGAACATCTTTCGTGTCCTTTTTCTACCAGTCTTTGTTAAATTTCCCTTCTTTCCACAAGAACTAATCTGATCCTGCTTTTATTTATGCCTCTAAACCCGATAATAAAAGCAATCTTACTGATTATACTTGTACAAGATTCCTAGAAATCAAGCCTGGTTTCTTTGGTCCTCTGGTTCTTGATCAAACCTGCCTTGCTGTTGAAAGTCAAAACTCGTATTGCCAATGATTGTCAATCCCGCCTTCTGCTAATGACTATCAATCCTGCTTCTTTGTTTCTGACAATCAAACCTGCTTCCCCGATGTTGATCCTGATCAATCCCGCTTCGCTGTTGATAATCAATCCCGCCTTCTGGCTAATGATAATCAAACCCGCTTTTATGCTAATGATCTCAATCCCCCAACCAAACTTCTAAACTGTTGTTTTCTTATCCAATAATCAAATCCCCTTGTTTTTTATCTACCCCTTTCCCCACTTGATAGAAAAACATACAAAACAACTATTCTACTTTCTCATTTTTCTTAACCAATCAATTATGGATTCGTAGAATAATACTTTCTGATCAAATCTAAGCAGAAGCAAAAACTTATCTAACCAATTGATTGAATCCACCATTCCTGATTGAATCTTGATTTCAATCGCTGCTTCTGTATTGATTTTTGAATCAATTTGTACAACCCTTAATCGATTCTGACACCTCTATCTTGATCGTCTTGAGTAACCGCTCTGATACCACTGTTGGTAAATCAAGAACGAAATAAAGAAAATTGACAAGAACTATAATTGTATTGCCATGAATGTGTTGATTACGATGAGATAAATGAACCCTATTTATACTAATATAATAGACATGTCTGTTCCATGTTTGATCATGGCCACTGATTTAATCATCATGTCCTTTGGTGAAGAGGTGTGTCTCCATGAAGGGTTGTAACTTCACTTTGTGAATCAACATGTCCCTTGTTGATCAAAGTGGTAGTTATCCACTTTATTTCTTGTCATATTTAACCCCTAACCATTTACATGGTTTACATATATAACTAATATATACTATTCCTTATTTATACCAATAGCCCTTATACTAATATTTAGTTTAATATTCCAATAGTTTGTCTTTTGACCACATGGATAAAATTATAGCCAACTTATTGGCTCACATGGATTCACTTGTGTTAAGAGAAATGGTATGTGATGTAACTAATCAACAGGATGTCTTAACCACTCCAAATCATGGTGTGAATTGCCAGAATTTCATGAATCGTGTCAACCCTTTGAGGAACTTTGTGCATAGTGACTTTGGTAACCAAGTGACATCATGTTCAATTGTTGGCTCAACGTGTGCTACACCAATATTAGTGACTTCAGTAATTCATTTACCATTAATAGTTATGCCAGATGACTAAAATTGTTTAGTGAATGTTGGAAGTTGAATAATCAAGATAATCATCAAGATATATGTGTTTTAGAAGGTCAAAAGTTAAAACTCAAATAGAAATTCATCATATATTTTGCATGAAACGTTGTTAACAGTTAGTTTTAGGTTGGGTCTGTTGGTATAGCGGTTATTTAACGAGTTATGTGTGGTTAAATAACCGCAAACCAATAATCACTCCTCTAATCAAGATAAATGGTATGAAAGGACAACTAATTGTGGTTACTATCCCATGATAAATGATACATATCTAATGACTTAGTACTATGTTCTTGGTCATTTCTTTGTTAAGTGAGGAGTTTCGGTGACAGAAATGATTGTAACTAACTAGGAGTCGCTAGAAATTGTGTTCACTCACAGGCCCATTTAGGATTGATATATAGGATCCAAGTTCCAAGTACATTGTCACAATGGCATTGGTTCAACAACAAAATTAAATTCACATTTCATTAAATAAATTATGTTCACAAATATATACAACAATACCATACACATGTATCATACTCAAGTGAGCAAGATCCCATGCGCGGATCTCCTTATTAAATCAAACCACGCATCAACTTCATTTGCTGATTTTTTTAACAAGAAAGAAATCAATCAACACATTTAGTTGATTTTATTACAATATTGCCTGATCTCACCAGCATCGCCAGTCAGAACGCCGATTTGACCCATTTTAACCATTGATTCTTGGAAATCCTTCAAGAATGTAGACCCCTTAGACTGTGCTTGCAGCTTCACATAAGCGCTTGTTTCGTAGTCATTAAGAAGAGCAGCATCTGATACAAACAAACCTCTCCTTTTTAAAACATTAGTGTAGTAGTTTTCATCGAATGTTCTGAAACTCCCGGGGTCCATCTCAATCAGTGTGGTTGTATCGGCAGGTTTACATTTACTCTTCAAGTAAGGTATGTAATCCGAATCAAGTGAAGGATCGGTGTCACCTTTGCCTGTGAAATTGTAGATTCGAACTGCTACTCCAAGGCAATGTGAAGTCCCTACAGTGTGTCCTCCTGTATAAAGAATAGGCAAAATATAAATGTATGTTATTCAAGTTCCAATTGTTATGATTATATTAGAGTAAATATATCAGTTAGTTCTGTAGGTTGTAGTTATCTATATTGTATTTGTATATATAGTCTATAGATAATACATAGTACATTACTTTGCTTTTTTATTACGGTAAAATAATTAAAATAAACATTTGTTTGTTCAAAGTTAACCTTGACTTTCCAGTTTACAGAAAGATAAAGTTGCACATTTTTTTTGTCACATGTGCAAGAGAGTGCTAGTTCGTTGGCACATTGACAATATGTACAATGGTTTGTCACTGACTTTTTCCGTTAAAGAATCCAAGGGTCACAACCCTATGTTGTCCATGTGTCCGGTTGATTAGTGCCCTTATATACACGTCGCATGCTGAAAAGCATGAGTTTATCCTTGTAAAAATAATAAATCAATGTTTATTTTGTCAAATTTGACCGCTAAGACGTTTATATTGGTTTTCCCTTTTATTTATTCTCTAGTGATTACTTGATTGGCATATTATGCATTCAATGAACAAAAATTGTGTGAATGATCGTATTATATTTCTGTCGATTTTAGTTGGTGACCAAATGGACAAAATATTAATACCTGAAAGAACAACAAGATCTTTAACACTCAAGCCCTTGGCGGCAAATTGTGCTTTAAGTCGAGTAATATCATCAAAAGGAGAAGGCATAGTCAAGCTCTCGGATGCTATTGATACTCTTCCGTCTCTTCTCCCCAGTGGCACAGGCCAATAAGGGCCTTTAATCTAAAATAAATAAATAAATAAAAATAAATAAATAAAGAACACATAAATACTTGCATTTTAGAAAATGCAAAAAGATACTCATTTCGTCCCATTTTAAATGTCCATTTTTGTACTTTTTGTTGTCCCAAATTAAATGTCCATTTGTAAGCAATTTCCAGTTTTGCCCATAAAAAACAAAAGACAATCAAAGATTTAAAATAACTTGAGCATATTATTGTCATTTTACAACATACAAACAAAGATTTCTTAATATGTGTGTTTATGAGCTCATGACATCTAAAATGAGACGGAAGGAGTAGATTTTAGAGATAAAAGGGAGAACCCGGTGCACAAGGCTCTCAAGGATGTGAAACCAACTTGGGCCTCATGAACGCATTCTTATATAATGGTAATTACCTGATAGATGGCATCTCGAGCTACTAAAGCTAAGATATCCGCGCAAGAGACAACACCAGGGCAAGCGGCTTCTACAGCAGTTTTTGCTGCATCAACAATTTGAAATCCTCTAAGGGATAGATTGGGAAATCCGGCTTTCTCGGCTTGATTATTTTTGGTGGAGTCTATTAGAACCGAACCGTCACATCCCTATAGATAAATTAATAACTGATTATTAACTCAATATTTGATATATTTGCAATCTGAATACCATTTGTGAAGTTTTAAAGTCTCTCTTTAGATTGTAACTATCCAAAAAAATATTTTCTATATCCATATCTACAAATGAAAAAATAAGGTAGATCGGGATATGCGTATGATATAACTAGTATATGAGTTTTAACATAATACGTGAACAAAAGACTCATTTTTACTAAAATGATTCAGCACTTAATCAACCAAACAGCCCCTAAGTGTAAATAACCCCACTAGTCTAGCGACCATAATGTTTCCAGTCTAATTTTGCGAAGTAACATTGAATTATATATTTTACGTATAAACTTTAAAAGTGTAACAAAAAAGCCATGCAACATGTACTAACCCGAACGAAACAATCATGGAAGTGCATTCGGAGCAAAGGAGCAGCAAGAGATGGAGCTAATGAAATTTTATCTGCTATTACATTTTGTACAATAGCCTCAACTTTAGGACATGTTTTTTCATAGAACCCTAACTTGAGGCCATCACCATTGACTTCAATATTGGACAAAGTAAAAGAAAGAAGTAAGATATGGAAGAAAGTCAAGCAAAGGTTTTTGAGGGTTGCCATATCTTCTACAAGTGTAAGAAATGTAATTGGGAAACTGATGACAATCTTGATTTTATAGTTGTGGACAAGTGGAAATTTTATGATTGGATTAAGAATACCCTTTTGAATTATTCTTGTCAGCCAATATATCTTTAGTGATTGTTGCATTAGTTTATGATTTTCAAATGTCAACCTTCATTTCATTATGTATTACCAACCGGTAGTTGCAAAACAATTGTTCATTCAGTCGCAAAATAATATATCTCTGGTCAAAAAGTGATCGCAAAATGGGATTACTCATGGAGTTTTTTGTCATCACATTTTGTTCGCAAAAAGGCTATACTTGCCTAAAAATAATTGCATATACTCAGTTTTCTAGTAGTGAATATGGATTTTTAATCGTTTAATTCGTTAATTGTATAGATAAAATCTTACTCTTGTCTATTTGGAATATTAAGGAAAGATTCGTATGAAACCTAGCAAACCTAAACTTCTAGGAACATGATACATATTTCAATTATATATGTACAACAGTCAACAGGGATAATTCTAGGAAGACGAAAATTAAAACTCCAGCGAAAAATCGTTAAAAAAATGATGGTAAGCCCTTAGTCAAACATTTCTCTACAATTTTATACTTTATACATATGAACACTGAGGATTCCTTTAATTCAATTATTGCGTAAGAACTTATCCAAATTGAGTTTAATAAAACTAAAAAGAAGAATCTAAGTACGTAATCAATCTAAATCGGATAGAAACCTGCTGGTTGACCCTGGCTTCCGTATTGAAGATAATCATAGGTTTATATGTCAACGGGATTTTAGAGACAGAAAAGTAGCTCAGGTTTCATTATCTATAAGTATTAATTAAAAGTATTTTACTAGAGCTTTTCTAGAGAATGTAATATTAATAGTATATTGCTAATCTTGCTTCTCAGTTGCTAATTAACTAGAAATTCTGGCAACTGCTTGACATTGGACTGCTCCATACGACTTTAAATTCAGTTTCTTCCTTATAATCACTGTAAACATGAAAAATAGAGAGTACAGTGAGAATAAATTAAGAGGAAGTAAGTGTATATGTGATATTGTATTTTTGTGATAAAAAGAAATGTGTACACAAGCCATAGATATAGATATATCAGACAGTGTTGTAGAACTCGCTAGGCGCTAGTTGGCCGACGGGATGGTGACTGTTGGGTTAACCGGTTGGTTTACGGGTCACGGTTTGACACGTTGTTGGTTCACGGGTGATGGTTGGATCATCTTGCTTGGTCATGGTTGACCAGAAAAGTAAGAGGTGTTGAAGTTGAATAAAAAAGAAGTTGGTTATGCTTTGACCGGATTATTTGCTTAAGAAAATGTACGTTAAAGAGTGGGTCATTAGGATCAACCGGTTCTTTAGGTGAAGTATTTTTTTTGTTGCTATTATTTTGATGCACGTTTCTTCTGAATAGGATATAATTATCCATTTAGTGTGATCAATAAAGAGTATCTTTCATTTTCCTTTTCCACTTTTATAAACCTCTCGCAAGATTATACATACACAGTTTGTGAGTGTGTTTTCAGTGTGTATTTTGGGGCCTGAACCAACATTTGGTATCAGAGCCTAGGGCTCAAGAAGTGTCGGAGGAAGCCTCCGCCGGCGGGTGTGTCGGTCGGCGGAGGGCAGGCAGGCCGGAGAGAAGATGGTTCGAACCAGCAGTGGGCTGCTTCGGAGTGTTTTACAGCAGGAAACAGATGCCGCTAAAGTGTTTCGGTCAGGCGTTGTCGTTGTGGAAGTGCCGCTTCGGATGACGGGGGTGACCGGTGATAAACACTAGTGTTCTGTGGCTGTTAGTGGTGTTGAAAGGAAGATGATTCAGGGCTGTTTGGTTATAGTTGTGTGTTTGCGCAACTGTTATACAACCAATGACAACAGCAGATTTCGAAGGTGCCTCGATCGGCTTGTTTGGTGATAAGAGAAGACCGGCATGTTGCGTGAAAAACGGGCAGGAAGGGTCCGTCAAAGCAGGTGGCTTTGGATTCGGTTCGTTTAGCGGTTGGAAGAAAACGGTAGAAGCGGGTGGCTTTGTTTTTTTCTTCGGTGGAGTGGCCTCTTTGGACAAGTGTGATCGGAAAAGGGTACGTGAAGAGATTGGAGAGACTACACGACGATAACATTATGGCGTTGGAGTTCAAATCGGGTGGCTTTGGATTTGGCCGGAGGAGGTCGTCAATCCGTGATAAGTCGTGATGTTAGTGAACGGTTTCCAACGGGATGCCATGTGATATAATACAAGTGTAACATCGCATATTTTCCACAAATTTCTTATTAAAAAGAAATGTGTTTGTTGTAAACAATATATGCTTTAAACACCTTAAACTAATAAAAGTCGTTGAAAATCGATGTTTTATCATGTTTTAAAATATTTTGTGACGGTTTCGGGTTTATATAATTATACTAGGTTAGAGTCCCGTGGGGACCCACGGTTCACCCGAACGTAAAATGAAAAAAAAGTAGGAAAATAAGAATTGTATTATGCAATTTGTTTTAGTTACTAAATGTTTGATAATGCAATATGTATGAATTTTGATGTTAAATGCAAAATGTCATCTAACAGTTTGATGTAACGAAATGATGGATATATCGAGTAAGTAAAGTTTAATTTGACAACTGCAAACTACATAGCATACTATCACAATATCACACATTACATCATTTGGGTAATATCTATATTCTAATCATAATTAAGCTTAAGCATAGAACACTTATCATTTAGTTGGGGCTTAACGAACTTCAACCAATATCACACATTACATCATTTGGGTAAGGGTAATATCTATATTATAATCATAACTAAGCTTAAGCATAAAACACTTATCATTTAGTTGGGTCTTAACGAACTTCAACCAATGGTTCATTTTCATTACTTCAACCAAAATCTTCCAACTCTTGCTCATTGATAGCTGATTTTTCACCTTCGAAGTTGTTATCATTGTAATCACGATCCTCGGAGTGCAGCTCATTTTCAATAATTTATGAAAACCTCCACTATTGTATTCCATATTTGTGTTCTACATAAAATGTAGTTGTTGTAAAGATATGGATACGGTGATAAGTAAATCAAGAAACAATCCTTAACCCACTTACTTGAATGGGTAGCTTAAATTTTCATGCTATCTCTCCAATGGTTCAAACTGATTACATAGCTAAAAAACAACTAATAAGAAAATGGGGCCAATGTCACATGCTGTAATATAAATTTCCTACATTTTATTAAAAAATAGACACCAAAAGGATCAACCCAGACCCATTTCAACATGTAACCAAAAGGACCCATTGTACACACACTTAAGGCAACTTTTGATATGTTACAAAAAGCCGCCAAAAAAACGTCATTATTTAAACTGTGTAAATATAGTACTTAACAATTAAAAATCTTAATAAATAACATCAAAATCATAATCAATCATTCAAATCAATGACATTAAAATAATCCGTGTCTGAAATTGACTTACCCATTATATACAAATTATTATTAACATCTTAAAATTAGCACACTTAAAATTAGCAAACTTATTGAAATCAAGATGATGATTATCGTTTAGTTACAATTGATTAAAGGAAAGTCGTAATATCAAAATAAAAGTCGGTCAACAATGTTAAAATGAAATTCGTAATATTAGTAACATCAATAAATAAGATTATAAATCTTAATAAATAACATCAAAATCGTAATCAATCATTCAAATAAATGACATTAAAATCATCCGCGTCTCAAATTGCCTTACCCATTATATACAATTTATTATTGACATCTTTAGTAATCATTATTAGTTGTACAGAAAATAACATTTTGAAAATTTATATTATCATTTAATTTCGTTGTTAAATTTGGTATGACGATTAAATGATTTTATTATTTGTTAAGGTTTATACAGTATTGTTGTGTCTTAAACAATTCTGCAAAATTGGAAATACTGTGCCTCGATTGACGTGATCGAGTAGAAATATTTATTTATATATTTGAATTATAAAAATGAAAGGGTTGGTAATTGACGTGAATTGGTCAACAACGCTTAAAATTAGCACAATCAAACTCAAAGACATAAAGTCAAAGAATTGACCTCCATCAAATTAACAAAAACGTAAAAAGTTTTTACTCAGATTTAGTCAACAATATTAAAATTAAGGTCGTAATATTAGTAATAGCAATGAAAATTATCTTGAATACATTATATATTTTAGGAAACTGTTAAATAGATTTAAATTATATTTGAAGGGGTAGGGACCCAAATCCATTTGGGCCCTACCCCAAAAACAAAGCCCAAAGGACGAAACAAGCCCACGAGGCCCAAACGCAAAGAGGGGAGCCTGTTAAGCGGATGCGTGCGCGCGGATGCGGAGCATAGCGCGGAACATACAGCCGCAACTTGGTGTCCGCTCACAGTGCAACAACACAGGTTAACAACGGACACGTGGCGCTAGATAAGAGGTTAGTACAGCCATGTACGAACCAATCAAAACAGAGGGACGTGTGGCAGGGAGCATGTTGCACAATCTACCTCTTAAGGGACGACACCTGTCCCAACGAGGACCCGCAGGGGACAACCAGTACATGCCCTGCACGCGCCCACCAACCGGAGTGCACGGGACCACCTCAGCAAGGTCTCCACTAACCTGGAAGGCTGCAGGAGGGGACAAGGCCCCACCTGGCAGCCAATCACATCAAGACAGACTCGGGACCACTCACGAGACGCCACGTCACCAACACGGTACAATCTCTCTCCCTGATATAACACGTGTCTTGCTTCAGCTTATTGGGCCTAACTTTGGGCCGATGTGGAGGCAAGCCCTTAACTTGGGCCTTGGCCCCTTGGGTGAGTTAAGGGTAGATGTTGAGGCCCGTGTGGAACCTATTTAAGGAGCACTTAGTCTTCTTGGATAGGCCATTCAGAAATTCCCTGAAAAACACACTAAAGCCGATTACGTTTTTGTGTCTGCTAAGTAGATTCCTTCGGGATTCGAGGCGGTCGCCCCACATCGGTATATTGTGTGTTTGCAGGAACCAACCACCTTAGAGCCATTTGGATAGCGAAGGATCGATCCTGTAGAGACGAGTTTAACCAGTGGATTCAGGTTAGGCTTTTGTTTCTTCATTGGCGCCATCCGTACCGGCTAGAGCAGCAACAATCTAATCCTTTAGCTAGACAACATGGCAAACGAGGAAGCCCCTCGGAAAAACGCTGACGAACCCATCATCGAGGATGATGATGACGTCAGCACGGCTGAAAGAACTCCAGCCACTGTAACCAAGGTCGCACACCGACCTGTCAGGATGACCAACCCTGGCCCCGTCGTCACCCAGCAAGTGGCTGACATTGACGAAAGTGACGAAGATGACGAGGATACTGCTGAGGAGGACCCAGACGACTGGCTCTTCAAGCAACAGGCGGAGGTCACTGCAGGATACCAAAAAAGGGTAATGAAACAAGCACAGCAGAGAGTACAGAAAACACTCAACTTTGACAACAACAAGACCTCAGGTGCAGTAGCTAAAAACAAAGCAAGCAGTAAATCAACAAAAAATAACACACATGGTAGTCGCAGCGGAGGCCGTGGGAAGGGCTCCCACAGCCAGGGCCGCGCTATCACTGATGAAGACGACGGCTACGAGTCCGGCTCACATGCGGAAAGCGATGACGACCTGGTCAAGCCATACCGGCCGAAAGACTTAGCAGAAAAATCTAAGTTCTGTGCACGAATCGCCATGGCACCCATCCCCGCCAAAGCGAAGCTACCGAGTAGCATCGGCAAATATGATGGCATCCGCGATCCGGACGATCACGTACACGATTTCAGGACCGCAGCCCACAGCCAGAACTGGCCTATGCAAGTTTGGTGTCACCTCTTCGCGCAAACGCTAACGGCCGCGGCCAGGGTGTGGTTTGATAACTTACCCGTCGGCAGCATCCAAGACTTCGACGACTTATTGTCAAAGTTTTCCCTTCACTTCTCTCACCAGAGACGGCACAAAAAAGACAAAGCACACATCTTGCTATGCGCAAGAAGGGACACCGAGACAGTCGAAGATTACATTACCCGCTACACGCGGGAAGCAATGCAGATAGGATGCAATGAGGAGCTGACGCGGGCTGCGTTCATCCACGGGGTTAACAACGACGATCTCATGAAATGCCTCACGGGAAAGGACGGGATTCCAGAAGCCTGGGATGACGTAATCAAAGCAGCAAAGATTTATGCATCCTCCGAAAAATCATTTCGCCACTCACGTCAGAACCCGTACATCCAGGGGAACAGTGGCGGCCGTCGGGACAAGGGGAAGCAATCCGTTTGGTCACGTATCACTGGTTCCGCCGAGGAAGGCAAGTACTCTGCGCAACAAGACGCCCGCAATATAATCAACGGCAAGCACGGCCGCGACAGCCGAGGCGGGTCAAGAAAGAACACGGATTGGACACCATTAACAAAAACCCCATCACAAGTGCTAGCGACGGAACAACACAACTTCAAAGAACCAAGGCCACTAGGGAAACGGAAGAATGTGGACACAAGCAAACGCTGTGAATACCACAATGACTTCGGGCACAACACGGACAATTGCTACAGCCTCAGAATGGAGATAGAGGCGGCCCTGAAGTCAGGACAACTGGGACACCTAGTCAAAAACGTGCAACGTAATGGCCGCGGTAAAGACTGCGATGATAAGGGAGAGGGTTCGAACAAACGCATCCGAAACCTTCAAACCCATACCATCAGCCACGCAACACGACACGCATGCCAAATGACAAACAAGTCGGCGGGAACCCACCGCCGGAACAAACGTCCGCTGGTGAGCCCGACAGATGACACGTGGAAGGAACAACCAGTAATCCTACCCGCCGTCAAAGGCGGAGCTTCATCCACGTCACCACTGATCATCACAGGGGTATTCGGCCACTACCGTACCCCGTACATGTTCTTGGACCCAGGCAGCAGCGCGGACATCATGTATGACCAATGTTTCAATCAGCTGGACGAGGCAGACAAGAAACGCCTCATTCCAGTCGCAGAGCCCATATCAGGATTCATCCATGAAACGATCATGCCGCGGGGAGTAATCACATTCCCAGTAACCTGGTCAGATGGAAACCTCTCACGAACTGAAGAATGTGAATTCATGGTCCTTCCAGTGGTTTCCTCACACGACTTACTGATCGGAAGAGAAGGTCTGGCCAAATTCAACAGCACCGCTTCTACGCCGCACCAGATGGTGGGATTCCCAACAAGGAATGGTGTAGCATTCATCCGTGGAAACCGGCAATGTCACTCCGCGGAGACAGTAAAGCCACCAAAGTCCGCCAGGCAACAGGTGCGGACGGAGCCAGAAAAATGGGCACCCAACCCCCGCTTCCCCGAGCAAACGGTCACAATCGGCCAGGCACTCTCGGACGCGGTGAGGGTCCACTTAAAGCAGCTACTTATCAAAAACATGGACATCTTCGCTTGGCAACCCGCTGACATGGTGGGCGTGCCCCGCGATGTCGCAGAGCACAGACTATCCGTATACAAATCAGTCGAGCCTGTGGTACAAAAAAAGCGAAGCATGGGACCAGAGAAAACCAAAGCGATGAACGAACAAGTAACCGAGCTACTGAACGCGGGTATCCTCCGCCCAGTCAAATACCAGACATGGGTGGCTAACCCTGTCATGGTCGGCAAAGCCAACGGTGGGTGGCGAATGTGCGTCGACTACAAAGATCTTAACAAGGCATGCCCGAAGGATTGCTATCCCTTACCAGAAATAGACTTGAAAGTCGATTCGCTAGCACCATTCCGCTTCAAATGTTTCCTTGACGCATACAAAGGATACCACCAAATTCAGATGGCTAAAGCAGACGAGGACAAAACGGCGTTCAGAACTGACATGGGGACGTTTTGCTACACAAAAATGCCGTTCGGGCTTAAAAACGCAGGTGCAACGTACCAACGCCTCATGGACTCGGTGTTCAAAAAGCAGATAGGCGTCAACTTGGAAGTCTACGTTGACGACCTTGTCATCAAATGCTGCAAGACATCCAGAAGACGTTCGAGCAATTAAGAACGGTTCGCATGAAACTGAACCCCAGCAAGTGCTCCTTCGGCATGGAGGAAGGGAAATTCTTGGGTGTCATCGTCACCAAGGACGGATTCCGCGCAAACCCAGAAAAAGTGCAAGCGATAGAGCGAATGCCATCACCAGCATCCGTGAAGGAGGTGCAAACCCTAATGGGTCGCCTCGTCGCCTTGAACCGCTTCCTATCCAACTACGCCTCAAGGTCTTTCCCCTTCATCAGCACGCTCAGGAACTGCCTAAAGAAGACAAACTTCCGCTGGACAGCGGAAGCAGAAAAAGCATTTCAGGACATGAAACAGTGCCTCATGAACCTACCTACATTGACAGCGCCCCTCCCTAAGGAACCACTCACGTTGTACTTGGCGGTCTCCGACAAGGCGGTTGGGGCAGTCCTGCTGGTGGAACGAAAGGGTGTCCAGACGCCAATATACTACGTTAGCCGGACACTATTGGATGCGGAAACCCGCTACTCAACAATGGAAAAGTTAGTACTGGCGCTGGTGCACGCTTCTCGCCGGTTGAGAAGGTATTTCCAAGGACACCCGATCAACGTGTTGACAGGGTACAGAATTAACGATGTCCTGAAGAAGCCCGAACTCTCAGGCAGGTTAGCCAAATGGGCCATAGAACTAGGGGAGCATGATATCTATTACAAGCCGCGACCGGCCATCAAAGGGCAAGTCCTAGCGGACTTCACCACAGAAGTCCCCGCAAACAAGATCGCCGAATGCCTGATAGAGCAAGACCCGCCGCCCGCAACGGTCGAAACGGATAAATGGCTACTATACACTGACGGCGCAAAAAGTGACGATGGCGCCGGGGCTGGCCTACGTCTCATCAGTCCAGATGGTACGGAGTTTACGTATGCAATCCGCTTAAACTTTGAGAGCACGAACAATGAAGCGGAGTACGAAGCATTGCTCGCCGGCCTGCGTTTGGCAGACAAAATGGGAGCTCGTTTTGTCGAAGCACACGTAGACTCCATGCTAGTTGCGGCACAAGTGGACGGGAAATATGAAGCTCGGGATAGCAAGATGGCGCTGTACTTGGAAGAGACAAAGAAACACATGCAACGTTTCGCTTACTGCAAAATCTTTCACATCAACAGAAGCGAAAACAAGCCCGCAGATGCTCTGAGCAAGATGGCGGCCACCGTCTTCGAGCATTTGGCAAAGGAAGTAAGAGTGGAAGTCTTAGACACCCCATCTGTCTCCGCTCACCAAGTACACGTCATACAGACAGGCGCACCCTCATGGATGGCGCCTATAGTCCGCTACCTCACCAACGGAACGCTACCCGAGGACAAACAAGAGGCAAGAAAAATTCAGCATAAGGCAATGCACTATCAGGTGGTCGCGGGCACGCTCTATAGACGGTCGTACTTAGGGCCCCTGCTGAGATGTGTTAACACTGAGGAAGCCACATTCCTGGTCAAAGAAATACATGAAGGAATCTGTGGCCTACATGCAGGACCGCGCATGGTAGTGGCTAAACTGATGAATGCGGGATACTATTGGCCTGGCATGCACGTAGATGCAGTCAAAATACTCCGCAAATGCCACGCGTGCCAGCGCCACGCGCCCAGCACGCTGCGCCCTAAGAACGACTTCGTGCCCGTCAGCTCCGCATGGCCATTCCAGAAGTGGGCGATTGACATTGTCGGGCCATTCCCCACAGCGCCGGGGAATGTCCGATACCTCATCGTGGCCATCGACTATTTCACGAAGTGGGTAGAGGCCAAACCGTTGGTATACATCGACGCCCGGGCAGTCAAGCGCTTCATCTGGGAATTCATCATCTGCCGTTTCGGCCTCCCAATGGACATCGTCAGTGACAACGGCCTCCAATTCACAGACGGCGGCCTACAAAGCTGGCTCGCAGACATGGGGGTAAGTCAAACGTTCACGTCGGTCGCCCACCCACAAGCAAATGGCCAAGTTGAGCGAGCAAACAGGAGCATCGTGGAAGGGATCAAGACAAGGCTGAACAAAAAGCGCTCGGGATGGGTGGATGAAGTACCAAATGTACTATGGGCTCACCGAACGCTAACAAAGACAAGCAACGGGGAGACCCCATTCAGCTTAACGTATGGAACGGAAGCTGTAATCCCAGCGGAAATCGGTTGCCCATCGGCGCGTGTTCTCCTCGCCGAAAGCAATAAGAATGACTCAGAACTGCGTCTAAACCTAGATCTCCTTGAAGAACGCCGCGAACTAGTGGCATTCAAAGAGGCTAAGTACAAAAGGCAGCTTGAGCGCTACTATAACGCGCGGGTCAAAAAAGTGACATTCAATGTGGGGGACTTTGTTTTCCGCCACAACGAAGCGTCGTCAGCAGAGCCAGCCGGGAAGCTCGCACCGACTTGGGAGGGTCCGTACAGAATCCAAGAAGTGCTGGGGAAGGGCGCGTACGCGCTAGAACGCCTTGACGGCACCCCAATCCCGAGGACGTGGAATGCCGCACAACTTAGGGTGTGCTACATGTAGGCGAAGTAGGACTGTACCTCTTCGATATGTTACTTTTATGTCTCCACAACTTATCATTTCTGCTGTTTTAATGTATTAACAGTCTCATGTCTTTATGACTTATCTTCGAATGAATGAAAGGCTGATTATATGACTTTACATCACTTATAACATAGTACATGCAACAATGCATACCAGGGTGCACCGCGCACCTTGATTATCGCAAGAGATACGCCACATGGGCCCACGGAAACCACTACTTAACGTGATTCCGCGGACCAAGCGGCGTAAGAGACGCGTCGTTGTTGTCACAACGAACGCGTCACCTTGGCCAGCGGAAACCACTATTTAACGTGATTCCGCGGACCAAGCAGCGTAAGAGACGCGTCGTTGTTTTCACAACGAACGCGTCACCTTGGCCAGCGGGAAACACTATCTCAAGTTACCCCGCAGGCTAAGCAGATTAAGAGACGCGTCCGGAATCGCAACGCAAACGCGTCACCTTGGTCCGCGGAATTGGCTGCCTCGAGCGCCTCCGCGGACTAAGCAGCAAATAAGGCACGTTACTGTTTGCAAAGCAAGCATGCCGCCTTGGCCGCGGAGCACACCGTTTCAGGTGACTCCGCCCGCTAAGCAACACAAGAGGCGCATCGACGCTTCCGCAGCAGATGCGCCACCTTGGCCGTTGGGAGACGCTGTCATAGCTAACCCAGCCATCCAAGCAAACTATTTAACGAGTTATCGTTCCCTTGGCAAGCCTAGGAATACTCAGGTAAACAAACCAATTCTCACAAAAGGCCGTCAAGGGGACACAGTTCTATCAAAAGATACAATGGGTTACTTAACTCATTGTACCACAATAACTAAAATAATCATATGGCAAGGTAAGAAAACGCGTAACATTCCATTGCATTGACATTACACGTTTCAAATACATAAACAAAATCAAAACCCCACAATGGTACAAAAAAGGAAAAAGGGGGTTTTCCTTGCTAGATACATACATATAAACAACCTAGATCATAAGATAAAATACTTAGTCTATGACAACCATGTGCACCCAAGCGCCATCAACCCGGCGGAAACGAACTTTGGGAGTAGGCTTGAACACTCCAACCGCCGGCAGAGCAATGATGACAGGTCGGACTCCATCAACGGCAACAGGAGCCACCGGAGGAGCCACCAACCCTCCACAGTAGTCAGCCAAAACCTTCATCTTCCGTTCTGGGTGAACTGAGTGAACAGGGGGAACCCCCACCACACTCGCCGGAAGGGGAGCTGGAGGGGCACGCCGATGTAGTTCCAGCAACGAATCGACGGCGGCCGAATGGTCGTAACAGTCAACAAGGGTCTTCATCCTAGGCTGGTCGGAATCCATGGTCACCTGAAAAAAGAGAGGAAGTGAAGGAATGCACAGAAAATTCCTCACTAATCTCCTTTTATAACCAAGTCTTAGAAGCAATTATGAGAAGCAATTAATAAAAGCAATCATACACTTCGGAAATAGTGACTAGCGTCACTTCAGGTGCCCTGCTGCGCCGTCAGTCAGTCATTAATGACTGACGGCTGACATCATGACTGCAACATTAATTACAAGCAATAATAACAGGAGAAGAGCAAGAGACACAAACTATAAGCATTAGCAATCAAAAGGGAAATGTTCACAACCAAACGCGCCAACGCGTAAACAAACAAAGGCGCACACACAAGAGTTTTAACAACGAAAACATAAAATTGTTTTAAACAACAGACTAATTCAACAAACACTAGTCTTCGCCATCAAAGTCGACATCATCAATGAAGTCATCGACACCCTCGTCCCTTGGCGGAGCGACAGAAGTTCCTTCACCGCTTAAGGCAGCGGCCTCCTTGGCCGCATCCTCCTTCTCTTGTCGATCCTCCTCCGCTTGGCGCTCCCTTTCCGCCTCTTCAAAAGCATCGCGTAACACCTGCACGCCGTTTGGTAGCTGCGCACATTCCGCAACAACATCCATCACAGGGAAGCTCAGTTCGTCGTAAGCCGCCACCTCCTTGTCGTATTCCGCTTCAGCATCGATATTGCGGAAAGGATTGTCATCAAAGGGGTGGCCGCCAAGACAAAAGTCGAACCCCTGCTTAAACCCGAGAGAAGCACCAAACTGCTTTGACTTTTCAAGAAGGCGGGCAACCGATTGCACCAACGCAGGCTCTTCCCAAACACGAGCAAACACCTACAATAACAAACAGAGGAAGGTTAGCCAAGATAAGCCAAAGTCATGTCAACCTACACAAGGAAGAAGCATACCCCTTGCACCCCGGTAGTCATTAACCACTGAGTGTCGCCCTCCGCCTTCGTTTGCTTCTCTTGCGCAACCCGCAAGGCTTCCAGGGCTTGGGTATGCGCGTCAGCAAAATTCTTGGCATCAGCGGCCAAGGCAAGCTTCTCATCTCGCAGGGCGTCTACTTCGCGTTGCAACAGGGTAACATCATTTTCAAGCCGGGAAACCTGTGATGCGCGCAGGAGCGCTTCATCCTCCTTCTTGGCCAAGTCAGAGGTGGCGGCAGCACACTTGGACCTCTCTCCCTCAAGCTCTCGATCTTTACCTGCCAAGGCACCCTTGAGCCTCTCAACCTCGCCTTCAAGGGACCGCACACGGTCTCGCTCCCTGGCGATGGTTTGATTCGTGGCTTCGCAAGACGCTTTCCACTCCTGTGCGGCCTTGGCATGGCGACCTTCAACAATTTTAACCTGAGCAAGGGCATCATTCAAGGCTTTGGACTGGGCCACGCACTCCTTATTATGCTTTTCACGGACATTCTTAAAGGCAGCTTTACGCGTCGCAAGCTCCTCTTGGGCGTCCATCAACTCTTGCACACTACGGCGGATCTCATTCATCGTAGATGCCGCCATAGCCAAACCAGCGGCCCCGTCCTGCAGCAAGGCTATGCGGTCCCGCTTCATAGCATATGCCCGCTCCGCAGGCGGAATAGAGCCAGATAGCCAGGACTCACATGTGGCCACCTGGAAGAATCGTCCGTCTTCACGAACAGACCACTCTGGCCTATATACGGGGCCAGTAGCCACATCCAACCTAAACCCGGCGGAGGTAACTCCCGGGTTATCACTCTTCGGAGCATCACCATCACCCTGCCTCAATCCACCGCCAACACCAGTCACCTTCTCATGAACAATATTGTCAGCCACATCATCTTCAACACCCAGACCCTGAGAATGCTCACCACCACCTGGTGAGGTAGGGCCTGCCCCAAAACCTTCTCCAGACACATTAACATCCACACCTTTCCCCTTATCCTGCTCTTTCTTACGCAACTCCTCCGCCGCCGCCGCCTGTAGTCGCTCCGCTTCACGAGCTTCGGCCTCACTTCGCTCATGGGCAGCGGCGGAATCATCCACAATCCCAGACATGTCGATATCATCTGCCTGTTCGGGCGGAATGGAACCTCCTCCTTGCGTGGTAGCTCCCGCAGATTCAGTGTCCATCGGGTTAACACCGCGCGCTTCAGACACCTTAGGCCCACCGGGGAAAAGGAGAGTTGCACCTACACACAACGAAAAGCAATATAATCAGTAGAAAAGATAACAGGCAATACAACGCGGAAGGAGAAAAACTAACCTGGCTGAACGTCTTTGACGATTTTGGACGCCAATCTTGGACGTTTCGAAGATACACCCAGCCGGACCTTCAAGGAGGAGGCGGACGAGTCGCCTTCAGGCACTTTCCGCTTTGACGAATCCATCATTGACACCACATCCTTCAGCTTCTTGCCGGCACCATGGCCTCCACGACCAGGTTCAACCCTGGAGCGCAAGGTTACGGGCGGCGTCTCGAACACTTCAACATAATCATCCCTGATCTTTGATCCGCCAGTAGCGGGCGGGTTCTGAGAAGAACCGCCCTCACCGCTCAGACCTGCACGACCCCGAGCGCGATGAGTCAAAGCGAAGGATTCATCCTCAGACTCATCATCAGAGATAAACATAATATTAGTCCCGCTAACTGATATCGCGTTAAGCGGGCGGGGGTTCACAGGAACGTCACCTGGTATCAGCACATGGCCAGCAAAGTCTTTCACATTCACGGGGAGAAAATTCTCTCGCGTCTGCTCCACGTAAGGCTCTTCATCTGCGCGCAGAGGCTCCCAGCGGAACTCGCCAACGACGCCAGGAACAATCGAATAAAAACAACTCTTTTCTGCAAACGCAGTGCGCGGAACAGTTAGCAACAAAAACAAATTTACAATCAACAATTAGCGTTGCTAAAAGGATCACATACCTTCACCGTTCACATAGAAATGAGGGTTTGCATCAGATCTTCCCCCTACACGACTTAAGCCCGCCATCAACAGGGCTTCAGGCCTCACATGCGCCATCTCAATAGACGTCACTTGCTCAGTCAGCTTCTCGTACCAGTCAAAGCCCTCATAATTAGTGACCGGAAAATCCTGCAACTTTGTTTTCCCGGAGACAGCCAACCATCGAAGCGGAGCAGGAACAACGCCTTGTTTGATAAAGAAAAACTTCCATTTCCAGTCATGCATGCTGCGGGGAGGCTCATTCCCTACAGGCCGAATCCGGCTGCGTTGGGTAAACGAAAACCACTGCGGCCCCCCGCGAGTCAACCGATAAAAGGCGTTAAACATGTCAAATGTCGGCTCTACACCCTGCGACCGACACACGAACTCAAAATGAACCATCCTGGCCATCCCTAGTGGCGTCACTTGGGTGAGATACACCCCATACTGCAACAACAAGTCACAAACGAATCGACTGGCCGGAAGACGGAATCCAGCCAACTGGAAGTGGGCAGCATACAACGCCATTCGACCAGGACCGGCGTCCAGAACAGTCTCTCCCTCCGACGGCAGGGTAGGCCCCCAACTCGCCGGAATCTCGTACAAGGCAAGGAACTGTTCAAATGAGTCTCTCTTCCACCTGATCCGAGCGTCGGCCATACCGACGGGATCTTTCTTACCCTTAGCATCAGAGTCAGCCATCTGCAGTTGATCGGAAAGAATAAAAGAAGGGGGGGTAGAAGAAAAAGGTTACCGGAGAGAAAGAAAGGGAGAAGACTAGACGGTTATCAGAGGGAAAGTGGCAAAATGAATAAAACTGCCACTATTTATACCTAGAGCATTAATGAGGAGAGAGGGAAAGGACTCATCAACAGGCGCCACGTAGCATAAGCCTGCGAAAAACCTGCCACGCGCCGCGCGTTGCCGACACGCGCCTGACACCAGCTACACCAAAAGTCGCCTGCAGTAACTGCCAGGACGGCTGAACAGACGCGGCAGACTGACGGACAGTCACTTCAACTGACACATACACTGCAACTGATGATGACTCCTCGATCCTCCCTCCAAATCATTCGAATTAAATTCGCAAAATAAATGTGATAAAATTCAAACAACCCGCACACCGCCAACTGTTCACGTCCGCTGACGTAACACGTTCCAACCCGCACAACGCCAACTGTTTACGTCCGCTGACGTAACACGTTCCAACCCGCACACCGCCAACTGTTTACGTCCGCTGACGTAACACGTTCCAACCCGCACACCGCCAACTGTTTACGTCCGCTGACGTAACACGTTCCAACCCGCACACCGCCAACTGTTTACGTCCGCTGACGTAACACGTTCCAACCCGCACACCGCCAACTGTTCAAGTCCGCGTAAAAAACCCTTCTGCAAATGAGTCCACCACCTCTCACGCTCTCGCTACGCACAATCAAGAGAGGCACTGGACTAGGGGGACTTGAAGGGGTAGGGACCCAAATCCATTTGGGCCCTACCCCAAAAACAAAGCCCAAAGGACGAAACAAGCCCACGAGGCCCAAACGCAAAGAGGGGAGCCTGTTAAGCGGATGCGTGCGCGCGGATGCGGAGCATAGCGCGGAACATACAGCCGCAACTTGGTGTCCGCTCACAGTGCAACAACACAGGTTAACAACGGACACGTGGCGCTAGATAAGAGGTTAGTACAGCCATGTACGAACCAATCAAAACAGAGGGACGTGTGGCAGGGAGCATGTTGCACAATCTACCTCTTAAGGGACGACACCTGTCCCAACGAGGACCCGCAGGGGACAACCAGTACATGCCCTGCACGCGCCCACCAACCGGAGTGCACGGGACCACCTCAGCAAGGTCTCCACTAACCTGGAAGGCTGCAGGAGGGGACAAGGCCCCACCTGGCAGCCAATCACATCAAGACAGACTCGGGACCACTCACGAGACGCCACGTCACCAACACGGTACAATCTCTCTCCCTGATATAACACGTGTCTTGCTTCAGCTTATTGGGCCTAACTTTGGGCCGATGTGGAGGCAAGCCCTTAACTTGGGCCTTGGCCCCTTGGGTGAGTTAAGGGTAGATGTTGAGGCCCGTGTGGAACCTATTTAAGGAGCACTTAGTCTTCTTGGATAGGCCATTCAGAAATTCCCTGAAAAACACACTAAAGCCGATTACGTTTTTGTGTCTGCTAAGTAGATTCCTTCGGGATTCGAGGCGGTCGCCCCACATCGGTATATTGTGTGTTTGCAGGAACCAACCACCTTAGAGCCATTTGGATAGCGAAGGATCGATCCTGTAGAGACGAGTTTAACCAGTGGATTCAGGTTAGGCTTTTGTTTCTTCAATATTTATTATTAAAAGAATAATAAAAGTGTAGGAATATAAATGTACACTCCCATCTTCGGATTATATTTAAATTATAAACTGTTAAATAGATTTAACATTGTTAAATAGATTTAAATAAATGTTTAAAGGAAAGTCGTATATGTTTAAAAGAATATCGTTTCATGATAATTGATTAAAGGAAAGTCTTTGAATTATAAAAAGGGGAAGGATTGGTAATTGACGTGAATTGGTCAACAACGCTTAAAATTAGCACAATCAAATTCAAAAACATATAGTCAAAGAATTGACCTCCATCAATTTAACAAAAACGTACAAAGTTTTTACTCAGATTCGGTCAACAATATTAACATTAAGGTCGTAATATTAGTAATAGCATTGAAAATTATTTTGAATACATTATATATATTTTAGGAAACTGTTAATTATATTTAAATTATATTTATTATTAAAAGAATAATAAAAGTGTAGGAAAATAAATGTACATTGTTATCTTCGGATTATATTTAAATTATAAACTCTTAAATAGATTTAACATTGTTAAATAGATTTAAATAAATGTTTGAAAGAAAGTCGTATATGTTTAAAAAAATATTGTTTCATCATAATTGATTAAAGGAAAGTTGTATTATCAAAATTAAAGTCGGTCAACAATATTAAAATGAATTTCGTAATATTAGTAATATCAATAATTAAGATTAAAAATGTTAATAAATAACAACCAACTCATAATCAATCATTCAAATCAATGACATTAAAATTATCATAAATAACATTAAAACTCTTCATAAATAACAAGAAAATCATAATTTAAATTTCAAAATCAATGACATCTTGTGGTGCAACCTTAGTAACAAACATTTTTTGCTCGATTGAACACCATTTGAAGACACAATATTCGTCAATGGAAGTATCTTTTGATTGAAGCAAATCAGGTCATCCAATCACAGTAAACCTTTACAAAAGAATTATGTATAGAAAATTTAGAATGTGTGACTAATTATAAAATAAGAATATTGTAAACATAAATGTTAAATATGCAAATAACAAACCTAGCGACTTGTGAAACAATTTCTGCACGTAATATTAGTATTAGTATTAGTAATTATTAGTAATTAGTAATATATTCGTAAAAACAGTAATAGAAAAATTTAATTCAATAAGATATAAATGGGATTAAAATGAAAAATCGTAATATCAGTTTTAGTATTAGTAATATATTCATAATTTAATTCGGTCAATATGGTCAATAATAAATAAATGAGCTTAAAAATCGTAATATATAACATTAAATTCGATCAATTATTATTAATGTCATTAAAACTCATAATAAATAACATTAAAAAATGAATAAATCATATTAATTGCAGGCAAGACCAATAATAATTCATAAATATAGATTAAATATAATTTCATAGTAATATTAATATAAATAAATGGGATTAAAAAATCATAATAAATAACATTCAATTTGGTCAATTATTATTAATGTCAATTAGTATTAGTAATATATTCGGTCAACAATACTATTTTTACGAATAGTAAAACTAAAATCATAATATTAATATTAGTTAATATTAGTAATTATTAGTAATATATTCGTAAAAATAGTAATACAAAATTTTAATTCGGTCAATACGATATAAATAGGATTAAAATTAAAAATCGTAATATTAGTTTTAGTATTAGTAATATATTTCTAATTTAATTCGGTCAATAATAAATAAATCAGATTAAAATTAAAAATCGTAATATTATATTTGTATTAGTAATATATTCGTAAATTAATTAGGTCAATTCGGTCAATAATAAATAAATGAGCTTAAAAATCATAATATATAACATTAAATTCGGTCAACTATTATTAATGTCAATAAAACTCATAATAAATATCATTAAAAAATAAATAAATCTTATTAAGTGCAGACAAGACGAATAATAATTCGAATGAATAGTAATATAAATAATATTAAACATAATTTCATAAAGATAGATTAAACATAATTTCGTAGTAATATTAATATAAATAAATGAGATTAATAAATCATAATAAATAACATTCAACTAGGTCAATTATTATTAATGTCAATAAATAACATTAATTCTAACATACTAAAAATACATTAAAAATAATTAAATCTTATTAAACATAAATTCGAAAAAAGTAATATAAATAAATGGGATTAATAATTTTAATAAATAACATTAAATTCGGTCTATTATTATTAATGTCAATAAATAATATTAAACATCTTAATAAATAACAGTAAAAATGAATAAATCTTATTAATTGCAATCAAGACTAATCATAATTCATAAACATAGTAATATAAATAAATGAGATTATAAATCTTAATAAATAAACTCAAAATTGTAATCATTAATTCAAATAAATTACATTACAAACATAAAAAATCGTAATTTTAATTTGAAAATCGATGACTTCTTGTGGGTTGTGGTGGAACCTTTGTAACAAACAGCCTGTGCTGGATTGAACACCATTTAAAAACACAATATTCGCCAATGGAAATATCTTCTAATTGAAGCAAACTAAAATCATAATATTAGTATTAGTTAGTATTAGTAATTAGTAATATATTTGTAAAAAGAGTAATAGAAAATTTTAATTCGGTCAATAAGATATAAATGAGATTAAAATTAAAAATCGTAATATTAATTTTAGTATTAGTAATATATTCATAATTTAATTCGGTCAATAATAAATAAATCCGATTAAAATTAAAAATCGTAATATTAGTATTAGTATTAGTAATATATTCGTAAATTTATTCGGTCAATAATAAATAAATGAGCTTAAAAATCGTAATATATAACATTAAATTCGGTCAACTATTATTAATGTCATTAAAACTAATAATAAATATCATTAAAAAATAAATAATTCTATTAATTGCAGGCATGACTAATAATAATTCGAATGAATAGTAATATAAATAATATTAAACATAATTTCATAAAGATCGATTAAACATAATTTCGTAGTAATATTAATAAAAATAAATGAGATTAAAAAATCATAATAAATAACACTCAACTCGGTCAATTATTATTAATGTCAATAAATAACATTAATACTAACATACTAAAAATACATTAAAAACAATTAAATCTTATTAAACATAAATTCGAAAAAAGTAATATAAATAAATGAGATTAATAATTTTAATAAATAACATTAAATTTTGTCAATTATTATTAATGTCAATAAATAATATTAAACATCTTAATAAATAACAGTAAAAATGAATAAATCTTATTAATTGCCCAAGACTAATCATAATTCGTAAACATAATAATATAAATAAATGAGATTATAAATCTTAATAAATAAACTCAAAATCGTAATCAATAATTCAAATAAATTACATTACAAACATAAAAAATCGTAATGTTAATTTGAAAATCAATTACTTCTTGTGGTGGAACCTTTGTAACAAACAGCCTGTGCTGGGTTGAACACCATTTAAAGGCACAATATTCGCCAATGAAAATATCTTCTAATTGACGCAAACTAAAATCGTAATATTAGTATTAGTATTAGTTAGTATGAGTAATTAGTAATATATTCATAAAAATAGTAATAGAAAATTTTAATTCGGTCAATAAGATATAAATGAGATTAAAATTAAAAATCGTAATATTAGTTTTAGTATTAGTAATATATTCATAATTTAATTCGGTCAATAACAAATAAATCATATTAAGATTAAAAAACGTAATATTAGTATTAGTATTAGTAATATATTCGTAAATTAATTCGGTCAATAATAAATAAATCAGATTAAAATTAAAAATCGTAATATTAGTACTAGTATTAGTAATAAACAAATGAGCTTAAAAATCGTAATATATAACACTAAATTCGGTCAATTATTATTAATGTCATTAAAACTCTGTCACACCCTCAAAATCCACCTGCGGGGTTTTACCGCGAGGCGCGTGACAAACCAGGATACAAGTCAACGATCACAATAAACAACACTATATGAACGCATGCATATTTAAAAACATAAGTTTGAAACCATAAAATAGTAGCGGAAGCTTGTTTACAAATCAAAACCCAAAAGTAGTTCCAAAAGTTCAACATAAGAAAGACATGATCCTAAACTAGACGCCGCGCAGACGCGTGCGCCCTAGTCCTCGTTTGCTACCTTAGCGACCTGAGAAAAACATGCCAAAAGTACGTCAGCGCAAAATGCCGGTGAGTTCACAGGTTTGTAATAAAATACCAAGTTCACCCTGTCCATACTATGCAAAAATGTAAACCAAAGTACGCTAGCTAGGCGTATGTTTTGTCACTACTACGATTGGAAAACCATTACTAACACGCATACCAGAAGCATTGCCCGAATAATGTATCGTTCCTGTTTGAGACAATATGCACCCGCCGGCCCTCCAAGCCGACGAGCGGGGCAGGTCACGCCCAATAGATCTATCCACATTTCCCCGTTGTGCTACACCGCACATTCATGGTTTCCCCCGGGACTTCCAAAGATCGTATAGTAACCCAAAGTAACCCATAGTATGACAGTTGTTACCAAACACAAGTTTAACGCATGTTTTCTCCCCCAAAAGTAAAACTAGTTAAAGTGGGGCCGTGAACTCACCTTAGGTTGCGTTACTTCGATTAATGAATAAAATAAGCAAGCTATGCTAGCCCCGTAAAGCAGCGACCTAAAATATGACAGTTACAAGTACTTAGACTAATAACCCGTAGGTTAGTTAGTCCCTAGATGTCCAGACCATAACCAGGCTCGTTTGAAAACACGTTGACTGTTTAACCGACCAAAAGTACAAGACACGACATCCCATTGGTGACCCGAGACTCCCCGTGTTATACTTGCACTCTCAATCAAATAATCATGCAATCACACTTAACATACGTTAAAGTTCAACAAGTCAAACACATAGTTCAAACAGTACACAAATAAGCCCGAGCACGTGTTACCAAGTTATCAGGTATGATACGGGGTTCCTAGCATGTTCCTAGGTGTCAAATCGGGTCTCGGAATGCTAAAATACACTTACAGCAGCAGTACAGGCGATTAGGAAAAGTCAACTAGCGATTATGAAAGTCAACAGGCGATTAGGTCATGTGGTATGCATTTCAGGAGTTTATCAGGCGATTAGGTCGTAAGACATGCAATTCAGGGCTTAACTAGCAATTAGGATCACAATCGCATGAAATGAAGGCAATTAGGCCCCCAATCGCCTATACTATAGGCGATTAGTCTTCCATATCAGGCGATTGGGCTCCCAATCGCCTATAGCATAGGCGATTAGGGTCCCCAATCGCCTTCAACAGATCTGTTCCGGTTTTTCGCGCGTTTAACCCTCCAAATTAGATCCGGAACGTGTGGAAACACCAAATATCGATCATACAACATTATCAAACATATTTCAAGCAAAACCCCTAGCTTATCATCGTTCTACCAGCCCCGAATGCAAGCGTTTTCCCAAAATAGTATACTTAGCATGAAAACATCACATCAACATGCACAACTTTTACCCTAAATAGCAAATACTCAGATTTCATCTTGTTACCACATCATCCGATCATCCCCTACTGCTCTAGTATCAATCTACAACAAACCCTAACATCAAACGACTAGCAAAACACCTCATATCATCCAAAATCATTCAAAGTTATTCAAATGGGTCAAAATACTCAATATTCACAATACACCTTCAAAACCATCCAAACTCCTAAGACATCATCATCCTATCATAAACAAGCTGTAAACACCTTAATAACATGATAACAATCCTTTTTGAATCACAAAAATCCTATCTTTTAATCATATTTAACACATACAACATGCATAATGGTTTGGACTTGTTTAGAAACGATTTTCATAGGTTTTCAAAGACACAAATGTTTATAAATCAGGTCTGGACATTTAGGGAGTAAAACACAATCATTCAAAGGTTTGGGAATGAAGAACACACCTTGGTTTTATGAGGATTTGATGTGTAAAGCTTGAAAATAGGCGTTTCTAGTCGTTTAAAACACGTCAGGCGATTACGCAGCAGTATCAGGCGATTATGGCTCCTAATCGCCTATAGCTGTTGGGTGTCGAATCCAGCAAATAAATAAATAATAAACCTACTAGTATGAGTGAAAGTAAGGTTCGTGTCCTCAGGGATACAGACCAACTGATTATACCAAAAATGTTTTTCGCACAAAATACGACTATAAAAAGGGGGGGGGGGGGGGTTGGTGTAGTTTAAGTTAACGAAAATAAAACTAAAATTAGTAAGACAAATGACTAAAAAAAACGTTAATTAAATTGTGAGACGAGTTCAGATATTAAAGCTAATTCCAACACTAGGGCAGTTTCTTAATTTGACCCGGACTTATGATCATTAACAATTACGGTGCAATGATCCTTTAATTAAAAGGTTTGTATCAATACTAGACGTCACGCCGTTCGGACATCCACTCCATCTAAAGTCTAACCAAACGCCGTTCGTTGATTAGAGCCAACCCGCTACTCCAAGCTCACGCCGTTCGGATCTTAGCGTGCGGGTTGCAATGATAGAAGTATCGATTATAATCAAACACTCACGCCGTTCGGAGTGCTTAATTATATTGTTTAATTCTATAACAAATTTAAATTCATAGACAAACCTAAACCGTTATTTGTTCCTTTTTATCAAATATATAAAACCGGTTAAAATTTCATAAATTGATGAACTCTATTAGAATGATTAACAAAGTGGCCAATTTTATCAACCAACTAATATTTTACCTAAAGGTATAAAATCAAGAATCAACCAAACAAACCATAAAAAAAAATCGGATCTCATAAGAGTTTCACATAAGTCTACGAATCATAATTAAGAAAACATACCAAAGTGCCGGAATTAAAAGGTTCTAACCGGACATAGCGGCTAGTTCAATCACCATAAATATAGTACGAAACATCAAAATAAAATCTTACGAAACGAAAGAAAAAAAAATAATAATTGAAGATGCAAAACCAAAAATAAATGCCAAGTCTTTCTTGCTCCTCTTTTTTTTGTTCGATGATGCCCAGCCAAAAAATATGTTGAATAATAATCCTCCCCTAATAATTATCCCCCAAGAAAATGTCCAGCCCTTCGAATGATCTCTTCCCCCAAAAGCTCCTTTTTTTGTTGTTATCTTATTATTTTTTTCATATTAAATTCTTTCAAATATCGACTTTTCAATTTAGCCTCCTCTAATTCTTTATATGCTGCTTGCGACCTAAACTTCTTTTCAAGAACGCCAATAAGGTCCAAGTAAATTGCGAACTCGTCTCGCCAATACTCTTGTCAATTCTTCACACCTACAAAATCAACCAAAACAAGCCAAAGTAGATTCCATTCCACCGAAACATGCATTTAACGAAATTGATGCAATATGTACAACCTAAATGCATAAAAACGCTAAAACTAGCTACTAAAAAGATGATAAATTATGCCTAAAAATGCAACTAACAAATCTCCCCAAGCTTAAACCTTTCCTTGTCCTCAAGGAAGTCAAGAATAAAATTAAATCGAGGAGCGAACACGAAAACAAATAAAACACAAATGCATGCTTTGAAATGAATTTTTTTTCTTTTTGTCCCTTGGCAAAACTTCATGCTAAACACATCCAACACATTCCCAAGACATAGACGACTAACATCTAACGAAGTCGAATATAAGCCACAAACCGTAAGAGCACATTAATTCACAAGACTTACAACGATCAATAGATTTACGACCCAACAAGTCTAAATGGTGCCATTTTAAAAGCCATGGGCGTACCTATTCAAGCTTCGCCTCCCTTCAAGAATCTAACCATACATAGCATGTACCCCTCACAATAATCACTCAACACTCGGTTATATATGCAATTTGGAGTGATTCTCTCAAAACCGGACAATAAAAACATCGTTAACATAAGCTTGTACATTAATCAAATCTACACCTAATTGTTAAAACCTAACATAGATCAAGAGGGCTTTTTGGGGTTGGCAAGGGTTAAAGGTGGGAAAATATGGGGAAAATGGCGAAAACAAAAGAAAAGACAATCCGGTCTAATAAACAAACTTCTAAACACATAACAAAACTTAGTCTTTTCGACTCAACAATTGATTCTATTTTTTTTCTTCTTCTTTTTTTTCATTTTTTTCATTTTTTTTTCTCTTTTTTTTTATTTTTCATAAGATACTCTTCTGTCTTATTTATATACATCAACAAAGTCACAATGTAAACACAACTTAAACCGGATGTAGTAAACGAATCATGGGTTAAATCAAAAGAAAAGGTCAAGGCTCAAAGGGGGTTACTATTGGGAATGTTTCAATTGGGTTAATAACAAAATAAACGAAAATAAAGATGATTAAAAGGGCTCAACATATGGGTAATCCTGATGCCTCTGTCACTTCTATGTCAAATCTCAACCTAAGGTCTCAAAATGTATGTAATGCACAAGTTCTAAAACGATGAATCATGTCGGTACACACATCAAACGAAACAATGAATATATATGAAAATTTAAGGCTCAAAACTCACTGAACGTATGGGATTGGGCTGCCGATACAAGTCATGCATAGCTATCAACTATCCAGTCAACTACACCATCCTAAGTACCCCAAACATTTTATATTTTCTAAAAAAAAATGACTATGTTGGGCCTACTTTATCCCGCGACTTAAAGAATTTGCGTCCTAAAGCGTGTAAGCCTACACCGACCCGCCTTCAGCTTACGTTTTACAATGAATGAGAGGTGCCTTTTGTGTGCAATCAGTCAACCTTGGGATTTTTTTTCATTTTTAATTTTATTATTTTTTTTAGAATGCCACTAAAATGAATGCACAAACTTAATAATGCAAAACAAGAACAAGATGCAAACAAAAAAAAAATAGAAAATTACCTCTCCCCAAGCTTGAATAAAGCATTGTCCTCAATGCTTAGAGACGAGGGTGGAAGGCATCTACTGAGGCGGTGGAGGTGGCGAAACGATCGTGCTTTGTTTGTTTATGATACGCATCTTCACGACCTGATGAATCTGCCTCAAACATATAATATACACAACCATAATTCAAGAAATTCAAGACAACACAATCAATTAGAACAAGAGCAATGGAACCAACCATAATTCAACAAAGGTAAGATAACACATAATACACAACCATATGGAACTTGGGATTTTGGGGCTGCCTAAATTAGATAAAGGAGACTAGGGCTAAAACTGATAACATGGTTCGACAACGGGTTCGACTCTCATGACCTGTGCTCCTATCCCAGCAGATAAGAGGGATTGATAGAGGGAAAAGGAATGGTCTAGGGATCGTGTGGCTGGCGGGTGGAAGAGGACTAGTGTCAGGGGGCAGAAGGAGGTGAAGGGTGGTTGTGGCTGGTCAGAGGAGCGGCGGAGGTGTCAGAAGTGGTGACAGGTGGTGGCGAGTGGTGGCTGTGGAGTGGGGACGGCGGCAGCGAGTGTGGTGGTGACAGGTGGTGGGTGCAATGGTTGTAGGAAGGTGGAGGTTGGTGGTTGGAGACAAAGAACGAAGAGAGAAAGAGAGAGAGACATACCTTGGGGCTGAAGAAGAATGGCGGCGGCGAAGGGTGTCTGGCGTGGTGGTGGTTGAGCGACGGTTAGGGTTATGGATGGGGTGGGTGGTTGTATTGTTCTTCTAGGTTTTTTTTTTTTTCTTGTTTGAGAAGAAGAAGATTGAGAATGAAGGAGATAACAGAGTTGTGAAGATTATTATTATTATTTTTTCTTTAAAGATGATCAACCCAAGTCAAACCCTTACCCGGCCAGGTAAAGTGTTGACCCGCCCGGGTCATATTTCGGCCTTAAAGATTTTTTTTTCAACCCGCCCGGGTCATTGGGACACCCGCCCGGGTCATATTTTGCACTTTTATTTTAAAGCTCAACCCGCCCGGGTCTCTTCGTGACCCGCCCGGGTCATTTTTTTTTTTTTTTTTTTTTTTGCAACATGAATAAAAATAAATTAAATACGGAACCACGGGTTGCCTCCCGTGCAGCGCCTTTCTTTCATGTCTTTAGGCTAGACTTGGACCGAGTCTAATTAATCTGGTGCTTGCTCAATAAACGGAAAAAACTTTCGGAAGATGCTTGATACTTTTACTTTTGGCGCTTTTTGCCTTTCTTTCTTCCATGTATCAACTTCCATCAACTCGTCCCCAAGCTTGAACTTGTTAATATATCTCTCTGTTGCAACCTTAGCGATACTTCTATCTGACACTAAATCTTTAACCTCATGGTTAGACAAGTCAAAACATTTATCGGTTAGTGGTTCAATGATATCAATATAATTCAAAGATAAGACATCACTCGGGTAACGCATAGCATCATCTATAATAAAATTGATTATCTCCCCATCAAATTCCATCGAAAGGGTGCCACTATAAACATCGATTTTAGTCCTTGCAGTTTTTAAAAATGGCCTCCCTAACAAAATTGAACTGGATTTTGGGGTGACCTCATCCTCCATGTCCAACACATAAAAATCAGCTGGAAAGACTAATCCGTTCACTTGAACCAATACATCTTCTAATACACCTTTTGGGTGTACTATGGATCGATCGGCCAATTGAATAATTACCCCGGTCCTCTTTAAATGTCCTACATTAAGTGTTTTGAAAATCGAGTATGGTAGGACATTAATAGAGGCTCCAAGGTCCAGCATAGCTTTAGGGACAATGATATTCCCCAATTTACAAGGAACCGTGAAAACACCTGGGTCCTTGCACTTTGGAGGTAATCTCTTTTGTAGCACTGCTGAAATATTTTCACTTACCTTGATTGTTTCATTACCTTTAAGCTTCTTCTTTGATGTGCAAAGTTCTTTGAGGAATTTGGCATATCGTGGGACTTGTTTTATGGCATCAAGGAGCGGGATGTTTAGCTCGACCTTCCTGAATGTCTCCATGATCTCCTGCTCTTCCCTTTGCTTCTTTGTGCTTCGTAGCCTTGATGGGAATGGAGGTATAGGAGTGAATCTCACTTCACTTCTAGACGGTTCCTGTACTTTCTTCTCATCCTGGTCCTTCTTCTCAACAACAATTTCCTCTTCTTCTTGTACACTTGGACCATCATAGTTCTTTCCACTCCTCAAGGTAATGGCACAAACATTGTGCTTTGGGTTATTCTCGGTCTGTGCGGGTAATTTACCTTGAGATTCTAACTTACTCACCGAGCTAGCAAGTTGAGCCATTTGTTGTTCCAAGTTCTTGATGCTTGATCTAGTCTCCTGTTGGAACGTATGAGTACTAGTGGCTAAACTCTTCACAATGTCTTCTAAAGATGGCCCTGAGCTCCCCGCTTGTTGTTGATTGCCTTGAGAGGATTGGCGTTGTTGAAATTGTGGCTGCCTCTGTTGGTAACCCATATTGGAAGGATGTCCCCAATTTTGATTGCCTCTTGGTTGTTCATATTGTCTCAAATTCTGTCCCGAGTAACCAATTGCATTTGCATCTTCAACATCCTCTTGCAATGTAGGACACATATCCGTGGGGTGTCCATGTTGTAGGCATATCCCACAAGCTTTTGGTTTTTGTTCAACACCTTTCTCTTTGGTAAGTAGCATCACGGCTTTTGTCAATTCAGCGATTTGGCTTTCAAGATGAGGAGTATTCACTTCTTTGACACCCCTTGGCGGATCAACATACCATTCTTCCTCATGTGCTGAATGCTTTGAGTCTTCAGCAATTGATGTGATTAGAGCTCTAATTTGAGTAGGAGTTTTATCAAGGAGAGCTCCTCCACTAGAGGCATTTATCAAACGCCTCTCCATTGGTGCCAATCCTTCACAGAAGTACTGAAGGAGTTGATGCTCAGATATGCCATGTTGTGGGCATCGAGCACAAAGCTTCTTGAACCTGTCCCAATAGGTGTGCAATGCTTCTCTTTTGATCTGCTTGATCCCGATGATCTCTTTGCGGAGTATTGAAGCTTTGACTTCCGGGAAGTATTTGTCAAGGAACAGTGTTGCAAGTTCATTCCAAGTGGTGACCGACCCCGGTGGCAAGTAATATAACCATTCCTTTGCTGAATCTTGAAGAGAGAAGGGGAATGCCCTTAGTTTGATTTGGTCATCAGTAATGGTGTGTGGCTTCATACCTGAACACACAACATGAAACTCCTTGAGGAACTTATGTGGGTCCTCATTCTCTAAACCTCGGAAAACGGGTAACAGATGGATCAACCCGGATTTCAGTTCGAAGTTTTCCATTGCAGGGTAGTTGATGCAGAGTGGTTGTTGTGGGACATCACGATTCGCACACTGTCTAAGGGTTTGTTCAGCTGCCATAGTTGGTTCGGGTGGGTTTGGTTCTTGATGGGTATTGGTGGGTGAGTGTGGTGGAGTAATGAGTGTTTGTGGAAGTGAGAGTGATTCAGTTTCAGGTTCAGATTCACTTGACAAGAGTACGTCTTGCCAAATGTTAGTGATCGGAGGTGAAGTGATAGAGGTTGAGGAGCTTGCTAACTTCTTTCGTTGTTTTGCTTGCTTCCTTAATCTCCTTGCAGTTTTCTCTATTTCCGGATCAACTTCAAGTGGTGTACCTGTACGAGAAGATCTTGGCATAAAACAATTAGAATTGCCGTATCCCCGGCAACGGCGCCAATTTGTTGGGTGTCGAATCCAGCAAATAAATAAATAATAAACCTACTAGTATGAGTGAAAGTAAGGTTCGTGTCCTCAGGGATACAGACCAACTGATTATACCAAAAATGTTTTTCGCACAAAATACGACTATAAAAAGGGGGGGGGGGGTTGGTGTAGTTTAAGTTAACGAAAATAAAACTAAAATTAGTAAGACAAATGACTAAAAAAAACGTTAATTAAATTGTGAGACGAGTTCAGATATTAAAGCTAATTCCAACACTAGGGCAGTTTCTTAATTTGACCCGGACTTATGATCATTAACAATTACGGTGCAATGATCCTTTAATTAAAAGGTTTGTATCAATACTAGACGTCACGCCGTTCGGACATCCACTCCATCTAAAGTCTAACCAAACGCCGTTCGTTGATTAGAGCCAACCCGCTACTCCAAGCTCACGCCGTTCGGATCTTAGCGTGCGGGTTGCAATGATAGAAGTATCGATTATAATCAAACACTCACGCCGTTCGGAGTGCTTAATTATATTGTTTAATTCTATAACAAATTTAAATTCATAGACAAACCTAAACCGTTATTTGTTCCTTTTTATCAAATATATAAAACCGGTTAAAATTTCATAAATTGATGAACTCTATTAGAATGATTAACAAAGTGGCCAATTTTATCAACCAACTAATATTTTACCTAAAGGTATAAAATCAAGAATCAACCAAACAAACCATAAAAAAAAATCGGATCTCATAAGAGTTTCACATAAGTCTACGAATCATAATTAAGAAAACATACCAAAGTGCCGGAATTAAAAGGTTCTAACCGGACATAGCGGCTAGTTCAATCACCATAAATATAGTACGAAACATCAAAATAAAATCTTACGAAACGAAAGAAAAAAAAATAATAATTGAAGATGCAAAACCAAAAATAAATGCCAAGTCTTTCTTGCTCCTCTTTTTTTTGTTCGATGATGCCCAGCCAAAAAATATGTTGAATAATAATCCTCCCCTAATAATTATCCCCCAAGAAAATGTCCAGCCCTTCGAATGATCTCTTCCCCCAAAAGCTCCTTTTTTTGTTGTTATCTTATTATTTTTTTCATATTAAATTCTTTCAAATATCGACTTTTCAATTTAGCCTCCTCTAATTCTTTATATGCTGCTTGCGACCTAAACTTCTTTTCAAGAACGCCAATAAGGTCCAAGTAAATTGCGAACTCGTCTCGCCAATACTCTTGTCAATTCTTCACACCTACAAAATCAACCAAAACAAGCCAAAGTAGATTCCATTCCACCGAAACATGCATTTAACGAAATTGATGCAATATGTACAACCTAAATGCATAAAAACGCTAAAACTAGCTACTAAAAAGATGATAAATTATGCCTAAAAATGCAACTAACAATAGCTATAGGCGATTAGGGCCTAATCGCCCTCAGGATACCCCCAATCGCCTTCCCTATAGGCGATTACAGAGGCTAATCGCCTTCAGCCTCTGCATAATCGCCTATAGGGTCTGATTCTGTGTATTTGGCGCGTTAAACTCCGTTTTAACATATGTTAACATGTTTTCACATACCGACAAGTCACATAAAGATTATAATCACATAATACATGTAGACAACCACATTCACACTCGTTCACCAATTCCCGGGACTCGAGACTTGTGTTTCTACTAAGGTTTGACGATTCCACGAATCGTCAATCCTTGCATACATGGTTAAATGGCCGACATCTAACGATCCTCTAGGTTGTACTAATGACTCCCGAACTATAACACGACTTAACCGACCTAGTTAAGTATACTGTACGCGTGACTCGCTAAGGTTGACTTTGACCCAAACCATGTTATTAACCTGAGTTTGCCGGGTGTCACATCATCCCCACGTTAAAAGAATTTTCGTCCCGAAAATTAGCACAAGTCAAGAAGAAAACAACAAAAGATAGAAACCAGAAGAGAGAATTTACCCGAGTTGTCACATCATCCCCACGTTAGAAGGAATCTCGCCCCGAGATTCATTCAGCTGCAGTAGTAACATGTCTTGATTCAAAAGCGCGCTTAGGAAAGAGGTGAGGATACTTAGACTTCATCTGATCCTCGCATTCCCAAGTGAATTCCGGTCCACGGTTCGAGTTCCAGCGAACTTTAACGATACGGATTTTACTCCGACGAAGGCTACGAATCTTGGAATCAAGGATCTCAACAGGTTCCTCCATAATGCGAAGACGATCATCAACCCTGATCTCTTCTAGTGGAACAATAAGAGATTCGTCAGCCAGGCATTTATTCAAGTTAGACACATGGAAGACGTTATGCACATTACCGAGCTCCGCCGGTAGATCAAGTCGATATGCCACCGGTCCAATCCGTTCCAGGATTGCAAACGGTCCAACGTACCGAGGGTTAAGTTTGCCACGCTTTCCAAAGCGTATGACCCCCTTCCATGGTGAAACCTTCAGAAGCACCCTGTCCTCTACCTGGAACTCTAGAGGTTTGCGACGTCGATCAGCATAACCCTTCTGCCGATCCCGTGCCGCTACCAAACAGTTACGGATTTGTACGATCTTTTCTGAAGTCTCGTACACTAGTTCAGGCCCAGTGAGTTGACTCTCACCCACCTCAGCCCAACAAAGAGGAGACCGGCATTTCCGCCCGTACAGTGCCTCGAACGGAGCTGCCTTGATACTCGCATGGTAACTGTTGTTATAAGAAAACTCCACTAACGGCAGGTGAATCTCCTAACTCTTGCCAAAATCAATCACACATGCCCGAAGCATGTCCTCTAAGGTTTGAATTGTTCGTTCACTCTGCCCGTCAGTTTGTGGGTGGTAAGCTGTACTCATGTCCAACTGGGTACCCCAAAGCCTTGTGCAAGGACTTCCAAAAATACGAAGTGAAGTGAGAATCACGATCCGAAATGATAGAAACCGGCACCCCGTGCTTAGAAACAACCTCCTTAAGGTAAAGGCGAGCCAAACGATCCATAGTGTCGGTTTCTTTAATGGCAAGAAAATGGGCTGACTTCGTCAACCGATCCACAATCACCCATATCTTATCACAACCACTAGGTGACTTAGGTAATTTAGTAACAAAGTCCATCGTGATCCTTTCCCACTTCCATTCAGGAATTTCTGGTTGCTGCAGGAGACCAGAAGGCTTCTGATACTCCACCTTGACCTTGGCACAGGTCAAGCATTTGCTCACGTAGGAGGCAATGTCAGCCTTCATGTTTGGCCACCAGTAGAGTACCTTTAGGTCTTGGTACATCTTGTCTGAGCCAGGATGAATGGAATACCTGGATTTGTGAGCTTCATTCAAAACAAGCTCCCGTAATCCCCTGAATAACGGAACCCATATGCGTTCTGCGAAGTAGTGCAAGCCGTCAGGCCTTTGCTCGAGGTGCTTATCAGCACCGTGCATGGTCTCAGCTTTAAGGTTTTCCTCCTTCAAAGCTTCTAGTTGCGCAGAACGGATTTGGTCGGGAAGAGAAGAGTGGATAGTGAGTTGCAACGCCCGAACGCGACATGGGTTTGCTGTTTCCTTCCTGCTCAAGGCGTCTGCCACCACATTCGCCTTGCCAGGATGGTACTTAATGGTGCAATCATAGTCGTTCAGGAGTTCAACCTAGCGACGCTGTCGCATGTTCAGGTGTTGTTGGTCGAAAATATGCTGGAGACTCTTGTGATCGGTATTAACGGTGCATTTGGTACCGTACAAGTAATGCCTCCAAATTTTCAACGCGAACACCACTGCACCTAACTCCAAGTCGTGGGTTGTATAGTTCCTCTCGTGAACCTTAAGTTGACGAGAAGCGTAGGCAATCACTTTCTCGCGTTGCATTAACACGCAACCGAGACCCCGAATCGAAGCATCACAGTAAACAACGAAGTCCTCAGTGCCCTCAGGCAAGGATAGAATAGGAGCAGAACAGAGTTTGGACTTCAACTTCTGGAACGCTGATTCTTGCGATTCATTCCAGTCGAATTTCCTGTCCTTCTGAGTAAGAGAGGTGAGGGGTTGAGCGATCTTCGAAAACCCCTTAATGAAACGACGGTAGTAACCCGCAAGACCTAGGAATTGCCGCACCTCAGATGGCGTCTTTGGTGCTTCCCAGTCTTTAATTGCCTCGATCTTAGCCGGATCGACATGAATCCCTGGTTCATTAACCACATGCCCTAGGAATTGAACTTCATGTAACCAAAAGTCACACTTTGAGAACTTAGCATAAAGCTGTTCCCGTCGCAAAAGTTCCAGAACTAAACGCAAGTGTTCCTCATGTTCAGCTTTGCTTTTGGAGTAAACCAAGATGTCGTCAATAAACACAATGACGAACTTATCAAGATAAGGTTTGCACACGCGGTTCATCAAATCCATGAAAACCGCCGGCGCGTTAGTGAGACCGAAAGGCATGACCAAGAACTCGAATTGGCCATAACGTGTACGAAAAGCAATCTTCGCAATGTCACCTTCCTGCACGCGCAACTGGTGGTAACCGGACCTTAAGTCGATCTTGGAGTAGTAGCTGGAACCCTGGAGCTGGTCAAAGAGATCATCAATGCGAGGAAGAGGATAACGGTTCTTGATGGTCACCTTGTTCAGCTCTCTGTAATCCACGCACATCCGGAGACTTCCATCTTTCTTCTTCATGAATAGAATCGGGGCTCCCCAAGGGGAAGAACTCGGTCTGATGAAACCCTTATCCAAGAGTTCCTGCAACTGGCTAGATAATTCCTGCATCTCGGGAGGTGCAAGACGGTAGGGGGCCCGAGCAATAGGAGCTGCGCCCGGTACAAGATCGATACCGAACTCAACCTGACGATGGGGTGGAAGACCAGGTAGATCATCGGGAAAAACATCAGAAAAGTCAAGAACCACTAGGATATCCTCGATCTTCTTCTCATCGGTAGAGGAAACAGAAAGAAGTGCCAAAACAGCCGAACAACCCTTACGAATACACTTAAGGGCTTTCATGCTGGAGATGAGACTTAGCGGAGAACCGCTCTTCTCACCACGTACCAAAAGAAATTCTCCATCCGGGAGAGGGATCCGAATAACCTTGTCGAAACATACTATCTCCGCACGATACAACGATAACCAATCCATGCCTATAACGAAATCAAAGCTACCCAAGGGTACAGGCATAAGGTCAATGGGGAAAGACAAACCCGACAACTCTAGGTGACACTCCCGAAGGACACAAGTCGCCTCAATCTTCTTACCATCAGCCAACTCAATCAAATACTTAGCCTCTAAAGGGACAGGCACTATATCTAACATTCGGCTAACTTCCAAAGATATGAAGCTTTTATCGGCACCGGAATCAAACAAAACAGTAACAGAGCGATTATTGAGAAGGAACGTACCGGTAACTGTGTCGGGATCCAGTTTAGCCTCAGCGGCTCCAATGACAAAGGCGCGTGCGTTCCTGCCACCGCCCCCACCATTCCCGTTACCGTTCCCGTTCTTCACATCCCCGCCCTCCTCAGTTTCGGGCAATCCTTCTTGAAATGACCAGCCTCACCACAATTGTAACAACCCTGCTTCCCTGAAGTCCCCTGAGCAGTAGGCGTAAGGACAGCAGCACGACCCTGAGAAGACGACAGGTTCACCCTACAATCCTTAGCATAATGCCCAATCTGCTGGCAGCGATGGCAACGACCACGGTCGCAGTTCCCCAGATGATGTCGTTCACACTTGTTGCACTTTGGAAGCTTCCCCGCATAACCACCCTGTTTAGAACCCGACGAAGAAGAACCCCCAACATCATACTTCTTACCCTGCTGTGCCGGAGCTGACGCTGACCCTTACCCACATTCTCCCACTTGCGCTTGTTACTCTCTGGAGCCTTGACAGTTGCACCACGAGCAGGCAGAATACCCTCATTCACCTTCAGATTGGTCATCCTATGAGCACACCGAACCATATCTGCATAGTTGGGAAGATTTCCCGCAGCCACTAACCCCGATATCTCTGGTACTAACCCCGAAATGTAGTGCTCGATCCTCCTGTATTCTGGTACGTGTAAGTCAGGACACAGCACTGCCAACTCATTACGCCTCACAGTGTACTCTTCAATCTCAGACCCAACCATCTTGAGGTTCCAAACCTCATGTTCCAATTTCTGAATCTCTTCCCTGGGACAGTATTCTCTCTTCAGCAGCTGAACAAAATCCTCCCATGGCATGGCATAAGCCTCACCCAAACCCATATTCCGAGTAGTAGAGTTCCACGAGGTCAAGGCGACATCCTGGAAGAGCGCGGCAGCATACTTGACTCGATCCTCAGGAAGGCAGTTACACATCAAGAACACCGACTCCACCTTCTCTAGCCACTTGAGCAAGCCTACAGCCCCCTCGGTGCCAGAGAAATCATGGGGCTTACAGTCCCGGAACATCTTGTACGTGCACATGACTGGGGGTGGATTAACAACACCACCTGAAACGAAACACGTAAGAAAACCACAAAAGAAAGATACCATGCTCACAGCAAGGCAAAGCTGATAGGATCAACTTACCGCCATGGGCATTGTGTCCTGCCTGAAAGGCAGCCTGCAGCAAGTTGTTCAGATCCTCCTGAGTTAGGTTCACACCTCCACGACCACCTCCACCAGCGCGTCCACCAGTACGACCACCACCTCTACGTCCACCGCGAATTCCAGACATGATTCTGGCAACAAGAGCGAAGGAAAATTCAGATTCTCAGCTAGTGATGACCACTAGTGTTCATATAATCAAGGCTAGATCTAATCCAGGACCATCCCTTCAAACCCAGAGCTCACTAGGGCTTTCATGCATTTCGGTTTATGATTTCGTGTGCACCCGAAATGATAAACCGCTCTACATGGTCCTCCTAGCGTTCTCCTAGTCTAAAGTTCAAGTCACCGAACACGGATGCTTAGCCGTACACCACAATGACATAAACGTCACGGCAGTTCAGGGGCGAGTGGGTTTATTGGAGTACGAAGGGGAGATGTCCGAGCCTTGGCCAGATCTCAAAAGTACACAAACCACTCCAATACACCACACTGCCAAAGAAATTAACAGTCAAATACTCATAAGAGCGGATGATGTAACACAAGGAATTCGATGATTTAAAGACACCCCGACAAGCCCATATGTTACCCCACTATGACGTCTAGTACCATGTGACCGTCTAGTGTGTGTGCGACTCGGCTATAGACTAGACTCTACATGCAGTCCTAGTTCACTATAACCATTGGCTCTGATAACAATCTGTCACACCCTCAAAATCCACCTGCGGGGTTTTACCGCGAGGCGCGTGACAAACCAGGATCCAAGTCAACGATCACAATAAACAATACTATATGAACGCATGCATATTTAAAAACATAAGTTTGAAACCATAAAATAGTAGCGAAAGCTTGTTTACAAATCAAAACCCAAAAGTAGTTCCAAAAGTTCAACATAAGAAAGACATGATCCTAAACTAGACGTCGTGCAGACGCGTGCGCCCTAGTCCTCGTTTGCTACCTTAGCGACCTGAGAAAAACATGCCAAAAGTACGTCAGCACAAAATGCCGGTGAGTTCACAGGTTTGTAATAAAAGTACCAAGTTCACCCTGTCCATACTATGCAAAAATGTAAACCAAAGTGCGCTAGCTAGGCGTATGTTTTGTCACTACTACGATTGGAAAACCATTACTAACACGCATACCAGAAGCATTGCCCGAATAATGTATCGTTCCTGTTTGAGACAATATGCACCCGCCGGCCCTCCAAGCCGACGAGCGGGGCAGGTCACTCCCAATAGATCTATCCACATTTCCCCGTTGTGCTACACCGCACATTCATGGTTTCCCCCGGGACTTCCAAAGATCGTATAGTAACCCAAAGTAACCCATAGTATGACAGTTGTTACCAAACACAAGTTTAACGCATGTTTTCTCCCCCAAAAGTAAAACCAGTTAAAGTGGGGCCGTGAACTCACCTTAGGTTGCGTTACTTCGATTAATGAATAAAATCAGCAAGCTATGCTAGCCACGTAAAGCGGCGACCTAACATATGACAGTTACAAGTACTTAGACTAATAACCCGTAGGTTAGTTAGTCCCTAGATGTCCAGACCATAACCAGGCTCGTTTGAAAACACGTTGACTGTTTAACCGACCAAAAGTACAAGACTCGACATCCCATTGGTGACCCGAGACTCCCCGTGTTATACTTGCACTCTCAATCACATAATCATGCAATCACACTTAACATACGTTAAAGTTCAACAAGTCTAACACATAGTTCAAACAGTACAAAAATAAGCCCGAGCACGTGTTACCAAGTTATCAGGTATGATACGGGGTTCCTAGCATGTTCCTAGGTGTCAAATCGGGTCTCGGAATGCCAAAATACACTTACAGCAGCAGTACAGGCGATTAGGAAAAGTCAACTAGCGATTATGAAAGTCAACAGGCGATTATGGGGGCTAATCGCCTATACTATAGCGATTAGGTCATGTGGTATGCATTTCAGGAGTTTATCAGGCGATTAGGTCGTAAGACATGCAATTCAGGGCTTAACTAGCAATTAGGATCACAATCGCATGAAATGAAGGCAATTAGGCCCCCAATCGCCTATACTATAGGCGATTAGGCTTCCATATCAGGCGATTGGGCTCCCAATCGCCTATAGCATAGGCGATTAGGGTCCCCAATCGCCTTCAGCAAATCTGTTCCGGTTTTTCGCGCGTTTAACCCTCCAAATCAGATCCGGAACGTGTGGAAACACCAAATATCGATCATACAACATTATCAAACATATTTCAAGCAAAACCCCTAGCTTATCATCATTTTACCAGCCCCGAATGCAAGCGTTTTCCCAAAATAGTATACTTAGCATGAAAACATCACATCAACATGCACAACTTTTACCCTAAATAGCAAATACTCAGATTTCATCTTGTTACCATGTCATCCGATCATCCCCTACTATTCTAGTATCAATCTACAACAAACCCTAACATCAAACAACTAGCAAAACACCTCATATCATCCAAAATCATTCAAATTTATTCAAATGGGTCAAAATACTCAATATTCACAATACACCTTCAAAACCATCCAAACTCCTAAGACATCATCATCCTATCATAAACAAGCTGTAAACACCTTAATAACATGATAACAATCCTTTTTGAATCACAAAAATCCTATCTTTTAATTATATTTAACACATACAACATGCATAATGGTTTGGACTTGTTTAGAAACGATTTTCATATGTTTTCAAAGACACAAATGTTTATAAATCAGGTCTGGAACTTTAGGGAGTAAAACACAATCATTCAAAGGTTTGGGAATGAAGAACACACCTTGGTTTTATGAGGATTTGATGTGTAAAGCTTGAAAATAGGTGATTTGATGCTAAAACGTATTCCAGAGGGTGTTTGGGAGTTGGGATATGTTATGAGACGGCTAGGGTTGCATTAGAGGTGTTTTGGAGGTCAGGGGTGGTATTTATAGGCGTTTCTAGTCGTTTAAAACACGTCAAGCGATTACGCAGCAGTATCAGGCGATTATGGCTCCTAATCGCCTATAGCTATAGGCGATTAGGGCCTAATCGTCCTCAGGATACCCCCAATCGCCTTCCCTATAGGCGATTACAGAGGCTAATCGCCTTCAGCCTCTGCATAATCGCCTATAGGGTCTGATTCTGTGTATTTGGCACGTTAAACTCCGTTTTAACATATGTTAACATGTTTTCACATACCGACAAGTCACATAAAGATTATAATCACATAATACATGTAGACAACCACATTCACACTCGTTCACCAATTCTCGGGACTCGAGACTTGTGTTTCTACTAAGGTTTGACGATTCCACGAATCGTCAATCCTTGCATACCTGGTTAAATGGCCAACATCTAACGATCCTCTAGGTTGTACTAATGACTCCCGAACTATAACACGACTTAACCGACCTAGTTAAGTATACTGTACGCATGACTCGCTAAGGTAGACTTTGACCCAAACCATGTTATTAACCTGAGTTTGCCGGGTGTCACAAACTCATACCGAATGACATTAAAAATGAATAAATTCTATTAATTGCAGCCAAGACCAATAATAATTCGTAATATTAGTTTTAGTATTAGTAGTATATTCGTAATTTAATTCGGTCAATAATAAATAAATGGGCTTAAAAATCGTAACATATGACCCTAAATTTGGTCAATTATTATTAATGCCATTAAAACTCATAGTAAATAACATTAAAAAATAAAATAAATCCTATTAATTGCAGGCAAGACCAATAATAATTCATAAAGATGGTTTAAACATAATTTCGTAGTAATATTAATATAAATAAATGTGATTAAAAAATCGTAATAAATAACATTTCAATTCGGTCAATTATTATCAATTAGTATTAGTAATATATTCGGTCAACAATACTATTTTTACGAATAGTAAAACTAAAATCGTAATATTAAAAATAAATGAGAGTTATTTCGTTTATAAATAAATGTTAAATTAATTAATAATCAATCATTCATAATAAAAAATAAATGAGGCTTATTATGGTAAACTGAAATTCATATTAATATTAATATAAATCCGGTCAATTATTAAAAGCTAGTAATAAATAACATTAAATTCAGTCAATTATTATTAATGTAAATAAATAACAATAATCCAGATTTAAATTTCAGATTAAATGACATTAAATTCGGTCAATTATTATTAATGTAAATAAATAACAATAATTCAGAATTAATGATATTAAATTCGGTCTAATATTACAATAATATTAAACATAATTTCAAAAAATAGTAATATAAATAAATGTGATTAACTGTAACGTTCCTGTTGTGTATGTTTTTAGACAACAGAAATTTGTTCATGACCTTCAGCACATTCTGAATTGACACGTTAAAAAACAACATTAAAACATAAAGAATCATTTTTTAAAATTAAATAGGCATATGTACATGAAAATAACAAATATACCAAAACTGTTGCCGAAGGGTCATGCAATACCTTGAAGAATTGAGAACCATTAAGATAACACATAATAACGTTTGTGTCTTAGGATCAAATCCTGTTTTTCAAATGTTAAAACATAGCATTACCAAATCCGATCGAATAGTAAATCCGATTCAATTTATGTCTAAAAAAACCGTGATGACAATAATAAAATTAACATAAATCTGATTGAGCGCAATCCTTATTATCCCTTTATCACAAATCTGATTGAATATGTGTTTATCACAAATACGTTCATCACAAATCCAAGAATAAAATGTGATAAACACAAGAATGATTTCAAATGGTAATTAGATTATGAAATGTTAAAAAGAATAAAAAAAAGTAACAATAGGAATCGATAGTATCTTTGTTATCCCTTTATCACAAATTCGATTGAATATTTTGTTTATTACAAATCCATTTCATTAGAACATGTGATAAATACCGGACTGATTTCAAATGGTTATTAGATTAGGAAATCTTAAAAAGAATAAAAAAATAACAATAGGAATTGATAGTATCTTTGTTATCACTTTATAATAAATCCGATTGAATATGTGTTTATCACAAATTCGTTTATCACAAATCCATGTATCACAAATCCATTTCATTAGAACATGTGTTTAAGAAGAATGATTTCCACGTAAAAGAATAAGAAATTTCATTCGGTTTGATTTATTCTTAATAATGTTAACAATAAAAAAGTCAAAATAATAATAGGAATCAACATTAGAAGAGTAGTTTGGATGTTTACCTTTAATCAGTTGTGGATAATCAACAAATGATGCAAGGTGAAGAAGAAAGATTGAAAGATTTGTTAGGAATTAGGAAGAATATGAGAGTTTTGATATGGAGAATGAAAAAAAAGGATTTTATAGTCATAATTTGGAGCTCCATATTAGTTGTTGGATACCTCAAACCCTCTCTAAGGCCTTGATTCAACCCAGGTGACCTCAATTATTATATAGATAGATTATGACTTTATAATAATATATACATATTGAAATAATTACAAAAAAATGAAATGCATGGACCGGGACTCGAACCCGCGTCCATTGCCGGCCGGACACACAAATACACATCAACCAACTGGGCTACAACCCTGTTTGTTGACGTTTAACAAACGCAAACGAAGTTAAAAGCTTCCTTAACTATACACAGTTGACTATTGGAAGTCAACGAAAAACCAAACCTTTCCAAATCAACTCCAATCCGCGTTTATTCTCTGTAATTATTTGTGGAATGATTTTGGCCGACCTATTCAGCTTAACCCCCACGCCAAATCATAGTTAAAACATTACAAATTATAGCCTATTACGCGTATACGATTTAATACGTGTCAAATCTTCCAAAATTACGAGTTCGTGTTGTAAGTATAAATTGATACCCTCCACACTAGCTACCCTCGCCGACAAACACACCCCTATACTCAATTTCACCTTAAACCTCATCCAAATCTGTAAATCTCTTTGTTTTTTACTTTTCTTCTTGACCGTACAATCGAGCCTTCATACGCATTGTAAGTAACAATTCTTGCTTTGTTCTTGTTAATCGGCCCTCCCTCAGTAATAACCCCATAATTAATCGGGTTATAATTGTGTGTTTAATCGGATTAAAATTCTAGGGTTCTTATGAATTATTTGGGGAACATGACAGCAAGTCACGTCTGCTTAAAATGATTTCAACAAGATAATAGACCAACCATTAGATCTAGATCAGATGGTTGTGTTGGCTGATATTCAAACAGAGGGTTGTGGGTTCGATCCCAGCCCCAAACATTTTTCTTTCTTTTGTTTTGAAATATATTGTTTAAACTCCAAACACCCTTATAATATGCTGAAACCAAATAAAAGTGTTCTCAGGGTCCAGACCATCTGGTCTGGACTTGTGATTATAAACACATTGAACCAGCCATGGACTCGGGTTCGAGTCCTGGCACATGAAACCATTTTTTTTTCACTCTTTTATACTTATACATTCATTATTATTCTTAAAAATGGTTTTAAAATACTAAAAATGCTTTATAAATTCTATAAAAATTATATTATGTTAATCTCATAACGAAGTTTATTATACAATTTTTAGATTTTCAAAAATCATTTATTTATTAACAAGTTTATTCTATTATAATTATAAAATTCTATAAAAATATCAAAACGATTTTTTAAAATTCCATAAAAATTATCCTAAACTTATAAAACAGTAAGCATTCCAGAAATGATTTTTATTTCTCAAAAATCATTTATTTAATATTTTTAATCGATTTTTGTTATTTTAATCATAAATAAATCATAATAAATTCATTTTTCATTATTTTTGCATCAAAATTTCACATAAATTATTATTAATCATTTAAATCAGGAATATAAATTTTTGATTCGAAATTTGTAAATTTTAATATTTTTAAATATTAAGTCTATATTTTGTCAAATAAGTATTAATATATAAATATTCATTAATTATGAAAATAATTTTTATAAAAATTATTTTCACATTTATTACATTATAATTCAACTACTTTTAGTTAATATTGGTCAGAAATATTTTTATTAATTATTTCTTTATTTATTTAAGTTATTAACAATTATTCAAATTTAATCATAAATAAATTATTAGTCCCCAGATTAGGAACCCTAGCACATTTTAGACTAGAAAACTTAGACTTATTAAGTTTTCCCCAACACTTATTTATTACCTTGAAATAGGGTGATATTTGGATACACAAGAGCCACATTTACTTATATAACAAGGGTCATCATTCTAACGCTAAGGTGAGTTTTACATAGCCCCTTTTCTATTTCACTATTTTGGGGTGAAACATGTTACAACATTCTATCTACAATTCAATCATAAGTGTCTATGTGTTATTCTATGTTGCATTATGTCTTAAACATGACTAGGGTAAGCACAATTTTCTAGCATAATCATTAACATTGATCAGCCGCCGGTATACAATGATAGATCTATTGGACTGACAATCCCACCTGGATACGTGTACCTCCTACATAGGTAGCGTGGGTGATTGTTATCGAATTCATAACATAATCGAGTGAACCATGAGCGTATGGGATGGACCACAATATTCTAGTCACAAGGTTTGATTATGCACTCGATTTACCTGATAGTATGTTTTCACATATGAACTAGACTTGCCATGACACCTGAATTGTACAAGTTTTATTCAATTATCAAAACCTATGTAATTCTCACCAACTTTTGTTGACCCAAAATATTTTCAAACTTAACATGTTTCAGGTTATAGCTTTGCTTGAAGATTAGAGTTAATGCTTGAAGACTTGTATTTAGAATTTCTCATTTGATGTACAAATTCTTTTAGATTAATGTATATAATTTATTTAATTAATTATTGAAACATATTATTTGCCATGAGCTACTGAACAATCGTCAATAAGTGACATCCCGATGTTTCCGCCATCGGTTGGGGTGTTACAGATTGGTATCAGAGCCATGGTTATAGGGAATTAGGTTATTAGAAAAATAATCTAGTCTATAACCATAGGATTATAACCAGTACTTGCTCCTTTTACTTGCAACTCTACTTGTTTATTTTCTCTATCTCTATCCTACTTCTTATCTCTACTTCAACCCCTACAAGATGATTATTCTCCACCATTGGATCTACCCTTAGACTAATAGGACAAAATTCTCAGGTCTTAACCTGAACTGCCTTGAAAATCTCGTCGAAGTTCTATATTCTAATAACGAACACGTGCAAGCTGGAAGGGTGAACGCCTGTATTCTGAGTTTTCTGTCTAGGACTGGCATCGCGCATAAATCCCAATCAGACGAGGGACCCGGATGCCTACCTGGGAATTCTCAGGATGAGTGTTTACTTATAGGCTAAAGCATGTCTTCACTATGTTATTAGAATCTAGATGCTTTGATAAGTCAACGTTTTCGTTTATTCGTTTTAATTAATGAATAAATGATTACACTCCCTTTCCTTAAAACTAAGCTCTAAAATCTCAAAATTTTACAGCTTAAATCAGTCCCATTTCATAATCATATATGGATTTCACAATCACACTTCATATTACCATCTTAACCACATGTTTGGTTATTTTCAACACCCTACCCAAATCATATTATTGCCCTTTTCAACATGTTTTTAAAACTATAACCTCATACCTTAGCACAACACTAAAGATTTCTTAATATTGTCAAATTTTCATCACCTATAAACTATGGAAAATTCATATTTTTGTCAAAAGATGTCCTCAAAATTAATTTCTAAATTCAAATGTTTATTCATTAACATAACAAAGGAATTTCAATATAATGTCACCTTGATCTATAAAACCTAATGTCGTGTTTAAAATCTCTGACTCATTGAAATATTTTCCATTTAGTTTGTACCATTTAATGACTTTTGCTTTATGTACAAAACCAACTTAAAATAAATAAATAAATAAATAAAATCTTTCCATCAATAGGAAGAAAATTTACTCTACAAATTTTCCATTGACACCTACTTATTCTCAACTTGTTCGAACTTTTACAAATTTTTGACATTTACCATAATCATGTTTTCTCATATGCTTGATTTTAATATTTGATTCAAACCCCATGATTCATGCTGCTAAAATAATCTCCTTACTACTTGTTCCTCTTTGAAAACCTATAAAATAAACCCTTTATTAACTATTTTCACGTTCACTATCTTTCACAACCTTAATAATACTGTGAGTTCTTCATCATACTCTCAAGAACTAAATTCATATTCTTTACCTTCTTGAACATGAACTTGATCCCTATGATAATCAAACTATTGAAAACTTAATTATTCTATTCTTAATTATACATGAGGATTTGATTATCTACTTGAACATTTGACTATTCATGAAACTTGAAAGCATGGAATATAAACTATTTGCTATAAACACACCTAGAGTCATTAACCTTGTCTAGGGCAACTCTATTACAACTCGCATGCTATACTTAATACTTAATGCATTTACAAACTTGCTTACTTGTATGTATTATCAATTTACAACTTATGTGTTAAACCAAAAACAATTGTTACACTTAATCCAACAACTGGTAGAGGATGAAGTACTTGCTCAACAGTTAGTAGAGTACCTAATAACCTGCTCAACGATTGGTAAAGGTCATCATGCCTGCTCAACAGTCGGTGGAGGTTCTAACGACCTGCTTAACGACTGGTAGAGGCTATCGCACCTGCTCAACAATCGGTAGAGGTCCCTACTCACTGACTGGTAGAGGTCTTTTTCCTACTCAATAGTTGGACTCATTTTTGGATACATCATACACGTAATTTGATACAAAGATTTATTAGACTCATTGATACAAAAATTCAATCACAAGGTTATTTTGCATTACTTACATGTGTGTTTAGAGTCATAGAAGGACACAAAACCCTAATGTAAGGTAAATTAGTGATTGCGGTCCGGAACGTAATCATGAATTTACAGGTACGTTAAGGTAGTGTGAAATTCTATCAAGGTTTTTCGGTAGATAACCAATTATAAACTCTACTTACCTGGTAGCTCATTTAGTCTTTCTATAGTCAATCAACTCATGCATTCCTTTTAGGATTCCTAAAATTTAAGTTTAGTATTTTGCTAAATTCTTATCCTCCTTGCTATTTCAGACGAACCAAATTCAACCTTTAAAACCCACACATATCAAACCTCTTACTCAAATTATTCGAAACAGATTATTCTATTACCCATAAATTCATGTCGTGCCTTAACCCAAATTTTCCAAACCACCGTTGCCCTAATTTCTACCCAATCACCCTCAACCTTGTGTTTTTATTAACTTCGGGACGAAGTTTCCAAAAGTAGGGGAGACTGTAACATCGCATATTTTCCCCAAATTTCTCATTAAAAAGAAATGTGTTTGTTGTAAACAATATATGCTTTAAACACCTTAAACTAATAAAAGTCGTTGAAAATCGATGTTTTATCATGTTTTAAAATATTTTGTGATGTTTTCGGGCTTATATAATTATATTATGACTTTATAATAATATAAACATATTGAAATAATTACAAAAAAATGAAATGCATGGACCGGGACTCGAACCCGCGTCCATTGCCGGCCAGACACACAAATACACATCAACCAACTGGGCTACAACCCTGTTTGTTGACGTTTAACAAACGCAAACGAAGTTAAAAGCTTCCTTAACTATACACAGTTGACTATTGGAAGTCAACGACAAACCAAACCTTTCCAAATCAACTCCAATCCGCGTTTATTGTCTGTAATTATTTGTGGAATGATTTTGGCCGACCTATTCAGCTTAACCCCCACGCCAAATCATAGTTAAAACATTCCAAATTATAGCCTATTACGCGTATACGATTTAATACGGGTCAAATCTTCCAAAATTACGAGTTCGTGTTGTAAGTACAAATTGATACCCTCCACACTAGCTACCCTCGCCGACAAACACACCCCTATACTCAATTTCACCATAAACCTCATCCAAATCGGTAAATCTCTTTGTTTTTGACTTTTCTGCTTGACCGTACAATCGAGCCTTCATACGCATTGTAAGTAACAATTCTTGCTTTGTTCTTGTTAATCCGCCCTCCCTCAGTAATAACCCCATAATTAATCGGGTTATAATTGTGTGTTTAATCGGATTAAAATTCTAGGGTTCTTATGAATTATTTGGGGAACATGACAGCAAGTCACGTCTGTTTAAATTGATTTCAACAAGATAATAGACCAACCATTAGATCTAGATCAGATGGTTGTGTTGGCTGATATTCAAACAGAGGGTCGTGGGTTCGATCCCAGCCCCAAACATTTTTCTTTCTTTTGTTTTGAAATATATTGTTTAAACTCCAAACACCCTTATAATATGCTGAAACCAAATAAAAGTGTTCTCAGGGTCCAGACCATCTGGTGTAGACTTGTGATTATAAACACATTGAACCAGCCAGGGACTCGGGTTCAAGTCCTGGCACATGCAACCATTTTTTTTCACTCTTTTATACTTATATATTCATTATTATTCTTAAAAATGGTTTTAAAATACTAAAAATGCTTTATAAATTCTATAAAAATTATATTATGTTAATATCATAACAAAGTTTATTATACAAGTTTTAGATTTTCAAAAATCATTTATTTATTATATATTATAAATATTACAAGTTTATTCTATTATAATTATAAAATTCTATAAAAATATCAAAACGATTTTTTTAAATTCCATAAAAATTATCCTAAACTTATAAAACAGTAAGCATTCCAGAAATGATTTTTATTTCTGAAAAATCATTTATTTAATATTTTTAATCGATTTTTGTTATTTTAATCATAAATAAATCATAATAAATACATTTTTTATTATTTTTGCATCAAAATTTCACATAAATTATTATTAATCATTTTAATCAGGAATATAAAGTTTTGATTCGAAATTTGTAAATTTTAATATTTTTAAATATTAAGTCTTTATTTTGTCAAATAAGTATTAATATATAAATATTCATTAATTATGAAAATAATTTTTATAAAAATTATTTTCACATTTATTACATTATAATTCAACTACTTTTAGTTAATATTGGTCAGAAATATTTTTATTAATTATTTCTTTATTTATTTAAGTTGTTAACAATTATTCAAATTTAATCATAAATAAATTATTAATTCCCAGATTAGGAACCCTAGCACATTTTAGACTAGAAAACTTAGACTTATTAAGTTTTCCCCAACACTTATTTATTACCTTGAAATAGGGTTGATATTTGGATACACACGAGCCACATTTACTTATATAACAAGGGTCATCATTCTAACACTAAGGTGAGTTTTACATAGCCCCTTTTCTATTTCACTATTTTGGGGTAAAACATGTTACAACATTCTATCTACAATTCAATCATAAGTGTCTATGTGTTATTCTATGTTGCATTATGTCTTAAACATGACTAGGGTAAGCACAATATTCTAGCATAATCATTAACATTGATCAGCCGCCGGTATACAATGATAGATCTATTGGACTGACAATCCCACCCGGATACGTGTACCTCCTACATAGGTAGCGTGGGTGATTGTTATCGAATTCATAACATAATCGAGTGAACCATGAGCGTATGGGATGGACCACAATATTCTAGTCACAATGTTTGATTATGCACTCGATTTACCTGATAGTATGTTTTCACATATGAACTAGACTTGCCATGACACTTGAATTGTACAAGTTTTATTCAATTATCAAAACCTATGTAATTCTCACCAACTTTTGTTGACCCAAAATATTTTCAAACTTAACATGTTTCAGGTTATAGCTTTGCTTGAAGATTAGAGTTAATGCTTGAAGACTTGTATTTAGAATTTCTCATTTGATGTACAAATTCTTTTAGATTAATGTATGTAATTTATTTAATTAATTATTGAAACATATTATTTACCATGAGCTACTGAACAATCGTCAATACGTGGCATCCCGATGTTTCCGCCATCGGTTGGGGTGTTACAACAAGTGTGGCGGTTTTATTTTGTTTGAACCAAGACGACTTTGGACGTGACCAAGGTGAAGGTGAAGGTCGGGTGTCCGGGATGGGTCGAGATGGTTCAAGACGAATGTGATTTGGTGTTGTAGTTTGTGAATGGCGTAAACAACCGTTTAAGGGGGTGATTGTTGGGTTAACCGGTTGGTTTACGGGTCACGGTTTGACACGTTGTTGGTTCACAGGTGATGGTTGGATCATCTTACTTGGTCATGGTTGACCAGAAAAGTAGGAGGTGTTGAAGTTGAATAAAAACGAAGTTGGTTATGCTTTGACCGGATTATTTGCTTAAGAAAATGTACGTTAAAGAGTGGGTCATTAGGATCAACCGGTTCTTTAGGCGAAGTATTTTTTTTTGTTGCTATTATTTTGATGCACGTTTCTTCTATATAGGATATAAATATCCATTTAGTGTGATAAATAAAGAGTATCTTTCATTTTCCTTTTCCACTTTTATAAACCTCTCGCAAGATTACATACATACACAGTTTGTGAGTGTGTTTTCAGTGTGTATTTTGGGGCCTGAACCAACAGTGACTAGCGATTAATCGGAATTAATCGGATCAAACGTTTTATGTATATTTTTACAAATTTATGTATGTATAATGTTTGTTCTACACATTTTATGCATGAAACTTTAATTTTTGGGCTAATTGGTGATGATAAAGAGGGTTATATAATGTTAATTTTATACCTTAATGCATAAATATTTAAATATGGGTGTAAAATACTCCCTCCGTCCCACTTTAAATGTCCTCATTTCCTTTTTTGTTTGTCCCAAATTAAATGTCCCTTTCCAAAAATGGAAATGTAATTTCCAGTTTTGCCCATAAAAGACAAAACACAATCACCACTTTTGAGGATATTATTGTCATTTTACCACATACAAACAAAAAATTTCTTAAAATGTGTGTTTTTGAAAATGGGACATTTAAAGTGGGACGGAGGGAGTATAAAATAGTGATGACGAAGTTGGCTAAATTTAAAATACCAAATTTAGTTTAAAACAGATCTACAAACGTTCCATCATTTGCCACCCCCATTCTCTCTGTCTCTCTCTCCCTCCCTCTCTCCCCCTCTATCTCCCCCTCTCTCTCTCTATCTCTCTCTCTATCTCTCTCCCTCCCCCTCTACCTCTCTCTCTCCCTCCCTCCCTCCATCCCTCTCTCCCTCTCTATCTCCCCCTCTCTCCCTCACTCGCGCTCTATTTCTCTCTTTATCTCCCTCTCTCCCTCCCTCCCTCCCTCACTCTCTCCCTCCCTCCCTTTCTATATATCTCTCTCTATCCCCCCCCCTCTCCCTCTCTCTCTCTCTCTCTCTCTCTCCCTCCCTCCCTCCTGCCTCCCTTTCCCTTCTCCCTCTCCATCTCCCTCATCACCTATCAATCAATAACCACAAATCCTACCCCAAAATTTACTTAATTTAAAATTCAACGGCATCGATATCATCACATGCGATTCTTGTTTTGTACGAATTGATTTTACTTGACCGATTTGGCGGAAAGTTTCCTACAATTTGGCTGGTAATTGCTCTGACTGGGGTTGATATGGTCCGATTGGCCGCGGCTTAGATGACTAGCGATTTTTTGAGTGATTAACTTATAAGTAATGAGGGCCGATCACCGATTAATCGGCGACTAGTCGCAATTTTTACAACCAATGACGGCTTACTAGCTGCAACTAACTTAACCGTTATAGCCGGTGAATAACTAATATGACCTGAACACTCTCTAATTTGTTTAACGAAAATCGTATTGATACATGGGAATTTAGTGATGATCATTGTAAATGGAACAAAGATTCTATCACAATCGTTTAAAACTTTCACCAATGAATGCATCGTAGGAATTGGGGGAAGTTGATCTTAATTTCCCATCTATCTATTGCTTAATCATTTTATCTACGAATATAATCTTGACCTTTTTTTATATAAGAAGGACAAATATTATCTGAATTGTTTTGGAATTATCAAAAGTTGAATACAATTTAAAAAAGAGCTATCCAAGTCTCCCCCTCCTTGTTTCTTACGTTATCATACAACATGATTATCCTAATGCCAAATGTATCTCTTTAATTGTATAATTTATTAATAAGAACTCCTAGGGTAATAGAAGAATCTATGTAATCAATCAAGTCACACAAAAACTTGTTGACACTGGCTGTAGCTTTCAATATAATATTAAGAGAATCTAATTATATTATTCTGACCAGTTCTCATATACATTTCAGCTGCCTACTCCTTAATAAAAAGATAGGATTTTTTATGGATGACACACGTGAAATGAAATAAATGAGTTCGCTTTGTTATGCCCTTAGAAAATGAGATACTTCTATTAAGCATGCGATTTGAAATATAGTAGAAGTTTGCTTGGCTGTTTAATGCATTTAGATGCCTCTTTGGAGCTTAAATACTCGTATTTAAAATTAAAATAAATTGTGATGAAAAACTATGGCACTTTCCCGAGTTATCTAATAACTAGGTTTAGAGACATTTCATGATGCATCATTGTCTAAAGAATATGCTTAAGTTTTGTCAATAAGATATGAAAAATATAAAATTAGCTCAAGTTGCACTATCTATAAGAGTATTGACAACGCCAAAGATGTGGCCGAGTCCGGGATTCTGAACAATGAGGTGGCAGATGACCTTGTGATGTGGGTGGGTCCAAGCATCCAGCCATAGGTCCAATTATGCCTGGGTTCATGGACACAAACCTTGTCCAGATAATTAGAATGTGTTGGGCGATAGTTTAATTCCCGAGTTCGAGCTTATGAACCGGATAGACCAAACTCAAGCATGTGGTCGGATATTAAGTGCATGTTTGGCTCTCCATTTTTTCACCTCCTTATGACTTATGACTTTTTGGAAAAGAAATAAGTTAAAATGAAGTGTTTGGATGATGGATTGAAAATGAGCTTTTGTGCTTAGATTAAGGAGAAAATGAGGTGGAAAAGAAGAAAAGTCATAAGTTAGAATTTGTGACTTTTGAGATTAAGGAGATAAGGAGGTGGAAGAAGGAGAAAGGAGAAAAGGTGATGGAGAGTCAAACATGCTCTAACATTTCTACAGGAGCAGGGGCGTTAAATCTATACTATATTATAAAGCATGAGGTAGGGATTTCAACAAAAATTAAGTAATTACAACATTTTATGCTTTTGGTACAACAATTAGTGAAGTTAGTAAAGGGTCAAAATGGTCTTTCTACATGAGTATTAAATTAGATGAAATTGAGAAAAATCATCATTTTACATAAAAATTAATTGTTCTTAAGTAATTACAAATGATAATTCACATTGTATAAAACTTTTAAGTTATATGTATAATTAAATTTCAAATAAATATGTAATCATAACCATTAAAACCTTCTTCCTTACTTTTTTTTTTTTTTGAACGACGATCACTTTATAGCTATATATAAAGAGCCAGCAAGCAGCTGAAAAAACTCCAAGAATACAACAAACCCCAAACGGAAAACAAACAACTACAACTACAACAAACAGACAACATTAAACTCGGCCCAGTCGGCCCAAGAAACATGAGGAAACATCGCTCTATGGGTAATCCAAAGGAAGGACTCTTCTTTGATGATGTCGAGCGTAGAAGCAACCGGTATGAATTTACCTTCAATAACCTTCACGTTCCTGGCTAACCATATCCTCCACACAGTCGCAAGCACAATTGTGTAAACCAGCTTCTTCCACTTCTTGCAGCCCCGTGCTTTCTTTAACTCTTCTATCCATTCAGCAAGGGAAAACGAGCCCGACGGCCACGTGATTTTAAGCCAGCTAAGAAAACACCACCAAATCGTTCTCGGCCAAAGACAATTAAGCAAGGCATGATTCAAATCCTCATCCGCAATCCCACATCTCACGCAGCCCAGGTCCGGAAGATTAATACCCCTAGTCGTGAGTTCAGTCTTCATTGCGATTCTGCCCATAACCGCCCTCCATAAAAAGTAATTGACCTTGAGAGGCGCCCAAGAATTCCACCAGAAAATAGTAACTTGATCCTGCAGTAACCCAAACGCAGCATCCTCAAACCTAATATCTTTAATCGAAAAAGGGACCCCATCTTTGTTCTCGACCGACACACATCAGCAGAGTTGCTGATAGTGACCTGCCGCAGCACAGTAGAAGCGTTAGGAAGGTGCTGCAGTTCAGCCGCTGACCCAGGTTCGACACGGAATTTCCAGGCCCACCCCGTTACAGACCCATTTCTGACAAAACAGTCCGCAACTGCAGCCTCCTTATTAGTGGCTAAACTACAAAGGTTCAGAAATAAGTCTATGAAACACTCCGCAGCAGCCCACTTGTCAAACTAGAAAAGTGTTTTAGACCCGTTACCCAACTTAACAAGCATTTTGTTGTTTAGGTTGACGCCATTTAAAACAAGCCTCCTGGTGTGCTCTGAGCATACATAAAATACGCTCGCGCAACTTGGGTTTTAAATTTATAAAAATGATTTTAATCTTAACATTAGAACACACATTAAAGGGAAAGCGCACCCTGTCACATATGTAGTAAAGCATAGATAAGAACCAAGTATCGATCCATGGACACGCACGGAGCGATTGTACTGAACAGATGTCACTGATTTACCGATAAGAAAAGATAGGTGAATGTTTGTTTCTACTAATTTATTCTAATTTAAACTAAGCATAGCAAATATATATATATGACTCCAAATACAAAATATATATATAAATATACTATAATAACAACCTGAACATGTCAACTACATAACATATGAAATAAGGACGTGTGAAAAGATAGGTGAATGTTTGTTTTAACTAATTTATTCTAATTTAAAATCCCTTTCGGGAATCCTAACATGACAACTATACGGAAAGCTAACACGATAAACACACATTAACCACCTCAAATTGTTCATTAGCGAGCAGCTGATATGATCTCATGTGAATCTTCTAAAGATAAGTTAGTCATCCGTTAAGACTTTTCTAATCTCACTAATCAAGGAAAGCAATACCGAATACACAATACAACCACCGAGACTAGCATAAAGTAGAGCATTTCACAACCTATTCCATTTTACCAACTTTGAACACAAATCTACTAAGATCGCCATTTTAACCAAAATAACTAGCAAAGATTATCAACCGTGTCAAAGATCAGTAACAACACCATTAAGCTTTTTAAACCCTTTTACGTGTTGATAAGCATTTCTAATCATTATTCGACTGACTTTAACCAAACCAATACCCGGTTACAGTTTCATGGTGTAAACTTATTAACAAGCTAACTAGTCTACTACCGGTTGATTAAACGGACGGTTTTTCAACATGTATCCGACTAACACAACCGATAATCATCAAAGTCATTCAAACACAATCACAAATCCAACAACAATGAAACAATGTTGCACTATGATCATCAAGATTCAAACATGAAAAACACCAAATTCATATAAAACATGATTAACATATAAATGATTGTTCTAACTACTAAAGATTACTTGTTTTTACCCGTAGGTTTACAAATACTAATCATAACAACATAACAAAGCTTCAAAATTAGATTTGATATAATATTAGGTCAAGAATCAAACCATAAACAAGCAAGGTTATGATGGATTGGATGATGTTAATGGACTTGGATTGCTTCCCAAGCTTGTTAATCGGCTTCACAACAGTTCACGAGCCCTAGAAATCACCGCAAAATAACCTAAAAATGACGTTCTGCTCTGTTTTATAGAGCTGCCAGATCTTGCACGGCCGTGCACTTTATGACATCAGCCACGTTGGTCAAGTTGGTCTCTGAAAATATCTAGGAGCTTGCATGGGGGTGCAGAGGATCTGCACGGGAGTGCTGATCAGGAAATGGCTTGCACTCTCGTCTACACTGGCAGTGCTTGGGTCTGCACGGGAGTGCTGATCTTGTCTGCACGAGAGTGCTACCTGTTGCACGGGAGTACTGATCACGAAATGGCTTGCGCTCTGGTCTACACTGGCAGTGCCACCAGTTGCACAGTAGTGGTGATCCGGTCTGCACGGGAGTGCCACCACGGCGCACGGGAGTGCAACACCTGCAGATTGTGCAGAATGTGCAGAAACTGTCCGTTTTTATCCTGTTCGCTTCCTGGACACCGTTCAAGACCTGTAATCATAAAGATACCCAAATAAGTACCAATCCATCATGTGTAAGGCCAAAAACGTATATAAATGGGAGTTAAATGGGGTCTTTTATATGTATAAATTAACGTATATCAAACATCCACACACTTAAACATTGCTTGTCCCTAAGCAATAGAAAACTCAACAACACTCCCAATGGTAACACGAGTAGCAAACCGGAAAGTTAATAAATCAAACAGCTAGTTGGTTTGTCAAAAGACATCATCAAAGGTTTCAAACCGACAAGCGCTAGGATATATATATATATATATATATATATATATATATATATATATATATATATATATAGAAAATCAAAGCAATGGTTAACATCAAATTGACATAGCATGCATTTCTTTACACCACTCACAATGTTCACACACACTCCGCTTATTTGTGGATCATACATATGAAATGCGTATGTGTAAACTCTCAATGCCTAGACCATGACTTAGACGATATCATATGCTTGTTAAAAGATCTGATCTCTACCAATTCATATATAGAAATGCATAAAGCAAGAGGACTTTATGGGTTGTAATGATAGGCAATGGCAACGGGTGTGGAAAGGATATTTACAGTAACAAAACAGCTAAAACTCGGCGGTTATGTCCAATTAATAGAAACAAACACAAACTGTACAAAACACACACGAATATAGGTGATATTTATTTACTTTGAGCTAACCACAAAATTCTAACTTTAAAGCTCTAAAAACTGCTCAAATTCTGCTAAATCACCCTCTTTTAGGGTATATTATTTTTCTGTATTTTTCTGAATTTTTCTGCTTTTTTTTTTACTTACAATACTGAATATAACTAATAACTATAACGCGAATATACACAAAACACGGGATCGAAATGCCCGAACATGAACTATAACACAAAACGAGTCAAACAATAACCTAAACCGAGTTTCAACACAAAAGGTTTAAAAGAAAAAGGCTAAATTTGGTTTAGTGGTGGAATGGTGTGTTAAGTAAGAAAAAACACGGATATAGGCTCAACATGGTTAACTAGTGGATAAGATTTAGGTGCGGGAAACAGATAAAACGAAAAGAAAAGGCTAATTCAAAAGGGTATCCTAAGTGCCTCAATCATTTTCATGCAAATCTACACATATATGATCTCGAAAAGTATGTTATTAACAAGTTCTAAATCACATAAGCCATTTGGCGCACTCATATTCCGCATATAGCGAGCAAGTATCGAAAAAGCAACAAAAGGCTCAAAATGAATGCTCACGTAACGAGTGAAACGGGTACATGTGAAAAAATTAACATGCCAGTCACTGTTTTGTTTACCACACTTATCAAACTCTAATGTTTTTCATTTGGCTTATCCGCTTTTATCAAATCTAACGCTTCTTAAAACACAACCAATCGTATTAATTTACAAAAATTATGAAGAATTCATGGCTTTTTGCTTTATGTTTTGCCATAAAAATTAAAAACTGGGAGTTTTTTTTTTCACAACTTGGGACAAGCAAAGCTAATATTGTTTGTAACGCCCCAAAATCTATCGTTAATCATTAAACTCGTTTAATCTAATAAGAGGAAATTACTAACCGGGTATGACGTATGAAGATTAGTAAATCCCCATCTTGGCCTAAATACTCACACAATACTAATTTGATTAGTGTTGTGGTACTAAAACATATTTGTTAAACACAAAGGGGCTAATCTTGACAATTCCCCAAAGTCATTAATATTTTTAATAAAATGGAACATTGTGGATGATCTTCTCATTTCCAGAGAAGTCAATCCACACACACACAACACACACAAGAAACACACACTTAACCCTCAATCTCAAGAACAAGCTGTTTCAAGCCTAAATCGAAAGGGGTTTTGCTTGTTTCTACTCTAAAACAAGTCATCTAAGCTTAATAAGCATCTAGGTAACATCTATTTGACTCTACTTGTTGAATTGGGTCATACGTGGTTATGTGATTTTGTGGGTTATCCCAAAAACGTGAAAATTGGGAAGTTCATAGAGATTTCCCTAGTATAATGATGACCTAGCATAAGCTAAATAGTGTGTGATTGGTACAATACCTGCATGATGAAGGATTCATAAGAATCCTTAAGGTTAGAAGTCATGGGTTTTGATAAAATGGTAGAAGATACCTTAGAAGTAGAAAAGAATCATTTATGTTATGATCTTTGAATGAAACTCATGATTCAAGTATTTAAGCTTATGCTATGTTATTGAAATTGTGTTAAAAAGGGATTAATAAGGTTCTTTAGTCATAGAAAATAACCTTGTTAAATGACGCCTACAAGGTGTTTGATGAAATGCCTCAAAGAAACTAGATTTCATTAGAGACTACATTCTTGTGTAAAAACTTGTATGAGTAAGTACCTAAATGTATGCGTGCAATGCTCATCTAGGTGCTAAGCTTGAGTCCATGGGAAGCCACTCGGGTAAGGACTTGAAGCAAAAAGGAGTCGACTAAGGTAAGTCATAACTACGACTTTAAAAATTTCTATATATGCATACTTAGGAGGGTATAACTATGAAGATGTCATGTAAATTAAGACACTATTGTAATTCCCAAGAAGCATAAAAATCTTGTATAAAAACCATGTCGCGAGTCATATAGACCGCGCGAGTAAGACCAAGAGAAATGGCACATGTGGCCACGGACACGAGGCATCGGTACCACGGTAAAAATGGCTTGGGCGGAAATCACTTTGTTAAGTCGAGGCTTGACTAGCTAAGTGTAATTCACAATTAGAAACTTGGGAATCATAAAATTTCATGTTTTCAACTTGTTCAAATCTTAACGGGTTAGGTTAAAGATGGGTATATTAACCATGGTTAATGTGTTAGAAACCGAACAAGGAATTACATTGGAGATTTAAACATGTAAGATATACGTATTATGACCCAAAAACGATTTTTAAGAAGCCCCAAAAATGGTCTTGAAATCGTGGGAAAAATGCACCCAAAAAGCATGAAATTTGGCTAACACTTGGAAGGAAAAAAAATGCCAGATCTGGAAACTTTCTGCCCAAAATAGGCTGCCCGTACCCCATGAGGAACTCCTCATGGCGCGCGAGGAGAAGGTGAGCTCCCCACACCCCATGAGGATTTCCTCATGGGGCGCGAGGGGGTATCAGGTCAAGGAAAATTCATTTTTCTTACATTTAAGCCCAAAACTTGATTTCTAATGATGTTTTTATGGGTTTGAAGTAGGTAGTCGGTATCGCGGATAACGGATGATGATCACGCCATGGAACAAGAACCGAACGCACAAGACTTGCCTGCTTCTGCAACGTTCAAAATAATCTTTTAAAACTTGGTTTTTGGAAAGTGTTTTGTTATCATTTTTAACACTAACTCTACTCTTCATATGTTTTGGAATGTGATGCGTATGAACTAAATGTTGGTGTATTATGTAAACTATGTAAAGTTTTGAATTAGAATTTCCAAACCAAGTAAATTACATGTAATTTATCGCTTAATTACCCGTATAATGGGTAGGGTCTTACATTGTTAACAACCCTCCCCACAATTGAAGATCACATTGTCCCCAATGTGACTCAAAAAATAGTAAAGCATTATGAAGAGCTAGACTATAGTGCAAGCTAAGTAAAGTTAACATAGTTACCCTCCCCACACTTGAACATCACATTGTCCCCAATGTGACTCAAAAAATAGTAAAGCATTGTGAATAGCTAAACTATAGTGAAAAGAAGATAAACTAAAACTCCCCTGGTGTCGAAGCAAACTGAAGGTTATCCAAGGACGTTGTCGTGTCTGCTCAGCCCTTAGTGCTCGTGTGTATCCTGAACTCCTTTTCCTTAGTACCCGCAAAAGTGCTAAAAGGCGCTCCAAAACACACAACTCATTGAAATAAAATCAAGCATTCATCAGCACTGAATTTAAAACAGACATAAAAGAACGTCCAAAATTTGGGGCTTGTTTGAACAATTATGAAGAAAGCCCCAAAATTTCTTAAACAAACCTACTTTAAAACTAAGATTAAAACTACATTACAATTATTATACTACTCTAACAATATATTAGATATGCCAACCATCTTGCAAATTTAGGGTTTAGTTAAATATTATGAAGAAACCCCTAAAATTGAAAGAAGGAAAACAATAATTTATACTAAGGAGATTCATACCTTGGATTTGAAAATTGGTGGTGGATTGGGAGGTTTGTTAGTGTTCTTGAGAGCTAAGTGCAGGTTTTTGTTGTGAAACACTACTGAACGACCGTTCAAAAGGTTTGTAGTGTTGAGTTTTTATCAAAAATTTCAAATTTCCTAGAATACCCTTGCAGATTTTCGAACAGACAACAGCGAGCGACCGCTCACTCTAAGTGAGCGGCCGTTCACTACATGCAGATGTGTATTCTGCTGCAGTTTCACCTCAAAAAGCCTGCACTCGCTCAGTTTTAACATAAAAAATCAACATACCTGTTTCGCGACACTTCTTAGTACAATAATACCTCCGATTTTGAAGCGACTATCCACACAATCATTTGGCGCGAATCAATCCTGTAAAAACTAAAAAAAAACTAAACAACAAGTTAAAAATTTTATGAAGTTCATTAGGACATTTCTACCCCTGCACATCTAAAACATTATGAAGTCGTTTAGGATATTATGAAGTTTCTAAGGACATGAATGCCCCTGCGAAGCTACGTTTTTGCACGAGTCGATAGCTTGACTCGCTTTTCCACGCCCGTTTAGGTGCGCGGTCGTGGAATTCAAGTATTTCCACATCCGTGTCATACGAGCTTTAATTTTGTATTTTTAGTTGCTGCCCGTTGACTTTAAACTTAGTCCAACTTGGACTTTGACTTTCTTGGAATGGCCATTTTCATAAAGGATTTTCTTTAAGATCGCTTTCGCCCGAATGGAGATTGAGTACGGGCGAGAAGATCGATCAAGCAATGAACAGACATCGGCCATCCCCACACTTAAACTGACGCAATGTACGAAATTATTACAGACTCGATCTAAGAAAAACGGAAGAAATATACATAGATAAATATACTAAAAACTATAAACTAACTTAAATTATGAAAATATATAAAATATGAATATATACAATATTTTCCGCGAAATCTAAGTCGCTCGCGCCACGAAGAAGTATAGACCGCTTCTCGCGTGGCGCAAGTGAGTACAATGACTCAAGGTGCTCGCGCGTCGCAACAAGATAAAGACCGTCTTTTTGCTTGCGCGAAAATAACCTTTTTCACCGAAAAATAATATAACGGTAGTTGACGGATAGAAATGATGATGGATGCCAATGAAATAAGTTAAAAATGGAAGATAGCGGCTATTCGCGTCACGCGAAGGACTCTGGAGATCCTGTTTGCGTATCGCGAACAAATAAAGATAAAATCTGGGGTAATTAGGAACTCGCTTAAAGCGGAACCTTAAGCCCAGCTTCTTTACGAATCGCAAGGAAGCATTTTTCAGAGAAAATTATTTTTATTAACACTTTTATATTAAATAAATTTCCCAATTTTTCTTAACCCAAACCTTTTATAAAAGCATCCGAACCATCAAATTTAAACGTAACCTACCTAGACTTCCATTATATATTCACATAAAAACAATATATACATAAAAATTATAGTTATATAAACAGATTAAACAATAAGAACAAAGATCAACAAACAAATTAATCAGATAAAGAATAAAAACAATCATATTAACAAATAAACGAACGAATACAGATTACTATAAACAAATGAATGAATCAAATAAACAAGTATAGACAGATATTCACAAGCAAGTACATCGGTAAAGGAGTAACTCGGGTCGTTCGAAAAGCTCGTCGCGTCCCCGGCAACAGTGCCAAAAACTTGGTGTGCTCTGAGCATACATAAAATACGCTCGCGCAACTCGGGTTTTAAATTTATAAAAATGATTTTAATCTTAACATTAGAACACACATTAAAGGGCAAACACACCCTGTCACATATGTAGTAAAGCATAGATAAGAACAAAGTTTCGATCCATGGACGCGCGCGGAGCGATTGTACTGAACCGTTGTCACTGATTTACCGGTAAGAAAACATAGGTGAATGTTTGTTTTAACTAATTTAAACTAAGCATAGCAAATATATATATATATACAAGACTCCAAATACAAAATATATATATAAATATACTATAATAACAACCTGAACATGTCAACTACATAACATATGAAATAAAGGCGTGTGATCAACATTCCCATTTTCAGACAATTAGTATCCCTTTCGGGAATCCTAACATCACAACTATCGGAAAGCTAACACGATAAACACACGTTAACCACCTCAAATTGTTCATTAGCGAGCAGCTGATATGATCTCATGTGAATCTTCTAAAGATAAGTTAATCATCCGTTAAGAGTTTTCTAACCTCACTAATCAAGGAAAGCAATAACGAATACCCAATACAACCACCGAGACTAGCATAAAGTAGAGCATTTCACAACCTATTCCATTTTACCAACTTTGAACACAAATCTACTAAGATCGCCATTTTAACCAAAATAACTAGCAAAGATTATCAATTGTGTCAAAGATCAGTAACAACACCATTAAGCTTTTTAAACCCTTTTACGTGCCGATAAGCATTTCTAATCATTATTCGACTGACTTTAACCAAACCAATACTTGGTTACAGTTTCATGGTGTAAACTTATTAACAAGCTAACTAGGCTACTACCGGATGATTAAACGGACGGTTTTTCAACATGTATCCGACTAACACAACCGATAATCATCAAAGTCATTCAAACACAATCACAAATACAACAACAATGAAACAATGTTCCACTATGATCATCAAGATTCAAACATGAAAAACACCAAATTCATACAAAACATGATTAACATATAAATGATTGTTCTAACTACTAAAGATTACTTGTTTTTACCCGTAGGTTTACAAATACTAATCATAACAACATAACAAAGCTTCAAAATTAGATTTGATATTATATTAGGTCAAGAATCAAACCATAAACAAGCAAGGTTATGATGGATTGGATAATGTTAATGGACTTGGATTGCTTCCCAAGCTTGTTAATCGGCTTCACAGCAGTTCACGAGCCCTAGAAATCGCCCAAAATCTCCCCAAAATCGCCCAAAAATCACCCAATAACCTAAAAATGATGTTCTGCTCTGTTTTATAGAGTTGTCAGATCTCGCACGGCCATGCACTTTATGACGTCAGCCATGTGGGTCAAGTTTGTCTCTGAAAATATCTGGGAGCTTGCATAGGGGTGCAGAGGGTCTGCACGGGAGTGCTGATCTGGTCTGCATGGGAGTGCCACCTGTTGCACGGGAGTGCTGATCAGGAAATGGCTTGCACTCTCGTCTGCACTGGCAGTTCTTGGGTCTGCACGGGAGTGCTGATCTTGTCTGCACGGGAGTGCTACCTGTTGCACGGGAGTGCTGATCAGCAAATGGCTTGCGCTCTCATCTGCACTGGCAGTGCCACCAGTTGCACGGTAGTTCTGATCTGGTCTGCACGGGAGTGCCACCAGGGCGCACGGGAGTGCAACACCTGCAGATTGTGCAGAATGTGCAGAAACTGCCCGTTTTTTATCATGTTCGCTTCCTGGACACCGTTCAAGACCTGTAATCATATAGATACCCAAATAAGTACCAATCCATCATGTATAAGGCCAAAAACGTATATAAATGGGAGTTAAACAGGGTCTTTATATGTATAAATTAACGTATATCACCTCCCGTCGACGTTACAAACATCCTTCCACACACCAGGGACATTCTTTTTAACCGAAACTAGTTGTTTATTATATGCTAAAAAGTGAATAGCATTGATGGCACGAACCCAAAGACTAGAAGCCTCGTTCTTAAATCGCCACCACCACTTTGCTAACATCGCATTGTTAAAATCTTCAATACTACTGACACCGAGACCCCCAAGGTTCTTAGATCTCATGATCTTCGCCCATTTGACCCATCGAAGCTTGCATCTCTCACCATTCTTTCCCCATAAGAAAACCCGCCTCAATGCTTCCATTTTCTTAATAATCGCCTTAGGAGCATGGAACAAAGATAAGTAGTAGGATGGGACACTCCCAAGCACCGCTTTCACAAGGGTTAACCGTCCCGCAAACGACAAACTCCTAGCTTTCCAAAGGGAGAGTTTTTTAGTAAAGTTGTCTAGAACGGGTTGCCAAAATTTGACTTGTTTCATGTTTGCCCCAAGAGGGACCCCAAATAAGTGAAGGGAAGCCGGCCGACTTTACACCCGAGGAGACGAGCAAACCGGTTCACCTCACTCGAATCAGCCCCTATACCAAAAAGATGGCATTTGTGATGATTAAATTTTAAGCCCGAAGTCAAAAATAAGCACCGGAGGAATCTATTGAGGCTTGTAACATTATGTCTTGACCACTCGCCAATGAAGATGACGTCATCGGCATAACAAAGATGAGTTAAAAGAGGGCCGTTGTTTGGGAGTTGGAGCCCATGAAATAAACCCAACAATGTCGCTTGTTTCATAAACATGTTAAGCACTTCTAAAGCCAAAATGAAGAGGAAAGGTGACAAAGGGTCACCTTGGCGTAAACCTCTTTTATAAGAAAACTCCTTGGTAGGGGACCCATTCACCAAACCCGAGCCCTTACCGGATTTGAGACACCCACTTATCCAAGATAGAAGTGGGTTTCTATTTAAAGACGGTAAGGGCTCGGGTTTGGTGAATGGGTGTCTCAAATCCGGTAAGGGTCACCTTGGCGTAAACCTCTTTTAAGCCCAATACACTCCAAGGATTTAAATAGAAACTTCCAATTCAAAGAGTCGTAAGCCCTTTGGAAATCAAATTTGAATACTAGCATCTTTACCTTACTCTTTTTAGCCCACGAAATGGCCTCACTAATGACGAGCGGACTATCAAGAATATTTCTACCTCCAACAAAAGCCGATTGGTTTGGGCTAATAAGTTTATCCAAAACTCCCTTCAACCTCTTAGTCAAGACTTTAGATAAGATTTTATATAGGGAACCCACCAAAGAAAATATAACTCCCTTCAACCTAAGCTGTTATGATAGATGTAATAGTGACATTATATAAAACGAAAATATAACTCTCGGTGAAAGAGGAAGATGGAGCAGTGATATAGGAAGATGAAACTCTCGGTCGCTCATTTTATGAGTCTCAATGATGAAGACCGGTGATCGAACAATGTAGCTCGTGTATGCGACAAAAGTTGATTTCATTACAATGTAGTTGGTTGACATACAAAATTTATTCTTAAGTTACTATCTTCATGACTAATATTTTCTTATTTTTGTGTTCGAATTTTATTTCTAAATTACGTACTATATTTGTCGCTGATATTTCGTTAGCCATGCGTTTTTTATTATTTAATTGTAACATGTAACGCTCTTGACATTTATAGATCACAACGATCCTATGAAAAAGAAAATTAACAAAAGTACTATAAAATATATTATGAGAGGATTGATAAACTAACATAAAACAAGTATGGCATTGTAAATTATAATCAACGCCGCATCGCGCGACACTAACATTTAATTATTTGCTTCAATTTATGTCACCCCGCCGCATCGCGCGGGCATCCCTCTAGTTAATTTTGGGAGAATCAAATTGAAGATAATTAAAAGAGCTAAGAGATAATTATCATGTTTCTTGTTTCTAATTAGATAAAGATAAAGATAAAGCTATGTATTTGATTAAAATATGATTGTAACTCAATTAGGATTCTTCTCTATATAACCAACTAAGCTTGGGTATTGTGGTTATGAGAGATTGATTAAACTTTTGAGCTAGTTTCTTTGATCAATAAAATTTGGAGAGCTTATTCCAGCTAAGTGTGTTCGATTATGGGATTCAAAACCATGAAGTTTGTATCGATTAAAACTTGGAGAGCTTTAAAACCATTCGAACAGTAATCGGTACAGTAAGAAGTTTGTTAAAAGCTACTAAAGTGCCACAAAAGTATTAGGGGATAGTTGCGAGACATGCGGTATGTATTCTAAACTTAGTCCCGACAAGAGCATTGATAAGTCAGACTACATATGAAGCATTTACTAAACACAAACCAACCGTAGAGCACATACAGATTTTTGGATGTATCGGGTATGCGACTGCAGTCCCAGTAAACCTGAGGAAGCTAGATGACCGAGGACATCCATTATTTTATTTATGATCCGAACCAGATTCAGGGGGTGATCGAATGTTTGACCCAACAACTGGTAAAATTAGTATATGCAGAAGTGTTGAATTTGCAGAAACTAAATGTTGAATGGCACATGGACTCTAACTGAACTTCCAAGAAATCATAAGCTCATTGGACTTAAATGGGTTTATAAGGTGAAACGATACGTATCAGGTAACATTGTAAAGTATAAAGTGATACTAGTTGCTAAAGGGTAAGTGCAACAGTACGGGGTTGATTATGATTAGGTTTTCACTTCGGTAGCTCGATTGGAGACTATCCGAGTGCTACTTTCTTTAATTGCGCAAGAAGGATGGGAAGTTCATCACCTTGATGTTAAATCAGCCTTTTTACAAGGCGATTTGGAAAAGCTCATATATGTTTCACAACCTGAAGGTTATGTAAAGAAAGGGAGTGAAGCAAAAGTTTATTGTTTATCAAAGGCTCTTTATGGACTTCACAAGGCTCCTCGTGCTTGGAATCTCAAGCTCAATGGAATCTTGTATAAAACAATAGAAGGTTTTTGTATTGAATCTTGATAATTTACACAATGGTTACAACATAATATATAGAAGTACAAGTTGAATACATTGATTACAAAAATAAATGCAGAAGCTTGATTCTTGGGCGATGATAATGTCCAGTCAATCATCTTGATTGATTTGCAATTATCTTGGTAATCACTTGATTGACTAAATGAATGGAGAGAATAATATGCAATTAATGTAGACTTAATTTGTGGTGTTAATACGCCCCCGCAAGATGGAGGATCCATTGGAGACTCCAATCTTGGACCGAAAGTTCAGGAAAGGTGCTCGTGAAAGCGGTTTGGTGAGAACATCCGCAAGTTGGTCCTTTGAGCTGACGTGAAAAACTTTAAGTTGTCCGGAGTTAACTTGTTCCCGTACAAAGTGATAGTCCAGGGCGATATGTTTCATGCGTGAGTGGTAAACAGGATTGGCACATACATAGGTAGCCCCAGTGTTGTCACAGTAAAGTGACGGAGTGCTCACAGTTGGTACACCAAGTTCACCGAGTAAATTTTTAACCCATGAAAGTTCAGCTGCCGCATTAGCAAGAGCTTTGTACTCAGCTTCAGTGGATGATCTAGAGACTGTTTTTTGTTTTGCAGATTTCCAAGAGATGATGTTTGACCCAAGGTATAAGATATATGCTGTAGTGGACCGTCCCCCATCATGAATACCGCCCCAGTCCGAGTCCGAGAAGGCTTGCAAGGTAAGATTGGTATTGCGCTTCAAGAACAACCCGTGATGTACCGTTCCTTTCAAATATCGAAGTTCCCATTTGAGAGCTTGCCAGTGTGATTGTTTGGGTGAGTGCATGAATTGAGATAATTCATTGACAGCAAAAGAGATATCTGGACGGGTGAAGGCTAGATACTGCAGAGTACCTATTAGTTTCCTGTAAGGTGTGGGATCGACGGGAGGAGAGGAATCATTAGAGGAAAGCGGATCAGAAACGCTTAGAGGAGTGAGGACCTCTTTTGCACCGTCCATTTTGAAGGTAGTGAGAACATCTTGAATGTGGCGATGTTGAGAAAGAAATAGACCATGAGGCGTAGGAATGACTTCGATTCCTAGAAAGTGATGGAGAGGGCCTAAGTCTTTGATAGAGAATTGTTTGCTTAGGGCTTGGACAAAGGAATCCATGAATGGATTGTGATTTCCCGTAAGGACAATGTCATCAACGTACACAAGGAGATAGCAAGTGATACCGTTTAGGTTGTAGACAAAGAGCGAGGGATCAGAGAGACATTTGGTAAAACCAAAGCCAATGAGAAATTTTGTGAGTTCATTGTACCAAGCACGCGGTGCTTGCTTAAGGCCGTAGAGAGATTTTTTTAGTTTGCAAATGTGACGAGGGAATTCCGAATTTGTGAAGCCGGGAGGTTGAATCATAAAAACATCTTCATGGAGAGTCCCATGAAGAAACGCGTTATTTACATCGAGCTGACGTAAAGACCAACCTTTTGAAAGGGCAATGGAGAGGACGGTGCGAATGGTAACGGGTTTGGTAACAGGACTAAATGTTTCGTGATAGTCTTTTCCATATTGTTGGTGAAACCCTTTGGCAACGAGACGTGCTTTGTATTTGTCAATTGCGCCGTCAGGTTTGCGTTTTATTCGGAATACCCATTTGCAACCAATAGGTGTTTGTGTGGTGTGAGGTACAAGTTCCCATGTGTTGTTGTGAAGGAGAGCATTGTACTCCAGATCAATGGCGTGGCGCCAATCTGGATCTTTTAATGCTTGAGTGTAAGTGGATGGTTCAAGAGATACGGGTAGCGGGTGAATGTTGGTGGAATTAACGAAACTGGAGTTGTAATATTTTTTATTGGGTTTTTGTTGTCTGCATGTTAGTGGAGGGTTGTTGTGGTTAGAAGATGTCGTAGGATAATCGGGCTGGTTGGTTAGTGATTCGGGTGAGCTGTTGGTGGGAGATGAGTTGGAACCGGTGGGTGAGGAAGGCTGCTCATGGGGCTGCGTTATTGGGCCGGTTGGTGAATTAGTGGCGTTGGTGGGTAATGGGCTAAGGGAAGGGGAGGAAGGGGTAGGGGACTGTGTAGTTGGGCTTGGAGGAGTGGAGTTTGGTGTTGGGTCATTTGGTTGTAAGGAAGGGTGGGCTGGGCCGTGTATAGGAGGGAGGTCAGTGGTTTGGTTTTCGGGTATGATTGGCTGTGGAGTAGAGTTTGGATGGTGTATGGTTGGTGAAATGGTGTTAGGAGAGGGAGATATGAAAGTGTCAAAAGACACGTGTTTGGGGTGGGAGTTGGTGGCTTGAGAGGGAAAGATGTGCGGAACGAATTCGACATGGCGAGAGTGGTAGAGTTTGTGATTAAGGGGGTCATAGCATTTGAATGCGGATTTAGAGGATGAGTACCCAAGAAAGATGCACGCCATGGAATGTGAATGTAATTTGGAAGTGGCGTATGGGCGTAACCATGGGTAGCAAAGGCAACCAAACGGTTTGAGTTTGGAATAAGTAGGAGCCGTTTGGAACAACATATCGTAGGGTGATTTGTTGTGAAGGGTGGGTGTAGGCAAGCGATTGATTAGATGAGTAGCGGTTTGAAAAGCATGGGACCAAAAATGTTGTGGTAAGTGAGAGTAGTGAAGTAATGCAAGTCCGGTTTCAACGACATGGCGATGACGCCGTTCGGCAACACCGTTTTGTTCCGGTGTGTGAGGTGGTGTCGTGTAATGGGAAATGCCTTGAGATGCAAGGTATGGGGAAAGACCCACATATTCACCCCCATTATCAGTGAATAACGCAACTATATTGGTTTTAAAAAAATTTTCTACAAGAGATTTGAATTGTGGAAAAAGAGTTTTAACATCGGATTTGCGTTTGATTGGATATAACCATATGTATTTCGAAAAATAGTCAACAAAAATGACATAGTATTTAAAGCCATCGATAGATGTTTTGACGGGACCCCATACATCCGAATAGAGAAGTTGTAGAGGTGAGTTTGCAACAAAAGAATTTTTGCCAAAAGGTAGTTTGTGGCTTTTATTCAAGGAACATGAAACACAATGAAACGATTCATGGGTCACCTTATTACATTGAAGTCCTAATCTAGAAATTAAAGACTTAAACACTTGAAGCGATGGATGCCCAAGTATGTGGTGCCACATGAGAAGAGAGTTTGTTTGGGTGGTGTTGACTTGAGGAGATAAAGAGATTGGTCCATAGTAGACATCATTGACGTTCATTCCCCGCATGAGACGTGCCCCCGTGCGTAGATCCTTGACAAAAAATGATAGGGAAAAAATTCAACGGAAACACGATTAGTACGACAAACTTTGGCAACGGAAATAAGATTATTTCGAAGATTAGGAGCAATTAAAATATTATTTAAAAGAAGTGGACGAGATTTTGTTGGAATAGTTGTTTGTGCAATATGAGTTATAGGGAGAGTTTTACCATCACCTAGCACGATCTCATCGGGGCCTCCGTATTCGGAAAGAACGGGAAATTGTTGGTTGTTGTTCGCGGTGTTGTTGGACGCACCGGTGTCCCACATCCAAGATGGAGTTGTAGCCGTTGGGTGAGGTGTGGTGTAGTTAACCACTGGAGTAGTGTTGTTGGTTGGAGAAACATTGTGCTCACGTAAGAACCGACTAAGTTTGCGACAATCTTTTGTTTCATGACCGGGAATGTTACGATAGTAACAATGAGTGTTGTTGTTGCGGGTTGGGCGGGTGGTGGTGGTGGAGTTGTTGCGGGTGGAATGTTGGGTACGGTTGGTGGGTGGGTTTGGGTTTCGGGTAGGGCGTTGGTCATAGGTGTTGTTTTGTCGAGGTTGGTTGGTACGTGGGTTGGTTCGGGAAGTGTAGTTAACGGTGGTGAGGAGGGGTTCGGTGATAGTTTCTTTTAAGGTGCGTTCATGGTCTAGGAGTTTTTCAAATAGGTCGGCAAAGGGGATGGTGGAGTCGCGGGTTTTAAAGGAGGCAACTAGATTGGAATAATCGTCTCCTAGTTGATTCATGATGTGGACGACAAGATCTTCTTCGGACATGGGACTTTGGGCAATAGCAAGTTCATCAAATAGAGATTTCATTTCGTGTAGATAGTCGGAAATGGAGCGATTTCCTCTTGGGTTTTTGGCTAACCGGGATTTGAGAGAAATTATTCGGGAACGTGAGCGACTTGCGTAGCTTGAGTTCAGGAGGTCACAAGCTTTGCGGGCTGTTTTGGCGGAGGAAACAATGGGTTGGATTTGTTTGGAGCAACTACCAAGGAGGGCACTTATGATCATTTGATCCTGGCGAAACGAACGAAGATATTCGGGATTCGGTTTGGTGGTCTGGCCGTCCAGAACTGTTTCAGCAGGAGTATTGTCGTGTCCGATGATATGGTGGTCTAGTTCGAGACCAATGAGGGTGGCGGTGACTTGGGTACGCCATGAAGGAAAGTTTTGTGGGGTTAGTTTGATAGGAAAATGGGTGGCAGCGGTAATGTGGATGATCGAATGTGCCATGTGAGTGTTTTGGAAAAAAAAAAAGATGGACAGGAAAGGGATAGGATCGGCTACTCAGAGGAGCTTTAGAAGGCTCTGTACCATATAAAACAATAGAAGGTTTTTGTATTGAATCTTGATAATTTACACAATGGTTACAACATAATATATAGAAGTACAAGTTGAATACATTGATTACAAAAATAAATGCAGAAGCTTGATTCTTGGGCGATGATAATGTCCAGCCAATCATCTTGATTGATTTGCAATTATCTTGGTAATCACTTGATTGACTAAATGAATGGAGAGAATAATATGCAATTAATGTAGACTTAATTTGTGGTGTTAATATCTTGAAGGGTCTTAGTTATAGAAGATGTATTTAGGAGCATGCTGTATACATGACTGGCTCAAGCATGGAGAATATATAGCACGGTTCAAGAAAGAGATGGAAGAACAATTCGAGATGAGTGACTTAGGTGTTCTTTCTTACTATCTTGGGATAGAAGTTTCACAAGACAATAAGACTATTCGGTGTGCTCCCGGGGAGATCACCCGGGGAGCTGACTTGGACGCCGGGGAACCCGGGAACACCGCCCCCCCCCCCCCCCCCCCCCCGTTGAATTTCCGGTGAGTTCGGGAGGATTTCCACTTTCTCCCCGGATGAAGTGATTGGCCCTTTTTTTTTTTTAATAAAGCTTTATCCAATAAAAAAAGGAAGGGGGAATGGGGGAATTGGGGGAAGGCATTTCCAAACTTTGGGGGAGAAAATGGGGGAAATGATGTGGCGCTGATGTGGCACTTGGGGAAGTTGGGGGAAAGGGGAGGCACACCATATAGTCTAGGGAAAATCACCAATATTGCCCGTTGACCGGGCATTTTGCACAAATAAACCTTGCACCCCTCTTAGGAAAGACGGGACACGGCTCCCAATGAGCCTGAACCGTCTCCCAAGGGGCTTCCCGTTTCAGCCAACAGAGGACCGCCACGTGGCGTTGTTGATCCCGAGGCTGTCCCGTCTCTCTCCAGACGGGTCAGAGGTCAACCGTTTCTCTCCCCAGACGGGTCACACTTCCCCATGCCGTCTCAAACCGTCTGAACCGTCTGAAAATTGTATATAAATACCGGATTTCATTTAACAAAATTTGCACCAACCACCCTCTCCAAACCTTTCATCTTCCAAGATGTTTTTTGGTTTGCCAACCGAAGCCTACCGGCTTACGAAAATAATGTCCGATTACTTGGATTGTTGTTTCATCTGCGTACGGCTACTTGGATTGTTGTTGCATCTGCGCGTGGGTTAACCCGTGTAATTTGCATCTACAATGTGGTAGTCTATTTTATTTGCAAGAAGAGTTCTTTGTCTATGTAGCGCACATACACCATTCAAACAAAGTTCTTAATTCTTAGCAAGTAAATTTAGGAAGTTTGTTGTAATAGTATACTTTGTTTATCGTTATTGTAATAGTATAGTTTTTTTATTGTTATGGTTTGTTTATTGTTATTGTAATAATATTGTTATTGTAATATTAATGATTTTTATTGTAATAATATTGTTATTGTAATAATATTAAGAGTTAATAGCCAAAATCGTCCCTGAGGTTTGGTGGTTTATGCCACTTCAGTCCAAAAATGAAACGTGCTACAACTGGGTCCTTAGGCTTTTGTTTTTTTGCCACATTCGTCCCTGACACTAACCCAGTTAACTTATCTCGTTAACTCTGGGGGCATTTTTGACTTTTTGCCTACCTTCTTCTCCATTTAGACCTGCCATCATCACATACCACCACCACCACCACCCTCACACAACCACCACCACCACCCTCACACAACCACCACCCTATTCTAGAGAGAGAGAGAGACAGACGAGAGAAAGAGAGAGAGACAGACATACGAGAGAAAGAGAGAGGGGGATCTGAGACCACCATCACCTCCGCCGCCACAACCACCCTAAACAACCATCATCTCTGCCGCCTTGAACCACCCTAATCGTAACCCTAAACACCCACTCCTTCTTCGATCTATTCTCTCTATCTCTACTCTCTCTCTATCTTTCGCTGCTCTCCCTCTTCTCTGCTCTATATCTCTCTCTGCTCTCTCTCCTCTCTGCTCTCTCTCTCGCCTATCTGCTCTCTCTCTCTCCTCTCTGCTCTCTCTCTGAACCCTGGACTCACCACCGTCATCGTCGTACTCTGTAGCCGGTCCCCTTCTTCTCCGGTCCCTCTTTCCCCTCTTCGCTTCTCTCTCTCTCTTCCACTTTCTCTCTCTAGTTCTATCCCTCTCTCTGCTCCTTCCTGTATATTCGTGTGTGTGTGTGTGTGTGAATGATAAGACGAGAGAGACAGAGTAAGGAGGTGGTGGTTGAAGGATGTGGCGGCGATGGTGGTTGAAGGAGGTGGCGGCGGTGGTGGTTGAAGGAGGTGGCGGCGGTGGTTGTGGAAGGAGGTGGTGGTGGTGATGCTGAGAGAGAGATAGAGAGAGGGTGGACTGTTTAAATAGGGTTTTAAAAGGGGCCAAGCAAAAAGACAGAAATACCCTCTCACTTAACGAAAATATTTAACTGGGTTTGCTGTCAGGGACGAAATTGGCAAAAAAACAAAAGCCTACGGACCCAGTTGTAGCACGTTTCATTTTTGGACTGAAGTGGCATAAACCACCAAACCTCAGGGACGATTTTGGCTATTAACTCTAATATTAATGAAATATTTACTTTGATATAAAAAAAAACATAAATAAACATTACATAACATTAATAAAAAAAACATAAATAAACATTACATAACATTAATAAAAAAAACATAAAAAAAACTAGTTAAGATAGATAATCTCTCATCATTTGCCACGCGGACAAATGTTTAAATTCTTTTCCCTCCCTGTTTTTATACTGTCTTTGGCTGTGTCTAATTGACATGTCTTCGGGAAAGCCGGGGGGTACCAACTGAAGAGTTCGGTTGTGGTACCCATTGAAGATTTGACACTTCGTTGTCAAATCGTTCAATTTCCGGCTAAGGGAGTCCGTTGTCCAGTCAGACCCTCCAACCAGCCGGTTATACTCGTGTTGGATACGAAACCATTTGTTCGTTTGGTGGGTGCTCTCTTCAACGTGGCGCCAAGCTGATACGAGTGCAATCTCTTGTTCTTCTGTCCATCTTTGGGGTGCCATTTCTGTTAGACGGTGGTGGTGGACGGTGTGGTTGTGTGGTGGTGCTGCTACTGTTAGACGATGGTGGTGGTTTGGATGGTCTGACGGGAGGGAGACGGGACACTGTATTTATAGGTGGTGACCTGGACAACCGAAGCGTCGGTCGAACCATCGGGACTCACCGGAGACGACGTCTCGGGACAGGGCGAGTCACCGTTGTAAAATGTGACCCGGCTTCAGACGGTTCCCGAAACACTTCAGAAGGTTCCCGAGACGGCTTGAGACGGCATGGGGAAGTGTGGCCCGTCTGGGGAGAGAGACGGTTGACCTCTGACCCGTCTGGAGAGAGACGGGACAGCCTCGGGATCAACAACGCCACGTGGCGGTCCTCTGTTGGCTGAAACGGGAAGCCCCTTGGGAGACGGTTCAGGCTCATTGGGAGCCGTGTCCCGTCTTTCCTAAGAGGGGTGCAAGGTTTATTTGTGCAAAATGCCCGGTCAACGGGCTATATTGGTGATTTTCCATATAGTCTAATAGGATTCAAATTCTGACAACTACTTTATATATATTGGACTAATCCCTCCAAGTTATACCTTGTTGAACGAAAAGTGACAACTACTTTATATATATTGGACTAATCCCTCCAAGTTATACCTTGTTGAACGAAAAGTAGTTGTGGAGAAGTTAAATTTCTTGTGTTTTATAAGATTATTTGAAAAGTTCCTTGAAGAATGATGAAAAAACTAACGGTATAATGAATTCTACACATAAAATGATCAATAAACATAGGTATTTAGCGAGGTATTTAGCAATGTTCTGCAAGTGCAAAAATTGAATAAAAAGATTTATTAGATTTAGTTTAGGCATGTGTACGTTGAGAAAGATGTCCCCGAAAAACAATTTTGCATCTTCGCTTTGCAAACGTGTTTGTCTCCCATGATTCAATAGTCGGAGAAATAATTGTACTGGTGTAGATGAACTATTGAGTCTGGAGAAGCAGTTTTTATCATGCATTGGTGTATGCTAATGAACAATTTCATAAAATGAAACAAATATCTTGGAAGTTCAAGTTCATATTTCTCAAAACTATATCTTGATTGTTGAGTCACTCGAGTCTTGCATTTCTTATATATTGCAACAAAACTATGTTTAGAAATGAATATAGTTCTTTTTATAGCCATGTAAAAGAAAACCACATGCAAGATTAATCTTGTAATAAATAAGAATCATAAGATTACATGCATGAATATAATTTTATAGTGGTGAAACAATTTTATTAAAGTGAAACGATATTTTATTTGATAGTATATTTTATTTTATAGTAGTAGTTACTTCTACATAACAGAACTAGTAGTTCTTTGATATAAAGAAGTAGCAGTTATAGCGAATTTTGGCCCTTTGCTGTGGATGACCAGATAGTCAGATACAAAACACATTTCAATATGTGTGAGCCAAACAATTGCAAGCAGTAAGTTGGTTTGCTCACCGGTGGTTTTCTTTACATAGTATAGGCTATCTACCGAAAAACATAATAATTTACCTACTAGAGTTTAAATTTTATGATGATATTTACGAGAAGCGATCTTTCAGATATTGTTACATCTCATGATTTTATGTGTATGAATGAGAAGCTTTTATGACATTGTGCAATATCTTAAACGTGACGGTGGTCTTTATCCTACTCAACGCATGTTCGTTAAATAGTATGTTACAAGATTTAGGCATATTGTAGGTAATGAAGTGAAAAATTGATTTGTCTCTTGCTTTACCGTCGTTTTGGATCAACAACGACTTGGTTCCTCCAAAGTTCTGCGAGTGGTTATATGGTTAGAAAGTCTTTAGATTCAACAACTAAAACCTAAAGGTGTTATTGTCCCAAGAGAAGGTCAAGAAAAAAACAAGTGATTATGTCATTTCTTCTATGGATCGTGTAGGGGGCAATTGATGGAACACATGTTCATATAAAAGTATCTAAATAAAGATGCCCCTCGTTTAGTGTCTAGGGGTGCTTAACGGGTGGGGTTCGTAGGTTGGCAGGTTCAACCTGACCCGAACCCGAAAATTTTATATGAACCCGAAAATTGTGACATACATATGAACCCGAACCCGACCTAAATATTCTCGGATTGACCCGAACCCAACCCATTCAACCTGATTTTTTTTATTTTTTCGCAAACTAATGTATTAAAGTTAAAATTTTACAACCAAAAACAGAAACATATATAAAACATTGATGTTTTATTTATAAAATCTAATACAAATTTCTATTTTAAGTTATATACGTAGCATAAAATATCTATCCAATTTAATTTATAACATAAAACATATTGTAAAAAAACAATATATAGTATAAATATGTTAAACGGGTCAACCCGCCAAACCGCCCGGGTTGACCCGAACCTGGCCCGTTTAGCTAAACGGGTTCGCGGGTTCAACCCAAACCTGACCCGAACCCATTTAGACTAAACCTAAACCCGCTAATTTCGTATTAGGTTCGGGTCGTGTCAGAAATTCACACCCCTAATAGTGTCCATAACGATTAACGTTATTCACATATATTTTGGTGTTGAAATAGGTCTTGGCGTTTAATATGTTGAATGATTTATGTGTTACATGATTTAAAAGGAAGAGCACAGAATGATTATCATTTTAAAGGGTATAATCGTAAACATGTAACTTTTTATTCCTCTTCTTTTAAAATGGGAACATATCAAATTTTTAATTTACATTCCTTTCCTTTAAATTGTGAAACACGAAATCACATATTATCTTTCCTTTTTTTCTCCTTTACTTTTCTCTCATTGATTTCCTTTCTTTTGTTTTCTTTCATTAATTAAACTCGCGAACACAATGTTCATGAACGTTGTAGATTTGTAGTGATTTGAAAACTGAGATGGCACGGAGACTTGACATAACAATTAAGGAAGTGTCCTTGGTTTAATTAGAGGTGAACATAAATTTAGCATTTAGTTTTACCAAATCAAAATGACCAAAATGGTTCATAGTTGATTAGGTCAAAAATCACAAAGACAAGTTTTAGAGGACAAGAGCACCATAACATGATCGTGCTAGATGTATGATATATTTTGTAACGACGGCCTTGCATGACAAAGCAATCGTTCTTCACAGAATGAGTGACGCGCGATCAACACATGAAAGAAACATTGAGGACCATCTATAACGCCTTAGTCATGACAACACTAAACTCAAAGGAGTGGCTATTTATTTAAGGCGTCTTATGAGTTAAATAATCGATTGCGTACTTTTGCAATTTAACTTGTATATAGAGGTATTCAAATTACTCTTTCGTTCAATATTGAAACTATATATGAATCGTGATGATACCAAATTTAATATGATCAAACTACTGTTAAGAGAAACCAAACATGTAGTTTACGAGACACCACACACCAAACACGTTGACCTTGATTGGCCAATTAGACCAAACGGTTTAGTGGTCTAATGGTTTGGCAGTTTGAATTTCTTTTTTTGAGTTAATAGCCAAAATCGTCCCTGAGGTTTGGTCACTTTTGCCACTTCAGTCCAAAACCCAAACGTCTGAAATCTGGGTCCGCAGGCTTTTGATTTTTTGTCACATTCGTCCCTGACACTAACCCAGTTAACTTATCTCGTTAAGTTAGGGGGTATTTCTGACTTTTTGCCTACACTTTTATTTTTTAATATTTTTACTTAATAAGTGGGACCCACCTCCCCCACCTTCTTCTCCATTTAGACCTGCCATCATCACACACCACCACCACCACCACCACCCTCACACAACCACCACCACCACCACCCTCACACAACCACCACCACCACCACCCTCACACAACCACCACCCTAAACCCACCACCACCTGCCATTCTTTCAAAACCACACACACATATACTGAATAGAGTGAGAGCAGAGGAATCGAGGAGGGAGAGAGGAATCGAGAGAAAGAGAGAGAGGGATCTGAGAGAGAGACAGACGAGAGAAAGAGAGAGATGGATCTGAGAGAGCAGTAGGAGGGAGAGAGGAATCGAGGAGGAGCTCCGCCGCTACAACCACCCTAAACAACCATCAGCTCCGCCGCCTCAACCACCCTAAACAACCATCACCTCCGCCGCCAAACCACCCTAAACAACCATCACCTCCGGCTAGAGGCCACAGCCGTGTGTCCCTCATCTCCGGTCTCTCTCTCTCTCTCTCTCGCTGATCTCTCTCTCTCTCTGCTTTATCTTTCATCTCCCTTCTTCAGTTCTCCTTCTAGATATTTGGGGGTGGGTATGAGATGGTTAAAAGATGGGGATGGTGGTTGTGGTTGGTGCCGCCAGAGACAATGGCCGGAGCTCCGCCACTGTGGCGGTGGTTGCATGAATTCCTCTGCTTATCTCTCCTCTCTGCTCTCTCTCTCTCTCTCTCTATATATCTTTGCTCTCTCTCTCTCTCTCTCTTTAAAACATTTCAGAATTAAAAACACTTGAAGGGTTTTTGTTTTTATTTTTTTTATATATTTTATTTAGCCTTTAAATACAAAATGTCTAAAATGCCCTCGATTTTGTAGGCAAAAAGTCAGAAACCCCCTAACTTAACGAGATAAGTTAACTGGGTTAGTGTCAGGGACGAATGTGGCAAAAAATCAAAAGCCTGCGGACCCAGATTTCAGACGTTTGGGTTTTGGACTGAAGTGGCAAAAGTGACCAAACCTCAGGGACGATTTTGGCTATTAACTCTCTTTTTTTTCTTTTGGAAATCATTAGTTTGTATTAGAAACTTTAAGATAATTATGGTTTATGAGTATTATACTTCTATATAACTACATATTCTAAAAATGAAAAAAAATTAATTAAATAAAAAATTCAGATGATTGCTTCGTTATACATGGGCAGTCCCAAGTTTCAAACCAGACCAAACCGTTAACCTGCAAACATGTGAAAACCGAACCTTTTGAATCTCAAACCAACAGCCTAGCTCCAGATTCAATAGAACCATCAGTTTCACTGGTTCTTTAAATCTAGGGGTGTTAAAGCTGGTGGGTAAGCAGACACCAAAAAACTTATGTCTCATTGCCACGTAGGCTGCCACATCACCAAAGTGGTGTCTCAATATTCTTGAGACATAGGTGGGGTGTGCAGACATGAAAAACCCATGTCTCAAGCATTTAATATTTTTTTTTGTTTTCTAATTTTAATTGTAATTAGTTTTATAAAAGTAATAAATAAATAAAATAATGTTCAAATAAATACTAAATTATATAAAAAATTACAAAGCATCCTAAAATAAAAATTACAAAGCATCCTAAATTAAAAAAAATTACAAACCATCCTAACTTAAAAAAAATTACAAACCATCCTAAATTAAAATAAAAAATTACAAACTACTCGTCCTGTCCATTGTTCCATATATATTCGATCAAGTCGGCTTGTAGATGATGATGGATGTGTTCGTTACGTAACACGAAATCGTTTAACTCTTGTTGCGCTGGTCATACGGAATGGTATTCTCCTCCACCGCATTTTCATCGAACTCACAAATAGCTCGGCCTTCATCTTCGATGATCATGTTATGTATCACGATGCAAGCATACATACAATAACGTATTTTTTTTGTTGTGAAAGCACGTGCCGGGTTTGCGATGATGTGCCATCTTGCTTGTAGAACCCCAAATGTTCGTTCGATATCCTTTCGCGCCGCTTCTTGATACTTAGCAAATTTCTGTCTTTTTTCGTCGTGAGGGTGTTTAATACTTTTAACGAGTGTAGAATAAGTTGGGTATATTAAATCCGCAAGATAATACCCGTGCTTGTACTCAACCCCCGAAACAGTAAATTTTGTATCCGGACCGGTTCCTTTTCTACCATCATCAAACACCAAAGACTGATTGAGAACATTAAGGTCATTATTGAAACCGGGAATACCAAAAAAGACATGCCAAATCCATAAGTCTTGTGACGCGACAGCCTCTATGATTATTGTTGGATGACCGTGATCGCCGCGATAAAACATGCCACGCCACGCATTAGGGCAATTTTTCCACGGCCAATGCATGCAATCGATGCTTCCGATCATCCCGGGAAAACCATGCTTCTCGTGATGGTGCTGATACAACTTCTGGATATCATTGGAGTTTGGTTTTCGCAAATATTTTTTGTTGTAGATGTTGACAACACGTTTGCAAAACTTATACAAGCAATCACGTGACGTTCTTTCGGACATCCGTAAGTACTCATCCCACGAGTCGGATGTCGTCCCGTAAGCTATTTGCCGCAACGGTGACATGATTCTTTGGTAAGTTGTGAACCCCCGTTTGCCTCTAGCATCGTACCATAATGTAAAATACGAGTCACAACTCGCCAAATCATCGGCAATACGTACGAACAATCGACGACTAATTCGAAACCGCCGCCTAAACATCTCGTCCGTATACACCGGGTGATCGGCAAAGTAATCTCTAATTAATCGCTCATGTGCACCTACACGTATGTTGTAAATAAATTTAAAAAATATATTTGAAGAAAAATTATACGTTCCAAAAAAAAATAGTTGCTATATATTTATTTGAAGAAAAATTATACGCATACCCTGACGGTCTATGTTTAAAGGCTCACTACGTCTTCCTCCGCCACGATTAATTGTGCCGCTTCTCAAATCGCGTTAACAAAAATCTGGTTTTCTTCGCTCGACGAAGATGAGGAATCAACCAATGGTAGGTGTTGCTACAACAAATAACTGCCTAACGTTGGTTCTGAGTCACAAGGGAGGTTCAGGGGTTCAAGGGTTCCACTCTGCCTAACGCAGGTCGTGGTGTCCTTCTACGTTGCAAACGTAGAAGGAGGTTCAAGGTTTGTATTTATTGTTTTATATGCTTTAAGATTCTGGTTTGAGATAAACTCAAAACCAGAAGTGGAAGTTCTTGAGATCCGAGTGAAGAAGATTGTTCTCTTCACGTGTGAGACCAAAAGAATAATAAGAGTGAAGTGAGAGTGATTGAGATGGTGTGTCCAGGGCTGAGAATCAGCCTCTGATTTATAGAGAAAAGAGCATTCTATAAGGAGAAAGCATATAACCTTGAGCCTTGTTGCAACTAAAGGACATCCCACAAAAGGTAAGTGGCTGCTATGGACCTGCGGTCTATTGACTGATGTTACTCCATCAGTTTGTTTGTTTTGCTCGATGAAAAAGATGACGGGACAAGTCATCTTTTTGACTTAGGATGCTGCTGGTTGTCGAACCCTTGTAGGCTCCAACCCTTTAAGCATCGTTTGGTAATATCGTTTATTTATTTTTGCTTTGAGCAACCCACGTCATCAGCCCCCCAAGTCAGAAGGTTTGATGAGGTATCTTGAAAGCTTCTGACCGTTTTCTTAGTTTATTCCTTGCTTAAAAGGTTCGAGGGTTCGCTGTGATTTGGGCGGTTATTACTCAGTGTTTTAATTTTGATTGGACCCTGATGTGACATGTGGCAGTCTGTTTAGGGTTTATTATTGCATGTCATAATGACAGTTTTTTAAATTAATATAACCGTTTCCTTTTTTCTTTTTAACCCCTCCACATTTCAATTTTTACTTTACTCTTTTCATTTCTTCATCTTCTTCTCCACAAACGTTTGATCCATTCTTAGGGTTTCGTGATTTCCAACACAGCAGGTTAGTCTTTTTTCTTGTTGTTTTGTTTACTGATCATCCTTTTAAGCACAATGGGCGCTAAAAAGGACATGGCCGTTACTTTTTCAACTCTTTCTCAGAAAGAGGTTGAATCGTTTTGTTCGGAGTGGGATATAGATTTATCTTTTAATCCCGTGGCTCCTGGCAAACAACTTGTTGTTTCTGATTGTCCCTCTGGTTCCATTGCTTTATATTGTCGCCATTTCGAATTTGCAAACCTTCGTCATCCTTTCTCTGTATTTCTGTTGAACGTTCTTGAGTACTATAGGGTTTCCCTTGGTCAAATCCATCCACACGGTATTGGCCGTGTGTTACACCTTGAATGTCTGTGTAGAGCCTTAGGGTATGATCCCACTTTATTGATGTTCAGGCGATTCTTTCGCCTTGCCAAGAATGGTGACTGGTTCACCTTCGAGGGATCATCAGTGGAGACAAACCTTCTTTCCTCCCATGTTACAACTGTTGGGCAGTGGAAGACTAGGTTCTTTTGGGTCTCTGATTCAATTTTTCCTTTTAAGCCTGTGTGGAGGCATCCTGAGGCCGTTCTTAATGAAGGGGAACCTTCAGAGTCTGAACTTGATCATAACTTTCTAACAGCTCTTAGAGCCTGTCCTTCGAGGCTTCGTCCTTTTGCTGAGCCTTTTTTAGTGTTATCCGGTGTTAGCACTCGTTGGGACAAGCCGGGTAGAGATCCTGTTGTGATGAAGGATGATCAGGGTATGAGTTTTTGTTTGTTGTTGATTTCATTTTTTCTTTTTGTTTTTTCCTTATGTTTTGTATTTTTTGCAGTTATGTCGGCTCTAGACTTCATTAAGGGTGATGATGCTTCGGGTGTTGTTTTTGCTGATGCTGAAGCAGCAGATGGGGAGGATGCTCTGACCAAGTATGAGAAAGGGAGATATGATGGGACCAACTATGTTGCTGTCCCTAATGTCAAGGGTTTTGCTAAGACAAGTTCATCCAAGGCTTCAACAAGGAGGTCTAGCAGACGGCTTTTAAAGGCTCCCAAGCCTGCTGATCCTTCTGAAGCCGTGACAGTTAGTGACGACATTGAGGAATCTGATGATGAAAAAGATCAGACAGTGGATGATGCTCCTGTGGATGTGGTTGTCAAGAAAAGCAAGGGTAAGAAGGTTAAGGTTGTGAAGGAGACAGATGGGTCGGCTAGCTTTGATGAGGAAGGTTTGTATGTGCCTGGGTGGAATGTGAAGTCAAGTGACAACTTCAAGTCTTCGGCTGTTTATGAGGAGGTTCTGGCACACTTTGCCACTCCTGGTGCCAAGGCTTGTCTTGAAGGTTTGGATGACGATGCTCTGCTAGCAAAGATGATGGTGGGTACCTGCAACTTGGCTGCTATGCTGCCAGAGGGGATCAGCAGGTTTAGGAGGGTTATGGGTGAGTATAGTGAGTTTGCAAAGAAGAAGAAGGAGATGAAACAGTCTATAGTTGATATGAAGAGGGATGCTAAGGAGTATGCCCAGAAGGAGGTCACTTTGATTGCCCTGATTGATGAATTGAAGAGAGGGCATGAGGCTGAGATGGCAAGGCATGAAGCTGCTAGGCTGAAGGTGGAAGCAGATCAATTGGCCTTGGAAGCAGAGAGGAAGGCATTTGAGAGTGAAAAGTAGGAGTTGGAAGTTTCTCTTGCTGCTGCTCAAAGTGACAACAAGTGGTTAATTGAAGAAGGCTTCCAGCAAGTCGTTACTTATCTCCTTCACTCTGCCGAGTTTAACTCTGCCCTTGGAGAAGTGTACACCAAGCTTTTAACCCATGGTAAGCATGCTGGTTTTATTGCAGGGTTCAAAGCTCATGAGTCTGGCCAAGTCTTAGAAGAATCTTCCCTTTATCAGCCTAACTCCTTGGACGTGTTCAAGGAAACTCTCCTCAAGATGGAACACTCCAGCTATCCTTATGTTGCCCAAGTTTCTTCCCTTTATGGGAAACCTTTGAAGGAGCTGAAGGAATTGAAGCCTGCTGGTCTGAACGAAGCTGTATCTGCTAAGGTGCTTCAATCTGTTTCAAGGAAGAGGGCACACTCGGGCGATAGTGAAGAGACTTTGGACGTGACTGATACACTCTCTAAGGATGCCAGCGTTGAAGCCTCTGAAGCCGGTCTTGTGGAGAAGCTACCAAAGAAGGGGAAGAAGGCGAAGAAAGCAAAGGTGGTCAAGGCTGGGAATGAGGATGAAGCCTCCAAGCCTTCAGGGTCTGGTAATGATGCCTGAACCTTCTATTCGTAGCTTTCTGTGGTTTGTTAAAACAATTAACTATGTGGTCGTGTCTTCAAACACTTTTTATCTTTTGTTGGAACCTGTGATGGTTCTTTGGTGGTTGTGGGCTGATGCCCTTTGAACAATTATGCTACTACTTGGCTTTGTTAAAAGCCTTTTAATGTTAGGCCTTTTAGGGCTGTTGTTTAAGTTTTATTGTTGTTCATCCTTTATTTGTTTCTTGTTGCTTTGTGTGTTTGCTTGTCTTTGTTGTTGTTTGGGAATGTTTTTCCGGTAGCACCTTCAAAGGGTGAATGCTGCAGTCATTCATCCTTAAGGTAGTCTAGGCAAACATGTCACCACCTATCCTATATGCACTTATACAAGTGTTTTTAATGTATTTTCGTAAGTTTTTTTTTAAACTTAAGGAACGATTGGTGTAGGTTGTTCAAGCCTGTCAATGAGATTTATAAAGTTATTTTTTTGTTTATCTCATGGAGTCGAATTGATTTAGGAACTCACCCCTTATATAGGTCCGTTCAACCCTCGAACCTATTGAGCGAAATGGCCTGGGAGCTCATCCCCTTACATGGCCCTTGCCATGGAGTTTCTTGCAAGGTTCTCAATCTGATCATAGGATAGAAAGACAATATCTCCAAAAGAGGATTCAGTGATCCTTTCATTCACTTGATGATAACATTGCATTGCTTTTTCGAATATAACAACATTTTCTTACAACTTAAACAAAGAACCTTTTAAGGTTCTTGCCATTCCAATGTCGAGGGAGCTTCTTGCCTTCCATGTTGGCAAGCTTGTAAGACCCTCTTTTGTGGGATTCAAGGATGGTGTATGGACCTTCCCATTTTGGTCCTAGCTTTCCTTGGTTCTCTTTCTTGCTTGCTTCATTGTTTCTGAGGACCAGATCACCTGGCTTGAAGCGTTCATGCTTGACTTTGGCATTGTAGTAGGACTCCATCTTTTGCTTGTACCTGGCTTCTCTTATTGCTGCCAAGTCTCTTACTTCTTCTAGCAGATCAAGATTGAGTGACGTTTCACGTTCGTTTGCCTGGATGTCAACATGAAGGGTTCTGGGTGTGGTGACCCCAATTTCAGCAGGTATGACTGCTTCAGATCCGAAGGTAAGGCTGTAAGGTGTCTTCTTGTTACTTGTTTTCTCAGTGGTTCGGATTGCCCAAAGAACGCTTGGTAGTTCTTCTAACCAATTTCCTCCTTGACGACCCAGCCTAGCCTTGATCCCTTCAACCACACTTATGTTCATCCTTTCAACCTGCCCATTGGATTGAGGGTATGCTACAGAGCTAAAGACTTGTGTTATTCGATACTCTTTGCACCAAGCACTGAATGGCTTTTCTGCGAACTGCTTGCCATTATCCGTAACTAGCACCCCGGGCAAGCCATATCGACAGATGATACTTTCCCAGACAAAATCAATTATCTTTTTCCCAGATATTTTTCCCAAAGGCTTCACTTCTGGCCACTTCGTGAAGTAATCAACTGCAACCAACAGGAATTTGACCCCTCCTTTTGCAGGTGGGAAGGGTCCAACGATATCCATTCCCCATTTGTGGAATGGCCATGCTGAAGTAATAGGCACCAAATCATGCTTGGGACTTTTTGGGACAGGTGCATGGATTTGGCAGGCTTCACATTTCTTCAACTGATCTGATGCATCACGATGCATGGTAGGCCAGAAGTAACCTAGGTTCATGAGTTTTGCCACAACTTGGACCACAATGAGCTCCACATATTCCTTCATGAACCTCCTTGATCAAGTACCTGCTTTGTTCAGGACCAACACATCGAAGCAATGGGGCCAAGTACCCTTTTTGTAGAGTATCTCGTCCTGGATTATGTATTGCTTAGACTTGATCCGAATCCTTTCAGCTTCAACAGGATCTTGGGGCAGTTCACCTCTTTGCAGGAACCTTTCAAATGGAGTCATCCAATTTGGTTCATTTTCAGTGATGACGTCTTGAACTTCAACTTCAGATATTGCAGGATGTTTGATCACTTCAACCAACACTTTCTTGGTAAGGTGAGCAAAGTTTAACGAAGCGACCTTGCTAAGGGCATCTGCCTTCTTGTTATGAGACCTTGGAACCTGTTTTATCTTGCAACATTGGAAGGTGTTCATGATTTCCTTGGCCTTCTCTCTGTACTTTTTCATGTTAGGTTCCTTGGCGATGTAGCTATCGTTCACTTGATTGGAAACCCGTAGTGAGTCAGTGAACACTTGAAGCTTATGAACCATCATCTTTTTTGCAAGCTTGAGTCCTGCTATCAGGGCTTCGTATTCTACTTCGTTGTTTGTTGTCTGAAATTCCAAACGAAGGGCATATGTGAACTCTAACCCTTCAGGGTTGATTAGTACAAGACCAGCCCCTGATCCTTCAACACTGGAAGCCCCATCTGTGTAAAGCTTCCAGGCTTCAGGATCGATGGGTTCATCTATGGTGATATTAACTTCGGCCGTTTCCACCCTTGGAATTTCAGCAATGAAATCAGCAAGTATTTGTGCTTTTATTGCTTTTCTCGGGACGTAGGTGATTGTGTGTTCACCTAGTTCAACAGCCCATTTGGCTAGCCGTCCCGAAGTTTCAGGCCTTTCAAGCACATTTTTGATTGGTTGGTCAGTGACCACTTGTATGGGATGTGCTTGAAAGTACCTTCGTAGTCTTCTGGCTGTTTGCACTAAGGCTAAGGCCAGTTTTTCCAAAGGAGGGTACTTGACCTCTGCTAACTTTAACGTTTTACTGAAGAAATAAACGGGTACCTGAGCTTTGTCTCTTTCTATGGTGAGAACAGCGCTGAAAGCTTCATCAGTAACTGAAAGATAGACAGAGATCGTTTCCCTTGCTTCAGGTGTTGCAATTGTGGGAAGGGAAGCCAAATGATGCTTCATGTTGTTGAAGGCTTCCTCTGCTTCTTCCGTCCACCTGAAGTCTTTCTTGTCAGTGCAGCCTTTGAGGGTCTTGAAGAAAGGTAGTGATTTCTCAGCCAACTTTGACACGAAACGTTTCAAGGCAGCCAGTTTGCCATTCAAGCTTTCAACCTCTTTTTTGGTCTGGGGTGACTTCATGTTGAGGATGGCTCGAACCTTGTTTGGATTGGCCTTTATGCTTTGCTTTCCTACAACGTGACCCAAGAACTTTCCTTCTTCGAAACCAAATGAACACTTGACAGGATTCAGCTTCATGTTGATTTCTCTGAGGTTGTTGAAGGTTTCTTGTATGTCGGCGAGCATTTGATCTTCAGTTTTGCTCTTGATGACCAAGTCATCCACATAAGCCTCCATGTTTTTGCCAATCTGTTGGGCAAAAGCTTTGTCAACCAACCTTTGATAAGTAGCACCTGCATTTTTTAAACCAAATGGCATTTTTCTATAACAGAAAATACCCTTGTCAGTGTGGAAAGCAGTTTTTTCTTCGTCTTCCTCCTTCATTTGTATCTGGTGATAACCTTTATAGGCATCCAAAAAACACTTGAAGGGGAAGCCTGTAAGCGAGTCTATTTTCAGATCAACCTCAGGTAAAGGATAACAATCCTTTGGGCAGGCTTTGTTGAGGTCTTTAAAGTCGATGCACATCCTCCAAGAATCATCAGGCTTTCTAACCATCACAGGGTTTGCAACCCATGATTGATATTTTACCTCTCGAAGGATACCAGCTTCAACCAGTTTGTCAACCTCTTGACATGCAGCCTTGCTTCGTTCTGGGGCAAGACTTCTTTTCTTCTGAACAACGGGTTTGACGTTGGAGGGAATACTTAGTTCATGTTCAGCAACGTCTCGTGGGATCCCAGTCATGTCACTTGGGCACCAAGCGAAAATGTCAACGTTATCTTTCAGTAATGCTTCAAGCCTTGTGAGAGTATCACTAGGAAGGGTTGTGTTGACCCGTATCCTTTGATCAGGGTATCTGGGGTTGATGCTGAGACCAAGTTTGTTGTGATCTTCATCGATGGTTAACACCGAAGTGGAAGGTTGGAGGGTTGCAACACCCTCTTTGGTGGGGAACTTTGCACTTTTTCGGCTAATGGAAACCGTCATATCAAAGATTACTACCCCAGGCCTTCCAATGATGACGTCATAGCTAGACGGTAGGTCTAGAACAACGAAGGTTAATGGTTCAGTCCTTCGCATTTGTCCATCAGAAAAGGTTACATCAAGCGTTATTTCGCCCAGGGGCTTGATGGGTATGTCAGCAATGCCTTTTATGACAGCTTCAGCAGGCCGTAGCATGGAGCGTTCTTCAGAGCTTAGAAGGTTGAAATATTTGGCAAACATTATTTCAATGGCAGCTCCAGTATCTATGTAGGCCTTTTGTGTTTTGATTGACCCTACGAAGGCTTCAAGAACAAGCGGATCGCAGTGTTTTTCTCCCTTGGTATAGGGGAAGTAGATGCCTTGTCGTTCCCAATCTTCCAACCTTTGTCGCTTGCTGGGGGTTTCATTTTCGACAAAAACTATGGCAACGTCTTTCTTCTTGCCATCTGCCATGTTTTCTTTAACACCCTTGACCAGATGGGCTAGTTCCCCAGACTTGACAGCTTCCTCGATTCTTTTCTTGAGTTGGAAGCAGCCGTTGGTGTGATGTCCCTTCTCTTCATGAAACTCACAATATTGGTTGGAGTTTTCATTTCTTTTGCTTTTTGGTAAGGGACTAGGAGGTCTGAAGGTGTGTTTAACTTCTTCGGTTGCTAGAATTTCTTGAGGAGTTTTGGTGAGGGCTGTGAAATTGACATTTCTATCTCTGCTAGGAGGGTTCCTGCTTTCAGACCTTCGTGACTCAGATCCTCTGGATCTTTTGTCATAGGTGCCATAGTTGCTTCTCTTTCGAGTAGGACTGTTGCTTCTCCAGCTGGAAGCCCTTTTCCTTTGTTCCTTGATGTCCACAGCCTCTTCTCCTCGAATGTGAGCTTCAGCTCTTTCTAAGGCCTCTTCAAGGGTTCTAGGGAGACTTTTGTTGAACTCCCTGGTAAGGTACTTTGAGTTGATGGCATTCATGAATCCTGCAACCTTCATCTTTTCATCGGCACCGACATAACTAAGGCCTTCTTTCTTGTATCTTTCAATGAAGTTTTTCAGGCTTTCATCATCTTTTTGTTTAATCTGGAAGATGACAGTTGCATCCTTGACACAACGTCTCTGTTGTGAGAAGTTGGCCAGGAATCCTTTACCAAGCTCGTCAAAGGTACGGATGCTTCCAGCTGTCAAGCCGTTGAACCAGATTCGTGCAGATCCAACAAGGGTTTGCATGAACATGAAGCAACACTCGGGATCTCCCCATTTCTCGATCCGAGCAGCCCCTGAGAAGATCTGAAGGTGATCTTCTGGATCATCAGTGCCATCATACGTTCTTATATGAGCTGGCATCTTTAGCTTGTTAGGAAAATCATAATCTGCTATCTCCGGTGAGAAGCAAGATAGACTGTTAGGCTTGTATGGTTGGTTAACGGTGTGTTCCACCCTGTGGTTGGTGATTCCTCCAGTGTTTCCTTGTTGTGCCGCGATGGCTTGACTGATGAGTTGTTGCCAAGGGAAGTTAGCCATCATTTGAGATATCATGTAGGGCATGAGGTTGAAGCCTTGAATGCCCTCAGTAGCCACAGTATTGGTTGCCACTGAGAGGCTCATAGAAGCGTTTCTGGCCATGGGGAGTGAAGCCATGGCCTGATCCCAGGAAGTGGCCGTTGGTGGTGGGACACTGGTCACAGGTGACTGTAGGAGTTGATCCAGAGTCATTTCATGTCCTAATGGCATACCAGTGGTGGTAGCTTGAGTGGTAAACAAAGGGAAAGCAGTAGGACTGGACCTTGCTTCGTAGTGTGAAGCAATGTGGGTGTTGCTGGGACCGGCATTGTTGTTTCTGGGTGAAGGTCTGCGTCCATAAGTGGCAGTGAGAGGGGGAGGAGGTATAGGATAGAGTGATATCTCTTCCTCCTCATCATAATCTAGCCGGAGACGAACTCCTTTGTCCCTTTCCTTTATAACATACTGGTTCAAAAGGGACCTAAGCTGCAAGAAGTTTCTCTCCACTCCTTCAGGGGTGAGATCTATGCGAGGTGGAGTTTGTGCAAGATCAGGGAGAGGAGACATCACCCCAGAACGAGTGGGAGGTGGAGTTTGCAGGTTTGCTGACGCAGGGTGAGCAGGTGGGGACTGAGTCCCAGCTGAAGTACCTCCTGGAGTGGAGAAAGACACAGATCTGGCCGGAGAGGTCTGATCTGTGCTGGGGGAGATCTGGTTGACCTCTTCTTGAGACTCAGGGTCAGACATGGAGAGAGTCGGAGCTACACAACTAATTTCGAGTAAAGAAAATGGCGCAGCCCCACGGTGGGCGCCAACTTGTTGCTACAACAAATAACTGCCTAACGTTGGTTCTGAGTCACAAGGGAGGTTCAGGGGTTCAAGGGTTCCACTCTGCCTAACGCAGGTCGTGGTGTCCTTCTACGTTGCAAACGTAGAAGGAGGTTCAAGGTTTGTATTTGTTGTTTTAGATGCTTTAAGATTCTGGTTTGAGATAAACTCAAAACCAGAAGTGGAAGTTCTTGAGATCCGAGTGAAGAAGATTGTTCTCTTCACGTGTGAGACCAAAAGAATAATAAGAGTGAAGTGAGAGTGATTGAGATGGTGTGTCCAGGGCTGAGAATCAGCCTCTAATTTATAGAGAAAAGAGCATTCTATAAGGAGAAAGCATATAACCTTGAGCCTTGTTGCAACTAAAGGACATCCCACAAAAGGTAAGTGGCTGCTATGGACCTGCGGTCTATTGACTGATGTTACTCCATCAGTTTGTTTGTTTTGCTCGATGAAAAAGATGACGGGACAAGTCATCTTTTTGACTTAGGATGCTGCTGGTTGTCGAACCCTTGTAGGCTCCAACCCTTTAAGCATCGTTTGGTAATATCGTTTATTTATTTTTGCTTTGAGCTACCCACGTCATCAGTAGGTATGACATTGTTTGTTATTTTTTTTAAAGAAAGTAGAGAGGTTTTTTTGTTGGTTTTGATTGATTTATGGGGGTTTATTTGGATGGTTTGGGTTTATATTGGACCATGGTATTAAAAATATATATATATAAAACTAGCCGTTATATTTGAAAGAGCCATTGGAATTTTTTTTTAAAAAAAAGGAATAAAAAAGAAAATCTATGATTGGTCCGTCCCTAATGTCTCAAGGAGGACATGAGAGACGAGGGTGTCTCAGACAGGGGGCGGGGCGGTGTTCGGTGGTGGGACGGGGCAAAACAAGGTTTGACGGGTTCTGTTTATCCACCAGCCGGCGTAAAAAAATACGTATAAAAAAATGAAGGCTTATGCATCGTTTTAACCATATTATTTATGACAAACCTATTAAGCTTAGTTAGTTTAAATAAATAACACTAATGGGTTAGTAGCTAATAAACAAAGTTTTTGTTATTAATTGCACACACAGATTTTTCACGAGCCTTACATATACAAATGTAATTGTACAATGAGGTGTGCATGTTTGATAGTGAATCATTATCATAAGCAACTCAATTATTCATCATGTATTCAGGCAATAAGTGTACCTAGCACAAGTGCTGCTGACTCGAACCATTCCAAATGTTAAGACGATGTAGATGGTTCAACCAGTTACGCACGGCATGCCTTGTTAACACTTGTTCGAAGTAAGGATATAACTTGAGCTGGCTCTGGAGCTCCAAACACTGAACTGCCAGCAACAATGCAGTTTGCACCTGCAGCAGCTGCAGTGTCGATAGTCGAAGGGCCCAAACCACCGTCTACCTGAATCACAATATAAATATAAAAGAAAAAAAAAAGAGATGATTGCTCTGCATGATTAACAATGACCATTATGGTTCCTGATACAAATCATAAAGGCAGAATCTGAAGACGAGAGCAGCATAGTTCAACCGTTTTTCATATACAGGGATTACAAACCATAGTTCAATTTGCAAATAAATGGTGCCAGCTAATGTGATTTGCATGTGTAGATTACAAACTTGTCTTGATTACCACAAGTACTAGCCACTAGGTGGCTCAATTGTATGGGGTTGGAAGGTTGCATAGGTGAACGGGAACCCAAACACGACCCATATATTCCATGTTAAAGCATCAACCTAACCCGTACACACCAACTTAGTAACATTTTGAACAAATCAATTACTCCGCTCAAATAAACCATTTTTGTAAACTGAAATCGATGTTAACTGTCTTTCTGATCTTTTTTCCCAATTAATTAGTAAACTTTATTATATATTTTAGCTCGAGATTAAAATAACTGGATGGGAAGGTGGGCTAAAGTTACTGAAAATGAAGACTTGATAACAGTCAACATGTCAAGTAAACAACCTGAACATGGCCCAATGCCGCCCCTAACTATGACAACAGTCAAGGGTCATAAGATATTCATTCTCATGATGTCTATTGATCTATATATAAGTGGTATGATACGCTCCCCCATCAAAATAGTTAGAACCAGCAAAGTTGAACCCAACTATTTTAAATGAGTAAAAAATATTTTTACTCTCGGGGTTCATTTGGGTCCACGTTACAGGTATATACAGGCCCAATGGGTCACAATAAAAATTGTTGAAAGCCTATGACAGCTCCAAAAGGTCATAGAACAGGTTCTGTGAGAAATACCAAACCACCTATGTACTAACTGTGTTTTGATATATCGGTTGCTTTTGAAACCAAGAATGTAGAAAACTAGAAATAGTTAATATAGGATGTATGTATGAAATGACTAACCTCTATATCAAGTGTCGGATACTTTTCTCTCAATGTGCGTACCTAATCACCAAATTGACATATGATCGAAACAAATTAAGAAACTCACATTAAAATTTAGCAAACTGCTCATATACGCGTGTTATATACCTTATCCATCATATCTGGCATGAATTTCTGCCCACCAAATCCAGGCTCCACAGTCATAACAAGAACCATTTCAACAGGATTTTCACCCTCAAGCTATGAACCAGTTGCATAAAAAACACATTAACTCGCTATTTCACTACTGAACATTCAACACAAAGAGCATTATTCTTAGATTCTTTAACACTTAATATTGGTTTTAAAAGTGCCTATTTGTTACAAATAACAATCATCTTATAAAATAAAATAAATATAAACCGACTGATTTAGCCTTTGATAACTATGTAGTAGACAAAATCAGTTGATGGTAAATCAATGAGTTGAGGTGTTTATATATTGAAAAATAATTCAATATTTATAAGTGTTATAAAAATATATTTAAAAACAAAAAGATTTGATTGAGATTTAGATATATCTCTATAAATTGGTAAGTATTAGAGCATTCACATCCCATCCACCATTTTTTACCCTATAATTTAACTAAAAATCACACTTTTTAAAATTTATCTCTCATTTTAAAAAACTTCTCACATCCCATCCACCATTTTTATCTTTATCTTACTCACAAACACATATTTTATTATATTTCTCGTTTTCATACACTCACAATAATTTGGTGGAAGGTGAATAGTAGCTTTTTATATATGAAAAGCTAGGATAACAAATTTTCATAATATAAAGATGGGGTATAAAATGGTGGATGGGTTGTAGTGTGTTTTTAGTAGGATTTTTTAAATTTTAAAGATGGGGGAAGGTTTGATGGGTGGGTTGTGAATGCTCTTAGTCGATTATATAAGCCAGTGATTAGGTTTTAAAAATCAGACCGTGGCTTTTTTTATCTAGGAGGGAAAAGCGAGATCTGGTGGCTTCTAGGAAATTGGTCGCCTAGGCGGTCAAGGCGATGGCTTTTGATAACTATGCATATAGCCACATCTTTTGCATCACATGCGCGTCATCTGATGCGTGCATCAACTGCAGCAACACAACCGCATCAAGCCATCATGTGATGCGTGCAATATGTGCTTCTGATGTGCCCGGTTTAAAACCAGTAACAATACAAGCTACAACGACAAAATACATTAATAGCATATGAATGATAGTATGATACCAGGGGATACACTTCTTCAACAGGCGTTCCCGGCTTTAACGCCACACCGGGCTTCATACCCTTTGATTTAATTCGATTAACAAGTTCTTGCCAATTATCTGCAACCAAAACATCATGTCCTCACCACCTTTTGACTAAATTAAGATACTAATCACTCAAAACAAATAGGATAATGCAAAATTTGCAACTTGAAAACAGACCCACCTTTAGACACCTCGACATGAAATGTAAAACCAGAAGCACCAGCTCTCCCTAACTGATCAACATAATCAAGAGGATTTGTTACCATCAAGTGACAATCCAAATATGCCCTGTGTCAGATCAAATATAACTTTTTACCAAAGTTTTTGTGGCCTAACCGTATCAACGTGTGTTAAAAAAAATAAAAAATTTAAAAAGAAGAACAAACTGTATTTCATGAAGCTAAAAATCAAAACTTGTGCACATAAGCATCAAGCTTGGTTTAAAAACCGCACCTTAGGCGCAACAAGGCTCAAGCCCTTGCGCTTTTGGTAGCCTAAGGCACGCTTTTTTCAAACAACCCACATGAGGCACGATTTCTTATAAAAAAATTTGACCCTAAGGCGCGCGCCTCATGTTTTTGTTTTGAACGATCAACTAAAGTATTGCCGGGTACTCTGTACGCGGCCCCCAATGGCCGAAAGGGGGGCCAGACGGCCTCTAGTCCGTACGGACAGAGCCCTTCGGCCCACCCGTCTCCTGTTCCAGGGAAAACCCGGCCCACAAACCCGCCCGAAGGCACGACAGTAGTGAACCGGTAAAACCTGGAGGGATCAGGAGTCGAACCCATGACCACAAGGGTCAAGGGTCTCTCCATCACTTCCCAACCACCTACCCCACCACAAGGGTAGGGGTATCCATCACATGCCTCCCGTGGGAATCGAACCCGGCTCCCCCGAAGAAAGAACAGGCCCTTTTACCACTAGGCCACATGATCAGGATGGCGCACGCCTCATGTATTTCCATATTTATATATCTAAATATCGGGTAAATGATGCTAGAAAACATATGATATAAAACACAATATAATTATTTCTTCCTCGGTTTTAGACATTGTCACCATGGCATCAACAACTTACTTAGTGTGCTTTCTCAAACTCTCAATAACCGGAGCACCAATAGTCAAATTAGGGACAAAATGTCTGCAAAAACAAATAATAATAAACCAAAATCAACAACAACAAAAGTGTGAAGAAAATAACAACAATTAAGTTGAGTCTGGAACACACCCATCCTGCAAATGAACATTAATTGATCAGATGGGCAAGTGGGAAAACAAAAACAAAAGAAACAAACAAAACTGTAATTATTATTATTATTATTATTATTATTATTGAAGTTGAATAAAGATTGTGTTGTGATGTGTTTTAAGTACCATGATGTCCATGTGAAGCCAATCAGCACCAAAGCTGACCATACGTTCAGCCTCGGATGCAAGATTAGCAAAGTCCGATGATAGCATCGAAGGTGCGATCTTTGGTTCAACTTTAGTTGCCATTTTTCTTTTTTTTTTGTTCGAGGAGATGGAAAAGTGCAGAGAATAGAGGAAGAAATGGGGATGAAACCCTATGAACTTTTTTTGGTTGGTGGGTTATTATTACTTATTTTTGGTGGTTCGGTTTTAAAGAATATGGAATATGTTGACTTGGGGTTGGATTTCGAGAAAATCAAAAGGAAATAGAAGAAAAAAAATTTTTGATTGTGTTTTGAAGTTTTTTTAATACAAAGTAAACAATCACCCAAGGCATTATAGCCTAGTGGTATCTTGGTGGTGAGATAAGACTCAAAGGCCATAAGGTCCTGGGTTCGAATCTCACAAAGGGGGTTTTCTCATAATTATGAGTTTCCTCCTGAATTGGTGACTTGGTGGTGGTGGAATATGATCGCGTGGCAACACTGGTGGCCCGATGATACTCCAGTGTTCCGTGAGTGATTCCAATTTGTTGGCCGTTAAAAAAAAAATACAAAGTAAACAATCAATTTTTTTAAAACCAAAAAATTACATGGGATAGTGGTTCAAGTGTTTGGATTTAGATTTAAGAATTGGATAATGTTAAATCGTTTAATATACAAATAAAAATGTGTAAATATGGTACTACAAAACAAAATACGAAAATATTGTATGTTTTGGTGAAAATGTGTAATTTTTAACAAATTTTGAAGACATGTATTTTAAAGGGTTATATGAAAAAATAAAAACTTTCAAAAACTTGAAAGGATAGACCACCTGGTCTGGTTCACCAGTCTCACCGTTCCGATTTTGCAAACACTATAAACTACGGGTGTGAATATCTAACAAGACATGAAAAATGACATCAACGTATCATGATATTCCCGAGATTGCTTTTAGTTTAAACGAGTTCGAGTGAGTTTCGATTCGACGCCGTGATACGTTTAGCTAAGTAGGTCATGTCTGTGCGAACTTGACGGGTTCGCACGTGAGCTATTTAACTCGTATATTTTACTTTAGGTTTGAGAAAAAAAGTTTTTTTTATATATTTTAAAGTATTTATATATAAACAATTTATTAGCATATTTTTTTAACTCTTTAGACATGCATCAATGCATCATTGCCTTTATACAAGTTCTACTACGATTTGTGTGTTGATTTATTGTGGGCCCAGATGCTTTAGCCCTTACGGCCTTACCTTGTTCTACGTCCCCCCTTTCTTTCATGTCTATGTTGCTTGTAGTATTTTAGTCCCCTTATGTCCCTTTCATGTGTGGTGATCATATACAATTCGCTAATTTATTTGATTGTTTCACTACATGCATTCATTTGTATATATTCTCATTTCGTTTTGTTTATGGAAGTCATCAACAACTTACTTGGTGTGTGTTGGTACAACAAAAAATGGGAAGGGTTTATTAAGGATGCCTTCGGGGCTTTAAAGGTTTCTGCAAAACAAGAACTATTAGTCCTAATGCAGGGGGGGGATCTTCTACGCTTGGACTACAGCATAAGAATAAGTCAGTATACTCAAAGGGAGTTTAAGAAATGTATATAAGTCTAATAGAGAGCAAAAGTAATAGAGAAAGGATAAGTGTGTTACTAGTGGTGCCCAATGTGGCTAGTTTATGGGAAAATGGAAGTCAAAGATCGGCTCAACCAAGTTTCCAACTCGGAAGCTTAAAGGAGTCAGGGAAGACTTGTATTTCTTTGTTCGCAAAGGAGACTTTACCCGCTTTGGGTTTCAGTAGGTTGTAACTTATCTTCTGCACTCGACGGAATTTAATCAAGCACTTGGGAATGTTTACAACAAACTTCTAGCTCATGGTCGCCATTAGGGTTCGGTTGTTGGTTACAAAGCTTGTGAGGGTGGTCAGCCTATTGAGAAGATGAATTATTACTGTCCTGATTCTTTTGAGATGTTTAAGGACTATGTTCAAAATATGGAACATGTTTCCTACCCTTTTAAGCAGTTAATGCGGTAAAATATCGGTTATCGGTGAAGGGCCGATATTTGATATATCAGTTTTGGCGGTGAGATATCGGTGGTTGCATAATGTGTGTGTGTGTGTATATATATGTGCGTGTGTGTGTATAATGTAAAACACTAAAACCTATATAGTAATAATAATAGTAAGATCAATATTCAAGAGGCTCAAAATTTAAATGTCTCAATATTTGTTATTTGAAACAAGATGACATAAACTAATCGTAAGCCATGTCATCGTCCTCTGAGTCCACATCAACCAAGCCATCCAATTGTTCATTAAGACCTCCCACTTCAGCGGTAGTAACATCATCATCTCTATAGCGCTCTCTTTTGCTCCTAGTACTTGGCCCAACTTGTTCATTTCCTCTCATTGCCTCTCGCGCAACCGACCAAAGAAGACCACCATCTCTACCATCAATAAATTCTTGAAACTCAATTTCTGTTGGTGTCACCTAATCATCATTTCCCTCTACGTGTCTCAACAAAATAGGATCCAAAGATCTGTTACCTTTTAATTACTTGAAGTGCCTTTGGAACCTTGTGTTGTATTGGATGAATACAAGATCACTGAGTTTTTGTTGCAAAAGACAATTTCTTTTCTTTAAATGTAACTGACTATAAAAAATAAAAAAAAATTACTTAATGAAGTAAATAAGTTGATTACTTAAATGTGATATTATTTATAAAAATATTTGGTACAAGAAACTTACATTGTCAAATGTACTCTAATTGTGTTCACAAGGTGAAGCACTACAAGTTTGAAAATGTTTGGAGCAAAGGTGTGTCGATCCTATAAGTACGCCACCATATATCTACATTTTATAAATAACTTGAGTGACGCAATCTAAAATTCAGCAATGAAAACATGAGAATATGTTTATAATGTTTTGCACTTTTACTTACCCAGTGCAACTTTCATTCTACCCCTTATAGCAGTTGAAGTTCCAAATTGTCCAATTGAATTAATGTATAGATTCAAGTCTTGTCTCATTTTATCATTCTCATTTTCATTAGGCACTAGATGGTCAATAGCAAGATAAAGTCCAATCAAAATGTCTCTATTATTCTTTATGTCAGACGATTTTTCCCCATGTAAAATGGTAGGGCTTAGGAAATATCTAGCTACACATTCAATAAAGAGTTAAAATTAAAACTAAACAATTATATTAATCAATATATTATAATATACCAAAGCTTAAAATCACACATGGCACTTAAAGAGGCCAACCTCCCCCTTGAGTGTGTCATGTGGCATGCCATCTTCTTTTTCTCCTCTCCAACCTAGAAATCAACCATCAACCCTAAATTTCAATCTCTCCTCACCCCTCTCTCTCTCTTTCTCCTGCTGTAGGATCAGTATCTTTGCAACAGTCTCTATTTAGAATAGTTTAATCAGAGTAAATGAGTAGCGGAATAATAAATGTTCTAAGTTAACAATTCACTTTTAATATCAGTAAATGTTTCCCCTCAAATGATTAATCAAAGTGCAATAAGTGTATATGAGAATCTAAACAGTTAATGATAAAACAGTTGAATATATTCAAATAATAATTCTCATATAATGCACAATGGATTTCTGATGCAAAGTTTGTATATTTCCAAGTTAAAAAATAGAAGGTATGAACCCTTCTATTTATAGACTACAAAACGTATATACGAAGTATGATAATCATAATAGTATAATCATAGTAGCAAAAGTCATCCGAGTTGACCGAGTACTCGCCGAGTACTCGCTACAGGGTGGGTCACCGAGTATAGCCGAGTTCGCCAAATATTCCGAGTACTCTCCGCATAGGCCGATTCGACCACCGAGTACTCGCCCGACTAGGCCGAGTACTCGCAACTCCCCAGTCGGCCGAGTTGGTAGCGCCTAGCGAGTTCTGCAACCATGAGTATAATACGACAACAGGCTGTAGCATTGGCACTTGTACAAAAAATCTATTACAATACAATTAAACTATAAACTGCTAAAGATTGCCGCGATGGGAAGCTTCTTCTAGAACTGCTGATGGGTATGAAACTGTTGATGTCGGACAACGGTGGTGAATATATCAGCAAGGAATTTACAGATTATTGTGCTGATAGAGGGATCAAGATGATAAATACAGTTCCAGGAACTCCACAACAGAATGGAGTTGTAGAGAGGATGAACAGAACATTATGTGAAAGAGCCAGGAGCACGAGATTGAATGCAGGGCTTCCTAAGATGTTCTGGGCTGATGTAGTTAACACAACAACCTATTTTATCAACCGTGGACCCTTAGTACCATTGGCATTTAAGCTTCCTCAAGAAGAATGGAAAGGCAAAGCAGTTGAGTATGATCACCTGAGAATCTTCGGGTGCAGTGCTTATGATATTAACCCTGAAGGTGACAAGTTGGATGCTAAAGCAAAGAAGTACATTTTCATTGGATATAGGGGGTGATAAAATGGGCTACAGGCTTTGGGATTTTGAAAGCAGAAAGGTAGTCAGAAGCAAGCATGCTAAGTTTAATGAAAAAGAATTGTACATGGATAGAAATCTGGAAAAGTCAAAGGTTCAGAAAGAAACAATTGAGTTTAGTTTTGAGAATCAGAAGAAAGAATCTGTAAATGAAGAATTTTAGCTTTAAAATTTATCTCTCATTTTAAAAAACTTCTCACATCCCATCCACCATTTTTATCTTTATCTTACTCACAAACACATATTTTATTATATTTCTCGTTTTCATACACTCACAATAATTTGGTGGAAGGTGAATAGTAGCTTTTTATATATGAAAAGCTAGGATAACAAATTTTCATAATATAAAGATGGGGTATAAAATGGTGGATGGGTTGTAGTGTGTTTTTAGTAGGATTTTTTAAATTTTAAAGATGGGGGAAGGTTTGATGGGTGGGTTGTGAATGCTCTTAGTCGATTATATAAGCCAGTGATTAGGTTTTAAAAATCAGACCGTGGCTTTTTTTATCTAGGAGGGAAAAGCGAGATCTGGTGGCTTCTAGGAAATTGGTCGCCTAGGCGGTCAAGGCGATGGCTTTTGATAACTATGCATATAGCCACATCTTTTGCATCACATGCGCGTCATCTGATGCGTGCATCAACTGCAGCAACACAACCGCATCAAGCCATCATGTGATGCGTGCAATATGTGCTTCTGATGTGCCCGGTTTAAAACCAGTAACAATACAAGCTACAACGACAAAATACATTAATAGCATATGAATGATAGTATGATACCAGGGGATACACTTCTTCAACAGGCGTTCCCGGCTTTAACGCCACACCGGGCTTCATACCCTTTGATTTAATTCGATTAACAAGTTCTTGCCAATTATCTGCAACCAAAACATCATGTCCTCACCACCTTTTGACTAAATTAAGATACTAATCACTCAAAACAAATAGGATAATGCAAAATTTGCAACTTGAAAACAGACCCACCTTTAGACACCTCGACATGAAATGTAAAACCAGAAGCACCAGCTCTCCCTAACTGATCAACATAATCAAGAGGATTTGTTACCATCAAGTGACAATCCAAATATGCCCTGTGTCAGATCAAATATAACTTTTTACCAAAGTTTTTGTGGCCTAACCGTATCAACGTGTGTTAAAAAAAATAAAAAATTTAAAAAGAAGAACAAACTGTATTTCATGAAGCTAAAAATCAAAACTTGTGCACATAAGCATCAAGCTTGGTTTAAAAACCGCACCTTAGGCGCAACAAGGCTCAAGCCCTTGCGCTTTTGGTAGCCTAAGGCACGCTTTTTTCAAACAACCCACATGAGGCACGATTTCTTATAAAAAAATTTGACCCTAAGGCGCGCGCCTCATGTTTTTGTTTTGAACGATCAACTAAAGTATTGCCGGGTACTCTGTACGCGGCCCCCAATGGCCGAAAGGGGGGCCAGACGGCCTCTAGTCCGTACGGACAGAGCCCTTCGGCCCACCCGTCTCCTGTTCCAGGGAAAACCCGGCCCACAAACCCGCCCGAAGGCACGACAGTAGTGAACCGGTAAAACCTGGAGGGATCAGGAGTCGAACCCATGACCACAAGGGTCAAGGGTCTCTCCATCACTTCCCAACCACCTACCCCACCACAAGGGTAGGGGTATCCATCACATGCCTCCCGTGGGAATCGAACCCGGCTCCCCCGAAGAAAGAACAGGCCCTTTTACCACTAGGCCACATGATCAGGATGGCGCACGCCTCATGTATTTCCATATTTATATATCTAAATATCGGGTAAATGATGCTAGAAAACATATGATATAAAACACAATATAATTATTTCTTCCTCGGTTTTAGACATTGTCACCATGGCATCAACAACTTACTTAGTGTGCTTTCTCAAACTCTCAATAACCGGAGCACCAATAGTCAAATTAGGGACAAAATGTCTGCAAAAACAAATAATAATAAACCAAAATCAACAACAACAAAAGTGTGAAGAAAATAACAACAATTAAGTTGAGTCTGGAACACACCCATCCTGCAAATGAACATTAATTGATCAGATGGGCAAGTGGGAAAACAAAAACAAAAGAAACAAACAAAACTGTAATTATTATTATTATTATTATTATTATTATTGAAGTTGAATAAAGATTGTGTTGTGATGTGTTTTAAGTACCATGATGTCCATGTGAAGCCAATCAGCACCAAAGCTGACCATACGTTCAGCCTCGGATGCAAGATTAGCAAAGTCCGATGATAGCATCGAAGGTGCGATCTTTGGTTCAACTTTAGTTGCCATTTTTCTTTTTTTTTTGTTCGAGGAGATGGAAAAGTGCAGAGAATAGAGGAAGAAATGGGGATGAAACCCTATGAACTTTTTTTGGTTGGTGGGTTATTATTACTTACTAGTGGGAATGCCCGCGCTTTGCTGCGGGTGCTTTAGTTTTCTTGTCGCACGTTGCACAAAAGAGAAGAAATATGTACATTGTGTTTTGATAAGTACTCGTAAAAAGAAAAGTGTGCACGACTACTAACTGTACAACACCTTTGACGCATACGGTTCCAAAAAAACAAGAATTAATGTGTTAGAATGTCATTTACCATAAAACTATAATGCAAAAATGCCTCAATGAAACCAAAATCTACGGTCATAAAGCTGTTGAAGATGCAAATTAACAATCACAAACTCGTTTGATTTCCAACTCACCTTGTGCATCACGTTCCTTTTAAAATCAAGCCATATGTAAATGTCTCGCTTCCACCCGGACCACAAGTTCAGAAACCAAAGTTTAGAAACTTATGTACAAATTTAGTCACAGCTAGTAATAACCTTAAACAGTTATTAATGATACTGCTAATTCCCTTTAGATTGTTCTTGGCTTTTAAGTGAGCTATGAGATTATGGAGTTGAGGAACATAGTGTCTTGAAAAAATTCGCAGTATGTAACAGATCAAAACGGTTAAGTCAAGACAATATTATTAAATCGTACACAGTTTGATGGATTAAACATATCATTTTGTGTCTAAAGTTTTTAATAAATAATATTAGTATATCAAATTATAATGACAAACAATCGAACATATGTAGTGCATCTATGCATATTAAAGAGGTGCCATTATATGCCCACTTTACACTTCATTTCAAGATGGTTGCACTACTACTGATTATAAGCTTCCATTGTGTTCAATCAATAAATATGGTTCTGGTCAATCTTGAAAGCTCAAATATATTATGACATAATTCTAGACTTGAAACTTGAAATATAGTGCCCTGAAATAATTTGCAGCATGTAACGGGTCAAAAGGCTTAAGTCAAAACAGTGATATTAAATCGTACAAAGTTTGGTGGACTGAACATATCATTTTGTGTCCAAAATTGTTAATAAGTAATTACTATATCAAATTAGAATGACAAACATATATAGTGCATCTATGCATATTAAAAAGGTGCCACCATATATTCATTTCTTTACACTCCATTTCAATATAGCTGTAGTACTACTGATTATAAGATCCCCTAAAGTTCAATCAATAAATAGGGTTCTGGACTTCTGGTCCATCTTGAAAGCTCAATTATATCATGTGCTAATTCTAGACTTGAAAGTTGAAATATAGTATATCACCATCTCATATAGATCCAGGAACATAGTAACAGGTCAAGACAGTTAAGTCAAAACATATTAGATAAAAAGCACAACCCATCAACCCAGGAACATAGTAACGGGTCAAGACAGTTAACTCAAAACATATTAGATAAAAAAAACACAGCCTATCAACCCATCCATAAGTAATCGTGTCTACATTGCCATCTCTATCATACATAGGTAAAACTAATATTCTTTTTTCAAGACAACTTTATAAACTCAACATATAATCATTTTGGTTTCCTTTCAAACTATCACAACAAGCATAATGCTATTTGTTCAAAATTTAACAAAAAACAATTAGCACAACACGTTTTGAGCCCTATTAAAAATTTGACTCACTTGGATAGAATCCATTTTGATGCGTCAAGGGACATGACATCATTTTTAATGGGTAAACGAGTCAAATTTCATAAAATAAAAATAAAAATTGAATCATTCTTTTTATTTAAAGGGGGGAATTATCTTATCGAAATAGAAAAGTTCTAAACTACGTCACCACTAATCAAGAACTATTTGCTTGGAAAAAGTGCAGCGGTCACATTTATCAACATTTGTTATTTTGTAGATGTTGTACTTAAACTCAACACATTGCCAATATTTATTCGTCTTGCACATTATCTGTGTGGAAAAATCTGAAGAAAAGTGTCTCAAGCTACACATAAGAATGTAAGTTCAACATGTTATGCGTGTCATAAACGGTTAACTTTGTTGAACCAGTCTTAACCATCGCATTAACGTGCCATCTCATTTACCACAAACACTAATCCGTTTCACTTAATGTTGACTGTAAAGTCATGTCGTGTTAACTCATAGTCTCATCTTTGTTCATATCACTCAATAAAGAAAAGAGGAAAAAGATACACACACAAGGAGCAATTAGCAACAAACCTGCAACACTATATGTAGATACATAGTTTGACCTTTACGGATAGGTGGATCGAGGGTAACAGCAACAAATGTATGTGGTTGATTTGACTGCATTACAATACGAAAAATATGAGCTTGCAACAACAAACATGTCTGTTTTTAAATTCTGATAAAAAGATAGCAAAAGATAAACCTTGGGTAGCACAAACACACGAACTACAGTGCTGAACTGGATTTTGAAGTCATTAGCTTGCCCTTGCAGCCTCAAAAAGGATAGATGAAGTTCAACATTGTAATGACCCCTGCAATAAAAGAGGCATTCCATGGAACTCAATCTTTAAATGAACAAAAATGATAACAATTACAATTTGCAATTTTGACACATTTACTTATGAATGCTCGATTTGGCTTATATTTTATCTTTATCAAGTCAAGCGGGTAAAAAACAAAAATAAACTAACTAAAAACAGTCTTAACGGGCTGAATGTCGCCTAAAGTGTGTTTCAATGATAAAAGCCTCAATAAATTTTATTTAAATAGTGAATAGTCAATTTAACGAAACAAAATTAGTTACCGTAATCATGTTTGACACGCTGATTGTTCAATATAAATACAAATAATATGGATACAAAGCGTTTAACCCATCCCGTACGGAAAAACTCATTTGGCATGTTACTCAACAAGCCTGGCCATTTTGTCACCTCTAAGAACAATCATGCCAAGAACCCACCTTGGAGTGAGAATAGCAATGCCCTCAAATGTGACAACAGCCTCCTCGCCTCCAGCATTGACATCTGCCATTTACATTATTTTCTCACGGAAGACCTGAAAACGAGTATGAGATGCCACATGGCACATGGCACATATTGAACAAAGCAATGAATAATAAATCTAGGTGATCTAACCTGTGCAGGTGGACAGTTTTAATCACCAACAAACTGTGTGTTGTTAGTGGGTATGTGAAAGCTTATCTCCATCAATGAATCTTTCTGCATTAAAATACAAAAAGAAGACCAAAATCAAAATAGACTTCAAGCCTAGCATTGTAAAAGTGCACATACTAATTACCATGTGACACGAATCATCTGAAACAAAATTAGTTAGCCAACCTCGTTAGCACCGGTTGTGTCATCCACATGGAATTCCAGCATCACATCAATCTTTCCTCGAAGTTTCCGATTATAACTGGTAACCGTTCTGTGATGACAATTTCAGCAGTAGTTGGGTGGAGGGAAGGGGTTGGAGTGGTGGTTTTTGTTGGTTTTCAACAGGGGTGATGACTAAAGTGTTTGGATTTAAGAGCTGTGTAGGAAGAGGGAAGGGTTGTGATTGAAATTGAAGAGAAGAATTAAGAAGGAAGATTTTTGGAATTCCCAAATTCAATGTGGTGAAAGTAGGCGTTTGAAACTGATCCATGATATTCAATAGATGGTTAAACCTATTGAATGATGCACTAATGGCCTTGAGTTGCATTAGGGATTTATAAAACTTGCATCAAAGATTGTACAACAAGGTTATAAAGGGAAGAAAGAGGATAAAAATTATGGATTTGTTCTTGTGCCTTTTGACATACCATCTTAACTTTGTCAAATTGGACATCTTTGCCCATTGCTCCCTCTTTATAATGTAGTATAGATTTTTGGTGGTTCGGTTTTAAAGAATATGGAATATGTTGACTTGGGGTTGGATTTCGAGAAAATCAAAAGGAAATAGAAGAAAAAAAATTTTTGATTGTGTTTTGAAGTTTTTTTAATACAAAGTAAACAATCACCCAAGGCATTATAGCCTAGTGGTATCTTGGTGGTGAGATAAGACTCAAAGGCCATAAGGTCCTGGGTTCGAATCTCACAAAGGGGGTTTTCTCATAATTATGAGTTTCCTCCTGAATTGGTGACTTGGTGGTGGTGGAATATGATCGCGTGGCAACACTGGTGGCCCGATGATACTCCAGTGTTCCGTGAGTGATTCCAATTTGTTGGCCGTTAAAAAAAAAATACAAAGTAAACAATCAATTTTTTTAAAACCAAAAAATTACATGGGATAGTGGTTCAAGTGTTTGGATTTAGATTTAAGAATTGGATAATGTTAAATCGTTTAATATACAAATAAAAATGTGTAAATATGGTACTACAAAACAAAATACGAAAATATTGTATGTTTTGGTGAAAATGTGTAATTTTTAACAAATTTTGAAGACATGTATTTTAAAGGGTTATATGAAAAAATAAAAACTTTCAAAAACTTGAAAGGATAGACCACCTGGTCTGGTTCACCAGTCTCACCGTTCCGATTTTGCAAACACTATAAACTACGGGTGTGAATATCTAACAAGACATGAAAAATGACATCAACGTATCATGATATTCCCGAGATTGCTTTTAGTTTAAACGAGTTCGAGTGAGTTTCGATTCGACGCCGTGATACGTTTAGCTAAGTAGGTCATGTCTGTGCGAACTTGACGGGTTCGCACGTGAGCTATTTAACTCGTATATTTTACTTTAGGTTTGAGAAAAAAAGTTTTTTTTATATATTTTAAAGTATTTATATATAAACAATTTATTAGCATATTTTTTTAACTCTTTAGACATGCATCAATGCATCATTGCCTTTATACAAGTTCTACTACGATTTGTGTGTTGATTTATTGTGGGCCCAGATGCTTTAGCCCTTACGGCCTTACCTTGTTCTACGTCCCCCCTTTCTTTCATGTCTATGTTGCTTGTAGTATTTTAGTCCCCTTATGTCCCTTTCATGTGTGGTGATCATATACAATTCGCTAATTTATTTGATTGTTTCACTACATGCATTCATTTGTATATATTCTCATTTCGTTTTGTTTATGGAAGTCATCAACAACTTACTTGGTGTGTGTTGGTACAACAAAAAATGGGAAGGGTTTATTAAGGATGCCTTCGGGGCTTTAAAGGTTTCTGCAAAACAAGAACTATTAGTCCTAATGCAGGGGGGGGATCTTCTACGCTTGGACTACAGCATAAGAATAAGTCAGTATACTCAAAGGGAGTTTAAGAAATGTATATAAGTCTAATAGAGAGCAAAAGTAATAGAGAAAGGATAAGTGTGTTACTAGTGGTGCCCAATGTGGCTAGTTTATGGGAAAATGGAAGTCAAAGATCGGCTCAACCAAGTTTCCAACTCGGAAGCTTAAAGGAGTCAGGGAAGACTTGTATTTCTTTGTTCGCAAAGGAGACTTTACCCGCTTTGGGTTTCAGTAGGTTGTAACTTATCTTCTGCACTCGACGGAATTTAATCAAGCACTTGGGAATGTTTACAACAAACTTCTAGCTCATGGTCGCCATTAGGGTTCGGTTGTTGGTTACAAAGCTTGTGAGGGTGGTCAGCCTATTGAGAAGATGAATTATTACTGTCCTGATTCTTTTGAGATGTTTAAGGACTATGTTCAAAATATGGAACATGTTTCCTACCCTTTTAAGCAGTTAATGCGGTAAAATATCGGTTATCGGTGAAGGGCCGATATTTGATATATCAGTTTTGGCGGTGAGATATCGGTGGTTGCATAATGTGTGTGTGTGTATATATATGTGCGTGTGTGTGTATAATGTAAAACACTAAAACCTATATAGTAATAATAATAGTAAGATCAATATTCAAGAGGCTCAAAATTTAAATGTCTCAATATTTGTTATTTGAAACAAGATGACATAAACTAATCGTAAGCCATGTCATCGTCCTCTGAGTCCACATCAACCAAGCCATCCAATTGTTCATTAAGACCTCCCACTTCAGCGGTAGTAACATCATCATCTCTATAGCGCTCTCTTTTGCTCCTAGTACTTGGCCCAACTTGTTCATTTCCTCTCATTGCCTCTCGCGCAACCGACCAAAGAAGACCACCATCTCTACCATCAATAAATTCTTGAAACTCAATTTCTGTTGGTGTCACCTAATCATCATTTCCCTCTACGTGTCTCAACAAAATAGGATCCAAAGATCTGTTACCTTTTAATTACTTGAAGTGCCTTTGGAACCTTGTGTTGTATTGGATGAATACAAGATCACTGAGTTTTTGTTGCAAAAGACAATTTCTTTTCTTTAAATGTAACTGACTATAAAAAATAAAAAAAAATTACTTAATGAAGTAAATAAGTTGATTACTTAAATGTGATATTATTTATAAAAATATTTGGTACAAGAAACTTACATTGTCAAATGTACTCTAATTGTGTTCACAAGGTGAAGCACTACAAGTTTGAAAATGTTTGGAGCAAAGGTGTGTCGATCCTATAAGTACGCCACCATATATCTACATTTTATAAATAACTTGAGTGACGCAATCTAAAATTCAGCAATGAAAACATGAGAATATGTTTATAATGTTTTGCACTTTTACTTACCCAGTGCAACTTTCATTCTACCCCTTATAGCAGTTGAAGTTCCAAATTGTCCAATTGAATTAATGTATAGATTCAAGTCTTGTCTCATTTTATCATTCTCATTTTCATTAGGCACTAGATGGTCAATAGCAAGATAAAGTCCAATCAAAATGTCTCTATTATTCTTTATGTCAGACGATTTTTCCCCATGTAAAATGGTAGGGCTTAGGAAATATCTAGCTACACATTCAATAAAGAGTTAAAATTAAAACTAAACAATTATATTAATCAATATATTATAATATACCAAAGCTTAAAATCACACATGGCACTTAAAGAGGCCAACCTCCCCCTTGAGTGTGTCATGTGGCATGCCATCTTCTTTTTCTCCTCTCCAACCTAGAAATCAACCATCAACCCTAAATTTCAATCTCTCCTCACCCCTCTCTCTCTCTTTCTCCTGCTGTAGGATCAGTATCTTTGCAACAGTCTCTATTTAGAATAGTTTAATCAGAGTAAATGAGTAGCGGAATAATAAATGTTCTAAGTTAACAATTCACTTTTAATATCAGTAAATGTTTCCCCTCAAATGATTAATCAAAGTGCAATAAGTGTATATGAGAATCTAAACAGTTAATGATAAAACAGTTGAATATATTCAAATAATAATTCTCATATAATGCACAATGGATTTCTGATGCAAAGTTTGTATATTTCCAAGTTAAAAAATAGAAGGTATGAACCCTTCTATTTATAGACTACAAAACGTATATACGAAGTATGATAATCATAATAGTATAATCATAGTAGCAAAAGTCATCCGAGTTGACCGAGTACTCGCCGAGTACTCGCTACAGGGTGGGTCACCGAGTATAGCCGAGTTCGCCAAATATTCCGAGTACTCTCCGCATAGGCCGATTCGACCACCGAGTACTCGCCCGACTAGGCCGAGTACTCGCAACTCCCCAGTCGGCCGAGTTGGTAGCGCCTAGCGAGTTCTGCAACCATGAGTATAATACGACAACAGGCTGTAGCATTGGCACTTGTACAAAAAATCTATTACAATACAATTAAACTATAAACTGCTAAAGATTGCCGCGATGGGAAGCTTCTTCTAGAACTGCTGATGGGTATGAAACTGTTGATGTCGGACAACGGTGGTGAATATATCAGCAAGGAATTTACAGATTATTGTGCTGATAGAGGGATCAAGATGATAAATACAGTTCCAGGAACTCCACAACAGAATGGAGTTGTAGAGAGGATGAACAGAACATTATGTGAAAGAGCCAGGAGCACGAGATTGAATGCAGGGCTTCCTAAGATGTTCTGGGCTGATGTAGTTAACACAACAACCTATTTTATCAACCGTGGACCCTTAGTACCATTGGCATTTAAGCTTCCTCAAGAAGAATGGAAAGGCAAAGCAGTTGAGTATGATCACCTGAGAATCTTCGGGTGCAGTGCTTATGATATTAACCCTGAAGGTGACAAGTTGGATGCTAAAGCAAAGAAGTACATTTTCATTGGATATAGGGGGTGATAAAATGGGCTACAGGCTTTGGGATTTTGAAAGCAGAAAGGTAGTCAGAAGCAAGCATGCTAAGTTTAATGAAAAAGAATTGTACATGGATAGAAATCTGGAAAAGTCAAAGGTTCAGAAAGAAACAATTGAGTTTAGTTTTGAGAATCAGAAGAAAGAATCTGTAAATGAAGAATTTTAGCTTTAAACAGGAAATCTGATCATACAAGACACTATTCCAGGTGCGGAAACCCTAGAACAGAACAAAATGATATTCAACGAATCAAAACACACGAATTACGCTTTTCAAACTCATTTTCATAGATAACTTGATCAAATATTGTTTACATACGCTTTTACAAGTTAATCTATTGACAAATTCAAAGACTCAACCTAGAGAGCAAAACTCAGACCTTAACCAACACAAATGACCAAAGTTCTTTTAGCCTTAAAACAAACTTGACCTATATATACTATCTGCACTTTCGCCCTTTTTCATGGTACGAATGTGGAATTCTTCCACATTCGTCCTTCTATCAAGCACGAACATAGAATATCTTCTGTATCATTTCCACCTTCGACCTTCTGTATTCACATTCGCCCATATTAAGTCACCTTCGACCATACTGAAATCTCTAACACATGTTAATAATCACAATCCGAAGCATTAATCGCACACAATGCATCTACAAACTCCCCCTCGACTATTTCTCGGATTGCCTTCGATCTTCATTCATCTGCTTGTTCATCAGCTTGATTCTCAGTTGTTTCTTTAGGTCTTTCGTCATTTCGGGTTCAGGTTTCCTCTTTGTTGATTGCTTCGGTACTTCAACTACCTTCACCCGCTTACCTAGCTTTTGCTCAAGGTTGCTACCGGAGTTGATATCATAAGCAAAGCATACTCCAACAACCTGTTGATATTTCTTTGCTTGTGATGCATCATTGGGGTCACTGAAAATCGGGTTGTAATACAGCATGATGATATCCTCAAATGTACAATTTATGAGCCACATCGGGTCAAAAACATGTATTTTCTTGTACGACTCCTTCCTATCTCTCAGCACAATCACCGCTTCAGCATTCCTCCAGTCATAATAACAGAAAATAAAATCATCACTGAAATGCTGTTGAATAGGCATTACCGGTATCTTTCTCATCACTTCAGGAGCTTTGTAAATCAACGTCACTCTCTTTCTACCCGTTTTTGGATCAATATCTCTGTGAACCTTCCTTCTCGGGTACTGAGGCTGAAACATATCCCATTTTGTCCTACTCTCCCAGACCAACTTATCAGCAAACCATCCGACTGCTGTATTATTCACAGAAGCACCAGTCATTCTGAAACGACATATATCTCTCACCGCCCAGTACGGTAGAGTTAACAAATCATAGAATCTATAGAAGTACAGAATTCCAGTTTCCCATTTGACTGCTATACACTTCAGACTTCTAAGATATTTCCAACCAAGTGCTCTGCCTTTAAACTTTTGGTTGTGATATCTATAAAATCCTCCCTGTGCTTCTGGTTTAGGCCTTTTATCATCAGTCTCTTTCAATTTCTTCAACAAAGTCTTTAGCTCATCACTTTGTTCAGATGGTTTCTGTTTATCATCCCCAAACACATTTTTAACAAACTCTTTGCTTTTCTCCTCAGCTTTCTTCTTAGCCTCCCTCATATGTGTTTCAGTGAAATCTGGGAATACTTCATTTTCATTAGTCTCTCTGAAGTATTGGGGATACTCTTCATGAGTGATATCTTCAATTTCAATCTCCTCAGCTTCTGGTGTTTGCTTGTCATCAGAATGATTTCCAACATCCTTTTCAGGAATGTCTGGAATCATTTGATCCGACATAATCTCCTCCAGTGTCTTACCAACTCGCTGCGCAATCCCTTCAAGAATTTCTTTAGACACAGCAGCTGACACTTCACCATCTTCCAAATCAGGATCATTATACTCCAATTCATATATCATATCTTCTTATTGGAATATATCAGCAAACTTTCCAGTAAATTCTATCGTCCACTCTCTCCTGCTCAACATTTCTCTATAAACATTTTTCGCATCATCTGATAACGCTCTGATTTTCTCAGTCCAGAAAATTTTATCATCAGCATCTACATTCTCTCCTGCCTTCTTTGAGCTAGACTGACCAGAACTCCCCTTCTTTGTCTTTCTTTGTTCAAAAGTGAATTTGTTCGAATCATCATTATCATCATCATCATCATCATCACTGCTACTCTCATCATCATCATTCTTTTTGTTACCCGATTCCCCCTCAGCATCATCATCATCATCATCAGATTCATCATCTGATTCATCACCTTCCTCATCATCAGAAGATTCTTCATAATCAACCTGTTCTTCTTATTTTTCTTTATCTTCTTCTCCTTCTTTCAATTTAGGAGCTTCACCATAAATTTTATCCAGAAGATCACTCATTCTTTTGTTCTCCTTCTTTAACTCCTTGTTTTCTTTTCTCACACTCTTTATCATCCTCCTGTTTCCACTACATTTCTCATCAAGCTCATTCTTCTCCTCTTCAAGTTGTTTCAGCTTCTTCTCAAGTTCATCCTGATTAGACTTAGAAGCAACAACTATTTGCAACATTTTTTCTTCATTCTTTTTGAATCTTTCTATCTCAGCTTGTTGAGCTGTCAGCATTTTCATCATCTCTTCCATCTTTTTATTCACTTGCTTCATCACGTCATCAGAAACAGTGACTTTAGATTTGGAAGACTCAACAACATGAGTCTTTTCCTTTTCTGGCTTCCTGAACATATTAAGAACATTCTCTAAAGTAGATTCCAGATTAAGAACATTCTCTAAAGTAGATTCCTTCAAGATGAATCTTGAATTTCTTCTGCCACTGGTTGTAGTCCTGCATCTCCATTAGCTTGGGTGGTCTGTTCCCGCTACCTGAAGACAAATCATTGATTAGTGTAGAAATAACATTAGTAGTTTGAGTGTGTACCGCTGCGGCTGCTACTCCCCAATAATCTGCTGCAGGTTGTTGTGAAGATGATGCAACACTCTGAGGCATCGAACTCGTCATAGCTAAGTAGTTAATTGGTTGCGAAGACTGAGTGTTCGATTTCTGAGCTGCTATTGTTCATGGGTCCATAGTAACTTGCTGTTGTTGTGCTGTACCCGGCCTTGGTGTAGTTGGAAATCCCCACATGTTGTTCACGAAGTTGGAAATACTACACGCTTGAAAAATTCACCAAACTGTTTCTACTTTCGCCCAAGTACACTTCACTTTTGTCCAAAAGTGTGACCCGAATGTAGAAAATAAGTGATAATCTCCACGTTCGACCAAACTCTCTTCACTTTCGTCCCTCTTTTTCCACTTTCGTACCCCCTATGAACCGAATGTGGAAAATCTGACCTGAAAGTGAAAATCCAACACAACAATCCTAGGTTCGACCAGTAAAATGCTACTTTCGTCCACAAACTACTCTTGGTTCGACCTAAAAACCCACTTTCGACCCAAAGCTCTCTAGGTTCGACCCTACCATGTTCAAAAAACGGTTACACTTTGAAAAACGGTTATTTTGATCTGAAATTTTCAAAAGTTAATGGATTTTGATGATCTTAATCAGGTTATGATTCGGAAGTGATTTGGAACAACTTTAATACTTGGAATTGTTGATTTTAACCACGAAAACTTGTCCAAAACCTTCAAATTGTATCAAAAACCATTGTTCAATGAAAACAGAGAAAATTTGATCAATTTAGGGTCTAAATCTGTTCAGAGATTATCAATTTGTTGTTGTATGATCTCTATGGCTCTGATACCACTTTGTAAATGAAGAATTTTAGCTTTAAACAGGAAATCTGATCATACAAGACACTATTCCAGGTGCGGAAACCCTAGAACAGAACAAAATGATAATCAACGAATCAAAACACACGAATTACGCTTTTCAAACTCATTTTCATAGATAACTTGATCAAATATTGTTTACATACGCTTTTACAAGTTAATCTATTGACAAATTCAAAGACTCAACCTAGAGAGCAAAACTCAGACCTTAACCAACACAAATGACCAAAGTTCTTTTAGCCTTAAAACAAACTTGACCTATATATACTATCTGCACTTTCGCCCTTTTTCATGGTACGAATGTGGAATTCTTCCACATTCGTCCTTCTATCAAGCACGAACATATAATATCTTCTGTATCATTTCCACCTTCGACCTTCTGTATTCACATTCGCCCATATTAAGTCACCTTCGACCATACTGAAATCTCTAAAACATGTTAATGATCACAATCCGAAGCATTAGTCGCACACAATGCATCTACAGAATCTATCGCAGAGCCCGTAACAGAAACTGAAGATGACACAGAACCAAAGACTGAAGATGGTGAAAATGAAGAGTTGGTGGGAGTTTCTGACAGTGGGAGTTCAGAGTCTGAAGACGAACAGTCTCCACTGCAGCCTGACCACTCTAATACTTCGGTAAGGAGATCCACCAGAGTTTCTAAAGCGCCAGAAAGGTACAGTCCCAGTCGTACCGGCCCCTCAGTTAATTATATTCTCTTGACAGAAAATGGTGAACCAGAGAGCTACTCTGAAGTAGTCAAGATGAAGGACTCGTTCCAGTGGGAGCGAGCAATGAAAGAAGAAATGAGTTCACTGGACAAGAACAAGACTTGGGTTCTTGGAAAACTTCCACCAGACAAGAAAGCTCTTCAGAATAAATGGGTTTTAAGGGTCAAAGATGAGCATGATGGTTCTAAACGGTATAAAGCCCGTTTAGTGGTCAAGGGGTCTCAGCAGAAGAAGGGAGTTGATTATGATGAGATCTTCTCTCCAGTGGTGAAGATGGCCACCATTAGGTTAATTCTAAGTATTGTTGCAGCAAAGAATTTGCATCTAGAGCAGCTAGATGTGAAGACAGCATTCCTACATGGTGACCTTGATGAAGAAATTTACATGGCACAACCTGAGGGATTCCAGGTTATTAGAAAAGAGAATTGGGTGTGCAAGTTTAAGAAGAGTCTGTATGGTCTAAAACAAGCGCCAAGGCAGTGGTACTTGAAGTTTAATGATTTCAGTGTGAGAACCGATTACAAGAGATGTGAAGCCGATCACTGCTGTTATTTGAAGAAGCTCAAGAGTTCGTATATCATTCTACTTCTGTATGTAGATGATATGTTGATTGCAGGATCAGACATGAATGAGATCGGTAACTTGAAGAAGCAAATGTCCAAAGAATTCGAGATGAAGGATTTGGGTGCAGCTAAACAAATACTCGGGATGAGTATCACCAGGATCAAGAAAGATGGATCTTTGACACTGTCCCAGGAGAAGTACATCGGAAAAGTGCTAGAGAAATTCGGTATTAACAGTGAGAAGACCAAGTCGAGAAACACACCCTTGGGGAGTCACCTCAAGCTTACCAAAGATCAGTGTCCCAGAACTGAAGAAGAAAAAGCTGATATGGCTAGAGTTCCGTTTGCATCTGCAGTAGGTAGTCTGATGTACGCTATGGTGTGCACAAGACCTGACATAGCACACGCAGTCGGAGTTGTCAGTCGGTTTATGTCAACTCCGGGAAGAAAACATTGGGAAGCAGTTAAATGGGTGCTTTGTTATTTGAAGGGAACATCAAAGATGGAGTTATGTTTCAAAGGGAAGGATTCAGTTCTCAGAGGTTATACAAATGCTGACCTGGGTGGTTGTAAAGAGACATTTAAAAGCACCATAGGTTTCGTTTTCACAGTGGGAGGAACTGTAGTCAGTTGGATGTACAAACTACAGAAAAGTGTAGCTTTGTCCACAACAAAGGCAGAATACACGGCTATAGCTGAAGCCAGTAAGGAACTAGTATGGTTGAAAGCTTTTTTGGCAGAGTTAGAGAAGAAGCAGATTGAGTACTTGTTGCATTGTGATAATGAAAGTGCAGTGAAACTTGCTAAGAATCCTATGTATCACAAGAAGATGAAGCACATCGGGATAAGGTATCACTTCGTGAGAGGATTGGTTGCTGATGACACAATCAACTTGAAGAATATCTCAGGTGCTAGGAATCCAGCAGACATGTTCACCAAATGTGTAACGTTGGATAAGCTGAAGTTGTGTGGAGCTTCAGCTGGTCTCCAAGAATAGTGTTGAGGAGATCAGGGTAACTGGGGGTGCATTGAAGATCAATGGAAGATCTTATCTACAGAAGTACAGAAGAGATGGTGCAGTTCGTGGTCCGAAGACACCAGGTGGGAGATTGTTGGAGATGTTGCCTTCAGCCTACCTATAGGCCCAATCGTTTGAAGCCCAGTATGATTAACTTGTTAAGCAAGTTTAGCATATGATTTTAACCTAATTAGCGCCTATAAATATATCTCTTGTACTAGTATCTTTGTATCACTCAATAAAAAGAAAACCCCAATTGCCCCCCGTGGACGTAGGTCAGTTTAAACTGAACCACGTAAATCTTCGTGTTATGTGTGCGTGTGTGTTCTCGATCTTAACAGACAAAAGTGATCAGAAGTACTTCTGGTAAAAAACAAACACCACTTAAGTTTTACCGTTGCAACTCTATATTTTTAGTGATCAAATCTATGTCAACATACTATTTTCATCATAAATAAACTATAACATGTTTTTAATTTATGAACAAAAATGTTTTCATATAAAAATCCACCAAACTGATTCGATAAAGTGTTTTTAGTTTAAAAATATGTCAGACGTTTTAGTGGTTGTGCTCGTGTCTCTTATGTATATTATACACTGTTTCAAATAATTTTATTTTTATTATAAGTTGAAGGGCACTTATTTCTTGTGAGTTGGGTGGGTGTGAGGAGGTGGGATAATTATCATTGCCAATTTGCCACTCAACAAGTGCTCTATATCGCGATAACTTTCCCTTTTCTTTCTGTTCATTCAAGTGTTGTCATTCTTGTGAGATGATGAATACAATCTCTATAAGAATACATTAAAAGGAATGAGAAAGTATACAGTATAAAGTATATAAGCGTACAAACTGTAAGAACCAACTAGAACTCGTCATGTGGCAGACGGTTTTTTTTGGAACTTGACATTAAGTACGCCAGTCAAAGGGTAATATAGTCTTTTTATATATCCCTGCAATCACGTTGCAATCCTTTATCAAAATATAACTGCATGATCACGTTCAAATTCAAAATCATAATAAACCTAATTCGACGTTTAATCAATCGGCGATTTTCTATAATTGTATCAAAGTTCTTTAAGTTGCATTAACAACTGAAGATTCATACATCATGTTTGGTAAATTATAGTCGAAGATTAATATATCATGTTTGCGTGATTAATCTATACTTGATCATCGTCCAATTGATGTTTACAGGGTCTACTTCAACAAACTAGCTAAAGACTTGGTCCTACTTAAATCTCGGAGTATTGGTTGCTGACCGTTAGAGAACGTATGAACGAGTGAAGACTTACAACGGCTATATGGACAGCGTATAGACTATCTTGGATTTGTAGAGATGTTAGTTACTTTCATTTTTGTATATATAGGGACTATGAGCGATCAATTAGGGCACTTACTGCTTTCTTCTTTCAGCTATTACTCTTTTACTTCACTCACATCACACATTGATTGTAACACACTTAGTCGATCGATCCATTGTTTCCAAAGTTGTATTTATATTTTTTTTAATAAAAGCAACAAGGCAAAGAAGTTTGTCTCCTCCCGAGGTTTTATATCGGCGATCTAGATTGATCAAGGGTTTTCCTCGTACATTTCGTGTCCTTTTTTATTATTTCCTTTAATTTCATTCATTTCATCCTAAGGATATCATTGCTACAAAACTTATTATCATAGTGATATTCTAAGGATATTCGTCTATAGTTGTCAAAAGTCTTATATTTATAATGGTATCAACAGTTTTCTAAAGATATTGTCAATTTAATATCAACTAGTTTTTTTCCCGCGCGCAGCGGGTAATGGAATAGTAACTAACGGTTAACTCCGTTAGTTACTATTGCTAAGATGGTCAACATACGCGCGCGGGAACAAACTTTTGGGTGTGCTAAGGCGAACAACCATGCGAAGTAACACCAATAGCGCACATCGCCGGAGTATGGAACAGTAAAAAGTGAACCAAAAGTAGACGTCGGTGTTAGGTAATATAAGTTGACGGAGTTGGATAGTAAATTAACGGATTTGAAAAGCAACTTAACGGAGTTTGATAGTCATGGAGTTGAATATAGTAACTTAACGGAGTTGAGTAGTAAGTTAACGGAGTTGAAAAGCAACCTAACGGAGTTGAATATTATTTTAACGGAGTTAAATAGTAACTCCGTTAGTACTATTTTAATAGAGTTTAATAGTAACTCCGTTAGTACTATTTTAACGGAGTTGCATAGTAACTTAACGAGTTGAATAGTAACTAACGGAGATGAATAATAACTAACAGAGTTGCAAAGTAATTAACGAAGTTGAATAGTAACTAACGGAGTTGAACAGTAACTAACGGTCAACTCCATTAGTTACTATTGCTATAACTCCATTAGTACTATTTTAACGGAGTTGCATAGTAACTTAACGAAGTTGAATAGTAACTAACGGAGATAAATAGTAACTAACGGAGTTGCATAGTAACTAACGGAGTTGAATAGTAACTAACGGTCAACCGTTAGCTACTATTCCTAAGGTGGTCAACATTTATTATATATAATAATAAGTTTATTAAATTTTTCATAGCACTTTACCTCACATTACTAATTCGGAATACAAAATTTACTTATTAATTTTTGACCAAACCAGTAATGATGTTTTGTAATTACTAATTATCAGGTTATAATCTGATCAAGGCGACTAATAAGAAGAAGACTATTGTTAGACTGGTGATTCTTGGGACATGTTGGCTTCTGTGGAAAGCTCGGAACGATGTTATTTTTGCAGAAAACAGGTGAATATTGCGGCCATTTTTGGGGAGCTACATGCGCTTACATTCATTTGGGTGAAGAAAAGATTAAAACAAAGCGATTTAACGTGGGAGAGAAGGGTGTTTTTAATTTATCGAAAATTGTTTTGTAATTTTGGTTAGGTGTTGTGTGGTGTTTTGTTTTTGACTAGTGCCTTAATAGTCTTGTTGTACATTTTTTGGGTGTTATATGATGAGTTTGTTTGCCGATAAAAAATTTATCAGACACACATTAATCACGTAATTTTGACACGTGTATTAAAAAAAGTCCTTATATGCTAGCGGATAATATAACATTCGTAATTTTGTCATTATCAAATATTGATTGATGTCTTAATCTAAAAGGATACACAATTTTAGCTATTACATAACGACTATTTTATCAGTTTGGAAAAACGTGATTATGTACATTTAGTGTTGGTTCTCCAAAACGAAATGGTAAAACCAATCATTATCAAATTCAAAACGAAAGTATTATTTTCCCAATCATATATTGAAGACAAGTATATTAACATATAATATATAACAAAGTTGGGTAGAGAGCATTATTTTACATACTATACAAGAATTATATTTTTTTAATATCAAATGTTTGAATACTTACACTCTATTCCAGAGTTTCATTAAAGGATGGAAGAGAAAGAATTAGGGAAAAAAGTGCTCAAGAGTTTTATGTAGGTAGGAGGGAATGAGATGGATAATAAAGAGGTTTTTAAGGTAATTTTCAATCTTTCCAATTTGGAAGGAATTGAAGAGAAAGGAAACGGAGGGAGATCATTTCTCTCCCATCCTTTAATTAAACTCTGGAACAGAGTGTTAGGATCACCATATTAAGAGGGTGTTTGGGATTGAGTTTCAAAACAACTTATTGACTTTTCCAAGAAGTTAATAAGTCAATAAGATGTTTGTGTAACCCAAAAGCACTTTCTGTTTTGACTTTTGGCTTTTAAGGGTGGAAATACTGTTTTTGATATGTTAGAAATCCTGGCTTTTAGCTTTTGGAAAAAATTACAAATCTACCACGCATACAACCAATATTCACAATAAGTTAAGCGAAACACTTAAAAAAAATAATTTGACTTTTTGACGTTTCTCATCCCAAAAGCTAATTCAAACACTTTTTTTTTAAAAAACTCTTTTTCAAAAAGTCATAAGCCAATAAGCAATTCTTGGGAAAACATTTTTGCATTTCCAAACTCAATCCCAAACACCCTCTAAGTATATCACTATACCTATCTAAAAAACAAAACACGGAGACCATACTCGTCTACTTAGGAGGAAATCCATAAATGGAAAAACCCCATGGCTTAATACGAAACAAGATTAGTCTCAGACGAGACTGCAACCCATAACTATAGGCGTACAATAAAAGGGGCCAGGGGTGTCCCGGACCCCTTGTCTTTTGTACTCGATCATGTAAATTTCCTCGTTTTCGTCTGAAAATTTTGTATATATTAAGTTTGGCACCCCGTTTTAACGGTCCCGTGACTCCCCCTCACAAAAAAAAAAAGAAAAAAAAATCAAGTTTCGAAACAGCCATAACCTCTTGTTAGAAAGTCTTTGGACTTATATATATTTCTTTTCTTTTATCAAATGTCCGAACATTCATGATCGCCCTAACAAATAAATCACCCTTCCGCCTAAATAATATAATGTAATGACCCTAACTAACCGAAACTTGGAAAACCCTTTGACTCAACACAGAACAAAGTCTTGGGACTACCAGTCAACCATAATCTTCTTTTTTTTGAACGGCTAAATGGAATCACTCACGGACCACTGGAGTATCATCGTGCCACCAGTGTTACCACGCAATCATATTCCACCACCAAGTCACCAATTCATGAGGAAACTCATAATTATGAAAAACCCCCCTTGTTAGATTCGATCCATAATCTTCTATTGTTAAAAATAAAAAAAAAAATAAAAAACCCTGCTATCCTCTTTTAAAAAATTAACCAAAAAAATATATACTAATAAATTTTGGCCCAAGTTTTGGTTTTTCTTTTCCTATTCAACACTGCCGTTTTATTAATAAATCCATTCCATTCCGATATACTCATCACCTACCAAAAATCTCCCTTCAAATAGCCAGCCAGCCACCCAATCTCCACCGTAATCAAACCCTAACCACCTTACAACCCAATCAAACAACATGAGACCACCAAAGAAGACGATCCAGGTTGTATCCACATGGGTACGCCGTCAACCACCCAAGGTCAAAGCTTTTCTCGCCGTAGTCACCGGCATGCTGGCCTTAGTACTCCTCCGTGCTATTGTTCACGACCATGATAACCTCTTTGTTGCTGCTGAAGCTGTTCACTCCATTGGGATCTCCCTCCTTATTTATAAACTCATGAAAGAAAAAACTTGTGCTGGTAATTAATTATTTAATTAATTGTTTATTTATTTCAAGTGTTTTGACTCTGGTATTAGAGGATTGACTATTAGTTTTAGTTTTTTTTCAAATGTGATGAATTTTGTAATATTTGCTTCAAGTTGATTGTTGGTGGTTTTGATTTCGTTGGTAAAATGTTGCAAATTGAGATTCTTGGTCAAACTAATTGAATTTTGTATTCGAATTTATACTTTATACGGCGATTTTTAAATCTTGAAGACTATGTCGATATATACTATATGCTGTTATTGAGTCATGGCGTTTGACATCAGAAGTGAAACTAACCCTTTTAGGCTGCTTTAGACTTTAGACTGTTTTTTTGACTTGTTTAGACTAGTTAAGGTTGTTCAGACACTCTTTTTTTTTTTTTTTTGCAAATTATCGCTGTTGTTTCCAGGTTTTTTGCGTAATTGCGTCCATCTTAACAAGTGTGCAACCGAGGCAAGCAAGGCGAAAAGTATAAACAGGCTAGTTTTGGCTGGTTTAGGCATGCATGCTTAATGCTGATTTAGACTACTTTAGACTTTATACAGTTCTTTTGGCTTGTTTAGACTAGTTTAGGCCACTATTGTGCTAGCTCACTTGGTAGAGGTACATGCCTCTTAGAGGGGAGGCGCCAGGTTCAATCTTGGGCAAAGGTGTATAATTTAGGGTTACTGGTGTAATGGAGTATTTAGCCATTAAAAGAAAGAGTTTTGTTTTTTTTTTGCAGAATCTTGCCTTTTTTTTCAGGTTTCTTGCTCCTTTACAAATGCAAGGTAGATTTGTTGAGCTATGAGCCTGGGCTGTTCCCAGACGCGCTCCTTTGGCACCTTAATTGCACATTGTAACAATAAATGTTTAAAGTGAATAGAGTCATTTCTTCCCTACAGATGAATGAATTCTTTGATAGTCATGCTATTAGTTCTATAACTCTGTGACTCTGTCATGCGGATGCAGAATGATTTGTTGCATGACGTTTTAGATTATTTTAAAATCTCAAAAATTGAAATCACATTTACAGATCACTGTCACTGGTGTAAATGTGTAATCTTATTATTTCAGTTTATCAACAGTTTCTTTAGAAAAAAGATCCGTCTATATTGACACAAGAATTGAGTTGGTATGCACTCATCATTTAGTGAGTATAGCTTTAACAAAGTTTATCATCAAATGACAAATCCACAACAAAACGGTAAACGTTATAATTTGATATGAACTCACCGATTATTTAAATTTATAATAGTTTGGCCTTTTATATAAACTTGCTTGAATAAAGGCATTGTACTAAAATACAGGTCTGATTGGATTATTGAATACCTTAGTCCTTAACTAGGGTTTGATTAATTTTCCTCCCTTAAGGCGTGTATTAACGGAATAACGGTTAACCTATGTAGATGTAGCTGCTTCTGCATATTCTTTTGTGCGTACACCTTCTTAGAAGTTTTATATCTCCATTGTAGTATTTTGCCTTTATACCCCTGCCGCCCTGCGTGTTAAATGAGTCATAAAAGTTTGTCCAGGCTATACTTTTCATCAAAATTAGATCTATGTCCATGTGTTGTTTATGTATAAGATCGCTAATCTCGTTCAGTGTTGCATGATTATAGGATTATCACTGAAAGCACAAGAACTAACAGCTATGTTCTTGGCTGTTAGATTATACTGCAGTCTTGTAATGGAATATGATATACACACCTTGCTTGATTTGGCTACATTGGTTACGACGTTATGGGTTATCTTTATGATTCGGTTTAAACTTAAATCAAGCTACATGGAAGACAAAGACAACTTTGCAACATACTATGTGGTAAGTACCTTGTATCATGATTGCTGTTCAAATTCTTAATGATTTGTGGTGAGTACCAAATAGATTTTTGTTTATTTTACGAGATATTTTGTAATATTATTTAATCAATTTTATAATGATTTGCGTACACTATTCTTATCTTTATAAAAAGATAAGTAAAGAAAGTTCTCATCTGGATACGACTTCTGTTGCAGGCGGTTCCATGTGCCGTACTAGCTTTAATAATTCATCCATCGACATCCCATCATATTATTAACAGGATATTTTGGGCATTTTGCGTTTATCTTGAAGCAGTTTCAGCCCTACCTCAACTCAGGGTTATGCAGAACACAAAGGTTTAATTACTTGATATTCGTTCTTAAGGACATGCTATCGATTTTTGAATTTTGGTTGACTTTTATTTTTATCTGCCTTTTTTACAGATTGTTGAACCATTCACAGCTCATTATGTATTTGCTCTTGGTGTTGCAAGGTTCTTGAGCTGTGCTCATTGGGTTCTTCAGGTTTGATATTAGACACACTAACGTTTGAATAGACAAATTTACCTAGGATACCTATTGTAAGCCGTCTTCTAGATTTTCAGTATTTAAGTAATTCTTGTGATAAATTGGACAGGTTTTGGATAGCCGCGGGCATTTACTTACAGCCCTTGGTTATGGATTATGGCCGTCTATGGTTCTTATTTCAGAGATCGTTCAAACCTTCATTCTAGCGGACTTCTGTTACTATTATGTGAAAAGGTGAAGACAATATTACTTCATTATTACGTAAAAGATTAATTTTTCGTACAATAATTCGGTCTATAGTAATGTTTTCTGTCATTTTACAGTGTATTTGGAGGGCAACTCGTTTTGCGCCTGCCTTCAGGAGTGGTGTAGTAAGTTTTGAGGAAATGTTGGCCAAAGATTAAATTCTACATTTACTTATTGTTAGTCTTACCTTCAGCAGAGGCGGTCTCAGGTGGATGGGTGATTTGTACATTTGTGCCTGTGTCATTTACTTAATTTTACTCAAAATTTAAAAAAAAAATCCTACCTTAATTTATGATGCTAAGTGTACCTTCTAATGCTTTGTTTATGTTACTTTTCCCTTTTTTAATTTTGGGAGTATTAAGTGAGGTTTTAATGACAATATTCAGACGGGTCAAATAATGAATGGATACATATGTACTTAGCCTTGCAAATTGCAATTAACAAGTTCTTCAAACACAGAATCACAGATAATAAACTGAAAATAACATATTCACGCAACTTTTAGGCTCTTACATGTGTCTTTAATTGGATTCAAACCTTACGATATAAATTCTTCTTACTTTATGATAGTATCTAGGTCTATAAATGAACATATAATCGAACAATTTTCTTTTTTAAGTTGGCTCACTAAGAAATGTGCATGCTTATGTTTGTTTGTTTATAACCTAAAAGGGGAAATGAAATTATATAATCCCAATTCTGGGGTATTGAAAGGCAATAATCGCAACTTGAAAGTTGTAAGGCAACAGTCCCAACTTGTCTTTTATTTTATTTCAATTGATCAAAACTAACTGGGGTTAGTTTTTAACAGACCCAGTTAGTTTTATGGCTAAAAAATAACTTTTAAAAGATCAAGGACCATTTCTGCCTATGAGTCAAACTTTTTAAACAAACTCATTTCCTTTTCCGGTGACCACCCCTCCACCTCCGGCGACCATCCATCATTCTCCGGCGACCATCCATCCTTCTCCGGCGACCACCCTTCCACTTCCGGCGACCACCCATCCTTTTTCGGCGACCACCCCTCCACCTCCGGCGACCACCCCTCCTTCTCCGGCGACCACCCCTCCACCTCCGGCGACCACCTCTCCTTTACCGGCGACCACCCCTCCACCTTCGACGACCACCTTTCCTTTTTCGGTGACCACCCCTCCACCTCCGGCGACCCCCTTTCCTTCTCCGGCGACCACCCCTCCACCTCCGGAGAAGGAGGGGTGGTCGCCGGAGAAGGAGGGGTGGTCACCTGAGGTGGAGGGGTGGTCGCCGGAAAAGGAGAGGGGGTAGCCGGAGAAGGAGGGGTGGTCGCCGGAGGTGGAGGGGTGGTCGCCGGAGGTGGAGGGGTGGTCGCCGGAAGAGAGCACCGGTCACCGGAGAACGAAATAGGTTTGTTTAAAAAGTTTGACTAATGGGCAGAAAAGATCCTTGAACTTTTAAAAATTAATTTTATAGGCAGAAAACTAACTGGATCTGTTAAAAACTAACCCCAGTTAGTTTTGGTCCAATGGAATAAAATACAAGACAAGATAAGATGAGACTGTTGCCTTACAACTTTCAAGTTGGGATTATTACCTTCCAATACCCCAAAGTTGGGATTATTTAATTCTATTTCCCCTAACCTAAATGAACATGTCATGAACGAATGTAAACAAGCATAAAACAAACTTAAACGAACATAACTAAACAAACGAACGAAAGAAGTTGAGAGCAATTGCGTGCAAATTAAATATTAGGGTTATGCACACTTACGTGAAGTTTTTTAACGTAAATTAGTGATCAATTAAAATAAGTTCTATTTGAAAACCCAACTTTTATTGTTAGAAAGCCCAATTACTAATTGGTTATATTCATATAAGTAGTTGGAAATCCCATTTTATGTTTATATTTACACTAGATTATATCCCGAGAGCTTCCCGGAATAACCAAATCTAATATAAGTGACAAAATGTGTATTATGATGTAGCATAAAAATTAATGTACTATAATATAAGTAAGCAACAATTTAATCATGTAAATAAGAATGAAAATGTATATTAAAGAGAAAATGTGCGTTTGGATGAGGAGTAGAGGCAGAAGAAACCATTGCAGAGCGTGATTGAGATGGTGGTCTTGAAGGTGTAGCTTTTTTAGAAACAACTAGTTTTGACTTATTCCACTTCGGATGAAAATAGAACTCCGATTTTACACTTTCATTTAGTGTAAAATTCATTAGAAACTTGTGTATTGGTTATAACATTTTTTTTTGTTTTTATCTATTATTAGGTTAGAAAATTTAATATTGCATGAGGCTGGATCAATAAAATATTAAATGATTTTTAATAAGCAAAAATATAAAAAAATAATTAGTTAAGAAAATAAATATCAAATAAATAAGAGATAAACATGAAAGTTTGACTTAATAATATTATTTCATATGAGAGAGAATTAAGATAATGTGAAGACTTTTGTTTATTATATTATAAAGTAATAATTAAGATAAAGATATAAATTAATAAATATTGGGTTAGTTAGGTTATTTATAATCTAAATTTTTAGGCGGGAATTTATGGGTGCGGATGGCTTCACCAACTGACATATGTCACCACCCTAATCGTTTTATTATATATATATATATATATATATATATATATATAGATGTACACAACTACTTGTATATTTATTAAAATTTAATTCAGCATGAGCGAACTTAAACGGATATGAATGGACATAACTAAACCAACATAAATGAACATTCATAAACATAAATGAATAAACAAAATGTGTGTAAATGTTTGTTTGTTTAACAGGGTGAGGTTTCTGTACAAAGGCCATATTTCGTGAGAAGTGTGAGAAGGATTAAAAATTGATATGTAGACATCATTTTTTGAACTTAGTCATGATGTTTTGGATTGTTTTTCCTAGAAAAACACCAAACATAACAACTAAAAACCGAAAACAATGTATTTTAGGCTTAAAACTTAAAACACCATGTTAAGAACATTAAGCAGTGTGTTTTAAGTGTTAAGTATTGTGTTTTAGTTGTTTTTTAAATTTAATGACTATAACACATTGCATTGTGTTTTAGATTGTTGTGTTTGGTGTTTTTTAAGTTAAAACAACCTAAAACATCATTCCTAAATCCAAAACATGATGCCTACATATCAAATCTTAATCCTTCTTACACTTCTCACAAAATATGTCTTTTGTACAGGAACCTAAACCTGTTTAATATGAACAAAAAGTATTGTTCACGTTCGTTCTTTTATTAAATAATCAAAATAAACGAACTTCACACCAAACAATTAATCAACATTCGATTCATTTACCGGTCTAACCAGCATATTATAGCATGTCTTCATTAATCCAACATGGTTAAACTACCAACATCTTTTTGTTAAGACTTAAGACACCTTATCGTGACACTCGATATTAAGAAGTAACGAACCAAACTTAAGTATCCATAACAAAATCAGAGTTTATGTGTAAGCTGACCTTATCAGTTTCCTATAACAACTCAACATTGGTAGTGTTTACTATTTTATTTTCCGAGTCTACTTACTAATACAGTGTTTTTTCTTGGAAAGATATTTGCATATTACTACATAAAAACATCCTTTAAAAACCTAGTTAAGCAACAATATACTTCTGTTGCTGGCCATAAATATATTCTTTTTTGATAAATTACAAAAATCAACCTTTATGCATTACCAAAACTATAATCTTATACATTTCAGTTTAAAAAGTACTCAAACCAACCTTTATGTGTATATATATATATATATATATTGTTGCAAGTTACAACATTTAACACAAACCTAGTTAATTTGTGTTGTTAAGTCAACCTCCCTAACACCCATCACCACTGTTGTTGTTCACCACCATAACCAACATCTAAACACCACAGAACACCATCACCCATTCTCCATCCTCGTCACCGAAAACACCACCATATAGTACCATCACGGTTAATCGTCAATTCACCATCATTACAGTGTCATCATCATAATCAACAACCATCGTTAAATAGACCAACACTAACCCACTTCTGATTATAACCAAACTGGTGATACCATCGTCGGAGTTATTGAATTGACTTTTCCTCCATAAACCCTTAAATAAACATGGACCCAATATTAGGAGTGAAGATTAGTACTTAATAGACAACATTACGATTGCCACCGCACACCTCCACCAATTACCAACTGCTCCTGTTGGTTCCCATCCGTCACGACACCAGGAGAAGACCCAGTTTCACCTCCGTATAATTTTTTCCCCCTTTCTTTGTCGCTTCCTCTCTCTAACCATCCCTCTCTCTACAGTGTATCTCCGCCCCCCCTTTTTCATGCATTGATTTCTCTGTTAAGAAATGTAATTTGAATTTTCAATTATTTGTGTAGTGTTGTGTAGATTTACATAATGATAAAAAAGGAGTAAAAATGAGAGAGGAGGGAGGGAGGGGGAGAGATGGAGAGGGAGAAAGAGGGAAAGGGAGGGAGGGAGAGATAGGGAGAGAGAAGGGGGCGGCGAGGGGGAGAGGGAGAGAGAGAGAGGGGAGGAGGGAGAGAGAGAGAGAGAGAGAGGGGGAGAGGGAGAGGGAAATGGAGGGAGGGAGGGGTGAGGGGGAGAGATGGGGATAGAAGGAGAGAGAAAAGGAGGGAGGGAGAGGGATGGGGAAAGGGAGAGGGAGAGAGAGAGGGGGAGATTGAGAAGGAGAGAGAGAGAGAGAGGGGGAGAGGGAGGGAGAGAGGGAAGGAGAGGGAAAGAGTGGGAGGGAGTGAGAAGGAGACAGAGGGGGGGGGGGGGGATGAGAGAAGATGAAAATGGGTAGAGGTGGGTAAAAGGACCGATTTGCCCTCACCACAACAACCCAAATTAACTGGGTTTGTGTTAAAGGTTGTGACTTGAAAAAAAAATATACATAAATGTTGTTTTGAGTGCTTTTTAAACTGAAAGGTATTATAGTTTTAAGTATACATGAAGATTGTTTTCTGTAATTTTATCTTCTATATATTATATGAGTATGTTCACTTTGCACCCAAGTTTAACTTTTATTGGTAGAAGTAATGGATTTTTGATATACCAATTTCGAATATCTAATCTTTGTTTTCAAACTAAATGATTTTCGCCTGGTAGGCCCACTATTATAAGAACATAAAAAATAACAAATTAGGGACTAGATCTAATATGTCAAATACTTAAGTTTAAACAATACCTAACTAGTTTTTTTTTACCTCTCGCGTGTTGTGTCGGCGTTGTACGTGACTTGACGAATTATAGACTATAATCAACTTGACTCGTTTCTAAACTAAATTTACATTCAAACATATACGAAACGGTAAAAATTAGAGTTAAGATATTAAAATTAACTGAAAATGATGTTGTAGAGTACAATCTGGGCTTCAAAAGATCTAATATCTATTTTCAAACTAAATGATTTTTGCCTGGTAGGCCCACTATTATAAGAACATACAAAAATAACAAATTAGGGAGTAGATCTATTATGTCAAGTACTTAAGCTTAAACAATATCTAATTGGTTTTTTTTACCTAGCGTGTTGCTGCGGCGCCGTAAGCAACTTGACAAGTTATAGACTACAATCAACTCAACTCGTTTCAAAACTAAATTTACGTTGAACCGTATACGACACGGTAACAACTAGAGTTAAGATATTAAAAATAACTGAAAGTGATGTTGTATAGCAACTCTCTATATAAAAGTTAACGTGTGAAGGTGCGACGGGTTGGTGCCGACCACATTTGAACAAAATAAATATAGTTACGGAGTTATGTTTAGAAAAAGAAAGTTTCAACGTACATAAATTATCATAAAAAGATCAAAGTTAATGATTAATAAAATAATATTAAAAAATAAAAAAAGTCTTTGAAAAGGTTAAATAACTGTTGATGTATTGAAGTTGTAGCGTAGTGGTTGCTAATAGAGTATATATTTGAATTATATTTATAGATAGGATTTATTTTTAATATTGTTGTTATCTCTTCCCAAATATGAGGGAATGTAACTTGTGTATATTTATCATTAATCAATGAGATCAATCAAGCATTGAATCCATATTATTCTACATGGTATCAAGCCTAACCCTACCCCCTTCCTAACCCTTGCCGTCGCAACTCCCTTCTTCTTCTCGAATTTTTTTTCTGCCGTGTCCTTCTACAGCCGAGTTCTCTTCACTCATGGCTTCCCTACATCCTGCAGTCACCGTCACAAACATAAAGAACTTTATCCCTCTGATTCTTGATAGCCAAACCGAGCACTACAACACATGGGCTGAACTCTTCACCATACACTGCAAAGCATACGATGTATATGACCATCTCCTACCCCGTGTCGCTGCTGCTTCTTCTTCGGCAGCCACAGACACCGACAAACCCGACAAACCCACACACCTTGAGTCATGGGAACGCATAGATGCCATTGTTTTGCAATGGATCTATGGCACCATTACTAAAGACCTTGTCCATACCATCATGATAAACAATACTACCGCCTATGACGCTTGGTGTCGTCTTAGAAACCTGTTTCTTGACAACCAAGCCGCCCGCACCATAGCCCTCCAAAACAAATTTTTTAACACCCGTCTTGACCGTTTTTCAAACATGTCCGCCTATTGCCAACACATGAAACTCCTCTACGACCAACTCATGAGTCTTGGTGCTAACGTATCCGAAAGTCAACTCGTTATGCAAATCTTAACCGGGTTGACCGAACAATACGAAAACATCAAACTCATACTCCAAAACACCCAACCATTACCCGATTTTTATAGTACCCGGTCCCGGTTATGCCAAGTTGAAGAACAAAAAATTGACCAAGCAAAATTATCCGCCCAAGCCGCCGGAACCGCTCTACACACATCAACCGAACCATCCCCTACCCAAACGGACACCCGCCATTCGTCCTCCTCTGACGGGAATAATCGTACCCGTAACCAAGGCCGCGTTCGAGGTCGTGGTCGCGGTCGTTTTTCCTATGGTCGAGGCCGTTTTCAACAAACTCACACCTACCCGCAACAATATTGGCAACCTCCACCATGGAACCCCTATTCCCCTCAACAGCCCACTCCTAATCCTTGGGCACCTTGGAGTCTGTCTCCTTGTCCCTACCCGTCCATTCCCATGCCTCCCCAACCCAACAGTAACACCCAAGCCCAATATTCCCCCTATCCTGGCCCAAACTACACCTACCCCACCCCACAAAACACTACGGCCCAGACTACTACCCACCCACCAAACAATTCGGCCGGACTGTTAGGCCCAAAACCAACCAATACTACTTCAGCCCAATCCCACTCGGTCACCTACTCCCCTACCGACATCGCACAGGCTCTTTATAATTTGGCTCTTCAGAACAATGACTCGTCTTGGACCATGGACACCGGCGCTACAGGTACAATGTCTCCTCAATCTGATAAGTTCCCCTCTATTTTTAATTCTAGCATTATTCGCAACATTATTGTTGGGAATGGTAAAACCATTCCGGTTTTAGGCCAAGGCAACATCACCTTACCACCACCATTCCCACCCTTTAAACTTAATAATGTCCTTTATGCCCCTAACCTTGTTAAAAACCTTATCTCTGTCCGTTGTTTTACCACTGATAACCATTTATCTGTTGAATTTGACCCTTATGGTTTTACTGTGAAGGACCTCCAGACCAGGAAACCTATCCTACGGTGCCCCATGCCCTTGAAACCGCCACCTACCTATTAAACATTATTCCCACCAAAATTCATAACTTTCAAACCCCCACCCAACGCCTGTACAAGTGCATGCCTACATACGATCACCTTCGCGTATTCGGATGTATTTGCTATCCCCTCATCCCCCACACCACCATTCACAAATTGGCCTATCGCTCTCACCCGTGTGTCTTTCTTGGCTACCCTTCGAACCACCGTGGTTATAAATGCATTGACTTAAAAACCCGCACCATTACCATTAACCGTCATGTCCTATTCGACGAGACTATCTTTACCTTCGCCAAATCCCACAAAACTACTCCCACCACTTATAATTTTTTGGATGATACCATTCATCCTTTGCACCGATTTCCCTCCACTGTTCCACCAGACCCTACCGTTCACCCCACCAATCCATCCACTCCTGACCAATCATCACCGGCCCACATTAATTCTCCTCCTCACAGCCCAACTACCCACCCCACTCACCCCAACGCTACTACACATACAACACCCGGCCCAACTCCCCTGCCCTCCCCGGCCCAATCTCCTGTCCCTACCACTGCCGGCCCATCCACCTCACACCCATCACCAAAGACACCCAGCCCAATCCCGATCCCTCCACCGCCTCCCCCGGCCCGAACCATCCGCACCCATGCCATGTCCGACATCACAAAACCCAAACAAATTTTCAACCTATCCACCTCACATGTTGTGCCTATACCCAAAACACCAAAAGACGCCTTGTCTAATCCGGAATGGCATAACGCCATGCAAAACGAATTTAATGCTCTAATTAAAAACAAGACTTGGGAACTTGTCCCGAGACATCCTGATATGCATATCATTCGTAGCATGTGGCTTTTTCGTCATAAATACAGGTTTGATGGCACACTTGAAAGATACAAGGCTCGGTTAGTGTGTGATGGTAGGAATCAAGAAATTGGGATTGATTGTGGGGAGACGTTTAGCCCAGTGGTTAAACCCGCTACTATACGTACTGTGTTGACTTTGGCACTTTCTCAGTCATGGTCCATTCATCAGTTGGACGTTACCAATGCCTTCCTCCATGGTAACCTCGCTGAGACAGTTTACATGTATCAACCTATGGGGTTTCGTCATCGGGATTTTCCTGATCATGTTTGTAGGCTTACCAAATCTCTCTATGGCCTCAAACAAGCACCTCGAGCGTGGTACCAACGGTTTACGGATTTCGTGACTTCCATTGGTTTCTCCCAAAGTAAATGTGATAATTCTCTCTTCACATATCATTACGGGGGTGATATTGCTTATCTTTTGATTTATGTTTTTGATATCATACTGGCCACATCTTCAGACGCTCTACGTCTGAAACTCATGGGCAGCCTCGCGGCTGAATTCTCAATGAAAGATCTTGGACCTCTCAGCTATTTTTTGGGTATTTCTGTCACACGTACAGGTAACTCTATGTTTCTGTCTCAGACGTCATATGCTATGGATATTGTTAACCGCGCGGGTATGGAAAACTGTAACCCAGTTGCTACACCAGTTGATGCCAAGCCCAAATTAAGTGCCTTGAACAGTGCTCCGTTTGATAACGCCACGCTATATCGAAGCCTAGCCGGTGCATTGCAATATCTGACCTTTACCAAACCAGACATCACTTATGCGGTTCAGCAAATCTGTATTCACATGCACAGCCCCACAGTTGATCACTGGAACGCTCTAAAGCGTATTATTCGGTATATTCGTGGCACCTCCACCTACGGCCTAACTTTATCACCCTGCTCCACCGTTTCTCTGCGAGCATACACGGATGCTGACTGGGCAGGTTGCCCTGACACACGTCGCTCCACGTCTGGTTATTGTGTTTACATGGGCTCTAATCTCCTATCTTGGTCCTCAAAACGGCAAACAACTATTTCTCGTTCCAGTGCAGAAGCCGAGTACCGCGCCGTAGCAAACGTTGTTGCTGAAGTCTACTGGTTGCGCAATCTGCTCTTAGAATTGCGTCACCCTTTGTCCACTGCTACTTTGGTTTATTGTGACAACATCAGTGCCATTTACCTGTCTAACAATCCAGTTCAGCACCAGCGTACGAAGCACATCGAGCTTGACATACACTTTGTTCGGGAGCATGTTCAGCGCGGCACAATCCGCATTCTCCATACTCCAACACGTCTGCAGATTGCTGATATTTTTACCAAGGGCCTACCTCGTGTGTTATTTGATGACTTCCGCTCCAGTCTCAACATTCGCCCTCCTCTTACTTCGACTGTGGGGGTGTAATAGAGTATATATTTGAATTATATTTATAGATAGGATTTATCTTTAATATTGTTGTTATCTCTTCCCAAATATGAGGGAATGTAACTTGTATATATTTATCATTAATCAATGAGATCAATCAAGCATTGAATCCATATTATTCTACAATTGCAACGGAGGTGGGAAGGTTTACCCACTTTGTGGGTTCACAAAAACTTCGTCATTTTGGTTATACTTATTTTATTTATGTCATCTTTGGGTTTAGGCTAAGGGTATGTTTGGCAAAACTAGCTGGTGGCTGGTAGCTGTAAGCTGCAAGCTGTTAGCTGCAAGTTGGTAGCTGGAAGCTGGTAGCTGGAAGCTTTTTAAATATATTTTGATGTTTGGCAGAGTAGCTGGAGCTTTTAATAAAATGTTTAAAATGACCAAAATGGGCATAATTAAAAGCTTGTAAGGAAGGTTTTTATTTTATTTTTATAATAGAATGGGTATTTGTGTCATTTACTCATTAAAAGCTTGTAGCTAGTAGGAGCTTTTTCTTAAACGCTAGTACTAGTAGCTTTTCACTGTAGAGCTTTTTCTCCTACCTAAAAGCTTCCAGCTCCTTCAACCAAACAAGACTTTTTATTGAGTATGAGCTTTTTCTTAAAAGCTTGAAGCTTAAAGCTCCTAAAAGCTATTAAAAGCTCATTGCCAAACATACCCTAAATATAACATATTGTTTATTTAAAAAATAATAAATTTAAAACAGAGTGTTTTTCGGTATTGAAGTTGTAGCAGTGTCGGTGTCATACGGTAGGTGACGAACCAAACCAATTCAGACCAAACAACATCAATACCGTTATTGGAAGTATCAAAGCTGGTACTGGTTATTGTTTTTATGGTTTTTGATCATGTAAAATGTGTGTTGATGCCATCTTAAGCATATCAAGACTTTCTTTTTTGGTTTTCTCTTTCCATTTCTATTACAAGTTTGTCATCGTAAAAAACCAAACCAATACCTACGAATTCTACCGCGTAGTGGTGAGGAATCCCACTAGTTACTTTTTTTTTTCGAACAGAGATCACTTTATATATATATATATATATATATATATATATATATATATATATATATATATAGGGGAGGGTTATCTTGAGAACAATGAAATTTGTGAGAACACTAAGAACAACTTTCATCCGTTGATAATGACCAATCAAGGGCTAAGATTAAATAGGGATTAAAACCTTAAGATTAAATGAAAAAGGGCAATAATGTAAAAAACCAAAACACAAATCCTGCAAAAGAAACACAATCCCATCTATCCATCTTCTTCTCAGAATGATAGAAAATCCCCAAACCTTTCAACCCAAAACTCAGATTTTCAACGGAAACACAAACAACACACACTGGCGGAGCGTATCTTCTTCTCACTGGACACATGTATAAAACACACACTTACGCATATGGAATATAATGGGACAATGAAGAACAGAAACCATACATATAATAATCTTATAACATTGGTATAATAACATACGAAAACTGTAAAAATCTAACTTCAGAACAAAAGTATAAATTTAAACTACATGGAAGCGTGATTCAAACTATAGTTTGAGCAACAAAGAAAAAATCTCATTCGCTAAGAATATATTCTTCAGATTGACCCTCTCCATCTGTCACCTTCATCAATTGAATTTTTAAAGATTGTTCGGGGAATCAAGGTAGCAATGTTTGCCCCAAAATATGTGCTTGTTTTTCTTCTTCTTGCTCTTTACTTTCGCTACAAAAAAGATAACGAGCAACAAGGCAAAACAGTTTATGCTCTTTAACAACCTTAGGTATCCAAAAATATAAGCCATATCGTCCAATTTAGCGAGTACCATACCATAACAGGCTTATACTCTATGGACACATTGTGTATCCAATATCTGAACTCATCTGATGAGTCAAACATGTTGCTTCCAACCATCTCATGGAAATCATGTACTTGTTTATCTACAAAAATAGACAATGATGAGCAATAGAAAAATGTTTACAATCAATAAGAAACATACATGTGCAACGCAAAAAACAAAAATACGGAACATCAAGTTGATATATAAAAGGCTTAGCATCATCAAAAAATAAAGCTAAAACCAAGAGGCTTTAAGCAGTTACACATGTGTAAATCAAATTATGCATGACGAAAAGAATCGACAATCACTACGCTACTAATAAACAATGGGAGGCGAATTGTCACAATCTCATCGTCTAGTGATAATCTTCGCTTCTAACTTACTAACTATCATCTAAATTTGCACAAATGTTTTCATTATAAAACAAGATTTAAAATATGAAGCTTTGGCTTTGCAATTTTTGTTCGATAGAGATAATACAATGCATATATCAACGTCACTCCAATACCCCTCTTTTGTGACCATCTCCAATGTTTTTTTTTGTTTTTTTAAGTCTTCTTTTGATATTAAAATAGACTTATAACATAGTATGTGTTAATTTTAATACATCTTATAACATAAACTGATTTACTAGGCTTTAAAACTAAACTAACAGTATATAACTTTAACAAAATACCAATTTAATGCACATCCTAATTACAACTACAAGTAAAAACCAGAATGAATGTAAACATAATTTGTAAACATAACTTACAAACTATACCTTAACAAATTAAAGATTTATATATAAACCTTTTACCTGAGAAGATATAACTTGGCTAAGAACTCGCCATTACTTCTAACCTGCAACTAACACCAAACACAAAACAAAGATACGAATCAAGAGGAAATCACGAATTAAAATTGTATCCTAAAATCTGAATTGAATTCGAAAACTAAAATCCGAACAAAATCAGATAAAGAATCTAAATCGAATGAAAATCAAGTAATAATGCGTATGAACAAAATCATATGGATCCAAATCAATCGAAGAACTGTATCAAGATTGAGGAATGATAGAAACATGAAAACTCAATTAAAGTTCGGTGATGAAGATTTGGATAGCTGGATTAGAAGGTTATGTGAGTGATTGAATGTATTGTATAGTTACCCTTTTACCCTTTTAATTAAAATACAAGGGAAACAAATGAATGGCTGAGATTTGTTCTCAGGGTTCTCACAAAAGATGAGTGTTCTCATTTAAACCTTCCCCTATATATATATATATATATATATATATATAAACATAAAGAGCCAGCCAGCGGTTGAAATACAAACGCCAAAACACCAAGAAACAAAATTACAACATATTGAGAATATTAAAATCAACCCAATCATCCCACGAAGGGACCTGTAGCCTAGACCGATGAGAAATCCACAAGAATGTGACTTTCTCTAGGGGAGGTCACCGGTTGGAATCTCCTCGTCCGTGATTAAATGTCATGCTTGAGGCAGAGTTTTACCCCAGTGGGCCTTCGAGCGAGTCACAAGCGTTGTCTGCAATCGTCGACGTAGCCATATGGGTGATCTTTTGCCTATGAGTGTACTCGGGTTTTGTTGGACATTAAAAAAAAGCAAACAGGACATTAGTTGTTGACGTCAAAACAAATTTTTGATTTTATTTAATATCTTCATAGTTGGATAATATTACCAAACCTAAACCCACGACTGGTACATAGAATAAACCCCAGTGATTAAAAATTAGATAGGAGTAGGAACACGTAACAGTTGTCATCTACTTTAAAAAAACCATGAAAGCTGTAATTGTAGCCAACTTTTTCCTTTTTAGTTGCAAGTTGCAACCATTCTTATATTTGGTCGTATGAATTTTAAAATGTGATTGTATGATTACATATAATTGAAGAGCATATAAGTGTCTTTATAAAAAGATACATAGGCTCCGGTTATTTAGACAACTAGGGTTTTTATTTGCACAACCTCAAATGGCCCGTCAAGGCCTCCACGGCCCGTAGAGGCACCACCCGACAAAAATGATAGCCCGTCAAGGCCTCCACGACCCGTCACCAAACCCTAACCATTTTCAATCATTGGTAATCATTGGCAATGATTGAATAATGATTGTTTAGTTTTTTATAAGTGTAGTGTAGGTGTTTTTTTTGAAAGGTAAAAAAAAATGTTTGGTGTGGGTGTTTAAGATGGGTTAGAGATGTGAATATAAATGTTTGGTTTTTATAAATGTTATTTTTTTTATTTGTATAATACGATTTTTTTATATGGATGTGAATATGAATGTTCGGTTTTTATTAACGTTTATAGTGCCGAACTAAACAAAACCAAAGATACGAACAATAAAATAAAATAAAGCATAACATTCAAACATTTACATACAAAATAAAACATGTTGTTCAAAATACAAGATCAAAATATACAAACTAAGGACCCGACCCGTCCGGCTGACTGGTGGACGCCCCACCCTGCTGACTGGTGGATGCCCCATGCGGCTGGAAACCCAAATGTGCTCTCCTATCATTCTCGCTCTGCACCAACCACCGTATATTCGCCCGCATCCCTTCAATATCAGCCCGCATCGACCCCATGTCAGCCCGAATCGACCCCATCTCAGCCCGAAGCGACCCAATCTGATCCAGAACCTGCTGAAGTAGCTGGCTCGTGGTCTCAGGCAACCTAACAGCGTGATAAACGCGGCCAACATGCTGTCGGGCATCAGGGGCGACCTCTGGCATCGGTACATCCTCCGGTGGATTGCCGTCGCCAACGTGTGGCATCTCCACCTCCTCGGCACGCGACCACTTAATATGTTCCAGCGGCTGTGGAACAAAACGCTCGCCAGCATCGCCAGGTGGACACCAAGCGCGCTGGTAATATGCGGCTGGTTTGCTGTTCGGGACCCGGGCCGCCACCTTCATCTGCTGCATAGTCGTAATATTTAATCGCCTGAAACGTACAACAATAACAATAATATTAAATAATAATAAATAATAAATTATAAATTAAAATAAATAATAAATAAATAATAATCATACTTGGGCAGCATCGGCATCGGTAATCGCTGGTCCTCAATATGGACCCACAAGTCGGCCGGGCATACGCGCAATGCTATGGCGGTGACCAACCCACCAATAGGAATACCCCGGCTGAATGCCTATGAGGGTAGCCGGCAACGTAGTCAGCAAAGCACTTGTGCAGTGCAACCGGCCTCCCCCTGACAACGCAGTACAAAAAGAAAAGGTCCGTCTGATTGACCCTTTCGTTAGAACTACACCGCCCGGAAATTGACCAGGTAATCACGCGGTGTAGGTAACGAATCAGAGGGTCCCTGATGTTGCTGGCCCTACACAGGATAATAATAAAATTATAAAAATTTCGGCAGAGTTTCCTCTGTTTTTGTACGAACCAGACAACACAAGTCGTCTAAAACAACAACAACACCAACAACAACAACAACAGTAATAATATTAATAAAGCTAAAACTTGAAAATAATAATAATACCTCTCGTCGTTCGCCGCATACACTACACCACCACCGATAGTGGGCCACCACGATATCAGCATGTCGTCAGGCAAACTGGTCAGGCTTGCAACGTACATATCCTGGACAAGCTCGTCCTCGGTGTACCACCCTAAACACCTCGTAGAAAAATCATCCATCGAATACGTGTGGAGGTGTCCAAACATCCTGAACCGTATCTCAGGATCGTGATCAGCATCGGGATCCGCACCGGCTGGGAGCGGCGTATAGCAAAAGGTGGAGATGAACTCGACCGTAAGCGGCCGATGCACATCCTGGTGGAGGTCCGCAAACATCCGCCCCCACGGGGTGTTGGCGGGAATCCACTCCAAAAATCTCACCGCCCCATCGATATCCCGAAGCGCAGTCCAGTCGATGTCGCGCGATGTGGAAACAGAATGCGACTCCATCTTGTCCCACCGGGCGACTTCATAAGGATCGTGGTGGGACCTGTATACCTAGTCTCTCATCTGACCCAACGCCATAGGATCCCCATCATCAGGCTCGGGAGCATGCTTCCTTTTAGGTGCCATATCTGCAAAACAAAACAAAGATCATTATGACAACAAAAATTTCGGCAGAGTTTCCTCTGTTTTTGTACGAACCAGACAACACAAGTCGTCTAAAAAATCCCAAAACAATAACAATAAACGAACAAAATACCAACTTTATGTTTAGGCGCGCCTTTATGTTTATGCGCCTAAACACAAAGGCGCGCCTTTATGTTTAGGCGCACCAAAACACTATGCACGCCTTTATGTTAAACGTTTAGGTATAGGCGCGCCAAAACACAATGCGCACCACCACCACACCCCAACCACCACTGCCCCACCCCAACCACCACTGACCACCACAGCAACCACCACCCCACCCAACCACTGACCCACCACCACTGCCCTCACCACCACAGCCCTCACCACCACTAACCACCACCATTGCCCTCACCACCACAGCCCTCACCACCACTGACCACTACCACTGACCACCACACTGCCCTCACCACCACTGCCCTCCCTCACCCCAACCTACCACCACCACCACCTCCCTCACCCCAACCCACCACCACCACTGCCCCATCACCACCACAAAAAAAAACCTAATAACCCTAACAATAATAATAGTAACAATAATAATAATAACAATAATAATAACTATAATAATAACAATAATAACAATAATATTACCTGGAGGAGGGATGAGGGCAGAGAGAGAGAGGGTGAAAGAGGAGGAGGAGGGTTTGGTGGAGGTGGAGGTGGAGGTGGTCTGTGGTGGTGGAGGAGGGAGGTGGAGGTGGTCTGTGGTAGTGGTGCCGACAGGTGGAGGAGGGCAGGTGGAGGTGCTCTGTGGTGGTGGTGGCGAGTGGTGGTGGCGAGTGGTGGAGGAGGGAGACGAGAGAGAGGGTGAAAGATGAGAGGAGGGAAAGTGAAAATTTCGAAGGGGAGTGTGGTTTTGTTGTTTTCAGTCTTTCACCACGGCCCGTGGAGGCCTTAACGGTCCGTGGTGTTTTATTTTTTATTTCTTTAAATTAAAATTAACAGAAAGCTTCCCTTGGTAGCTTTGTGTTTTGACGGGTTGTGGAGGCCTCCACGGTCCGTAGTTTTAAAAAAAAAAAATTTTACATGAATTATCATACGGGCCGTCGATAAGTTTGAGGACGGGCCGTGGAGCCTCAACGAGCCATTGTTTTGTTTTATTTTTTTTAAATAAGTTCTCATACGGGCCGTGGAGGCCCCAACGGGCCGTTGATAGGTTTTGAAGACGGACCGTGGAGGCCCCCACGGCCCATCGTTTTCCATTTTTAAGGCTTCCACGGCCCAATGTGAAACTTTTTTTTTGTTTTTTAGCACGTTTTATGTATTCTAAGCTTAATGTTTGTGTTTTTTTATAAGAAATAAAAAGTAAATTATTCTCATAATCATAAATTAGCGTACACAACAATTTTTCCGTTAAATATTTTAGTATACATGATAAAAACGGTAACATACGATAAGTTAGGTTAAGTCGACGTATTGAGGTGATGGAACATCAACCCTTTGTATACGGTCGTAATATATCGTCTCCCACTCACTTGCCTCTTCATATCGAAACTCACGCCACGTATTATTCAGTTTTGGCATTGGGGCGCCTTCTGCTAACTCAATCTTGATGAAATGATCTTTGTTAACAAAAGCAAACGATACGAACACATTTCTTCAATGTTGCGTGGACCATCGAACATAGGGAAGTACGTCTCACTGAGATTATTCAGAGAGAGAAATTGAACAACCACCTTAAATTTCTGAGCAATCAGTAATCTTGTGGAGGGCATCTCCATCCAATGGTCATCCGTTGCTGGTCCCACTCCATGCCAATCTAATGACGTGGAAACTCTCTCGTAGCAACTGTGATCTACATGGTTTAAAATTGGCCACCACCGTTCTACGTTCTCGACTATCTCCTCCTTAAGCTGTGTGCGGATGAAGTGCCCCATATCCTCTTGCCACCCTAAGGACACAGCTACGGATCGAAACCCACAGTGACCGTCTCCAGGGACATTCCGAATGTCTGTAATGTATTTATGATATTGAGGTGGAAGCCATTTCTTATACCTGTCGATCTCCAGTTTGTACCTGTAACCATCAAACAGTGAGATTTAATGTGTGTATAAATATGTATGCATGTATGAATTTGTATATCAGTAGTTTGTACCTCTCCCCTACCAAAAGTGGAAAATCTTCATCATAAACAATCGGTTTGTCCTTTGATTGTTTACCTCTTCTAGACGGCTTTTTGCCCTACGTTGAAAAATTTATATAACAATAATAACAACAACAAGAATAATAATAATAATAATAATCAAATTAATAATAATAATAATACTAACCGCAGCCTTATCTTCCTTTTTTTTGCTTTTCACTTGTTGTTGGCCGCCCCCGAGTATCGGTTTGTACCTCAGGAGGTTTATGTTAAATCATAATCGGATTCAACACCTCCTTCATCTTCTGCAACATGCTTTTTTTAACTTGCGGCGGTTGCGACCTTAGTTGCTCAGCGAATGCATTCATTTTGTGCTGAAAGTCATACTCGGGATTCTCAGCTACATCTGGAAAATAGTCAAGTCGTGTCCAGAAGACGTCGATATCAGGCAGTGACACTCGTATATCTGATATATATATTCAATCACAACAACAATCAATAATCTACAAAAATTTTGGATTTTTATAAAAATTTCGGCAGAGTTTCCTCTGTTTTTGTACGAATCAGACAACACAAGTCGTCTACAAAACGCTTCAAACATTTATAAATTTGATTATTATATCCTAAAAAAATAATAACAAGTCTAAAAATGATGTTACCTTTCATATCATACGATTGCAGTTGACAGGAACATGGCAATCCATAAGTCGTCTTGAGTCGGTGATCACAAGACCTCTTTTTTTCTATTAACCACTTTATCTTGTTGACCCCGCCGACCATCAAATCAAGCGCTGTATGGGAAACCCTACCGATTACGTCTTGAAACAACGGTAGGCCATGTTTCCACATTCTTGTTGATTGACTTTATTCGAAGGAGTGCTTTATCGCTACGCGCCGTGACTCCATAACTTTGTCTATTTTCCTCACAAGCGCGTGCAGCGAGCTGTTCGGGCCTTTTATGCACCTCTTAATCAAAGCATGCTGACTCTCAGCCCTGTTGGTCGTACTCTGACCGAATGTAAGGTTTGCATCTGACCATGCTTCCACAAACATTTCTTTATAATCTCGGAGCCAAACTGACTCCATGTAGTCATAAACCTCTGTAAAAAACAGAATAATGATGTCAATAAAGAAAATATGTACGCTTGTAAAGAAAAAAAATAAAAAAAAAATATATATATATATACCCGTTCGACCCTCCCGACACAGTCGTTTGTAGAACGCTTCAAGATTGAATTCGTAAGCCTTTGGGTCAGCAGGTTTACACAGTCGACCCCAATACTGCAAAAATATTTCCCATTCTTCTTTTGGAAATCCTACTTTATGATACTTTGCAATATTTTGTTGAATATGATACCTGCAAAGGAATAATAATAATAATAATAATAATAATAATAATAATAATAATAATAATAATAATAATAATAATAATAATAATAATAATAATGATAATAATAATAATATTTTGTTGAATATGATACCTGCAAAGCAACTTCGTAGCATCCGGGAAAACTGTAGCACATGCATTCATTAGAGCCAGATCTCTATCTATAATAATTACACGTGGCTCCATACACTTCTCCAGCAAATCTTTGAGCCTCTCTAGCACCCATATGTAGTTACTCGTTTTCTCTTTAACGATAAATGCATGGGCGATACAAAACGATAAGTTTGTCGACGTCATACCCACAATTTGAACAAACGGGATTCTGTACTCGTTCGTTTTGTAGGTGGCGTCGATCAGCATCACATGTAGGAAGGCACGCCAGAGATTGTACGAGACCCGGTGTGAAAAGAAAATATTCTCAACAACATCTGTCTCCGGATTCTGCTTGGTGTAGTAAGTAAATTTCTTTTCAACCAGGATACTCTCGAGTATCTGCATAACAATAATAATAACAATATTTAATATTTAACAACAATAATAATAATATTTAATATTTAACAATAATAATAATAATTAACAATAATAGTAATTAATAATAATACCTGCATTGGAGTTTTGTCGCCGTAAATTCTGTGTTTAATCTTGCTAATGGTATTGTGTATGTCTCGTAGAATGCATACATTATTCGGGTTTTGTGCTCTAATGACAAAATGTATGTTTGCTGGTTCCAGGCCCTGAAAATAAAGCGTTTCCACCATTTCTTCTTCAAGTGGTGTCAGCCTCCTAGCAAAAGCGTGACCCTCAACATGTTTAAAAGGATCGTGGTTATGATTCGGGTGTTTAACCTCCAACTTCCAACCGTCTTTGCGTAGCCTCCCTATTAACATAAATGGACAGTTAATCTTTTTGCTACCCGAAGCCCGTACTGTGGCTGTAGTTTGGTATTCGCCAGCACGGTCGCATCTCAGGCCTATCCTAATTTTTCTTGCATTATTTCCCGTGCCTTTTGAAACAGAACGTCCGATCACTAGGACTTAACCGCTAGCGAGGGCTCTATCGTAAGCCCATTGTTTCATCTCTTCAACAGACCCGAATACCTGAAAATTTATGCAAGAGTCTAGTCTAAATTCATACTACTCTAAATTATATACTACTGTAAATATATACTAGTTCAATCCAACAAACCCTAAAACGTGTAAAGATATACTAGTGTAAATAAATAAACGCACCTGCTCGGTTTCATACGAAACATCCGGGTTAGGTTCAACTTTTATGTTAACACCTTCATAAGCATCTTTCTAGTTGTCGTCATCCGGGTTAGAGCCGTTATAATCTTCCTCGAAGTCCTTAGCATCACTCCTGCGTGAATGGTAAGTCCCGTACGTGTACCGCGGGTAGCTTGGTGGAACGAAAAATGACTCATGTTCCTCTACATATTCTGGTTGAGATCGGGCAGCATCTTCCCGTCATTACCACGAACCCCGGATTTAACCTCCTCTTCACCAACTTGAACCCTGGGTTCATACCCTACGCTTTCAGAGACGTAAGTGTTGGATCAGTGGCCTCTTTTAGTCAACACTTATGTGTTTACAGATTTATATGAGAGTTATTAAGCAGCGGAATAATAAGTGTTCTAAGATTATAAGATCACTTTTAAGAGGAGTTATTACTCCCCCTTGACTGAGCAGTTAATGAGAAACAATAAAAACAGTTTAAGTATAAAGCAGTAAATGCAGTTTATGTTTCTCAGATGTGAAATGGATTATAAGTTAAAAAGCCTCGAAGGTTTTCAATTAATTTCAAAGTAAATCACATGTCTAAAATAGATGAATAAACTCATCTATTTATAGACCAACATACAAAACTGTTGTCTGAAGTAATCTAAGATATTTAGCTAAGATACTAAGCTTAAGATAAGGTTTACAACAGGCTGTACATTGAAACTTGAATCAAGACTTTAACAAAACAATATAATACTAAAACTACTGAAGTCTAAGTCGGTTAGAAGCTTCTGATGTCAAAGTGCTGATGAGTGACAAACTGTTGATGAGTAGTTTGTCTTCAGTAGTTCTTCAGTGTAGTGTCTGGTTAGACTTCAGAACTTCTGATGGTTAACTCTTCAGTACTTTGCTATTTTCTTCTTCAGTATTTCTTCTTCAGCAGTTTCTTCTATACTTAAGCAGAATATGATTTGGACTAAGGTCATCAAAAGGTGGTTTCTTCAATCCTCTTTGTCCCAACAATCTCCCCCTGGATTGATGAAGCCAAAACCTTATCCAATCTTTATTGTTGATTCTTTCTCTCTTCTAGTATCCTCCAGATTTCTGCTGTCATCCGGGTAGTAAGAGTACATCTTTGTTGCTCAGTGAGAGATCCTTGTTCAGGTGTGAGATGTTGAATTGTGAGAAGGTCTTTGGAAGATAATACACTCAACTCCTTTGAGTTTTTGTAGACCTTACTTGAACGATCTCTCCTGGTCACTAACACTGAGTCAGAATCAGTGAATGACCATTTGATGATATTTACCTTTGACCTGTCAAAGTCAGAGGCATAGGAAACCAAGCCTGTTTCCTGTGGTAAACCTGAGGATGATTGGGGAATATCTTCTATTTCTGTGACTCTCAGGTGAGATTCTTGACTACCTTGAAAGTCAACACCACTTTGGATAGGAATGTTGGGTAAGTGATGCTCTGTTACAACTCTTGTATGTGTTTTCTCTTGAATGGATTGTTGTAGTTGATAGGCATAAGTAGCACGATCTCTGAATTGTGTTAGCAGGGGTTTTTCTTCTACATCAAAATCACCATGAACCAACTGATTTCCTTCCAAGAGTGCCATCTTGAAATCAGTTTTCACAGTGGGTTATCCCTCTGCTTTTCTTTTTGCAGCTGGCTTTCTTAGTGCACCAGAAGATCTCCTAATGATTGAAGTTGGTTGGACTTCAGGAGTTTCAAATCTTTCTGGCTCTGCAGCTTTACTGGTCTTAAACTTCTTGTATGTTTCATACAAAGTTTGTTCTTTCCATTTTGTGACTGAGGCCTTTGAACCATAGCCATTTGCTACAAGTTCTTCTACTATCTCTGCTCTTTTGGCTTTTCTCTCTTTTTCAGTTGCCAACCTATCAGATAACAGTTGAGCTCTTCTTGTAAGTTCTTCAGTAGAGAGCCTTTTTAGAGAGACTTATTTGGATTTGGAGTTCTTGGTAATGAATACAATCAGCTGTGCTCTTTTGTCTTCTTCAGCGGCAGCTTCAAGTGCTCTCTCTTCTGCTTCAAGTTCATCAAGCTTCTCTTGATACTTGACCAATTTTTCTTGATAGTTCAGATCATCTCTAGCTTCTAGGCTATTCCAAACTTTGTCTTCCTTAGCCTTCTTTTGAACCTCTTTCAAACTCTTCTCCAGTAATTCTTTGGACATGGAAATGGGAGTAGGGTTCAAAACAGTTGTTGAAGTTGTAGTTGGCTTAGGAATAGAAGCTGGTTCTCTTTCAGGTGCCTTTGAAGACTATCCTTGTATAGGTTTGGAAGATGAAACTTCTGATGGGTTAAATGTCTTCACAACTACTGAAGGATTGTCTTCAGCAGTTTGATAAATAGGATCAGCAGTTTCTTCAGGTGCCTTAGATGAGGTGAACTCCTGTAAGATCTCTTTTCCTGGTCTTTGAGTAGTCTTTTCAGCTTCAGGATTTTCTTTAGTAGAGACTTCAGGTGTTGGTTCCTTAATATTCTCCCCCTTTTTGGCTTCATCCACTTCTGGAAGCCTTAGAGAGTGAGAAGTTGCAGCAGACAATTTTGCAAGCTGATCTTGAGTTTGATCCATCTTCTTGTTCAGCTCTGCAAGTCTTGAGTTAATCAACCCAAATTGGTTGTTTGCTTTCAACTCCCAAGCAGTTGTAAAAGTCTTGAGTTGAGCAGTTATTATTTCCTTCATTGTCTGAAACAGGGGACCATCTGGGCTGCATAGCTGGTTCAGGTCTATGCTTGAAAGCCCAGTGAACTGGGTAGGCTGTTTTTGTGAAGGGGGTGTTTTTGGGTGATCTTCAGATTTTTCTGAAGATGCCACTTTTGGGGAATGTTGGGCTAAGTGGTCTTTAACCTGATCCTTGGTGACCAGCTTCTTGAGCTTGGAGACCTTAGACTCAGGATCGTCAACAACAACCGTCAATTCTTTCTGTGGAATGTTTGATTCATCATCCAAACTAATGGAATCATCTGAATCCCTAATAGTGTCCTCAGAGAGGGCAGGATCAGTTGTATCATGAGCTAGCTCCAAACTAGTCTTCTCATGAACCTCTTTTTCTTGGAACTGAGGTTTTCCTACTTCAGGCAATAAGCCTTCATCAGTAGTTGCCAAATTTGAGGTCTTATTTATGTTACTACTATCCTCAGGTTCACCACTGGGTGATAAGTGAGTAGTAGCAGCCTCAAAAGTACCAAGAGTTTCTAAGTTTGGGCTTATAAATTCTGGTCCATCCTCATCTCTCTGGTTTGGGCTAACAAGGTCCACATCCATGTCAAGTACTGAAGGCATTTCCCCAATTTGATGTGTTGCTGGGGGAGTGACATGTGTTGGATGGGATCCTTTTAGTCCTGAGAGAAGTTGGGCTATTTCAATGGTTGTGTGTGAGGGTTCAGGTTCAGTAGTTGTAAGGGGTTGGTGTTCAGTAGTTTGTTCTGGTTCAGGGTCAGCAGTTTGAAAGGATGGGTCAATAGTTACAGCCTTTTTAAATCTTTTTCTATGAAAATTGATTGTAACAGGTTTTCTTTTTAGAGGTGGAGAAGGTGTGTGCTGAGAGGATGTTTCAGCCACTTCCTTATCAAGTGCAGATTGCACATCAGCAGTTTCAGGGATCTCCACTTCCTGAACTGTCTTTTTCTTTGGTTTGGTTGGTTTTTGTTTTTGCTGTTTTGGCTTTTTAGACTTCTTTGTTTTGGGTTTGGAAGATGTGGGTTCCTCAGGGATTGGTTGTTCTTCCCTTTGGTCATCTTCTAGCAAAAGTGCTGGTTTATTGTGCCTTGAGAATACTTGTGAAGTCAGTGTATTTAAAGTTGTTGACTCACCCACAAGTACTCCCTCACCAAGTTCTTTGATTATGCACTGCATAACAAATCTTGGGTACAGTAAAAACTTCTTTTTGTCATTTTGATGGTGCAGAACCAACTCATGAAAAACAGTTTTGATGCCTTGAAAGGTGTTTCATTTATTATTGAATGAAAAATAGGTTGAAAAGTTGAAGGCATCTGATCAATAGATCCAGTTTTAGGACTCAAGCACATAATGATATAATGAAATAACAGTTTATATTTTGGATCAAAATATTTCTTATAAACTGTAGCTTGTGCCAAAGTACCTTGATAGCCACATTCTGTCATGGTAAGATGAATATCAGAATTTAAGATGTGCTCAGGAGCATTAGAATCCTTCAAACCAAGTCTTATGCTTAGAGTTTCTGGTGATATGGCCATCAGTTTCCCTTTTATGGATGATTTGAGGGAAATCACTTCATTATTAACAGTCACCGTCTCTGTATTAGCCCAGAACTCATTGAGAGTTTCTTCATGTATGGGAGGATCAATGGTGAAAGCTTCATAATATTGGGATTTGATGATAAGATCAATGATCTCATCATATTGGGACCAGGCATCATCTTTCTCAAAGTAGCCTCTTTGATTATGTCCCTGTTTTAAAACGAGAGCCATGGATGTTTTGATCGAACGGTATTTTTAGGTTAGAGAGGGGGTTTTGGTTTTGCTTTGAGAGAGAGAGAGGGGGAATTTTGCTTTTTGAATGGATAAGTGTTTGAAAAAGGTATTTATCAGAAGTTTTTAACCGACTAGCTCAAACTTCTGATGAGTGAAATGTCTGTTTTACCCTTTTTAATGAAACTGCTGATGAAGAAGGTTTCTTCATCAATGGTTTTGGTCATCTCTTCAGTAGTTTCGAACAGTGGTTTTGTTTGAAACAACAGATGAGAATGACTTTCAAAACACTTGAGTAACTTCTGATTATCATCAGTAGTTACTTCCATTTAAAGAATTTCCCATTTTGATGTTTTTCAAATTATCAGTAGTTTCTCTTTCTCAAAAATTGTTCATCAGAGGTTTGTGACAGATAAGTATGTAAGTGAAAAATAAAATATGTGCAGAACTAAAAAGTGAAACACTTACAGACTTTCTTCCAAATTTAACATCCCAAGCATGGATACTAACCTCTGAAAAGTTGTAGAATCAAGGGGTTTGGTGAAAATGTCAGCTATTTGATTAGCAGTTGTGACTTGTTTCACCTCAATCTTGCCTTTTTCATAGCAATCTCTTATGAAATGATACCTGATTTCAATATGTTTAGTCTTTGAAAACTGAATAGGATTTTGAATGATGCTAATGGCAGATTTGCTGTCTACTAAAAGTGGAGTCTTGGTCTCTTTGATTCCATAATCAAGCAGTTGATATTGGAGCCATTGTATCTGTGAAGTACAACTTGCAGCAGCAATGTATTCAGCTTCAGCTGTTGAAGTAGCCACAGATGTTTGTTTCTTTGATTGCCAGGACACCAGACAGTTTCCTAAGAATTGACAGCCACCAGATGTTGATTTTCTTGACATTTTGCACCCTGCATAGTCACTATCTGAAAAAGCTGTTAACTTGGTATTGCTTGAAGCAGGATACCAAATTCCTAAAGTAGGAGTTCCTTTCAGATATCTGAAGATTCTTTTGACTGCAATTAGGTGTGATTCTATTGGTGCAGATTGGTATCTAGCATAGACACAAGTTGAGAACATAATATCTGGTCTAGAAGCAGTTAAATATAAAAGAGAACCTATCATACATCTATACATGGTTTGATCAATTTGTTTCCCTTGATCATCTGGTTCAACTTGTGTGATTGGTGTCATGGGAGTGGAACATGATTTACAGTCTTGTAAAGAAAATTTGTTTAATAATTCTTTAACATATTTTGATTGATTTATAAATGTTCCATTTGATTGTTGCTTGATTTGCAGTCCCAAAAAGTACTGCAATTCTCCCATTGTACTCATTTCAAATTTTGATTGCATGAGTTTCTTAAAATCTTCACACAGTTTTGAGTTTGTTGAACCAAATATGATATCATCAACATAAATTTGAACAAGTAAGACATGATTTCCAACATGTTTTATGAAAAGAGTCTTATCAATGGATCCCCTTGAGAAGTGATTCTTAAGCAAAAAGTTTGAAAGTGTTTCATACCAGGCTCTTGGAGCCTGTTTTAGCCCATAAAGAGCTTTGTCAAGTCTGTAAACCCAATCAGGATGAGAAGGATCCTCAAACCCTGGAGGTTGACAGACATATACTTCCTCTTTTATTTTTCCATACAAAAATGCACTCTTGACATCCATTTGATAAACTTTAATGTTGTTGGAAATTGCATAAGCTAAAAATAACCGGATAGCTTCAAGTCTTGCAACTGGTGCAAAGGTTTCATCATAATCAATTCCTTCCTCTTGAGAATAACCTTGTACCACCAATCTTGCTTTGTTCTTGATGATCAAGCCAGCTTCATCTGATTTGTTTCTGAAGACCCAAACCTGTTGTTTCTTGAACTGAAGCAACTCTTCTTGCATTGCTTGCACCCAATTGTTGTCTTTGAGGGCTTCTTGATATTTCTTTGGTTCCAACTGAGAAATTAATGCTGAGAAAAAGCAAAAGTTGGAAAGCTGGTTTCTTGTAAGTACCCCTGAAGCAATATCACCCATGATTTGATCCAATGGATGATCCTTATGTTCAATCAGTTGTTGTAGACCTGTACTTGAGGATGGCTCTACTGTTTCTTCAAATAAACCACTGAGATTGATAATATCTGGTTCAGCTGTTGTTTGAGGTTCAGGAGTTTTAGGTTCAGCTGAATCAGTACTTTCAAATTGTTCATTAGTAGTTCCTGAAGTTGAAGCTTTTGAAACTTCTGAAGGTTTAAAAGTTGATCTTCTGCTTGTGTTTGGAGTCCATGGTGCAGGACTATCATCTTCAAATCCTTGAAAACCATTTTGAGGAGGTTTGGATGATTCAACAGTCTTTTCAGGTCCGAAATGAAAGTTGTCAAGATCAAATAATTCAGCAGGATTTGCTGGAATAAGAGTGTGTTTTGATTCATTGAACTTGACATTCAGTGTTTCTTCAACTATCTTGGTTCTTGAATTAAAAACTTTATAAGCTTTTCTCAATGGAGAATAACCAAGAAAATAACGTGTATCAACTTTTGCAGCAAATTTTGAGATAGAGTCTTTGATGTCGAGGATAAAACATTGACATCCAAAAGCCCTGAAGAAGGAGATAAGGGGCTTTATGCCATGAAGAATTTCATAGGCAGTCTTGGTATGTCTCTTGTTGATAAGAACTCTATTCTGAACATAACAAGCTGTGTTGACTGCTTCAGCCCAAAAATACAAAGGTAGGCCTTAATCAGCTAACATTGTTCTAGCTGCTTCTATTAAGGTTCTGTTCTTCCTTTCTACCACACCATTTTGTTCAGGAGTTCTGGGAATGCTGAACTGTATAACAATCCCTTTAGACAAACAGAATTCATCCAGAGTTTTGTTCCTGAACTCTGTCCCATTGTCACTCCTGATGACTTTGACAGAAAGAGAATATTGCTTCTCAACTTGTAGAATGAAGAACTTGATGATTTCAGCTGCCTCATCCTTGGAATATAAGAAGAAGACCCATGTGAATCTTGAGTAGTCATCAATGATGACCAAGCAGTACTTCTTCTTACCAAGGCTCATAATCTTGACTGGTCCAAATAAGTCCATATGGAGTAGTTGAAGACATGCAGTTGTTTTAGATTCTTCAATAGACTTATAGGAGGACTTATGCTGTTTACCTTTAAGACAGGAAACACAGTGTTCTTTACACTGATATTCCTTCAAAGGTAGACCCCTGACCAAGCCCATTTTAGTGACTTTATTGATGGTTTTAAAGTTCACATGGCCAAGTCTCCTGTGCCAGAGATCATTTTCTGAAGTTGATGCCTTTGAGAAGAAACATGCAGTTTTGTTCAATACTTTGTCTTTTTCAATGTCCATTGCATAGACATTGCCACATCTTTTGGCAATCAGCAAAGTATGATCTTCTATGATCTTCTCTATCAACTTCTGGCCTTCTAGTGATATGATCTTGCATGCTGTCTTGGTGAAAAAGGAAGAATATCCTTTGTCACACATTTGTGAGACACTGAGCAAGTTGTACTCAAGGTTTTCAACTAGATTGACCTTGTCAAACTGCATTTTGCCCGAGGATACATTGTCATATCCTAGCACATATCCCTTGGCATTGTTCCCAAAGGACACAGATCCTTTTCTTTGACTGATAAAATTGTTTATCAGGTATCTGCATCCAGTCATGTGCATTGAGCCTCCACTATCAACATACCATATGCTATTCAAACCTCTGGAGACCCTCTGCACAAGATAGCAAATTAGTTAGATTTGGCAACCCAAGCCAATTTGGCTTTGGGTTTGCTCTTGAGAACAGGTGCAGCTTGTTGTGGACCAATTTTAGAAATCCATGTCTTTTTGGCAATGGATTTGTCATTAAGAACAATGGTGGGTTCTTTTTGGTGTCCACCATCAACTTTGGTCATCAGAAGTTTAACCAAATTTATCAAATCTTTAACTTCAGTAGTTTGTGAAACTACTGATGAGTTAGGTGTAACTTCTGAAGATGAACTTTGAGAAGAAGACTTTTGTTGAGATAAAAACTTCTTCTGAGAAAGGTTTTTGTTTGATTGTTGTTTGTTGGGAAAGAAAGTATTTTCAAAATTTTGCTTTATCTGTTTTCCCACAATCAGTTGTTGTGTTTTCTTGTTTAACTGATTTGCCTTTCTATATCTACAAAGTTCAGTTATGTGGTTAAACAGACCACATATTTCACATGCTTTTGCCTTATCTTTCTTTTTAGATAAGTCAAGAGAGTTGGAAGGCAATTTACTGACAATCTCAGCATTTTTAAATACGTCATCAGCAGTTTTCAGGATCTCAACTCCTGATGTAGTTGAAACTACTGATGGCTTATTGTCAGTTGTTTTAAGTTCTGTAGTACTTTCCTTTTTGAGAAAGTTCTGATGGTAGGATGTGCATTCCTCAATATCAGAAGTTTAAATCAATTTCTTCCCATCGTTATCAGTTTTGTGGGTGAAATCTGTTGGTGATTCAGTGTGGGTATACCCAATGCCAAACTTAACATTTGCTGCAGTTTGTTTGTTAAGCAGCATTTGGTACCCTTTACAAGACTCAACCCATTTTTCACAATCAACCTTGGTGTCAGCAAGCTCTTGTCTGACATTTCCTAGGTTGTCTATCATCGTTTTAATTTGTGCTTGGGTTTCTATGGATTTATCAGTCAATTTAGAAATTTCTTTATTTTTTAAAGCAATTTTTCTTTCTAAATCACACTTCATTTGGGTGTATTTTCTTTCCATATCATTGGATTTGCCTTGTAAAAGCACATTTGTTTCTCTTATTAAAGCAAAAGATTCTTTGCAAGATTTAGAGCAAAGCTTTAATAGAGATTGCTGTGATACCTGAGTGAGTGCAGAATTGGAAGAATATCCTTCAAAAGCCATTAAGGCAAAGTTCTTTCTGCCATTATCAGGTTCTCCCCAGTTGACATCATAGACTTTATTGTCTGCATCCTGACTGCATTCAGATGTGTCATAAGGAAGACTGCTCCAGTCAACATACCCTGATGTAAATAAGCTTTGTTGCTGAGGGGGTTGTTGAGTTTGTGCAGGTTGTTGAGCAGTTGGAAAAGGAGGCATCAGCTGCTGTTGTTGTTGTTGTTGAGCAGGCATCTGGACATATTGTACTTGTGGCACATATTGAACTTGTGGAGCTTGTGCCTGTACAAAATGAGCACTCCCTTGAGTTCCATTATTCCTATTATAAGAGGGGTTAAATTGATTTCCAGACATGGGTTGGTTGTAGCTAGAGCTTCTACACTCTCTAGCAAAGTGTCCCAACTTTTGACACTTATGACATCTCAGTTTTGATTTGTCAAAACCAACTTTTGTTGAATTGTTAAGTCCTGGAAATTTCCTTCCTGACCTTTTGTAAAATTTGTTAGTTTTAATGCTTAATAAGGCCAGTTGGTGCAAAATATCCATTTCTTCTAAGTCATCACTGCTAAAATATTTTAAATCATCCATGATGAAACACATGTTGTCAGCAGTTTGACTTAGGTCTTCATTGTCATAAGCTGGGAAAGATCCATCTGATGAGATCCCAGCAGTTATGTCAATGTGTTCAAAAGATCCAAAACTATTAGAACAGGATGGTGAGTCATGTCCTAATAAGGCTGTGCTACCTGGAGTATAGTCATAAGCAGTTTTACCAGATTCTTGTAACTTTTTCTTTTGATTGATTTCTCTTTCAAAAGTTAGTAATTTTCCATGTAACCTAGTTAGGTTCAGGGTGTTAAAATCTGAACTTGTTCTGAGGACAATAGAATAAGTTTCCCATTTAGAAGGTAAAGACATTAAAAATCTATGTAACATAGATGCATTTGAATAGGTCTGATTGTTTATTTTTAACTCAGAGATGAGTGAAGAAAATCTTTCAAACTGTTGTGTTAAAGTTTCACCATCTATGTGAGCAAAAGTTTCATATTGTTGAGCCAGGATTTCTCTGGTGTTGGCTATCACCTCTTCAGTTCCTGCAAACTGTTCTTTTAGGCAATCCCACAGCTCTTTGGCACTTTCACAATGTAAAAGCCCAGCATATATTTCATTTGGGAGAGCCATAGCCAGCATAGAGAAAGCTTTTGCATCTAGCTCAAATTTTTGGAAATCTTCTTCAGTGTAGTCTTTTGGGTCTTTTGGTCTCTTAGTTTTTCCCTCTGGATCAGTAATCACTGGTCTGTGAGGTCCAAAAACTACAGACCTCCAACAACCAGTGTTGGTTTGAGAAATAGTGTGTGCCAACCTTTTTGACCATATGTTATATTCATTTCTGACTAACATAGGAGGTTTGTTGGCAGATCCAGTATTATAAGGGTCCATTTTTAAGAAGTTTGGTTTTGTCAAAGCTTCTTTAAAGTGATGGATGAAAAAGTGAGCCTTTTAATCCTTTATTGGATATCAATAAGAGCCTGTGTCTGATTCTCAATTTGTCAGATTGATATTTGATCAGATTAACCAGTGCTCTGATACCAATTGTTGGATCAGTGGCCTCTTTTAGTCAACACTTATGTGTTTACAGATTTATATGAGAGTTATTAAGCAGCGGAATAATAAGTGTTCTAAGATTAAAAGATCACTTTTAAGAGGAGTTATTACTCCCCCTTGACTGAGCAGTTAATGAGAAACAATAAAAACAGTTTAAGTATAAAGTAGTAAATGCAGTTTATGTTTCTCAGATGTGAAATGGATTATAAGTTAAAAAGCCTCGAAGGTTTTCAATTAATTTCAAAGTAAATCACATGTCTAAAATAGATGAATAAACTCATCTATTTATAGACCAACATACAAAACTGTTGTCTGAAGTAATCTAAGATATTTAGCTAAGATACTAAGCTTAAGATAAGGTTTACAACAGGCTGTACATTGAAACTTGAATAAAGACTTTAACAAAACAATATAATACTAAAACTACTGAAATCTAAGTCGGTTAGAAGCTTCTGATGTCAAAGTGCTGATGAGTGACAAACTGCTGATGAGTAGTTTGTCCTCAGTAGTTCTTCAGTGTAGTGTCTGGTTAGACTTCAGAACTTCTGATGGTTAACTCTTCAGTACTTTGCTATTTTCTTCTTCAGTACTTCTGATTTCTTCTTCAGCAGTTTCTTCTATACTTAGGCAGAATATGATTTGGACTAAGGTCATCAAAAGGTGGTTTCTTCAATCCTCTTTGTCCCAACAGTAAGACTCGTTCTCAGACATGTCAACGGTTGAAATGCTTTGTAAATATGACATCGTGAGACCGGGAAGTCGAGATTGGACGAAGATTTTGGTGGTGGTGATTTTTAAGTTTTGGTTCAAATGGGGAAGAAGCTGATCACGTTTTGGTTAAATCTGAGATTATTACGGGCCGTCGAGGCCTCCACGGGCCGTGGAGGCATTAAATGTCTAAACCTAATCTATTTTTACGGGCCGTCGAGGCCCCCACGGCCCGTGGTGAAACACCTTTTCAGACTTTACAGTCTAAACTCCCTGCTTTTGCAGGGAGTTCAGACTGACACCTCGTACCTCGAATCACGACAGGTTGTGGGGGCCTCCACGGCCCGTCGTTTTTCACTTTTTTGTATTATGACGGGCCGTGGAGGCCCCCACGACCCGTCGTTTTTCCCTGATTTGGCCACAACGGCCCATAGGGACCTCCACGCTCCGTAGAAAGGTTGTTTAGGGTTTTTTTTTGGGTTGTGTATATAGCATCACCCATAAAAAAACTTCATCATCAATTTGGACATTTTCAATATGTCTCGTGTTGGTTAAAATAGGGCGTATAGCCTTTTCATTTTCCAAAAAAGACCGATTAGCCTTATATACGTGTATATGAGCCGTATAACCCTTTCTCGTATAGGCCTGGAGGAAGAGGGGGGGGTATACTTCTGTAACTTATTATCTATACTATTATCAGTAGGGCTGTTCACAAGCTGAGACAAGCCAAACCGAGCGAACCTTTGCTCGTACTTGGCTTATTTACAAATCGAACCGAACCGGAAACCGAAACGAGCAATTTTCGAGCCCACATTTTTTTTGAGCGAGCGGCGGGTTTTTTTTTCGAAGAACTAGAAATTTGGGAGTTCCCTTTAATATTCTCGCTACTAGTGATTACTGAGGTTCGACCATCCGAGGATGACACTAAGTCTGAGCTCCAGTTGTCCGAGAATGAGGCTCAGGTTGAGGCCGGTGAGGCGATGAGCATACTACAGAGAACAATTGTCGCATTGTGGTATAGGTTGATAGTGGTAGATGATTGATGGCAGACACTAATAGGAATAGGAAGTCAAGCAAGTATTTTCACAACTTAAAATTTTACAATTAAACTTAGTTTTAAATTATCATTGAGTTGACTGAGCCAGTAACTATAAATATAATTGTATATATGCATATATTGAGCAAAACACAATAGAGTGATATGTATAAAACTATAAATATAATTTAATTTAATATGTGTGTGTATATATATATGTATAATAAATTAATAAAAATTGTTGCATAATAGTGTACCTTTTTTTCATTTTTTTCATTCGCCCATTTAAAACTTCATTCGACCCTTTTCTGATCTCTATGTGTTCTTTTTATGTATAATAGTGTACCTTTCCCCCTTTATTATTAGAGTAATAATAAGCTTCCATCTATTATTACTAGAGTAATAATAATAATAATAACTATTATTGTTATTATTATTATAAAAAGCTTCCCTCCTGTACGCCTCCCCGCCCGCGTCGTCAGACGTGGCCTAATGACATAAAAAAAAGGGCAGCTGCCGTTGACGGGTAGGAGGTGAGCAATTTTTGGTTGCTCCCCTCCAAACCCCTTTATTTCTTGCGGGGGCGTGGTTTAGGCCCGTGTTATTTTTCACCCAACTCGTCTCGAGTAGGGGTTTCTTATTTTTCTTGCCTTTTATTGGGTTTAGTATTTGCGTGCATATGTCTCCTAATAAAAGGGACCGGAATGTTAAACAAGGAGGTTTTGGCCCTAGCTCGAGTAGTGGTTTGAGAACATGCCCCTTTAAGCATCTCCATGAGTGTAAAGATGGTAAGCCGGGGTCATCAGGGTTTCTACGCCTTCTAGAGCACATGCAGAATTTACATTTCAAGACAGAAAAAAGGAGGGCATCTTTGCAAGATGCAATCTCCCAAGACTTGGACCATTTTATTGATGTTGGGCACGCCCTTAGGGACGGGGCTAAATGGCTATGTGGGAAGTGCATGGTGATGCATGCTCTCAGCAAAAGGTGCATTTACAGTGCGGATGACGTCCTCTCCTTCTCTGTGATTACGGGAGATGTGGAAGATTTTATTGTTGGGATCCAGAAACCTCGTCATGTACCGGTGGACATGGATCCTGGTCCTTCAGGAAGTGTGGTTGGGGATATATCCCTCTTAGAAAAGGTTTTCTCACTGCCCATTCAAACTGTCAAGAGCATCCCCCCAAGCTGTCGATTGGCGTTTGTCCAAGCCATGACAGGTGCCTTACTCAAAGTGGTGGCTTCAACAGGCTCCGTAGAAAGTTGGGTCAAATTACTTTTACTGCCGCGGTGTACCCTGCGGGTGCTTAAACCGTCCACTAGGCAGGAGCAAAGGTATGGGAATAGGAAATAATTGCAGTGTAGTAGCATCCTTCAATCGCTTTCTTTGTGGAATGACGGTTCTGGGTTTGCAGATTTGGTTCCTTCTCTCTTTGATTGCGTGGGGGATGTTTCTTTTACCAAGCAGGAAGCAGGGGGGAGTGAGGCTACTGAAAAGATCTCCAATGTCAAACAGTGCCTCCGGAAAGTTAGGGACGGTCATTTCACAGCTGCTGTAAAGGTGTTGTGTTCTAGTGGGGTTGCTCCTTTTGGGGATTCGACCATGAAAGCCCTCATTGATAAACATCCGGTTTTGCCTCCTCCGTCCTTGCCCTCTAACTCCGACATCATGCCCGCGCTTGTTGTGGATGAGGACTGTGTACTTCGGTGCATCCGATCTTTCCCTAAAGGGACTTCCTGCGGGAGGGACAGTTTGAGGGCCCAACATCTATGGGACGCCCTTAGCGGAGAGGGGTCTCTGGCTTCCACGGGTTTGCTCTCAGCTATTACTGAAGTCGTCAATTTATGGCTAGGGGGTTGTGTCCCAGGGTTCTTGTTGAATTTATTGCTTCGGCCCCACTTACCCCTCTTTTGAAACTTGATAACGGGATCCGACCCATTGTAATAGGGGCCATTTGGCGCAGACTGGTATCTAAAGTGGCTATGAGGAAGGTTGGTAAGGAAATGGCTAAGTATCTGGGGGACTTCCAATTTGGAGTGGGGACTCCTACTGGGGCAGAGGCGGTGCTCCACAGTGTGAACAGGTTCCTTAACTCATTCCAGGAAGACGGTTCTTTAGCTATGCTCACTGTGGATTTTTCAAACGCGTTCAACATGATCGACCGCACTGCCCTTTTTCGAGAAGTTCTTCAGCATTACCCGTCTATCTATTTGTGGGTCCAGTTCTTATATGCCCAGCCAGCTAGGTTGTATGTTGGTAATGATTGTATAGGGGCCACTACGGGGGTTCAGCAGGGGGACCCTTTAGGTCCCCTCCTTTTCGCCTTGGCATTACGCCCTATGGTTCTCCGGGTGCAAGAAAATTGTAACCTCCCATTTCATGCGTGGTACCTTGATGATGGGACGATTATTGGTGATGCCACCGATGTTGCGAATGCCTTAGATATCATTCGGAATGAGGGGCCTTCCTTGGGGCTTCAACTGAATATTAAGAAAACTGGGGTTTTTTGGCCGTCTTGTAATGGGGTGAAACTTAGAGACGGACTTTTCCCTAGTGGGATTGGTAGGCCATAAAAGGGGGTGAAACTCCTTGAAGGGGCTGTTAGTCGGGACTCTTACTTTATACGGGAATTGGCAGGGCGGAGAGCCTCGCGCGCGGTTGATCTTATGAAACTTTTACCCTGCCTTAGGGATCCCCAGAGTGAACTCCTCTTACTCATATCTTGTATGGGGGTCGGTAAGTTGCTTTTTGGCTTGCGAACCTGCCAACCCGCCATGATGGATGAAGCGCTATCGTGTTTTGACAAAGGTTTGTAGGGAGCCATCGAAGACATAGTGGTATGTGGGGGTCCGTTCTTTGGTGACCTAAAGTGGCGACTGGCATCTTTACCGATGCGTTTGGGAGGATTAGGGCTCCTCTCAGCAAAGGATGTTGGGGTGTATGCTTTTGTGGCATCGCGAGCTCAATCTTGGAACCTCCAAGACCACATCTTAAGAAATAGTGGGGTTGTCGACATGGACTTGGACTATGCACAGGTCCTCAAAAGGATAAACGACTATCTCCCAGGTTTTGATATGGACAGTTTTTCTAACAAGGACACCCCCCCCCAAAGCCTCGGAAAACTTTGGCGAATGCCCTTTTTGGCAAAATCGCACAGAGCCTGGGTGAATCTTTTGATCTGTCCCACCGCCAAAAGCCCCCATGCCCAAGATTTCCTGAATGTTATCCCAATCGAAGGATTGGGCCAAACAATGTCTGGGGTTGAATACAGGGCAATTCTTAAATATCGTATGGTGATACCCATGTACCATGAAGATGAGGTCTGTCCGATTTGCCGTAAGGCATGCTTGGACGAATACGGGGAACACGCGGTTCACTGTAAGGAGTTGCCTGGCTTCAAATATAGGCATGACTAGGTCCGGGACGTTCTTTGGGACATTTTAAGAAGGGCTGGGATCTCAGCCAAGAAAGTAGCTCCTGTGAATTTCCTCCCGGACCCCACAGAAGGGAGATCCACCCTACGTCCAGCAGACCTGCTTGTCTTTGGGTGGGCCGGGGGAAATACGCTTGTGTCGACTTAACAGGCGTATCTCCCCTGGTTGGTTTGAGAAATACTGGTTTTGTAGCAGGGCAGGCGGTGCGGAAAGTGGAGGCGAGGAAAGTTGAGAAGCATGCTAAAGCTTGTGAGGAGAACCAACACGTTTTCGTACCCCTGGCATTTGATACCTTTGGCGCTTTGGCACCGGAAGCCATTCGTTTCCTGACCAGAGTCCAACGGGTTATTCATAGCAGTGTGTCGACTCCGGGGGGGGGGGGGGCAGGGGTTCCTTTTTAGTAGGCTAGGGTTTGCCGTCTAGAAAGGGGTGGCGGCGCAACTTGTTGCCCGCCTGCCCGCTATCTTGATGTATTTTTTTGTGAATTTATATTTAAAATGTTGTTATAAAAATTATATCGAGCGGATCTTTGCTCGTGCTTGGCTCGTTTACAAATTGAACCAAGCCGAGTCGAGCCGATTGACTCGTTTACGACCGAGCGGAAAATCAAGCAAACATTTTCCGAGTAAATTCCAAGCGAGGGGCGAGCGCCGAGCGATTTAAACAGCCCTAATTAACAGACTTAAAATCATACGGAAGTGAAGTAGATTCTTGTGACAACAGTCAATGATCCAGGTCAACATCCGTACGCATTTCATTTATTAATGTCACTATATGTGCATATTTAGATGTTTTGCACACACCCTACCCTCCCCCCCAGTTTAGTGAAGCATGAGTTATTCGAAAACTCAACCAAGAACAATCGTTTATGCATACAACACCCAGACAAAATCACCCGACAAGCATCTAACAAGGTTGTCACACTTTAACACTTGGTATTCCCTCTCTAACATATGTACACGAATCCTATGCATCACCACATGTTAATACCTAGTGGTTATACCCCCTAACACGTGATAACTTGCTCTTAACACATGTGAAAATATTAACAAGCAATTCACATATTATCATCAAACACACCATGTAATCATACGAACTAGTACAACACCCGTTTGGTTTCAAACATACAAGTATACACACACACACGAGAATTCACACACATATGTATGCAACCCTTAGTTGTTTCAACTTTCAACTAAACAAATGGAACCATCCCTTACATTTAATCATCATCTCTAAGACCTATCCTTTTCCCTTGATGTCACCCCTAATGTCACGGCCAAAACCATTTGATTTAGACTCAACATGAAGGCACCTCAAGACAAACTACAAATCTCCTATCTCTTGAAGGAAATCGGTCGAAGATAACACCCCTCATCTATCACTATCACTTGAAAACTATGTAGCGTATATCAAATAGGGCCTAAACCATCCTTACACCTCTTGATACCCCCTTGATCACTTACCGCAATTACCGCAATTACCACAATCCTACTCATATGTATCCTCCGAATGGGACAAAGCTTACACCTCATGAATAATGCAATCTCTTACACTAGAAAGACTACAAGACAAGGACTTTTACACTATGTGTTAAGCATGACAAACCTTCCACTCTTGGATGAACCAAAATCGGCCAACACACCCTTGAAAGGGACAAGATTGAGAGTTTATCACACATCACTTTCACCATGATTTGGCCCCTTTTCTTTGTCTTGTGTGCGCCGAGTGACATCATGAGTGCAAGCTCATGGAATGTTGGCAAGTTACCTAAAATTAGACAACAAAACAAACCTCCAATTCATTCCATGTTTACCTCCAATCGGCTATGATCAAGGAGGAAGCAACAATCTCAAGTCACTATCTTTCCTTACACAATGATTAGAAGTCTTAACCAATGCATCATCCAAGAAGGCTACACCTTCCTCAATTGTTTTTGTCCGCACATTGATCGATCCCCTATATAAGGGAGGCCACATTCCATCCACATTTGCCACAATACATACTACCCTACTACCTCTAAGACTTTCGGACACTTTCTCACCATAGCCGAAGCATTCAAGGCTCAAGAAGGATGTTAGGAAGCTATCTAACACCCACCATCTTTCGGTAAGACCCATATGACTCTAACCTTTGAATTCGTCTATTCCACCCGACCCTACTCGACCCATGGTTCTACACTATTGCACATTTACACTAGTTGCACACATTGTTTTGATTTATAGTTATTTTAACTTATTAATGATCACATTGTTTAAACACATCAACAATCGGCCCTTGTGATTGCTAAGGGAGATTAAGCCGTGTTTTTGAATCAATACATAACTTAAAACATCAATTAGAAACTGGTTTTCATGATTAAAACTCACTTGGTTTATATCAGAAGCTAAGGCTATCAAATGTGGTGGTTATGCTCGATTTTATCACAAAACTCACAAACATATCTTGTGGTAACCCCACGAGACTTTTTCAAGTACAAATCAACCAAGTTTAGTCCATTACAGAATCGGCTTCAAGGCCCATGATGTGTGTTTGAATCAGCTATCACATTATAACCCATGCTAAGTGAAGCTAGAACATGTGTTAACATTAGCTTGTATGTTATAATGATCTAAACGTATGTTAAAGCACTTGTTTTATCACAAATCAACCACGCATGATGGATTGGGAACAATTTGGACCCATGACAACATGAAAAGGCCCATTTTGTTTCCAATCAATATCAATTTAAAAAACAAACGAGGTTTCCAGAACCAAACACTTTACACGTACACTAAGGGTCATCACATACACAAAATCATGGTCCACATGCACAAATACTCGGGTCCACGAATGTCGGGAGAACAAATTGTATGATAAACAACGAGAACTTGTAATTTACCATGCTCTTAATAAATCATAGGGCAAACAGTGTCGGGACGGTAGCTATCTCACATTTACAGCTTCACTAGACCACACGTGACATTATCAGGTGAGATTTCACGGCCCCATTTTACTATTTCTAAATTTTGGGGGACAACATGCTACAAATCTAGTACAAATATCATTTGGTGTGTATATTCCTCGTACAACACTTACCGTAACCATTAGCTATCACAAGCCATGGAACACTTTAATAGATCTATTGGGTTGACACCCCTACGCTTGGTTAGCCGCTCTAACCGGTTACATACAAAAGAGTGTTAGTATTCTACTATACATACATTGTCTTTAGTGTACAATGCGCGAGGCGCCACAGTCAAGAGGTTTGGTTATGGGACTCATGGTTTGCACAGAAAATCATTCGCTTAGCTAGCCTATTATTGGTCATATACGAATTACAAATTGTTTTACTTGTTACATTCAAACATGTGAACTCACCAACATTATTGTTGACAAATCTTTCATCCATGTTTTTCAGGTAACTAATGGAGAGCAGCGGGGGTTTGAGAGAGGGGTCCAAGCATGCACCGGGTGTTACCACTATGGATGGGGTTTAAAATAAGTTTATGTTTAAAATTCAGTTTCATGAATCTCAGACAATTCACTAACTTTTAGACAATGTTATTATGTTTAAAATAAGTTTATGACAACGACCATCCATTGGTGGTACTTTTTAATATATTTGTGTGTGTTGCTTTACCTTGTGCTTGAAACCTTTCGAGGTCGCATCCCTGTGTTTCCGCCTTGACGGGGTGTGACAATTCTCAAATTTAAAACTTGTGTATTTTAATTATTCAAAAGATTGGTGTATAAACAATGAAAATTATTACTTTTATAATATTTTCAATTGGAAAACACACACACACACACACACACACATATATATATATATATGTCACACACCGCCAAAAACATAATTACCATTTAACAATCAAGTCTAACAAAAACATAACATTATTTAAAAACCCCGGAAACACGGGTGTAACTTTGAATGATTTCCAAGGACAAAGGTCACACGAGCATTATTTAAATAAAACAACATTACCATTTAACAATCAAGTCTTACAAAAACATAACATTAATTGTTTGAATTAAAACCATTGTGTAAAATGTTTAGGTAAAAACGTCACAACAATAGTTCAAAAGATGGTATCCTATAAATGCCCGCACGCGACCTTCCCAAGTTTCATGCTCCATGCTAATTTCCTGTAAAACATGCATGTAAAATATATGGGTCAACATAAAGTTGGTGAGTACACGGGTTTGTATGAGTGGACATGTTATCCAAAACCGACTAAATTACTGCCTAGCTAGGGCAATAATCATCATGTGATCTGACATGAGCCCATAACCAAACCTTGACATGTTGTGCCTCGCCCATTGTACACTGAAGACAATGAAATAATGTGAAATACAAGCACTATTTTGATATCTGTCATTCGGTCAGAGCGATTGACCAAGAGTGGGGGGTGTCAACCCAATAGATCTATTCCGATGTTTCATGGCTAAGTCCATAGCTAATGGTTATGGTGAAATGTATGACACGAGGGCTTAATGGATCCTGAACCTTATTGTCTCATGTTCACATAATAGTCATGTATGTAACTGAAAACTGTACGCATGTTTTTCCCCCAAAAATGTAAAAAGACTGTAAAAAGGGGCCGTGAATACTCACATGATGTCTGGATGCTAGATTGAACTGAATCTGATGCGGTGTGTCTGGTCTGGGAACCCTAAATGCAATTAAAAGCAACTTAGGTCTATGTTTGGCTCTAACTACCATGCAATTGTTCACCCGACTGTAACACCTATGGACTTGGGCCTCTGTACCACTATCCACGTGTGTCACACACTGTATGTGTCAGTAATTGTTCGTTTTGTTATTCACGTGGCCATGTTATTCTATTTTTGGCAAAACAAATGTTGTGACTTGCTTAGGGTCACCAAAGGTTACTTATGTCTTTGTTATACAAGTCTAGGGTAAGGTATGGACATATTTCACTACAACATTGTATAAAATTAATATATTTTGGCACTTTGTCTTTGAATGTACATACATTTGGGTGTTTAACATAGATTTCTAGGAAAACCATTGTGTTAAGGTTGTTAACACATGTTCTTGTTGATCTTAGCACATGTTCTCAAAACATAACTTAGCATATGTTTCAAAACTAAACGATTTTGGCTTAGATTTCGGCCGGCCTCGACCCCATATACTCACGCATACATTTAAATGTATGTGTGGGTGTACGCATATGTCCATGTAAGGGCTTCAAGTTGTACGTAATCGTATACATTTGGGTTCGTAGGTATAGGCCATAGTATTGAACCTTTTAACATGAAACTCAAGTGTTTTGGTTAGTTTATCTTGAAAAACTTATTGTTAAGGGTGTGTGCGAGTGTGTGTGCTCGGGTGACCACCACATGTAACCGAAATGTATAAAGAATGAAAATGGTTCGGGTATTATACCTCACTCGTGTATAGCCGAAGATAACAAAGAAAAATAAGCTATCTTCCTTCCAAATGACTCCTAAAGACTTGCTAGCTACTTGTGACTCCCAAATGATGAAGACAAGTGATCGAACAAGACCCCTCTTGGGTCCCCTTGGCTCGGCCGAAAGGTAAAGAAAGGAAAGGAAGGAGAGTTCAAGTGTTTGTGAGTTATTTGAAGTTGTAGTGTGATCCTCATGTCCCTCATGGGCTCTATATATAGCCGATTGGTGAGAGGATGGGCATGGTCTCATTGGTTCACAATTGAGGATAGTCAACACCTTGCTTTCTTAATGTGCATTCTACTAGGAGCCTTGTAAGAGAAATGTGTTGACTTGAGGTTTTGTCTTGGCTTGTAGGGGTGGGGTAGTAGCCGAAAATCATGGGGAAGGAGCAAGTCTTGGATGGCAAGGTGGACAAGGTGTGGAGGCTCATGCATTTCATGTTCTTACCATGTTAGTACATTAAGATGACTAGTGTTCTTGTTTGGTTGTGTGCACACTCTTGGGGGCCGAAAATTATGGGAAAATGGACATGATTGTTTAGGCTAGTTGACCAAGGTTGAATGATCATGGAATTTATGTTGTTACTAGGTTAGTATAAGTCTAGGAACTTGGGATTTGGAGTTGTGTGTGAATGTATATATGCGTGTGTATGTATGCGTGTGGGTATGTATGTATAGTGTAGAGGTGTAGGCTAGTTAGGTCCATTGTTTCACTTAGCTTGTCTTGGGAACACATGGGCCGAAATGCATGGGTGTAAATGAACAATTTAGGAAGCGAAATGCATGGGTGTAAATGAACAATTTAGGAAGTCAAAACTATCTAAGTTCATGAAGTGAGATTACAAAGTCCCTTGTTAGTGAAAACACCTAGGTTCTTGGACTTATTGGATGGTGGTTTGGTGAGCGATGGCCTTTGGGAAAGTATATGGGATTATTATGGTAAATCAACATGTCTTGGAGGTTGTAGAATGTTTGTGGATTCCATTCTTGTGTAGGGTTTCTTGTTAGGATAAGAATGGTGACTAGTAAGTGAGTATGTATGTATGGATGTATTCGTGTATGTATGTAGGTGGCCGTGTGTGTATTTTTACATGTATATGTGAGGTATTTTGTTATTTCCAAACGTATGTTGGTAACCTCATGTGAATGAACATTGTTTGTTTTTGTTCTTGTCGGGTTAACAATTTGGAATCATATGTTCAATTGCATGGCTTTGCACGGGTTTCCTGTAGTCTAGCACGACTTATTGGATTAACTAAAGCCTTGAACTAACTAGTGTGTCTACTTGTTAGACTGTGTGCTTTGGTATTGACTCGTTGAAACCCTGTATAGTCCAACTATGATACAAATGATAACATGTAATGCTATGCACAATGTATTTACGTGTAGTTAAATGTACGGACATGGCCTGTGATTTCGACGGGTGTCACTATATATAGGATTTGGTTCAAATGAGAACCTTTGGCCAAATTGATAACTGAGAGAACCATTCTGGACCACACATTTCTCTAAGGCAAAATAAACTCTTTTTTTTTTGCTTTAATCGCTGCTTTTTAAGCAGGATTTTTTTTTAATTTTTATTTTTTTTGTATTTTTTTTCAATATACACATGTGTATAATTGCAATATACACATATGTATGACTAAAATATACACATATGTATAATTGCTATATACACATATGTATAAATGAAAAAAAATAAAAAAAATTCTTTGCATAAAAACGTGCGATTAAAACAAATTTTTTTTTTGCCTTTATAAGAAATGTGTTGTCCAGAATGCTTCTCTCAGTTCTCAAATAGGGGTTGGTTCTCTTAGGATCCCTACCATATATATATATATATATATATATATATATATATATATATATATATATATTACTTGCATAGTTATAAGGATAAAAATAGATTATGGGTATTTTTGGCAATGAGCTTTTGGGTATGTTTGGCAAGGAGCTTTTAAGAGCTTTTAGGAGTTTCAAGCTTTTAAGAAAAAAGCTACTACTCAATAAAAAGCCTTGTTTGGTTGAAGGAGCTGGAAGCTTTTAGGTTGGAGAAAAAGCTCTATAGTAAAAAGCTACTAGTAGTAGTTTTTAAGAAAAAGCTCTACTAGCTACAACCTTTTAATTAGTAAATGACACAAATACCCATTATATTTTAAAAATAAAATAAAAACCTTCTATACAAGCTACTAGTAGTAGTTTTTAAGAAAAAGCTCTACTAGAGACAATGTGCACCCGCCCGGCATCCCCGCCGTCGAGTGGGGTTTGTGAGGCCCAATAGATCTATCCACATTTCCCTCGTTGTGCATCCTCGCACATTCATAGTTTCCCCCTGGGACTTTCCGAAAAAGCCGTATAGTAACATAAAGTAACCATAGTATAACATGACCTTTAATAAATAAGTAAGTAACATGTTTCTCCCCTTGAAGGCAAAACAGTAAAAGTGGGGTTGTGACACTCACCTTAGATTGCGTTACTTGAAAATAGTTAAGTAATTATGCTATGATAGCCCCAAATAGCGGCGACCTATTGTAACACCCTAATTCAGATCTACAGAAAACTCGCAGCGGAAAAATACCAACTTAAAAATTCTTTTCTTAAAACAACCTTGAGTGTTCAGAAAAACCGGTTCTACTAAGTATTTTGGTGTTACATCTTAAATTATTTCTTAATACATTCAACGTGACTCAACTCTATTGGTTATGTATCCGTGACCGCGTACAATCCGCCTCCTCGCTCGATCTCCATCCTTCCCTTGCTTCATTAGGTAAACCAGACAACCTGCATTCACCACGTAACCAATTCGTTAGTTCAATAGGTGGCCTCATCTAATCCACTCACGACACGGACGTAACATCCCGCAATACTCTGTGATCCTGTCTAGAAGTCTTCTTTCAAGTTCGGGTGGGTTACCCCGATCCGAACCTCCACATCTCCTGTAATCATACCTACATACTTACATTTTCATCATTCTCAAACAAAGGTTAATAACCCCACAATATGTCCAAACATACAATTTCCTCCATATACCCTCTCAGTACATACAAGCATACACTTCCTTTGTAAGATTTCACAATACATACGAGAATGCAATTCCCTCATATAATACCACCACACATACAAGCATACAAATCGTTCGCATAATTCTACAGTACATACAAGCATACAAATTCCACCTATAATACCATCATACATACAAGTATACAATTCCTTCGTATAGTTCTACAATACATACAAGCATACAATATCCACCTATAATACCACCATACATACAAGTATACAATTCCTTCGTATAATTCTGCAATACATACAAGCATACAATATTCACCTATAATACCACCATACATACAAGTATACAATTCCTTCGTATAATTCTACAATACATACAAGCATACAATATCCACCTATAATACCACCATACATACAAGTATACAATTCCTTCGTATAATTCTACAATACATACAAGCATACAATTTCCACCTATAATACCACCATACATACAAGTATACAATTCCTTCGTATAATTCTACAATACATACAAGCATACAATTTCCACCTTTTATACCATCATACATACAAGCAACTCTCTCCCTCTTACCCGAGCATGAGAACCCACATGTACATCACATCTTCGATCTACATAATCATGGTAATCTACTTATCGTATTTGATACCGTCGAATAATGCATCAATTAACTACACACACTTGTATCATTCCGTACTATGATCCTAATTGCAAAACCGACATTACCATTACATGCTACACCCTTAAATAGCCTTACATAAGGTCCAACAATGTTAATTGGTGCGTTAAACGCAATTACGGGTCGCGCACATAAGCAAAACATCAACAAATAACAAAAATTAACATTTCTTCCCAGGGGCCACCGTAAGGGTACGGTGGCCACCGTACCCTTACGGTGGCCTCAGAACCCCTACGGTGGTATGAGGCTGCCCTACGGTGGGAATAAGGGTGCAGGGGCTACCGTAAGGGAACGGTGCCACCGTACCCTTACGGTGGACTCTGCACATTCCCATTTTGTTTCTCCTTTCCACCCCTTCTAGACCCGTCCACGCCAATCCATTCGACGCCACGTTTATTCCATTATAAACTCCAATTCAAGCCTTAACCTCGTTATTTACGTTCCATCATCTCACGGTCCTCATACTACTTACAAACACATATACATGTTAAGATTCATCATCCTAAGTGGAATAAGAACCACTTACCTTATGTCCTCCAAGTTGATGCTTGCTACTTGCCTCCACTTGACCCATTAGCCACTTGTGCTTGAGCCCATGTTGCCTACGCATTCATGTTATCATTCCCACCATTCCGTTAGTATACACAACTACGCATACTATCAATCGTCTTATACTTACTTGTTCCCATGACTTTCATTGGTCAACTACTAATATGCATATCACATGATTAACTACCCCATTGTTTATCAATCAAGCAATCCAACATATCATCAAGTATGTCACCTAGATAATCTAACATATATCACATGATTTCCTCAATCCCACAATCATATTAGCAAACATAACCATGTTAGTCATCCATTGTTGACTTTTCAGAAAGTCAACTTCCAACTATACAAACTTCCTACTTAGAACATATGTTCACATTGATGACTAGATCACATAAAACACACCATAAACATCACATTCATATCTCATTATCATGCAAGATTATTCATCATTCCAATCATAGTATTTAAGCATTAGAGTGTACATACTACTAATGCATACTTCCTACCAAAACATACAATCAACTAGTTCACACATGATTTCTCTCTAAGATGAAATCCACATGTCAACCTACTATCAATTGCACCAAATATCACATTACTTTCATACTTGTCGAGTCTTGCATACAAATTCACACATTTTACCTATTTAGGCATTTCATCAAACACATGGTGTGCATACAACATTTAAAACACATTGTACAAGTATTTCATGCATACTTCCATAGCTCATAACACAATTCATCATATTTCTTCCCTACATTACATACCATTCCTATCAATAGTTATCAACATAGCACATCATCACATTCCTTTTCAATGCATTCAATAATTAACTAAGAATGGTCTTGGATTACCCCAAGACCAATACCCACTTCCAACATAGGTGTAAAACAACCTAATTAGCACATAAATTAAGCATAGCTTTATGTAGTATCACAAATCATGGCTCCTTTAGTGTCTATCAACCTCTAGACACCTTCATCCATCCTTGATTCATGTTTTCACATAAACCCTAGATTTTCACCATATTCTAAAACAAACATAACCTCATGATAAGCCAAATTAAAGGTACCTTGGTGTGTATAAAACCTTAGATGACCCATAATTGACTTCATGCACCATCTTGGCTTCTACTTGCTCTTGATTTGGAGCTAGAGATGAAGGAGCAAGGGTTAGGTCTTGGATTTTCTTGATGATCGACATACACAAGAGTGTGTATGTTGACATCCTACTTTCCCCTATCTATAACCCATTAGTTTGCCCCATGTCCAAATCTAGTCCCTCTAGTTTGATACCCTTCCAACATTGACTCAATCTTTATTGAATTTCTACATAACTTGTGTATTTATCTAGGATAGGTACTTAGTTATTTCACCCCATGCCATAACACATTAAAACATGCTACTAAATTAAAGTTCGGGTTTTGGGGCGTTACAAGTCTACCCCCCTTAAAGAAGGTTTCGTCCCCGAAACCGCTTTCATTCAAGATTTATGCCACATCACAAGCTTACATTATAGGCGACACTACCACTTTGATCGTGACTAGACATAATTATATGTCCACACCTCCTAATATTAACACAAGCCTTCTCGCAATTATTAGGTATACCAAATTACTACTACCCAGCTACTGCTTCACCCTCCCTTATTCGTACTCGACCTGGGAGTCCGACACCGTCCTATAGTCCCTATAGGACAATTATATTTTCCATACTCACCCCACCCCTTCCTGGCAGGTTTTAGAGTCATTCTGTTTATACCTATTCGGTTGTTAGTCCATTTCGTACACTATCTACTGTAGACACGTATGTCCCTTGCTTAACAACACCGAGTCCAATGCTAAGACTCATTTATTTTCTTGACCTTTAAAGGTCAAACATTCCAAGTACAACATACGTAAGATATCATACATTCCTACGTGGGTACTATTCGTCATATCAATTCTCTACTTGACAATCGTAAAACAACCGAATTCACTAACCTTCCTTTCGGAATGTTAACCAATCATCTCGTCGTCGGCTCGATTTTCTCCCTCATAACTCCATGCCATATTCATTCTGCTTTAATTCATTCACAATTAGTTCCAACTCATTATCTTCATATCATCTATCTTGTAGATTTCGTCAAATCCATAATTTTGACCATTCGCATCTACAAAATCATTGGTCAAGCATATACCTTTCATTCATGAAAATCGACCTTCAATGGTCTATGCAAGTTTTCCCTCCTCTTGTAATGTCTAATCATGTGCTTTCTTTCCTTACAATCTATTTCTATCTTAACTACCGTATATTATTACCCATCCTTACACATCAAGGTCCTTCCAACCTTGCCCCATTAGGGTTCTCCTACCTATCATACATGGTTTCCACCCTAAGAACCGTTAAGGTCCTCCCAACCCTTATGACCCGCTAAGGTCTTTCCATCCAATTTGACCCACAAGGGTACTTCTACAATTTTGACCCACCATGGTCATTCTACCATCCTAACCCATAAGGGCTTTTCCACCATTTTGACCCATCATGGTCATTCTACTATTTTAACCCACAAGGGCTTTTCCACCATTTGACCTTTAAGGTCAATTCTACTATTTTAACCCACACGGGCTTTTCTACTATTTTGACCCGTTAGGGTCAATTCTACCAATTTAACCCATAAAGGGTAATTCTACCACTTGACCCATTAAGGTCATTCACCACTTTAACCCACAAAGGGTATTTCTATTATTTTGATTTGATCCGTACTTGTCTACGGACTCAAACTTTTCATTCCAACTACTCACCCACACGACTACTTACTTTCCAATTCCACCGGGCATACCTGTAATGATTCTCATGGTCTCACGTGTGTCGCATGTTTCTTGTGCACTGGCCAGGTGTACAGTCCACATGTTATCCACGTGCCTTCATGTAATCATTACCTTATGCTTGGGGACTGGTTTTCAGCTTCGTGCCACATTTCAATTTCCTTAACAACATGGTTATTTTTCTTTCTATGTTTTACCATCCCTGAGGATTTTCCTCCCACCGGTACTAATAGTTAATTATCGCGTACCTGTGATTGTTCCATCTTATCTACAATTTCCGCGATCTATCTTGGATCGTGTCCTTAAGACCTCTTCATTATCCACAAAAGCTCACCTTAACATAAACACCACAATTAGCTTTTAACATGTCATGTGAGTTAATATTAATTTCTACCTTTGGGCCTTGGTCGAGTCTTAGATTGTACGGGTCACTGCATTCAGGAGCACACAAGTTTGAGTTCAAGTACATACTTCTTTGTACTAGATTTCACTCAAACCAGGGCTCTGATACCAACTTGTAACACCCTAATTCAGATCTACAGAAAACTACCAACTTAAAAATTCTTTTCTTAAAACAACCTTGAGTGTTCAGAAAAACCGGTTCTACTAAGTATTTTGGTGTTACATCTTAAATTATTTCTTAATACATTCAACGTGACTCAACTCTATTGGTTATGTATCCGTGACCGCGTACAATCCGCCTCCTCGCTCGACCTCCATCCTTCCCTTGCTTCATTAGGTAAACCAGACAACCTGCATTCACCACGTAACCAATTCGTTAGTTCAATAGGTGGCCTCATCTAATCCACTCACGACACGGACGTAACATCCCGCAATACTCTGTGATCCTGTCTAGAAGTCTTCTTTCAAGTTCGGGTGGGTTACCCCGATCCGAACCTCCACATCTCCTGTAATCATACCTACATACTTACATTTTCATCATTCTCAAACAAAGGTTAATAACCCCACAATATGTCCAAACATACAATTTCCTCCATATACCCTCTCAGTACATACAAGCATACACTTCCTTTGTAAGATTTCACAATACATACGAGAATGCAATTCCCTCATATAATACCACCACACATACAAGCATACAAATCGTTCGCATAATTCTACAGTACATACAAGCATACAAATTCCACCTATAATACCATCATACATACAAGTATACAATTCCTTCGTATAGTTCTACAATACATACAAGCATACAATATCCACCTATAATACCACCATACATACAAGTATACAATTCCTTCGTATAATTCTGCAATACATACAAGCATACAATATTCACCTATAATACCACCATACATACAAGTATACAATTTCTTCGTATAATTCTACAATACATACAAGCATACAATATCCACCTATAATACCACCATACATACAAGTATACAATTCCTTCGTATAATTCTACAATACATACAAGCATACAATTTCCACCTATAATACCACCATACATACAAGTATACAATTCCTTCGTATAATTCTACAATACATACAAGCATACAATTTCCACCTTTTATACCATCATACATACAAGCAACTCTCTCCCTCTTACCCGAGCATGAGAACCCACATGTACATCACATCTTCGATCTACATAATCATGGTAATCTACTTATCGTATTTGATACCGTCGAATAATGCATCAATTAACTACACACACTTGTATCATTCCGTACTATGATCCTAATTGCAAAACCGACATTACCATTACATGCTACACCCTTAAATAGCCTTACATAAGTTCCAACAATGTTAATTGGTGCGTTAAACGCAATTACGGGTCGCGCACATAAGCAAAACATCAACAAATAACAAAAATTAACATTTCTTCCCAGGGGCCACCGTAAGGGTACGGTGGCCACCGTACCCTTACGGTGGCCTCAGAACCCTACGGTGGTATGAGGCTGCCCTACGGTGGGAATAAGGGTGCAGGGGCTACCGTAAGGGAACGGTGCCACCGTACCCTTACGGTGGACTCTGCACATTCCCATTTTGTTTCTCCTTTCCACCCCTTCTAGACCCGTCCACGCCGATCCATTCGAAGCCACGTTTATTCCATTATAAACTCCAATTCAAGCCTTAACCTCGTTATTTACGTTCCATCATCTCACGGTCCTCATAATACTTACAAACACATATACATGTTAAGATTCATCATCCTAAGTGGAATAAGAACCACTTACCTTATGTCCTCCAAGTTGATGCTTGCTACTTGCCTCCACTTGACCCATTAGCCACTTGTGCTTGAGCCCATGTTGCCTACGCATTCATGTTATCATTCCCACCATTCCGTTAGTATACACAACTATGCATACTATCAATCGTCTTATACTTACTTGTTCCCATGACTTTCATTGGTCAACTACTAATATGCATATCACATGATTAACTACCCCATTGTTTATCAGGCAAGCAATCCAACATATCATCAAGTATGTCACCTAGATAATCTAACATATATCACATGATTTCCTCAATCCCACAATCATATTAGCAAACATAACCATGTTAGTCATCCATTGTTGACTTTTCAGAAAGTCAACTTCCAACTATACAAACTTCCTACTTAGAACATATGTTCACATTGATGACTAGATCACATAAAACACACCATAAACATCACATTCATATCTCATTATCATGCAAGATTATTCATCATTCCAATCATAGTATTTAAGCATTAGAGTGTACATACTACTAATGCATACTTCCTACCAAAACATACAATCAACTAGTTCACACATGATTTCTCTCTAAGATGAAATCCACATGTCAACCTACTATCAATTGCACCAAATATCACATTACTTTCATACTTGTCGAGTCTTGCATACAAATTCACACATTTTACCTATTTAGGCATTTCATCAAACACATGGTGTGCATACAACATTTAAAACACATTGTACAAGTATTTCATGCATACTTCCATAGCTCATAACACAATTCATCATATTTCTTCCCTACATTACATACCATTCCTATCAATAGTTATCAACATAGCACATCATCACATTCCTTTTCAATGCATTCAATAATTAACTAAGAATGGTCTTGGATTACCCCAAGACCAATACCCACTTCCAACATAGGTGTAAAACAACCTAATTAGCACATAAATTAAGCATAGCTTTATGTAGTATCACAAATCATGGCTCCTTTAGTGTCTATCAACCTCTAGACACCTTCATCCATCCTTGATTCATGTTTTCACATAAACCCTAGATTTTCACCATATTCTAAAACAAACATAACCTCATGATAAGCCAAATTAAAGGTACCTTGGTGTGTATAAAACCTTAGATGACCCATAATTGACTTCATGCACCATCTTGGCTTCTACTTGCTCTTGATTTGGAGCTAGAGATGAAGGAGCAAGGGTTGGGTCTTGGATTTTCTTGATGATCGACATACACAAGAGTGTGTATGTTGACATCCTACTTTCCCCTATCTATAACCCATTAGTTTGCCCCATGTCCAAATCTAGTCCCTCTAGTTTGATACCCTTCCAACATTGACTCAATCTTTATTGAATTTCTACATAACTTGTGTATTTATCTAGGATAGGTACTTAGTTATTTCACCCCATGCCATAACACATTAAAACATGCTACTAAATTAAAGTTCGGGTTTTGGGGCGTTACACCTATCATAAGACGTGTATAAGTATCCGGACTAATAACCCGCAGGTTAACTAGTCCCCGAATGTCCAGACCATAACCATAAACGTTTGAAAACACCTTTGACTGTTAAACCGACCGTGCCAGACAAGACTCGACATCCCATTGGTGACTCGACACTCCATGTGTTAGCTAAGTGCAAGATATCATGCAACATATGTAGTTAAACACTTAACACGCGCAAGAGTTCACCTAGTCTAGCATAACGCCCAATTAAAGTACAAATGAGTCCGAACACGTATCACTAAGTCATAAGGCATGTCACGGGATTCCTACCATGTTCCTAGGTGTCAAATCATGCTTCGGGGTGTCAAAATACGCTTACAACAGCAGCACACGCGATTAGAAATTTAACATGCAATTAGGAAAAGTCAACTGGTGATTGGGAATAGTCAACAGGCGATTAGGGGGTGTAATCGCCTGATGTTGCAGGCGATTAGGGGCCTAATCGCCCTCATGGGTAAGCATTTACCCTAATCGCCCCCTGCATCAGGCGATTAGGATTCCTAATCGCCTACTGCAGCTGCGCAACGCATTTTCGCGCGTTTAACCCTCCAAATCAGATCCGAAACATGTAAAAACACCCAATATCAAACCTAAACCATTTACCAACCCATTCCAAGCAAAAACCCCCAATTTATCACTGGTCTAACACCCTTTGTGCAATTATTTCCAAAAATGGCAAAGTACCAAGTTTCATTAAATAAGCATATCTTTCCTTAAATGGCAACAAATCAGATTTCATCACTTACAACCTTGCAAATTAGTATTTCTCTGTTATAACACCTTTCTAATGTAAATCCTAACAACAATCAATCATTAAATCATATCATAACATCCTAGATCTTCAAGAATCATACAAATGGGTCAAAATACATATTATCATCAAAACACAAAAATAATAGCTCAAACTTTTAGATAATCATCCTCATAACTCCTACATATAAGAAGTACATCAATTTCATAGAAACATTCATGTTATAATCACCAAAAAGATCACCACATGCATGTAAACTTCACATATAGCAAGTATTATGGTGTAGACTTGTTTTAGAACTCTTTTCAAAGGGTTTTAATGACACATACTTAGCAAAACAAGATCTGGACTTTTGGGGAACCAAAACAACAACATGACAAAGGTTAGGGATGAAGAACACACCTTGGATTTTATCAAAGAAAGGTGTGTTAGCTTGGAAATGGTGATTTTTGAAGCAAAACAAGTTCCAGAAGTGTTTTGAGGTGTGTGGGTGGCTTAGGATCTGTTAGGGTTGCACTAAGGGTGTTTGGGGAGTCAAGGGTTGTATTTATAGGTGTTTTGACTCGTGCACAGCAGATCAGGCGATTAGGAGCAGTGTTCAGGCGATTAGGAGTCCTAATCGCCTGTCTATAGGCGATTAGGGGCTCCAATCGCCCCCAAACCTTCCCCAATCGCCTATAGTCAGGCGATTAGGCAATCCTCTGGTTCCTAATCGCCTGTAGCATTCCAAGTTGGGTTTTCGACGCGTTAAACACTATTTTATCACATATAAACACGTATTAACATACCGACAAGTCACCTAATGATAATAAACACATAATGCACGATAACTAACACGTTTACAGTTCACCAATTCCCGGGACTCGAGACTTGCGTGTGTGCGTTAAACCCGGTGATTCCACGAATCACCAATCCTTGTACACATGGTTATGGACCGACTCCCGATGATTCCCTATAATCATCGTAACGACTCGACTGATCCAGTTAAATACGTAATATGTATGACTCGCTAAGGTAGACTTACTAGTTTAGTCAATGTTACTAACCTGAGTTTGCCGGGTGTCACAACTGTAATACTGAAAATTTCCTTTTTCATTTCACGAAAGTAGCAAATTACATAAGGACAGACATGAGATATGAAGTAGCCAAAGGAGTCATTTTCATGTTTGATAATTGTTTTAATCATGTCGTTTACGACTTGTTTAACACGATTAGACCTGTTTTTTCCAATCCTAATGTCAAACTTCTTATACGAAATTATTTTTGACGAAAAAACATTTAGGAAATCAGTAGAAATTTTTTACCTTGAAAAAAACTTTGATGAGTAAAATTAAGTAGTATGTAATTAACAAGTCTGTTCATAAGCTATTCAAGATCAACTTTTTAAGGTTTTAATCGAGTTGAGATTATGTAGGTTCTATCCTGACGTGAATTACTTACACCCCTAGATAAAAAACGTCTCTGATAATTTTTAATAAAGGTAGATACTAATGAATCAAATATTTACACATGAACTGTGATCTTGAAGAAAAAATCAAATGTTATGTGATATTAGTTTAGCTATTTGTTGTTTTCCTTATATGTAGATAAAACATATATATATAATAATAGTTTAATAATGGAATACACAAGTTCCATTTTGAAGTACATGATTACACTCATATAAGTCAATAAACGAATCACTAAATCACATCTATATATCTATATATATATATATATATAAAAGAAAGCATATATGCCCATTGAGAGTGCCACGTGGCTTAATAATTTAGTGTTTTTGGTGTTTTTGGTCACATTAGTCCAAAAAAAAAAAAAAATTTATCTCTCTATCTCTTAATTCTCAATTACTAAAATTAAAATGAGTTATTTTAGGAAAAAAGAATTTAAAAACAAATTTAAATTTTTCTCTCTTATCTTCCTCCCATAATTTTTAAACATAAATATCTTTTATATTCGAGATTTTTTAAATAAAAAAATTACACCAAATTAACGAGCGTTTTATTATCTTTCCAACGAGTACCATAGTGCTATATAAAAACGAAAAAAAAAACGACTATTTTTTGTGGGGTTATATTCATACAGAAAAAAACACAAAGTGTTCAAGTTATTCATTAATCAAATTGTAACATATTTTAATTTACGTGAAGATGATTATATGTTGAAGGTTATCCTTTTAATACTTTATTATGTTTAATATGGTTTATGCTTTTTATTTTTCTAACTTTTTAAATAAATGTTTTTTAACTAAGATTGATTATGTTTAAGTTATTTACTCTTTTCGTGATTTGAGTTTTTTTTTATCATTTTTTATTTAATATATTAAATTTTTCAACCCCGGGACATTCCCGGGGTAATCGGCTAGTACAATATAAGTTATAATAACTAAATAATATAAGTACAATATGGTTGAAAAGACCTAGAAGATATCTATCCACCGTTTTGTGGAAGGCTGTCTGGCTGTGATACCCACTTAGCCAAACTAAGGGTTGGCTAAAGTAATACTCATTTCTAATCCACATTATTTGTTGAACTGACTTATTTGAGTTCAATCCACAATCTTCGAAAACAGGCAAAACATACAATGGGTTTATGCTATTTACACGCGAATGGTAATCTTATAAATAAATTAAATATTTCATTTATCTCGTAAATATCAAAACGAATGTGTTTTGATCTCTTCGTGTTGACTTTTATGTGTAGATAAAAATATGATATATAATATTACTAAATAGAAGAAGCAAGTTCCACTTTGAACTTTGAAGTGCATGAATAAACTCATAGGTCAATAAACGAATCACTAAACTACAAATTATATTAATTTGGCTAATTAGTTAATGCAAATAATCTGGCTGAACCTATAGAATAAGATACCCAATAACCTTTTTGGTGAAGGTTGCGAAGCATATATAATATGTATTTAAGTTATACTAGTATTCAATAAGTTAAAAAAGTTGAAAACCTAAATAATAAATAATGCAAAACAGGGTGTCCGGCACCTCTAATTTAGTATTTTTTTTATGTTATGTAATATTTTATACTTTTTTACATATTATTTATGTAACCAACACTAGAGTAGTCAATATTAGAAAGCATAAAATAATAGATTTTCTTTTAGATCCACCCAAATATAAAAACTGAAAGTATCCAAGTTTTGATTACAAAAAGTATACATAATCTATAATCGCTCGTCATGATAATAGTACATTTTATTTTTGATCAATAAGTGTTAGGAGTCTCTTTATTGTTTTCGCTAGCACCAAATTTGTAGTACGTAGAGTTGGTATAATAATATAATAATGCCACCTACGCATGACTCCTCCCAGCTTTGTTGTCATTTTCAACAGCTCACTCTCACCAAATATTTGTAGGAGGCATTTCGTTGTCACCTTAATGGTTTTATCGTATTCTGGTTCTTCACTAAAGTGCTACTATTTCCATTTTTGTTACCTGCATCTATACTACATTACAAGGAAGGAAAGATTTCTATAAATGTCATTTTACATGAATTTTAAGATAACATAGAAAAAGTCTCATTCTTTCATTCCCGGACAAAGAAAATTACATTAAGATAACGGGCAGGCGGGCAACAAGCTGCGCCGCTAACCCTTTCTGAATAGCAAATCCTAATCTACTAAAAACGTAACCCTGCCCACCCGAAGCCGAGACACTACTATGAATAACCCGCTGTACCCTGGTCAGGAAACGGGTAGCCTCTGGTGCCAATGAGCCAAAGGTATCAAAAGCCAATGGTACAAAAACGTGTTGGTTCTCCTCGCAGGCTTTAGCATGTTTTTCTATCTTCTTTGTCTCTGCTTTCCGCACCGCTTGCCATGCTACGAAGCCACTATCCCTGAACCCAACTAGGGGAGATACACCCGTCAGGTCAACACAAGCATGCTTCCCCCCGGCCACCCAAAGACAAGGAGATCTGCTGGTCGTAGGGTGGATCTCCCTTCTGCTGGATCCGAGAGGAAGTTCACAGGGGCCTCCTTTTTGGCTGAGATCCCAGCACGTCTTAAAATGTCCTACGGAATGTCTCTAACCCAATCATGCCGATATTTGAAACCGGGTAACTCCTTACAATGAACCGCATGTTCCCCGTATTCATCCAGGCAGGCCTTACGACAGATCGGACAGATTTCATCCTCCTGGTACATGGGGATCATCAGACGATATTTAAGAATTGCCCTGTATTCAATAGCGGACATGCTTTGGCCTAGACCTTCGATCGGGATAACAGTCAGGAAATCTTGGGCGTGGGGGCTTTGCAAGCATTAAATAACTGCCCTTTGACGGGGGACAGACCAAAAACTTCACCCAGGCTCTGAGCGATTTTGCCAAAAAGGGCATTCGCCAAAGTTTTCTGAGGCTTTGGGGGGGGGGGTGTCCTTGTTAGAAAAAACGCCAATATCAAAACCTGGGAGATAGTCATTTAACTTTTTGAGGGCCTGCACGTAATCCAAGTCTGCGCCGAAAACCCCGCTATTTGGTAGGATGTGGTCTTGAAGGTTCCAGGACTGAGCTCGCGATGCCACAAACGCATACATGCCGATATCCTTCGCAGAGAGGAGCCCTAATCCTCCCATACGCATCGTCAAAGACGCCATCCGCCACTGTAGGTCACCAATAAAAGGCCCCCCACATACCACTATGTCTTCAATGACTTCCCTTAGACCCTTGTCAAAACATGACACTGCTTCATCCATCATGGGGGGTTGGCAGGTCCGTAACCCAAAAAGCAACTTCTCAACCCCCATACAGGACCTGAGCAAGAGGAGTTCACTCTGGGGATCTCTAAGGCAGGGCAAGAGTTTCATAAGTTCAACCGCGCGCGATGCCCTCTGCCTTGCAAATTTGCGGATAAAATAAGAGTCACGGCTAACGGCCCCTCCGAGGAGCTTCACCCCCTTTTCTGGCCTACCAATCCCACTAGGAAAAAGCCCGTCCCGAAGTTTCACCCCATTACAAGACGGCCAAAAAACCTCTGTTTTCATAATATTAAGCTGAAGCCCTAGCGATGGCCCATCCAGCCGGATAATATCTAAGGCTTTAGCAACTTCGGTGGCATCACCTATAATCGTCCCATCATCCAGATACCACGCGTGAAATGGGAGTTTACAATTTTCTTGTACCCAGAGAACCATAGGGTGTAAAGCAAGGGCGAAAAGGAGGGGACCTAAAGGGTCCCCCTGCTGAACCCCCGTAGTGGCCCCTATACAATCATTACCAACATACAACCTAGCTGGCTGGGCATATAAGAACTGGACCCATGGATAGATAGACGGGCAATGTTGATGGACCTCTCGAAGAAGGGCAGTGCGGTCAATCATATTAAACGCGTTCGAAAAATCCACCGTGAGCATAGCCAAAGACCCGTCCGCATGGAAAGAGCGTAAGAACCTGTTCGCGCTGTGAAGCACCGCCTCCGCCCCATTAGGAGTTCCCACCCCAAATTGAAAGTCCCAAGGTACTTAGCCATTTCCTTCCCAACCTTCCTCATAGCCACTTTAGAAACTAATCTGCGCCAAATGGCCCCTACTGCAATGGGACGAATCCCGTTATCAGGTTTCAATAAAGGGGTAAGGGGGGCCGAAGAAATGAATTCGGCTAGAACCCTTGGGTACAAACCACCTAGCCAAAGGTTGACGACTTCAGTAATAGCTGAGAGCAACCCCGTGGAAGTCACTGTCCCTTCTCCAGTAAGAGCGTCTAACAAATGGTGGGCCCTCAGACCGTCCCTCCCACAAGAAGTCCCTTTAGGGAAAGATCGAAGACATCCAAGCACACAATCCATATCCACAATAAGGGCGGGCATGACGTCAGAGTTGGCGGGCAAAGACAGAGGAGGCATCACCGGATGTTTGTCAATAAGGGCTTTCATGGTAGATTCCCCAAAAGGAGCAACCCTACTGGAACACAAGACCTTGACGACAGCTGTGAAGTGACCGTCCCTAACTTTCCTTAGGCATTGTTTGACATTGGGGCTCTCTTCAGAAGGTTCAATCCCCCTTACATCATGTGTAAAGAAAACACCTTCCCCCACATTATCAAAAAGGGAAGAAACCAAATCTGCAAACCCAGAACCGTCTTTCCACAAGGAAAGCGCTTGCAGGATGCTACTACACTGCAAGGATTTCCTATTCCCAGACCTCCGCTCCTGTCTAGTGTACGGTTTGACCACCCGCAGAGTACACCTCGGCAATAAAAGCAATTTGACCCAACTTTCTACAGACCCTGGAGAGGCCACCACCTTTCGTAAGGCACCTGTCAAAGCTTGGGCGAACGCCAATCGACAGCTCGGGGGAATGCTCTTGACAGTTTGAATGAACAGAGAGAAAATCTTTTCAAGGAGGGACAAGTCCCCGACAACCCTTCCTGAAGGACCCGGTTCCAAATTAACAGTCGCATGACGAGGTTTCTGAATCCCCACAATGAAATCTTCCACATCCCCTGTATTCACAGAGAAGGAGAAGACATCATCAGCGCCGTGATTACACCTTTTGCTAAGAGCATGCATCACCATGCACCACCCACATAAACATTTGGCCCCATCTTGAAGGGCGCCCCCAACATCCATGAAAAGGTCCAAGTCCTGAGATATGGCATCTCTCAATGACGCCTTCCGATTTTCTATCTTGAAATGGAGACTCTACATGTGCTCGAGAAGGCAGAAAAACCCCGAAGACCCCGGTTTACCATATTTACACTCATGGAGATGCTTGAAGGGGCATGCTCTAAGCCCACTACTTGAGCCAGGGCCCGAACCTCCAAGTTTACCAATCTGATCCCTTTTTTAGGAGCCATAAACACATCCAAACCAATCCAAATAAAAAGCAAGAAAAAACCCAAATGACCCCTACTCGAGGTGAGATGGGGCAATAAAGCAATGAAAACAAAGACTTAAAACTCGAGGCAGACAACAGGAAAGTTGAGGGGGAGCAACCAACAATTGCTCACCTCCTACCTGAACTGCACCACACCTTTATAACACCATTATACTATATTATTATTATTATTATTATTATTATTATTTTTATTATTATTATTATTATTATTATTATTATTATTATTATTATAAGAGTTATAATAATTATTATTATTAATCTGAAAGTCAAAGGCACCATTAGTCCATTACTGGGTTTTCAAAAAGGGATGAGGTTCCCGATTAATATTGTTATGATAATAATAATGAAATACAATAAAAGTTGAAAAGGGACGATTGGTAGAGGGGGAGCAAAAAAGTGGGGTGGCGAGTAGCTGTGTTAACAGGGGCGATTGTGTTAAAAAGGGGCGAGTAGCCAAAAAAGTGGGGTGGCGAGTAGCTGTGTTAACAGGGGGCGATGGAGCTAAAAAGGAGGGCGATTGGGTTGGTGTGGGCGATTGGGTTTAAAAAAAAGAGTTGTTAGGTTTCAGGGATGGTGGTGAAGAAGGAGGAGGAGGAGGGTGTGGTTGGTTTCAGGTCGGGCGGTGGTGGTGAAGAAGGAGGGTGAGGGTGTGGGTGGTTTCAGGGATGGTGATGAAGAAGAAGGAGGGTGTGGGTGGTTTCAGGTCGGGCGGCGGTTGTGAAGAAGGAGGGTGAGGGTGTGGGTGGTGGTGAAGAAGGAGGGTGAGGGTGTGGGTGGTTTCAGGGATGGTGGTGAAGAAGGAGGGTGAGGGTGTGGGTGGTTTCATGTAATTTTTTTCACTTTCTACCGAAGATACCTCCATCAATCTGCCCGTGTACCACTTCTGGTAGCCCTAATAACTGTTCGTGTAAACAGGTCGTCACACTGGAACATGAGTTCTCTTAATCGTAACCTTGTAACTGCCCATTGCCACCGTTTTTGCTAACCACTAACGCTACTGATTATCAATGCTAATTCGAGTCTTATCTCTCTGCACGCCTATATCAGATTTCCCTCTCCTTGATTTTTATTTATATTGAAAATCGATGTAGTTTGTGCAACCGGTTAGTTTCCCACATGTGTCAAGCCCTATGAGATGGTTGCATATAATTAAAAGACGTGGAATTATCTCCTGAAACATGCCACATGATGAGAACTATCTAGCTTCTCCCTTTTTTAATTTGATGCTACCCACTCATGTCGGTTCACCCAAAAGTTTTTTACAAACTCATGACTATAACTTCATTACATACCTATATAATATTTTCAATTAATGTCTACGTTAATAACATATATATTTAGAATTTACTAATTATTATAACTACTACTAATATTATTGATTAATAATAGATAGCACCGGGTGCTCGTTTAGACACCTAATGTATCGACTCATAATCTAATCCGCAATATTTGGCATATAAGTTTCAAATATTTTATTTCCCTTCACAAAACATGATGTTACAACTTCCCCCTCCCCCCCCTTAAATTAGGTTTCGTCCCCGAAACCCGTTTATACCTTAAATAAATCGGGGTAATATTTTCTCATTTCATCTTCGGCTTCCCATGTGGTATCAGAACCACGCCGATGTTTCCACTGTACTTTCACTTGGCTTATTCTTTTATTTCGAAGTTGCTTAACTTTATGATCAAGAATCGCCACCGGCTTTTCCACATAGTTAAGCTTATCATCCACTTTGATGTCATTCAATGGCACATATGCCGTTTCATCAGCCAAGCACTTTCGTAAATATGACACATGAAAAGTGTTATGGATACCATTTAATTCCTCTAGTAATTCTAAACGATATGCAACTTGCCCCACACGAGCAATAATTTTAAACGGACCAATAGATCGTGGACTTAATCTTTTTTCCGCGTATGAAATCCAATAATGCCCTTTCACTGGGATACCTTTAGTAAAACATACTCCCCAGCCTGAAACTCGATAGGCCTCCATCTCTTATCAGTATACGATTTTTGTCTATCTGCGCGGCTTTCAATCGCGCCTTTATCTGATTAATCTTTTTATTAGTCACATCAACGACCTCCTTACTTCCTAACTCATTATGATCAGTCTCTCCCAAACACATAGGGGTTCTATACTTCCTTTTGTGTAACATTTCATAAGAAGGCATGCCAATACTTGCATGATAGCTAAAAATTTTCACTAAAGGTAAGTGATTATCCCAACTCCCTCCAAAATCAATTATATATGCACATAGCATAACCTCAAGAGTTTGTATTGTTCCCTCACTCTGGCCATCAGTTTGAGGATGGTATGATGTGCTGGGCAACAATCTATCTTCTCATGAAACTTCCTCCAAAAGTGCGAAGTAAATTACGTATCCCTATCCGAAATAATTGGAATTGGCACCCCACATGCGGCCAAATCTAATCTTAACACCCTACTCATTTTTATCCTAGTACCTCTATCCTGGAGAATTAATTCTTACAATATTCTGATCCTCCATATCTATGGTGCATTCGTCACTCCTTTTAATTCCCAACTCCTCAAGTCTCGCTACTAAAGTCGATTCCCATGACAAACTTTTTTTAAAAAAAAATCAAAGCCAACCCCAATACATAATTTAATCTATGTATCACTTAATCTAGGCTCCACGTTAAACAGTGTCCGAGATACACTAACAATGGGAGCAAACAAATCAACCTACACCCGCTTATCTCAGGTCATCACGGTTGTAACTGGGCCATGATCGAACACCATGTAGCCAAATTAGAGTCCCAAACCACTCACACCATCTTAAGTTAATCATCCAAATTAAGGTCTTAATGAACCTAAGACCATCGGACTCTAGATTTTGATCTCAATTGGCAACCACACACCACAGTCCTTAAAATTTTCCTTGATTAACCTTGGCCGAACACCCTATCAACGGCTGAGATCACAAAAGCCCGTGATCTAAATGTGTCATTACCCATGTTATGATACCCATATTATGCCATTAACAAAGTCAACTAGTTGTCAAAACCAAAATCACCTAAGGATCTAATGAGTTTAGCAGAACTCTACAACTCATCCTGATCAAGATCACACCCGACTATCGACCCATGAGCACTACACAAAATCCCTAACTGACCAACAATAGATCTCACTTGGTCGCTCTTTGTTTTGGCTCCTCAAAACACACTTTAACATGCCGCTAAATGCAAATCCTTTCAATCATCAAAAACTGTTCTGGAACACATAACACCATTGTCCCACTTGCGGTTCATCTTGACAGCATTGAGTTGTCGTCGTGTAATGCTATTCGGCCATCACACCCATCCCCGGAATGCAGCTACCCAACAACCTGCTTTTCATCTCACTTTTTTCTAAATTTCACCACTACCAAAATCTTAATAGCATTGTATTGACGTCATTAATATTCAAGATATATTTTGGCTTCGTCCATATGACCCCACCTCTATCTTAACTAGCTATTGCTAGCTAAACAATACACTATTTGTCTAAAGTCGGGTCTTAACCATACTTTAATTAAATCCTTTATTTGTACCCAATAATTCATTGTGGACAACTTGTCACCTCGACCCTTTCGGCGAGTTTCTCACCATATTATGACATATACCTGCGTTTCTCTTTTTAGTTATTTCATCCGACGGAAATAACAATACGGTATTAGGATGTATAACTCTAACCCACCTTCTTAAACTCTTCCAAACGAGCTAGAGTTCTATGTATATAATAATGAGCTACATCCTATTCCAGTCATAATATATCCACGAAAAAAAATGCCCTTACATCGTAACACGATATATAAGGTTTATACTACGTATTCTACCACATTACTTAGTGTCGACAATTTTCGATATGATTATGATAATTCCAAGAAGATTACAGTACCGTACGCACACTAATTACGCTGGCCAGGCGAATTAGTCTACCTACAATACTTTAATATTCTTTTTATTATCACGCCATACTTTAAGCATTAAATTTTAGTGCACACCTCAACACTAATACACTCATAATAAATACATATACTTTCAATATGTTTCGTAAGAAATCAGTAGACAAACACCCTGTCTTGGATTTCTTGATCAAGTCTTGGATCGAATCACTTTTTTTTTTCAAGAGCAACAAGTTTGAGTTCGGGTATTTACGCGCATACCCGAATCTCTCAAACCATGCTCTGATACCAACTTGAAACGCCCAATTTTTTTTCACATGTGTTATATCAGAGTTTAAGCGGAAGGTCCCAATTTAGTTATACAAAACGTGAACTTTTATTTCATTAGAAGAACTATTTTACAACCATTAGTTTTCCAAAACAAGTTTGACTATCGTTCATGAAATTTTACCAAAAACACGTTCGATCCTTTAACCGCAAGACTTGATTTAGTCCAACCCTTCTGCTTATGGAAACCACCTGAAAGTATATACATATAACAACTAATTAGCTTTCGCTAAGTGAGTGTATATTAGATCACCATGTCACATAACCACAATAAAGACACACAACACTTTAGAACCATACAACTTCCATATGGTCTATATCGCAAAACTCCCATGCGATTATTCATTGGATCAGAAAACACCCATCTGAGTCCAATAATTCACCAAGATTGCTAACTCCTTGCGATCTCATGTTAAAACAGAAAACTCCCATCTGATTCAACATCTATCTATATATCATTCTAATATAAGTGATTAAATAAGAACTATACTACCACCCATATAGTTTTAACACGTAAATAGCACATATTATGTATATGTATAAACACACAATTAGCTTTTGCTATGTGGGTGTACGTTAAATCACCATGATGCATGACCATAATAATGACACACAAAAATTCAGAACCATACCACTTCCATATGGTCTATATCGCAAAACTCCCATGCGATTATTTATTAGATCAGAAAACACCCATCCGAGTCCAATAATTCACCAAGATCGCCAACTTCCCGCGACCTCATGTTAAATCAGAAAACTCCCATCTGATTCAACATACACTACTATAAAATGCAAATATAATTTATTGGATCAGAAAACACCCATCTGAATCCAATAATTCACCAAGATCGCTAACTCCCTGCAATCTCATGTTAAATCATTAAACTCCCATCCAATTTAATATATACCGATACACTAACATATCATTCAATTATACGTGATCAAATAAGAACTATAATAACATTCATAAAGTTCTAACACATAATCAACACCTATTATATATATATATATACATACACTTCCAGAGGTATGTAACACTCACCTTTGCTTTATACATGTTAGCTCTAATCAATCCGAACGTGATACCCTCCTGATGAAAATAATCCAGGTACACAAACCGTTCATAAGCGCCTTACGGTTGATTGCCACGCGAGACCGTCATAACACTATCGATGTCGGCCGATAATCACTCTGTAAAGCCGTCGTCTTTCTACCATGACTCCATCACCATAACGCCTACATAAGAACTACCGCTGAGGACCACTATGTCACGCCACCATCAATCACGGTTACCGAAGATACCTTCATCAATCTGCCCATGTCCACTTCTGGTAGCCCTAATAACTATTCGTGTAAACAGGTCGTCACACTGGAACATGAGTTCTCTTGATCGTAACCTTGTAACTGCCCATTGCCACCGTTTTTGCTAACCACTAACGCTACTGATTATCAATGCTAATTCGAGTCTTATCTCTCTACACGCCTATATCAGATTTCCCTCTCCTTGATTTTTATCTATATTGAAAATCGATGTAGTTTGTGCAACCGGTTAGTTTCCCACATGTGTCAAGCCCTATGAGATGGTTGCATATAATTAAAAGACGTGGAGTTATCTCCTGAAACATGCCACATGATGAGAACTATCTAGCTTCTCCTTTTTTTATTTGATGCTACCCACTCATGTCGGTTCACCCAAAAGTTTTTTACAAACTCATGACTATAACTTCATTACATACCTATATAATATTTTCAATTAATGTCTACGTTGATAACTTATATATTTAGAATTTACTAATTATTATAACTACTACTAATATTATTGATTAATAATAGATAGCACCGGGTGCTCGTTTTGACACCTAATGTATCGACTCATAATCTAATCCGCAATATTTGGCATATAAGTTTCAAATATTTTATTTCCCTTCACAAAACAGGATGTTACAAAATTCCCGGATCTTGAACCTGATCATAACCAGCATCCTTTCTCTGCATAGCCAAATCATATGCCCGTAGTTCTCCAATCACTTCATCGAGTGTATTAGCTTCAAACCCTGAATTCTCCTTAATCATGAGAGTATAAACCTCCCATTTAGCAGGTAGAGAGTCCAGAATCTTGTTGTTAAGTTCAACTTCAGAGTACTCGATCTTGTGATTTCCTAACCTAGTCACTAGATGGTAAAAATCTTTTGATGATCTCTTCAAGACTTTCGCCTTTCATTCCTCTAAAGATAGCAAACTCCTTCTTCAGCAAGTCAGTTTTATTCTTCTTGATGTTATCATTCCCTTCAAACCTCTTCTCAAGAGCTTCCCAATTCCTTTGCATCTTTGTATTTTCTAAATGTATGCAAAATCTCCTGTGGAAGACTCATGGTTATGGCAGCATGTGCCTTGTTCTCCAACTCATACATTAATTTTTCCTCCTCGTCAATGTCATTGAACGCTAGTGTGACTGTCCTACCGTCAATGGTTCTAGTAGGTTTTGAGTATCCATCTCTAATACAAATCCACAATCTCATATTATAGAACCTAGCCCATTCTTTGAATCTTTCTTTCCACCAATAATAATCGTTAACAAAAAACATTTTGGGTGGCGAGTTAGACTTACCAACCTCATGGTCCATCTCAACTAACTTATTTAAAGTTGTCATTTTATTATTGTTTAATAAGATTTAATTTGAATTAATTATATATGTTTAACTGTATGTCCCAAGTCCAAGTTCAAAGTTCAAGTCCAAATTGTAATATTTCTATTCATCTGATGTAACCTACGAAGATACCCAGACAACGAAGATACCCTTAAGACGAAGATGCTGGTCAACGAAGATGCTCAACAGGCGAAGATGCCTTCCAAGCGAAGATGATTAAAAACGAAGATGCTTAATAACGAAGATACTAGTATCTTCGTTAAATCCCCTAAGTTCGTTATTTTGTTTTGCTTGAACCCTAGTTTTTGAATCTGACCAAAAACACAATGAAAACACCAAAAATTAGATGGGGAATGACTGAAAATGATAAAACACACCAGAAAACAAAAGATTTGAACGTGAAATGAGTGAAAACGATTCCATCTTTGCAAAAATCAATCTTAAACCGTACAATCGATGAGCTTAATGCTCTGATACCAATTGTAGGTCCTTGGAATGGATCGATACCAGATTAATTAGATATATCAAGGTGCGAAATCCCTTGATAGACGTTTATGCAATAACGAATCGTAAACAATGAACACGAGATTACTGGTAAATGCGTGGTATCTTGATTAACTATCAAAACAACGATTACAATCACTAATACCATAAAAGCCAACTGACCAACAACCCTAGCCTACACCCCATTCAGGCTATTTATACTTACATGGGCCGAACCCATTACAGGCGAAGATGCCATGAAGATAGTACCCATGAAGATGCCTAAGGCATCATCGTTTACAACCATCTTTCCCTATCTACTAATTTCGTTTATTACATATGTTCGCTAGGGTATAATAAAAGACGGCCATGTATGTTTTATAACACCAACATACATGTTTCAATAACCTATCAACCAAACTAAACGATACTAATCTAGTGAAGTGTTTGTCACATCAAACATGCATCAACAAGCAATATGTGCATATGTATATGGGTATGCACGTATATACATATATGTATACATAATTAGCGAAATATAACTAAATAAAAGAAATTTCATTAAATTTTTAAATATACATAATTAGCGAAATATATAAAACTTTAAAATAATTAAGTTTAGAAAATGTAAAAATGCATTGTAGATATTAACTGTTGGTAAATTCTTTTAAAAACACTGTTTGCATCAATTTGGCAGAAAACACTTGATGCCTATTATATATCTATGTGATATTTTAACATTTATGTTAATGACAACAAAATTCCCTAATTTGAAGGGGTTCTTTTTAACAAAGTTTAAAAACATAAAAGATTATGCATTGAATTTGGTATTCACATAAAACATAATAAGTTTTTTACAGTTTAATTAAAGATAAACAAAATTTCCTAATTTAAAGGGGTGGGAAAATCATGAATTTTTAAATTTAAGCCATATACTAATATACTAAAGTTTATTCTATAAATACATAGTAATGCACGCTTATTTCACTTGCTTAAATGCATAGGCATGGATCTAAATCTGAATTCAAAGGTGAAGCTTCTAATGTTGCTTATTTGTTAGTTTATGGTTTTCATTCGGCCCATTTTACTAATTATACATTTTTATACGTATCTTAGTCATTTAAATGTTAACTTCTTGGTTTTGCAGATTCATTTAGATGAAAAACATACGGAAATGATCAAACCAATATCCATACAAGCGTCTAAAGTAGCTCTAAGGTTGTTGTGACACCCCGCATTTTTAGGTTAATAGTTTAACCTAACTCTAGTTAACTTACACGATAGTTCATGGCATTGCACTTGACTAGGGTTAGTTAAGTGAGTCGCACAGTACACAGTTCTAGGTTAATAACTGAACGGAATGGTAATCGATGTGTTGAAATTATGTGCTATTACATGACTATGTGGAATTACGTGACTAAACGTTAACGGGTCGGTAACTAGGGCGGGAAGGACCAGGACCCAAAGTTGTATATGTGTTTTAGGTTATTAATAATAAGGTGTTTGTTATTAATAAGTTTGTAATTTGAAAAAGGAAAAGAAAATAAAAATATGGATATAGTATTCCCCCGCGGAGCGCGGAGGGATAGAGGAATCCTCCGCAATCCGCAAGGATTAAATAATTGTTTTACAAGAATTACGACACGCCGCGGAGCGCGGAGAGGAACCTTGTTCCTCCGCGGTCTGCGAGGAGAAACCCTGACGAGCCCAAGTCGGTTAATTAACTATTTAAACATGTTTTAACCCTCTTTTTCATAATAACACAACCCTAATCTGCCTCCAAACACCTCACACGAAAATATAAACCCTCTAGCACCTGTTTTGGCTCAAGAACACCATTCGGGAGACTTGAGCTTGTTCGATTTGATTGTTTGAAGTGCACTAGGTATAACTTTGATTCCTAAACTTGTTTTAATCACTTTCATTATGTTTTAAGCAACAAACCCATGTTTTAAAACATGGTTTTTGTAAAGGACTAACATGATTAAACAATGGGTTCTTGTGTGATTATGTGGTATATGTTATGTAAATGCATGTTTATGATTGTTGAACATCTAGGGTTTATAGAAGTATTATGGATTAATGAATCTTGCATGTTTTGATCATATTTACATGTTAGGAGTCTTGTATTATGTTTACATGATGTCTTTTATCAATATTGTACATCTAGGGTTTGTAAAAGTTAAGGTAACTGCATGTTTAAAAACGGACAGATTGTGTGTAGTAACTTGGAGGACAAGTAACATGGTTCTAAGGTGCTTGTTTTGATTGTTCTTGGCTTGAATATGTTATTCATGATCTTAGCTTTCTGGAATGTATAAGATTGTGCGATTTGGTCATCGTTTGATATGATTTTGGAATTTTATACAAACATGGGTCAAATCTGATTTTCGGATTAATATTTTTGGTCAACTTAAAACGACCATAACTCGTGTTTTACAAGACTTTAGGTCACGAAATTTGGACAGTAGGTCGATATAAGAAAAACTTGACTTTTCCAAGTGGATTCATCCCGTTTGGTTTAATACACGATTTTTGGGAATTTTTCTCGTAAACTGACCTGATGAGAATGTTTTCAGAACCTAGCTTTAGTAAATGGTTTTTCATATTTTTTTTGTATGATTTTTTCATGAAACAAAAACATGGACACGACAATTGGACTCCTAAGAATATTCAGTAAAAGTTTGGGAGTCTAATTCATTGTGTAAGTATTTTTAATAAAATTGTTTTGGTAGTGCATAATCTGTCCTAAAAGTGCAGATTATGACATATGTGTATAAGTGGTTGTTTGAAGGCTTGTATGACATAATTATGAATTGAACTTGTATGTACACTTGTATGAGATGTATATGATGTGTATAACTATTATTAAACATAGTATTCACCAACGGGTTCGTAGGGTTACTTGTGCATGTAGAACATTAGTGTCACTTAAACAACTTTTCACATCATTGGATGTCATGGACAAACGTGTCTTGTTGTGTATTGTACATACACATATACTCACTTAGTGACACGTATATTAGGGAGTCGGTAGCGAGTTCCTGTTATTTACGGATTTGGATTTTAGCTTTGCAACCTAAGGTGAGTTTCACTACTTTTTCTCAAAAGCATGCGTCTCGGGTTTAGAGACAACACTAATTCCTGGTTGGAAATTACTTACTTTTCTAGTCCTTTTGGACTACATTTTATCCCGGGTTTTGGGATATTCATGGGCTGAATCGGGTTTTACTAGTTTCACAACTTTTGTCCTTGATGAACTAAACTACATTCTATCACGGAAGTCCTTCACTATTTACCGAATGAGTTGCCGGGTATGGCAAGCGGGTTACTAGTTGATAGCGCTATTAGGTTTGACAAACCTCACACCGTGTTGGGAGCCGGGCGTGAACTACGACCTTAGATTTTTATCATTGTTGATAGGCAATTATGGGAGGCAAAAAACCAACTCACGGGGTGAGTGCATCGTGTAAATAGTAGTTCGGTAAATCAATGTTTAGTTATCATGAATGAGTTAGCTACCCTTGGTATACGTTGAACTAGTGGTGCTTGATTTTGGTTACTAGTTTTGGAAACTTAAACTCTTACTTACCTTACTTTATGAACTTACCAACTTTATGTTGACACACGCTAGCATGCTTTTGCAGGTCGCTAGGTACAGAGCACGTTAGGGCATGCATCATTGGTGTCATTGGGTGTTAAGCATTAATAAAACTTATTTTGGTTTATTTACGTTACTTTGGTTTTGGGCGCGGTGTTTTGCGCATGATGTTTTACTTTAATACTTTCTTTACGCTTCCGCATTACTTTAAACTTTTTGGTTAAACATTAAACTTGATTTTGGAAATGAATTAAATGGTTTGGGTATTTAGAGTCGTTCTTGTAACTAATGGCTATGGGGATCCTGGTATGGCACGCGCCTCGCAGTGTAAACTCCGTAGTGGAAATTTGAGGGTGTGACAGATTGGTATCAGAGCCACTAGTTTTAGTGAACTAGGACTGCATGTTGAGTCTAGACTATAACTATTATTGCATAGCATTGCATTAGTTACACTCACAGCTTAAGTGCACAATTTACTTTTGACTACGTACATTTTCATAACATGCCCTAGGAAAATTGATATCCTCTAACTCTTAGCCTAACATTGAACACACCATTGATGATGGACGAGATTAAGGCCATGTGGCGCATCACTTGGATTAGAATCCCAACCAGCTTCACGGATGGGGGTTAGCAAAAGAGTACCAGTGAGGGTACCAACCATTGAATGCATTGGAAAGAACACTCGGCGACAGTATGGCCTACTTTAACAGAGGTTTACACAACGTCTACGACACGGTGCAACATTCCAGGTGATGGAGGAAGACTACTAGGAGGAACGAGTGGGACGTTTGATGACCCAGCTAGTTTTTGCCCAGTATGAGTTGAGTACTACACGCGAACAACTCTAGACAACACTTACACCTCTAGAGGAGGAGGAAGAGGAATTAGAGAAGGAACCCGAACAAATCGAGCTTAAGGAGAGCAAGGCTCTATTATTCCCACTGAGAAAGGAGATAATTGAATCCCATAACTTGATGCTTGACCTTTCTTATCCCATTATAACCTAGATGAGAGCAAATTGTTTTCTTGAATTCTATCCTTGATTTTGGGCTACTACACTGAGTGTGTATAATTGTATGACCCGCGTATTTTTATGTGGTATATTGTATGTGTTTTATTGCAGGATGATGGTGATAATAGTGTTGAGATTATTTGCTATGGTGTAATGTTTAGTCTCCACAAATCTGATCTTCAACGTGAATTTAATGAAGGGGTAATATGAATATTTATTTCATCTTCTATTAACTTGTATTAAATATTTTTAATTTATTTTAAGGATCAGATGCATGAAACTAATAGGAGGAGATCCAAGAGGCTCTCTGAATGGAAATGGAGTCAAGTTATTAATCTAGACAGTTATGATGAAAATGACAAAGAAAACGTATTTGATGACAGTTTAGATAGGACGAGATGGAGGTAACTATTCCTCACCAAAAGATGTAATAAGCAAACACGAAGATATACAAGAAATTCCAGTAATCGTTCTTGGTGACGACGATGGGTAGACAATATAGATGGGATCATGTAGATTTGGATGACGTATTACTAAATTGATCTTATGATTCAAGTAATTCACACTTGAGCTTTTATTTTTTAACTTTTATGTTTATTAATATTTATTTTTTCTTTTGTATGTTACTTTGTTTTATCAAGTGTTTGTTGAAGTACTTTACAATTTAAATGTTAAATATTTTTAGTTACTAGACATGTGTAACGCTTATGACGTATATGCACCGCAATGATGCTACAACAAATACTATACGAATTTGAAATAAGTATCGCAATGAAAAGTGTCACTCCCGCCACATCGCACAGGTTTCCTAATAGTATATATGTATATATCTTTATAAGACTTATATTATATTGTATATATGGATGTTTAAATGGAAGTAGGGCTGTAAACGAACCAAACAAACACGAACAAGGCTTTGTTCGTGTTTGTTTGTTAAGGTTTCTTGGACAAACAAACGGTTCACAAACACACTAACGAACATAATCATATGTTTGTGTTTGTTTGTTAAGAAATTCAATTGTTTGTGAACTGTTCGTGAACACGGGTCTTGAACACAAACAAACTAAAAGAAACATTTAATAATGAACTAACTAAATAAATATTGTTAATATTAACCATTAGACAAAGTACATCCACTAAACGATAAGTCAAATTGTACTAACTTAGACATAATTATACAAAATTACTTAGACATGAATACATGATATGCCTAATTGAAAAGTTCATAACTATCCCTAAAAAATGTCTAGATTTTTCAATATCCAACTTTCCTAAATTCGAGACATACTTCAATTTTTAAGACTATAAAAACAAATATTAATTAGACATGGATACGTAAACTTGCAATATAACTATGCATTCAAAGGTAATAGCATCTTCAATTGTCTAGTAAGGAACATAACAAAAGGATGAGGTTTTTCATTAGTTTAGTACGACGAATAGCTAAAATAGATTGATGTATAGGGGAAAAACGTTTAGGTGGGAAATAAAAGTTAGGAGGGAAATTAAAAGACTAAAAGCTTTTTAGTTTTAACTAGTGAACATAAACAAACATACACAAACAGATATAAACTAACGAACTTAAACAAACACATTGTCAAACGTTCACGAACGCAATCGAACGAACGAGACATTTTTTCGTGTTTGTTTGTTTAGTTAATCAAACGAAATTTTGTGTTGGTGTTTGTTCATTTATTAAACAAACAAACATAAACGAACTTTCCGCCGAACGGTTAACGAACTGTTCATCATACGTTTGGTTTGTTTAGAGTCCTAAATGGAAGTATTGTACTTATGATGATCTTTTATTTCATAGAATAAATAAACGTGAGTTATTTTGGATGCGTACATTATGTTCGCATTTTACTTAAATATGCTTGGTTACTCCAAGCATTGAGTTGTTATAACGAATATGATACAGGACAAAAATGAAGATATGTTTGAATATTTTTCGGTTAACTACCATAGTAGGAGAGACAATTCTAATTTGCGTAACCTCAGTGAAGCTTGAAAAAAAAAATATTAGTGGGGGTCGAAAATTACAAGACTCAAATTTTTTTCTATTGGTGCGGGCTGGAAGATCAAATCGGTGGGGGCCAGACTCAATTCATAAAAAAATTATATATCTACGAAAACCGCAAACTTCCACCACTGAATTCGCCATTGCGCTAGCCCCCCGAAATGGCCCTGAGTACCCCACTACCCCCATGGGTTCCCGTCGCCCATCACCTGGGTAGTGGGTTCCGGGTATCATTTTCGGGTTCTAGCTCACACCTGCAAAAGTGTGTGCAAACAGAGAGAGAGAAAGAGAAAGAGAAAGAGAGATGTAGAAGAGAGTGGGGTCATCAGGAGTACCACCGGTGGGAAGGGTTCTCATGTTGTGATGTACAGGTAGCTCAGGTGACGGGCTGCGAGTAATGCGATAGAGGGGAGGCTGGATGCTTTACGGGTGACACCCTTCCCCTTGAAAGGTTGATAAATGAGTACTAATTGCGCATCACACACATTTACCTATGTATTTGGCATATTTTATGGTACATGAGCAAAAGCAAATACGCAAGTTTGTTGTCGCATATTACATGGCTAGATGGTTGATTTTTCTCGAACATGACTTTAGATAATGTCTAATTCTGAAATTTTAATTTTGAAAAATCAAATTTTACTTGTGCTTTTGGGTGTTTTATACACCTGTATCACACTTATTACATTACATATGCCATTGTATAGTCGTACATATACTTTCATTTACGCAGCATTTTATAGTTAGATAATTGTAGATAAATCATGAATTAAGTGAATAAAAAAAAACGCCCGTAGCATTATAACATAGTGACATTTTGATAGTGGAATAAGACTTAGAGACCATTTGGTCATGGGTTCAATTTCCATAAGGATAGTTTATACAGTTCATTCATGATTAGTATTTATTTTTCTCTGCTTTTTACAAATGCTGAGATTTTATAATTTTGTTACAGGAAGTTGCTAGTCATGTTGACACATACATACCAACCAAGATCGGTATTATTTCAATTTATTATACTATTATAAAACTAATATTTTTACTGATTAACCGTATCAAAATATATCCATCTTGGTAAGACTGGAACTGTGTGTAGCGAATGATAAATTTTCTAATGTAACAAAACCTAGAAAACTATCTATGGTACGTATTTGAGAACCATACAATGTCAACTTTCTTTTCTAAGTTTGTTACGTTAAAATAAAAGTATGACATTTGCTACACATGAATAATTTATGTTAAGTTAGATAAATTTCATGTAGCTAGTTATTTATAGGGGTGTAAACGAGTCAAATTGATCTCAAGCTCACCTAAGCTCAAGCTTGGCTCCTGTGATGTATGAGAGCTTAAGCTAGGCTCGTTGTAAGCCTAATTCCAAAAGCTCTTGAATCATGAGTAGTTTTAAATTCTAGAACTCAGTTTGAACATATATTTTGAATATATTATATATGAATATACAAATAATATGCCCGGCCAAGCTTACTCAAACTCGATAAGTAAAGGTTAGGCTTTGGCTAGGCTCACTTATTAAATGAGCTTATTTTATGATTGAGTCCATTTAAGCTAGGCTTGATTTGAGCTTTTAGTAAGCTTTTCTTGAATAGCTTACGAGTGGTTCAGCTCATTTACACCCCAATTATTTATAATAACCGATGACCAATTTAAACGGTTTATTGGCAGATTGTTGAAAGGCATGTGCAACAAGGTGCATGCTATCAAAAAGGCCACACCTATATATGCAATAGGGCATGCGGAACATGTTGTGGAAGGTGCAAATATGTACCTCCAGGCACTTCAGGCAACTATGAAGCTTGCGCTTGCTATGCTGAAATGACTGCTTGAAGAAACAAAAAGAAGTGCCCGTGAAAAAATTTCCAAATCTTATTTTACTTCAATAATTGAGCCAGAATCCTCAATTTAATTAAAGCTTATTTTGTTCTTACTTGTTTTCTTCCCTTTTTTTTCTTAATTGTGTAATTTAATTAGGTTTTATTCTCATAACTATACGTTAATAAGAGTTGTTATCTTTATCATTAATAAGTAATAAAAGGTGAATATAAAAAAAATTAAGTTGATATATTATTCTTATTTTATATTTCATTAAACTTGTAGCAATCATTAGATTTCAATGACCCCATTCTCTTCTTCTCTCACCTATAAATACTAGTTGAAACGTTGGTTCCTTCATACTCAAATACACCTCACACTCCATTTCTCTCTGTCCTTGTCTTCTGAAACCAAATGGCCATCCTCAAAGCATTTGTTGTTTCACTTCTTGTTTCTCTTTTTTTCATTCAACTTGCCCAAGCCTCCCAACTTGTAACTATTTGTTCATTTTATTTATTCTTTTTCATCTTTGTATACGTTTATTTTTTTTTCATTATCAATAATGATATCACATCTTTATCCTTTCCTTTTCTTATCCAACTTACATAGTCCTTAAAACTAGTATAACTGTTGTGTTGATATTATTAAATTTAGTGCATAGCTTAAATCATTAGACGGATGACAATCTAGACAGTTGATTATGATTTTTTTCTCTTTCAAGTAATATGACGTTATGTATTTTTTGTTACAGGATGATGCCAGTGTTGACACATACACACCCACCAAGATCGGTATGATTTTAATATTTTGTATCATTAGAAATTCTTTTTTTGTTGATTAACTATATCAAAACGTATCCATCTTTGTACAAAGGGTAATTGTGTATAGCGAGCTGATGAATTTTCTTAACGAAATTGAAAAAACCTTCTAGTGTATGTATTCGGGGAACATACAAGAGCAGCTTTTTTTTCCAAGTTCGTTACATCAGTTGAAAAGTAGTAAATTCCCTACACATGGGTACAATTTATGTTAAGTTCGATAATTCAGTTAGTTATTTATAGTGGGTGTATATGAATCAAGTCGAGCCAAGCCCGAACTCGCCTAAGTTGGCTCTCAATTCGTTAAGCTTATGAGAGCACGATATCAATTTCTAAATTTTGGGTTCTGATCTTGGGTAGTTTTTCAAGCCTAAGCTCATCTTGAAAAATATATTTTATGTACTAAAGAAAAAAATATAAATAATAGGCCTATCTAAGATTGGTGAACCTTCTCGAACTTGATAAGTGAATATTCAGCTCGTTTATTAAAACGATCTTATTCTTAAGTTTGATCTCGTTTAACCCCAGCTATATTCGAGATTTTAGCCCGCGATCTCGAGTAGCTTATGAGCGACTCGACTCGTTTACACCTCTGCTTACTATTCATAATAACTGATGACCAACTAAATGGTTTATATGCAGATTGTGGAAAGGCATGTGCAGCAAGGTGTATGCTATCAAAAAGGCCACACCTATGCAACCGGGCATGCGGAACATGTTGTGGAAGGTGCAATTGTGTGCCTCCCGGCACCTCAGGCAACTATGAATCTTGTGCTTGCTACGCTGAAATGACCACCCGAGGAAACAAAAAGAAGTGCCCGTGAAAAAGTCTCCAAATTTTTATTTTACTTTAAAAATTGATCCTAAATCGTCCATATTAATTAAACCGTATTTCTTTCTTAATTGTTTTTTCCCTTTAATCCTAATTGTGTAATTTAATTTGATGTGATTCTCATTGCAATACGTTAATGCAAATTGGTTGTGTTTATAATCGGGTAGCTGTCGGACCTTGTATGAGGGATGGTTTTATAATGGAATATACGCTAATGTTGCCAAAAGCCTCTCATATTTTATGGAGGTATAGATGACTCTAGTCGTTTGTGATCTACTCGAGATCGACTAGTTAAATTAAAAGTTCAAATCGAATAGAGTTTAAACAGACTAGAACCTATGAAGAAAGTATTTATAAAACAAACTCACGCATGAGGTTCATACACCGAGATTTCTTAAGATTATAATTTACATAATATTTTTTTTCTTTCAATATGTTACATTATAAATTATAAATATTATTATATGGGAAAAGTGAATATGAAACTGTCACACATCTAAGCTTAACTGTGAAACCTTTCAAAACGACGTCGTTTTAATTAAAACCCAAAAAATTAACACTAAACACACTTTTTAGACTCTTTTCAGTGTGATTCATGTTTCTCTCCTTAGTTACACTACAGAAGTCGACATCCTGTTTCATTCGGTTCTTTTTTTCTTTAACTTTGAAAGTTTCATCGAATTTCTCCATACATCCATTCAACTTAACGTTTTTAACTTTTTTATGTTTTCAATCTTTGAGTCCCAGTTGGCCGAAAATCAATTTAACATGCTAAACTCGTTGGATAAACAATCAAAGTTATGTAATTTATCTTCTATTCATTCCTTCTTTGATTTTTGGTCTGACCAAATCAAACAGATTCAAATGAAGAGTGGAACTTAAAATTCGGAAGAAAAGAAAACAACATAATTCAAGAATCTGTAAGTCTTTATTTTAGGAGCAAGACCCAAAAGACAAAATAAAATTATAATTTGTGATGGAATTGGAGCTTGTGAAATCTATGTCAAATCCGATCGACCGTAAATAGGGTGAAATTGTGAACGAAACATGAATACATAAAGAAGAGTAAAAAAGGTGTGTTTTAGTGTTAATTTTTAGGGTTTTTAATCAAAATGACGTAGTTTTGATGGGTTTCACACCTAAGCTTAAATATGAGCCTTCCAAAAATCATAATATGTTGTTTTATATATAGATAAATTTATGGTTTAGCCACACATATATGTGTAGGTATAGCTTGCTATATACCTACACATAATAAATGTGTAGGTAATGATCTATATCCACAGTGCTGAGTCTACACATCATGACACTTAATTTATGTGTAGGTAAACGTAATTACTAACACATTATATGGTTTTTCCTACACATACTATGTGTGGGTAAATACCCAAATTTCTTGTAGTGTTAATCTTAACATCAGATTTATCAGAGTTAACAACATTATTGGCCACAACTTTTCCTTTTCCTTTCATCCCCATGGCCTTAGCCCAGGGAGGATATCCTATTAACTCAAAGAACTTGTCAATAGTGTGACCATTTTTATTACAATGTGAACATTTCAAGGTTTGGTTACCAGTGTTAGATTTTTTATCAGTGGATTGATTAAGTTTTGAGAAAAACCAACAGTTGTTTGTCCCTTTTTTGACAAGCCACAAGAGTTCCTATGGGACTCTTCCCTGGACCCAATATCACCCATGATGCAAATAACAAATAGTCACCAGCAGGGTTTCCCCCACCAGCAGCAGGATTCACATTATCACCCATAATGCAAATAACAAATAGTCAACAAACAACAGTATGATAGCAAGTAAACACAAACAACAATTAATCAAAAACAAGAACACAACAACTGAAAACTCAAACCATAGACACAGGCGAAGCTGAGCCAGCGATCCAGATCAGTGGGTTCTCAATAGGATCCCACTGCAAGTCTTAACTCAGGAGCCTCAAGACCAGACACACAGAACAAACTTAAAACTTGACAGGCACAAGCCTAGAACAACGACTCCTTAGATCAAACCTAAAGAATCAGAAAGATCTCACCAGAAGACCCAAGTTAGGGTTTCTCCACAAACTCGTAGTTTGTAACCTTCATTTAGGGTTACAAACCAGAGAGCAAGAGAAAGAACAAACATGTCAAAACCACCAGATCCACACGATCGGAAACCACCTAACCAGATCCAATCCTTGAACCACAAACCTTAAAGAATAGCAACAGAAAACCAGACCAGAATCAAGAGCCTATAACTCTGATACCATGTCAAAAACAGTCGACACAGATTGAGTCGACACAGATTATTATTATCAAAGTAATCAGAGTACAAAACCTCAAACGGAATACAATGAAAACCTCACTATAAGTCTCTCAAACACTCAATGATTATCAATAAGATAACCAGTCACAAGATACAAAAGAGAAACCAAAAATCTATGATCAAGATGATCAAAGAGGAAACCCTAATCAAAGAATGTGAACGAGTGAAAACGAGAGAACAAAATATCAAAATGAGGCAAAAGTTGTAAAGGCTGAGAAACACAAGCCTTAAATAGAAGGAGTAGAACCTTCTACTCAAGAAGCACACCAAGAGATAATCTCCACCATAAGATCAAAAGCACACGGATTGTGCTCAAATAGACGGCCACGATTACACCGAGACATAAAGGCAATATGGACTGGACTTTAAGAGGTATTGGACCTCTTAATACTTCTTGGACCCAAAACTCAGCAACAGCCCATCGGAATGAAACAGCAACATCCCATCAGGATGAATCAGCTTAACCCATTCCTTTGTAACACAACACCAAGTCAAATGGACCTTCAAAGATCTTATGCAAAATATTATAGAGACTTATCAAATTGACATTAAAAAATGTATATTTTAACATTAATGATGGTAGATACTGATGAATCAAATGTTTACACATGAACCGTAATCTTGAAGAAAAAATCAAATGTTATGTGATTTTAGTTTAGCTATTTGTTGTTTTCCTTATATGTAGATAAAACATATATATATAATAATAGTTTAATGGAATACACAAGTTTCATTTTGAAGTGCATAATTACACTCATATAAGTCAACAAACGAATCACTAAATCACAAGCAATATAAATTAGACCATATGTATTGGTCCGTTAATTGGGCGTTAAATGCCCCTTTTGGCGCCCTATTAACCCACGCACACCCCCCCCCCCCCTTATGTTAAAGGGGCGCTAAAGGCTCCTGCGCGAAAATTTTTGCGTGGGTTAAATTTTGTTCCAGCCAATTAGATGCTTCCATTTCAATTTTATTTTTTTTCTTTTTTTTTTTTCATTTAAATATAATACCATTATATATTCACCCTCTTTCACCCACCAAATTTCACCCACCATTATACCCCTTGCCCATTTCAAGCCCCTTTCACACAGCAAGTGGCCCCACATTGCCAAGTGTTAAAAAATGCCCTTTCACTCACAAAATTTCACTCACCGTTACACATGGTGTTAGAATAACTAAATAATACAAGTACAATATGGTTGAAAAGACCTAGAAGATATCTATCCATACCCACTTGGCCAAACTAAGGGTTGGCTAAAGTAATACTCAATTCTAATCCACATTATCTGTTGAAATGACTTAATTGAGTTCAATCCACAATGTACGAAAACAGGCAAAACATACAGTGGGTTTATGCTATTTACACGTGAATGGTAATCTTATAAATAAATTAAATATTTCATTTATCTTGTAAATATCAAAACGAATGTGTTTTGATCTCTTCGTGTTGACTTTTATGTAGATAAAAATATGATATAATATTACTAAATAGAAGAAGCAAGTTCCACTTTGAACTTTGAAGTGCATGAATACACTCATAGAGTCATAGGTCAATAACGAATCACTAAACTACAAATTATATTAATTTGTCTAATTAGTTAATAAGACACCCAAGAACCTTTTTGGTGAAGGTTGTGAAACCCACTTGACCAAACTATAATATTTATTTTGTTAACAATCATTTTGTTTATAATTGTATGTCAAATGAAGCATATATAATATGTATTTAAGTTATATGGTATTCAATAAGTTAAAAAGGTTGAAAACCTAAATAATAAATAATGCAAAACAGGGTGTCCGGCACCGCTAATTTAGTATTTTTTTTATTATGTTATGTAATATTTTATACTTTTTTACATATTATTTATGTAACCAACACTAGAGTAGTCAATATTAGAAAGCATAAAAATAATAGATTTTCTTTTAGATCTACCCACATATAAAAACTGAAAGTATCCAAGTTTTAATTAGAAAAAGTATACATAATCTATAATCGCTGTCATGATAATAGTACATTTTATTTTTGATCAATAAGTGTTAGGAGTCTCTTTATTGTTTTCGCTAGCACCAAACTTGTAGTATGTAGAGTTGGTATAATAATATAATAATGCCACCTACGCATGACTCCTCCAAGCTTTGTTGTCATTTTCAACAGCTCACTCTCACCAAATATTTGTAGGAGGCATTTGGTTGTCACCTTAATGGTTTTATCGTATTTTGGTTCTTCACTAAAGTGCTACTATTTCTATTTTTGTTATCTGTATTTATACCGGAAATATTTCCCTTTTCTACCCTTCATATAAAACATATTTGTACACATTCTTTTATCATAACCTCCAATTACCATTAATATATATCTATAATCTATATTATATTATAAAGCATTTGAGAAGGGTATCAAAAAAATTAAGTAATTACTACCGTTTATTAAATAGAATTGCAATTTTATATAAAAAATTTATATATAACAAAATTATACAAAAAGGTTTCTAGACATACAAATATATACCTATACACCTTAAAAAGATTGTAAGAATCAATAAAAGTCGAAATTTAAGTAAAAATTTATAATTTTGTGATGCCTTTTCTTAAAAAAAAAAAGTGTGCGCATGCATTGGTTCACGAACCCAAACCAAACTGGTCTTTCAAATTGGCAAAACCAGAGCCGAACCAATATCTTTCACTGCACCCTGATTCAGATTTGCTGGAGTCACTGCTGCTTTTTCCATTATCCCTACTTGCGGATATCTTTGACCTTACTCGATTAACCTAAAACAGATACAAACCAAACTTCACTATCAACATCCAATACAATATTTCCTGAGTTATCACCTGAGAAGAATGCAGTTGCATTCCCAATACTGCTTGACGAACCCTTTGATGACGGTTTTCCATAGTAAGCTCCCGGATGTTGAACGTGATCATCACCAGCATCCTTTCTCTGCATAGCCAAATCATATGCTCGCAATTTTCCAACCACTTCACCAAGTGTATTAGCTTCAAACCCCGAATTCTCCTTAATCATGAGAGTATAAACCTCCCATTTAGCAGGTAGAGAGTCCAGAATCTTATTGTTAAGTTCAACTTCAAAGTACTCGATCTTGTGATTTCCTAAATCAGTCACTAGATGGTAAAATCTTGTGATGATCTTTTCAAGACTTTCGCCTTTCATTCCTCTAAAGATAGCAAACTCCTTCTTCAGCAAGTCTGCCTTATTCTTCTTGATGTTATCATTCCCTTCAAACCTCTTCTCAAGAGCTTCCCTTCCTTTGCATCTTTGTATTTTCTAAATGTGTGCAAAATCTCCTGTGGAAGACTCATAGTTATGGCAGCATGTGCCTTGTCTCCGATTCATACATTAATTTTTCCTCCTCGTTAATGTCCTTGAACGCCACTGTGACTGTCTTACAGTCAATGGTTCTAGTAGGTTTTGAGTATCCACCTCTAATACAAATCCACAATCTCATATTATAGAACCTAGCCCATTCTTTGAATCTGTCTTTCCACCAATAATAGTCGTTAACAGAAATCATTTTGGGTGGCGAGTTAGACTTACCAACCTCATGGTCCATCTCAACTAACTTATTTAAAGTGGTCATTTTATTATCGTTTAATAAGATTCAAGTTGAATTAATTATGTTTAACTGTAAGTCTCAAGTTCAAGTTCAAAGTTCAAGTCAAAATTATAATCTTTCTGTTCGTCTGATGTAACCTACGAAGATACCCAAACAACGAAGATACCCTTAAGAAGAAGATGCTAGTCAACGAAGATGCTCAACAGGCGAAGATGCCTTCCAAGCGAAGATGATTAAAAACGAAGATGCTTAATAACAAAGATACTAGTATCTTCGTTAAATCCCCTAAGTTCGTTATTTTGTTATGCTCGAACCCTAATTTTTGAATCTGACCAAAAACACAATGAAAACACCAAAAACTTTGTTAGATCAATGGGGAATGATTGAAAATGATAAAACACACCCGAAAACAAAAAATTTGAATGTGAAATGAGTGAAAACGATTCCATCTTTGAAAAATCAATCTTGAACCGTACAATCAATAAGCTTAACGCTCTGATACCAATTGTAAGTCCTTGGAATGGATCGATACAAGATTAATCAGATCTATCAAGGTGCAAAATCCCTTGATAGACGTTTATGCAATAACGAATCGTAAACAATGAACACGAGATTACTGGTAAATGCGTGGTATCTTGATTAACTATAAAAAAACAAAATGATTACAATCACTAATACCATAAAAGCCAAATGACCAACAACGCTAGCCTACACCCAATTCAAGCTATTTATACTTACATTGGCCAAACCCATTACAGGCGAAGATGCCACGAAGATACTACCCATGAAGATGCCTAAGGTATCTTCGATTACAACCATCTTCGCCTATCTACAAATTTCGTTTATAACATATGTTCGCTAGGGTATAACAAAAGACTACCATGTATGTTTTATAATACCAACATATGTGTTATAATAACCTATCAACCAAACTAAACGATACCTAATCTAGTGAAGCGTTTGTCACACCAAACATGCATCAACAAACAATATGTGCATATGTATATGGGTATGCATGCATATATTAATAGGTATATACATAAATATAACTAAATAAAAGAAATTTCATTAAATTTTTAAATATACATAATTAGCGAAATATATAAAACTTTAAAATAATTAAGTTTAGAAAATTCAAAAATGCATTGTAGATATTAGTTGTAGGTAAATTCTTTTACAAACATCGGCTGCATCAATTTGGCAGAAAACACTTGATGCCTATTATATATCTATGTGATATTAACATTTATGTTAATAACAACAAAACTCCTTAATTTGAAGGGATTCCTTTTAATAAGGTTTAAAAAATAAAAAATAAAAGCATTGAATTTGGTATTCACATAAAACATAATAAGTTTTTTACACTTTAGTCAAAGATAAACAATATTTCCTAATTTAAAGGGGTGGAAAAATCATGAATTTTTAAATTTAAGCCATATACTAACCTACTAAAGTTTATTCTATAAATACATAGTAATGCACACCTATTTCACTTGCTAAATACATAGGCATGGATCTAAATCTGAATTTAAAGGTTGAAGCTTCTAATGTTGGTTATTTGTTAGTTTGTGGTCTTCATTCGTCCAATTTTACTAATTATACATTTTTATACGTATCTTAGTCATTTAAATGTTAACTCCTTGGTTTTGCAGATTCATTTAGATGAAAAACATACCGAATTGATCAAACCAATAGCCATACAAGCGTCTAAAGTAGCTCTAAGATTGTATTTATCAGTGTTGCAAAAATCGGCCAACTCGACCTTGGAATCGGCGAGGAATCACTCATTGGAGGTGTGGCACACCGATTTTTCTCTACTCGGCCATCGGTCCAACTCGGCTTGGAATCAGTCAGAATTGGATTAACTCGGCTTGGATACAGTCACTCGGGATGGAATCCGTCAAGTCTAAATCGGTCAACTCGGGATGGAATCGGTCTAATTCGGCCTTGGAATCGGCCAACTCTGCCTGAATAAGTCAAATTCGGCTTCTAGTTGCCGTTTTTGAGATAGTTCTAGTAGTTGGCATACTTTTAGTATTGAATATGCTTATTATGAATTTATGACACATATATAATCGTTAAATTATTAAATTTCTATATAAATCACTATGTCGTAGTACTCCTCGAATAAGCCGAGTACTCGCAACTCCCCAGTCGGCCGAGTTGAGAGCGCCTAGCGACTTTTGCAACCTTGGTACTTATTAATGTTTAATTTATAATATTAACATGGTTGTTATTTTATGTGGTATATTGTATGTGTTTTATTGCAGGATAATGGTGATAATAGTGTTGAGATTATTTGCTATGGTGCAATGTTTAGTCTCTACAAACTAATATTCAACGTGAATTTAATGAAGATGTAATATGAATATTTATTTCATCTTCTATTAACTTGTGTATTAAATATTTTTAATTTATTTTAAAGATCAGATGCATGAAACTAATAGGAAGAGATCCAAGAGGCTCTATGAATGAAAATGAAGAAAAGTTATTAATCTAGACAGTTCGGATGAAAATGACAAAGAAAACGTATTTGATGTCGGTTTCGATAGGACAAGATGGAGGTAACTGTTCGTCACCAAAAGATGTAATAAGCAAACATGAAGATATACAAGAAATTCTAGTGATCGTTCTTGGTGACGAATGTGGGTAGACGATATAAATGGGATCATGCAGATTTGGAAGGCGTGTTACTAAATTGATCTCATGATTCAAGTAATTCACATTTGAGCTTTTATTTTTCAACTTTTATGTTTATTAATATTTAGTTTTTCTTTCGTATGTTACTTTGTTTTATCAAATGTTTGTTGAAGTACTTTACAAGTTAAATGTTAAATATTTTTAGTTACTAGACATGCGTAAAGCTTATGACGTATATGCACCACAATGATGCTACAACAAATACTATACGAATTTGAAATAAGCATCGCAATGAAAAGTATCACTCCCGCCACATCGCGTAAGTTTCCTACTAGTATACATGTATGTATCTTTATAAAACTTATATTATATTGTATACATGGATGTTTAAATGGAAGTATTGTACTTATGATGATTTTGATTTCATAGAATAAATAAACGTGAGTTATTTTGGATGCGTACATTATGTTCGCATTTTACTTAAATATGCTTGGTTACTCCAAGCATTGAGTTGTTATAACGAATATGATACAGGACAAAAAAGAAGATATGTTTGAATATTTTTCGGTTAACTCCCATAGGTGGAGAGACAATTCTAATGGGCGTCACCTCAGTGGCGAATCTTGAAAAAAAATAGTGGTGAGGTCAAAAATTACAAGACCCAAATTTTTTCCTATCGGTGCGGGCTGGAAGATCAAATCGGTGGGGGTCAGACTCAATTCATATAAAAATCATCTATGAAAATCGCAAACTTCCACTACTGAATTCGCCATTGCGCTAGCCCCCCGAAATGGCACTCAGTACCCCACTACCCCATGGGTTCCCGTCGCCCGTCACCTAGGTAGTGGGTTCCGGGTATCATTTTCGGGTTCTAGCTCACACCTACAAAAGTATGTGCAGAGAGAGAGAGAGAGAGAAAGAGAGATGTAGAGGAGAAAGGGGTCATCAGGCGTACCACCGGTGGGAAGGGTTTTCATGTTGTGATGTACGGGTAGTTCAGGTGGCGGGCTGTGAGCGATGTGATAGAGGGGTATCTGGATGCTTTATGACCGACACCCTTCCCCTTCAAAGGTTGATAAATGAGTACTAATTGCGCATCACACACATTTACCTATGTATTTGGCATATAATATGGTACATGAGCAAAAGCAAATACGCAAGTTTGTTGTCGCATATTAAAATAAGCATTCACATCCTCTCCATCAAATCTCCTTCATCAAATTACACTAAAAATCACTACTCCACCCCTAAATCTTCTCTCTTCTATTTAGAATAAAAATATTTTTTCATACTTTTATCATTATATTTTCTCTCTACTCACTCACAACCACCTACAAAAATATTAAAATATATATAGGGATAAACAGTAGCTTTTCATATAAGGGATGAACAGTGGTTTCACTAAATATTTTCTCTCCCCCTAGTCACAACCACTATATAATTTGAGGGAATCCCTCACATAATTTGGTTCGCGGGTTGTGAATACTCTTACATGGCTAGATGGTTGATTTTTCTCGAACATGACTTTAGATAATGCTAATTTTGAAATTTTATTTTTGAATAATCAATTTTTACTTGTGCTTTTGGGTGTATTATACGCCTGTATCACACTTATTATAACTACTAGATTATACCCCGGGAACGTCCCGGGGTTGAGAAATCTAATATGACATATTAATTTTACATATGAAATCGAATGATTCACTTTACGGTTACATGCAAGAAAGCTTCGGGTAGCACCTAACCTAAAACAATTAAAAATGTATCTCCAATGTTAACGCCTAACCTTAAACAACGTATAACTCTAATATTAATATCTAACCTAAAACAATGTATAACTCCAATGCTAACGCATATTGAAATAGAATTCATATTTACTGATTTGAACATAATTAGTGACTTGTCTATACATGATTAATGATTTACCTCAACACTTTGTTTTTTTCCTGTATGAACAAAACCTCACAAAAAATAGTCGTTTTTTTCTCCGTTTTTATATAGCACTATGGTACTCGTTGGAAAGATAATAAAACGCTCGTTAATTTGGTGTAATTTTTTTTCTTTAAAAAATCTCGTATATAAAAGATATTAATGTTTAAAAATTATGGGAGGAAACATAAGAGAGAAAAATCCAATTTTATTTTTAAAATTTTTTTTCCTAAAATATCTCAATGCCACATGGGATGACACATGACACACTCAAGAAGGAGAATGCCTCTTTGAGTGTCATGTCATTAAAATGGCTTTGGTTTATTATATGTATAGATTACATATGCCATTGTATAGTCGTACATATACTTTCATTTACGCAGCATAGTTAGATAATTTTAGACAAATCATGAATTAAGTGAATAAAAAAAACGCCCATGGCATTGTAGCCTAGTGACATCTTGATGGTGGGATAAGATGTAACAACCCGACCCGGTGGGGGCTGGTCGAAACGACAGTTTGGTAACAGACTTGCACAACGGAAGCAACGATAATTAATATTTATTTGTTTTTACAATTTCTAATCCAAAATATAATTACACAACTTAAATAAATACACTAATAACTATGCAGGGACGAATCGCGGCGGTCGTCGAAGCAGTTAATGAGGTGTAGTCCACTAGCCGATCCGATCTCTATCCCGCTTATCTCTAGATGCTCGAACCGTAATGCTTATAGCTCGAATCTTCTAACATAACAATCTCTAATCCACGCAAGCAAGCGTATACATTGTCTTCATGAACATCCAATTGCAGTACCTGAACACATGCTTAAAAGAGTTTGGGTCAGCAATTACGCTGGTGAGTCCGCATAAATAGTTAAATAAATCCAAAACAAGTTTTCATTTCAGAACCACGTTTCCAAGTTTATACAAAACAACACATGGTGATGCACAAGCGACACCTCAAGCCTTATCATAGAATCTATCTACTGCCATTATAGATTCTCCTGGCAAAATACATGTCACAACGGCCCCGTGGACCTCAGTGGAGGGTTTTTCGGGCTTCCGGATCCACCGTGTGTGGGGGTTTCCCCAAGTAGTACTACCCACATATTAAGTGGCCCAAATCCCCTGGGTTAATGAGTGTCGGTGTTTGGTATCCGGCAGCTGGTATCTTGTCACATCAAACAGTTCACGCACACAGGTATCTTGTCATGTCAAACAGTTTATAAAAAAGGAAGCATGTGTTCACCCCAAAACAATAAAACACAAAAAGGGGAATGGTACACGGAACTCACCTTAACAGCGTATCATATCACGTTATTCTATCATATGGCATTCCAAGTCAAGAGTCCTCCCATCAATCTCTTGCATAACCCTACGGGAGTTTATAAACATTAGTGCGTGTAACCGAGCTAGTACATTTATCCTTTATTGTTGACTCGATGTAATGGTTATTTTATACTTCTAGTTATCCCATTTATTGTCTATGATATAGTTCTGAATACTAGTTAAAAGTAGTGTCTATTGCAAATAATAATATTTGTAGTCCGTATATAGTGTATTATTACAATCACAGGCGATAATAATCCTTATGCTTAGCCAATTTAGTCGTAAAATCGTTTATACCTTGTCTCGCCTCCCGTTGACTAGGTCAGCCAATGGAAACCGGCTCCTGTCCTCCTATATTCATTCCTTCCTAGTCACCAATGTCGCCCCTATTATTCACCATATGGTTCACTAACAACAGCCGTGCCGCAATACCACCTGAACCCACAACCTATCACTATTATTAAACAACCCATATAAATAGTCACCTAATACTTCTTAATTCTTATGATAACATTCATCACTATTGCAGCCAATGTCAACCAGAAAAGGAAATCAGTAAATGTTATCAAGACTTACCATTCTAATCGGAACTTTAACCCAATCTCGAGCCACCATCGTTCACTGTAAACCCCTAGAGCTCCGCCGCCTCCGTCACCGTATAACAATAACACCACCATCATCTGTACAACCATCATCACTACCTGTCACTGGACTAATACCGAACACCACTACTGAACCCATAACAGCCACTGCAACTATTATGATAACCATTCCAACTTGTCGGAACTTAATCTGAATCCTGCTCGAAACTAGTCAGCTTCTTATTTCCATCCTTCTCCTTGGAACCCTAGCCGCCGCTATCACCCTCTACATCGATAATCATTACCGGTTCCAACCAACATCACGACCACCTATACATGATGACGAGGGCGACGCCATCGTGGTGGCTCCGCCACAGACCAACGTGGTTATTCCTCTTTCTTTCTAACTATATCTCTCTCTCTCTCTGATCTCCGATCGTGTCTCTTTGGATTCCCGGTATGGTGAGATGGTTGTAATCGGTGGGGAAGGGATGGGGATTTGAATGGTTTGGGGATGGCTACACCGGAGCTCCGCCGTACGGTGACCACGGACCACCGCCTCCTTCCCTCTCCCTTTCTTGGTTTTCTCTGCTCTCTTTCAATCTGATAATATGGATGTGTGTAGTGTGTTAGAGAAGCTAAAAGAGTGAGGGTTTTATATTTGTTATTTGATGAGTTTTAACCATCCACGTATTACTATGTTGATGGGTGTTGGCTAATCATGGGGAGGACAAGTGTACTCCCCTAGTGACTAATCACAAGGTAAAAGCGGGTTCGTTAACGGTACTAGCTCGGTTATGTAACGTAGGTCCACGTACGATACATATGTATAATAGTACGGTTTTCAGTTTCGTACAGAAATATGTAATTTATTAGTTGTATTTGGTTGTTTAACAATCATATATTTATAATAAAGCGCGAAAAATTCTTGCCCTGAAACCGGGGTGTTATATAAGACTTAAAGACCATTTGGTCATGGGTTCAATTTCCATAAGGATAGTTTATACAGTTGATTCATGATTAGTATTTATCTTTCTCTGCTTTTTACAAATGCTAAGATTTTATAATTTTGTTACAGCACGTTGCTAGTGATTCTAAACCTTGCTTATGTGATTATAAAGCATGTGAGAAGAGTATCAAACAAAATTAAGTAGTTATTACATTTTATTAAAAAATTGCAATTTTGTATAAAAAATTTCTATATAACAAAATTATATAAAAAGGTTTCTACACATATAAATCATATAAAAGTCGAACTTTACGTTAAAAAAAACTAACTGTGATGCCTTTTCATAAAAAAAAAAGTGTGCGCATGAATTGGTTCACGAACCCAAACCGAACCGAACAAAAACCGACCTTTCAAACCTGCAAAACCGGGGCCAAACCGAACTGAAACTGGTTCGGACACGAATCGGTTTGGAACTGGTTTGGTTCCTAGAAAAAAACCGATCTGTGCACGTCTATAAAGTTTTCAGGTTGGGAGGTCTTATGTGGAATATTTTCAACTAACCTAACTTCCAATTTCACTTTCGATGCCACTGATAGAAATTTATGGTGCACTTGATTAGGAGTTTTATTGCATTGCTTTTATCATGTGGAAAAGTTATGGGTATGCTTCTTTGCAGGTTGCTAATGTGGATCTTATAAAGCTTTCTTCTTCTCGGCAATCTCTCCAGATTGTTAGGATCGGAGAACACACACACGCACACGAACACAAGTATTTACGTGGTTCGGTCTAAGCTGACCTACGTCCACAGGGGCAACTGGGGTTTCTTATTATTGAGTGATATAAAGATTACAAGTACAAGAGATTATTAATAGGCTCCTAATTAGGGTTTAAACCCTATGCTAATCTTGCTCAACAAGTTAAACATATTGGGCCTGGCCTATATGTGGGCTGACGAAGACAACATCTCCAACAATCTCCCACTTGGTGTCTTCGGACCACGAACTGCACCATCTCTTCTGTACTTCTGTAAATAAGATCTCGCCCGATCTTCAATGCACCTACGGTTACCCCGATCTCCTCAACACTATTTCTGGAGACCAGCTGAAACTCCCCCGAGCTCCAACTCATCAGTCATGGTTGTGTCTACCACTGACCCATTCTCTGTCTCTACCGGCTCCCACTGACACGAACTGCCGGATCCTGAAACACCCTGAGAATAAACACTCTCCATATTCAGCAAGTAATCCACTGGAGAGATTTTATCAGCTGGAATACTGGTTCTCCTAACCCAATGTCGTCTAGGAATTCTGACTGAAGCACAACCAGTGCTCCCACTGCCACGAAAACCTCTGACTGGTCTACCTGAACCTTTCCTCGCTCGTTCATCCCGAATCTGACCTGTGACTCTAGGTTTCTCACTTGCAAAGACAACCTTCTTCTGCCCACGAGATTCTGTGAACCCGACTGTGTTTCTCTTCTGAACTGGGACGGTCACTCCCTCAGACGGTAAACTGACCATGTAAAGCGAACCTCGCATTCTTCCTCGAGCTGTGACAAGATTTCCCTTAACAACTTTCCACTACCCGTTCTCGAATTTGACCTCATGTCCCTGTTTATCCAACTGCCCAATAGAAATCAACTTTTCTTTAAGCTTGGAATCACCCTGACATTCTTCAAAGTCTATGAACCGGCTGAAGTCTTCAAATCTAAGTCACTCATGCCCGTAACAACAAGAACCTCATCGTTCGCTAGTCTTACCTTACCAAAGTCATCTTTCTTCAAATTCTGCAATGCTTCACCGCCGTGGGTAGCGTGAAATGAAGCACCAGAATCCATGACCCAAGAGTCTCACTGCCTTCCACTGAGTCCCAATGCATCAAACCCAGACACATTCTCAGAAGCAGAATTTCATATATATGACATCGACTCTAACAAATGTCCACATCACTATGCAGCCCCAACAAGTCAACTATGCCAAGCTCCCACTGTCCCTGTTATCCGAACCAGCTAACAAGCAAACGGTTATAACGCAGTAGAGCTATCATGAAATCAAGCGGTACCAAGGGTTCTATGACCGTACACACGATCAGTTAACGCAAACCCTAACTGAAAGATTATCCAACCGGCAATAGTACACATGACTTGCAACTAACATTTTTTTTCACTCATGTCTTCAACAGCGTCTCTGCTAGTTCCATTATCTCCAGGTTTTACCAGTAAAAGAAAACAAAGCTACCGACTCGCCTATATCATTTTCTTTCACCATGCCAAAACGAACCAAATCCAAAGCCACCTGCTCGATTTCCTTCTGTTCGTTTTTTTTTCTGCAACCTGATTGGGCTTTACACCCCGGTTCACCAACTAAATTTTGTACCGTTAAACTAATCGATTTTCACATTCCCGTCTTCTGCCATGATAACACAATAACACGACTAACGAAAAACAAATCGAACAAATAAACCAGCTGAGAATAATAACACCTGATTAATAATCACTGGTCTACGATCTTATTCTCTGGCTTTCACAAACGGCTCTCCAAAACACTTTAGTCAAATTGATCTCCAAACCTTCAAAAAACTTGGTGGCTCCTCCAAGATACCACAACAAGACAAAAAAAATCACTCTTCTTTTCTTTTTCTTGTTGCAACGTCAGTAACCACAAAAAATGAAAAACACCTTTTTCTTTTGACTTCCACCAACTCTCTTCTCATCCTCCAATAATTCACACTTCTTCATAAAACAAAGACCTCAAAATTCTGATCTTTTCTCTGCTCAAACACCCTGACAACTCTCCGTGACCGTGAAACTCAAAACAAAATCTGAACAGCCCTACAACTCCGGCCAAGACACCGTTGGCTGGTCGGAACCCTAGTCTAGGTTCCAAGGATGTTCAATGGGTTGGGTTTCTCCTGGTTAGCAGCTGCGTCAGCTTGTATGGGAGGTTTGACAGCCGGAACTCTAAATACGGGTTAGAGTAGCGGCGGTGCGACTGAGGTGACGGGTGGAGGGTGGTGGGTGACGGGTTTGAGAGGTGACCAACGGGTGTCGGTTCAGGTATGTGTTCTTCCCTTAAGCCTGCCCTCCGCCGACCCGACACACCTGCCGGCGGAGGCTATCTTCTCGAGCCCCCGGCTCTGATACCAGTTGTTAGGATCGGAGAACACACACACGCACACGAACACAAGTATTTACGTGGTTCGGTCTAAGCTGACCTACGTCCACGGGGGCAACTGGGGTTTCTTATTATTGAGTGATATAAAGATTACAAGTACAAGAGATTATTTATAGGCTCCTAATTAGGGTTTAAACCCTATGCTAATCTTGCTCAACAAGTTAAACATATTGGGCCTGGCCTATATGTGGGCTGACGAAGACAACATCTCCAACACAGATTTGGCATTTTCAATATATTGAGTGAGACTATTAGTATAATAGTTGCTAATGAGTCAAACCGCTAGTTCCATTTTTTACCGGCATGTAGGTCAAATTGCATATGGTAATAGACAGTGGCTGATATAGAAATGTTTTTCAATAGTAACGTTTTCATTTTAGTAGCAACGTTTTCCAAATTTTGTAAAAAAAAAACAAAATTTCCACTAATTTTCCATTACGCGCGCGAAGTTGAGCGCAACGGACGTGGCACCCGCTTCTTCATTAGGTCCGCCCCTGGTAATAGAACGTAGCATGTTATCATGTCTCCTTGTAGACTTTAAAAAATTACTCCATTACGAAGCATAGTTGCTTACACACACACAAACATACACCTTACATATTGATTCTTTTAACCGTTTTAAGGTTTGACTTATGTTTCCGTCCTGCATTGTCGACTCCGCCAACGTGCGAGTTCCCTGCTAGTATAAAGAGTAATAAAAGGTGAATATAAAAAATTTAAGTTGTTGATATTCTCATTTTATATTTCATTAAACTTGTAGCAATTAGTAGGTTACAATGATCCTATTCTCTTGTTCTCTCACCTATAAATACTAGTTGAAACGTTGGTTCCTTCATACTCAAATACACTTCACAGTCCATTTCTCTCTGTCCTTGTCTTCTGAAACCTAATGGCCATCCTCAAAGCATTTGTTGTTTCACTTCTTGTTTCCCTTTTTTTCATTCAACTTGCCCAAGCCTCCTAACTTGTAACTATTTGTTCATTTTATTTATTCTTTTTCATCTTTGTATACGTTTATTTTTTTCATTATCTTCAATGATATCACATCTTTATCCTTTCCTTTTCTTATCCAACTTACATAGTCCTTAAAACTAGTATAACTGTTATGTTGATATTCTTAAATTTAGTGCATAGCTTAAATCATTAGACGGATGACAATCTAGACAGTTGATTATGATTTTTTTCTCTTTCAAGTAATATGACGTTATGTATTTTTTGTTACAGGATGATGCCAGTGTTGACACATACACACCCTTCAAGCTGTGAAGGACTTTTGTTGAACAGTCTTGTCTTTCTAGAACCAGGGAACTGGACTTTTGGGTGAAGTACCATTTCTTGATTGGTGATTTGGAACTAAAGAATTTGTCTTTGTATGGTACAATCTGTAGGTCTGAATATAGATCTGATGTTGGTGGTTTTTCTTTTTCATCATTGATCAGATTGGATCTCCTTCTCTTTTCAACTAGTATAGTACCAGGTGTATCACCTTTTGAGATAGGCATGTGATGTTCAGTGACTACCTTGGTCTGTTTTTGTTCTTTGATGGTCTGTTGCAGTTGATAAACAAATGTTGCAGGATCCCTATATTGAGTTATCAGAGGCTTCTCTTCAACAGTAAAATCATTTTCAACAATGGTGTTCTTCTCAAGCAGAACCATCTTGAAATCTGTTTTAGTGTTTTCCCCTGACTTTTTATGGTAGCAGGCTGTGTGGGTTTGTATTTCTCTGGATTTGCAAGTCTGTCAGCCTTGAGCTTTTTGTAAATGTCATAAAGTACATCTTCTTTCCACTTACACACTTGTTGTTTTGAACCAAAATTGTTCTCTACCAATTCTTGAATGATTTGGGCTCTTTTCAACTTTCTGTATTTCTCTGTGGCTAGCCTTTCTGATACAAGCTGTGCCTGTTTTGTGAGTTCTTCAATTGAAATTCCCTTAAGTGAGTATTTCCTTGTCTTTGACTATTTGTTGATATAAGTCATCAGCTGTTGCCTTTTATCTTCTTCTGCTGCAAGGAGAGTTTGCTCAGCAAGTCTTTCTTGTGCTTCTAACTCATTTAGCTTCTTTTCATATTCTATTAACTTGTCATTAAAGCTCAAGTCATCCCTTTCATCTATGCTTTTCCATATCTTCTGTTCCTTTGCCTCTCTTTCTGCTTTTATTCTTTCTTCTTCTGTTTGATCTTCTGTCACTGTTATAGAAGAGGAGTTTAACTCAGTTGTAGCAGTGGGAAGAGGCTTTGGAATATCAGTAGGATTTGTTTCCGTTGCATTAGATGACTGTTCTGGTTCAGTGCAGGAAATGTCAACTACTGATGTGTTGATCTGAACAGCATCAACTAATGAAGGATTGTCTTCAGTACTTTTGGTCTTGTCTTCAGCAGCTGCTTCACTATGGCCTTGATTAGACTTTTCAGCTTTCTCTCTAAGGCTTCTCTCTTTTTTGTCATACCATTCTTCTCTTTCTTTCAGAGCTTTTTCTTGTCTAGTCATGGTAGTTAGCTTTCGAGATTCCTTGAGATGTTGTGCTTCTCTAGCTCTTTTTGAAGCTTCAAGAGACACAACTTCAGGTTCCTTTGACATCTCCCGCTTTTTGGCTTCATCCACTTTTGGAAACCAAGGAGGTGGAGGTGTTACACCAGATAGATGGGCTAATTGTCTTCTGTTATCTTCCATCTTTCTTGACAATTCACCGAGCTTGTGATCAATTGCATTGTTTATCATCTCCAGTTGAGTTTTGTTCTTTAACTCCATGGCAGTCATAAAGGCTTGGAGATGACCAGAAATCAGCTGGTGTACCATCTGGTATAGGGGACCATCTGGGTTGCATAGTTGGTTCAATTCTATGCTTGATGACCTAGAAAATTGGGTAGGCTTTTGTGATTGGAGGGTGTGTTTTGGGGTGATCCTCAGTGTGAACTGGGGATGCCACTTTTAGGGAATTGGGGTTTAAGTGGTCTTTAACCTGTTCTTTTGTGACTGTCTCCTTGAGTACAGATATATTAGAATCAGGACTTTCACAGTCAACCGTCAATTCAATTTGTGGAGTTTTTGATCCATCATCCAAATTAATGGAATCATCTGAATCACTGACATAGTCCTCAATGAGGACAGCATCAGTTGTCTCATGAGCTAGGACCAACCTAGTTTTCTCATGAACCTCTTGTTCTTGGTACTGAGTTTTTCCTACTTCAGGTACAAGGCCTTCATCAGTAGTTGCCACATTTGAGGTCTTAGCTATGATATTACTGTCCTCCAATCCATCACTAGATGGTATAAGAGTAGTAGAAGCCTCAAATATACCAAAGGATTCTAAGTTTGGGCTTAGAGGCCTTGGTTCCTCCTCATCTCTTTGGTTAGGGCTGATCACATTCATATCAATGTCCATTTCTGTGTTTTCATCCCCTGTATTTTGTGGTGATTGGGGATTGACATTTGCTGATGGATTGTGTTGTTTCAGCCCAGAGAGAATATTAGCAATCTCAACTACTGGTGATGTTTCTTTTTCAGAAGTTATGGGATCAGTGATTGGGTTTTGTTCAGTTGGTTCAGTTGTTTTGAAAGAAAGGTCAGTAGTTTTTGTCTTTTTAAATCTCTTTCTTGAAAATAGAACGGATATTGGTGCTCTTTCTGGTGTTTGAGATGAATGAGACTGAGAGGAAGTTTCAGTTACATCTTTGAAAGTGCAGATTGCACATTATCAGCTTCAGGCATCTCATTTTCCTAAATTGCTTTTCTTTTGGGGTTTGTGGGTTTGGATTTTTGTTGTTTGGTTTGTTTAGGCTTTTTGAGTTTGGGTTTTGAGGATGTTGGTTCTTTAGGGACTGTGACAGTTGTTTTACCCACAAGCACCTCTTGTCCAAGTTCTTTGATAATACATTGCATGATGAACCTTGGATACAACAAATTTTTTTTTTATCATTTTGGTGATGCAACACCAACTCATTGAAAAAGTATGAAGATGCCCTATATTTAGTTTCATTAACAATTGAATGAAAAATTGGTTGCATAGTTGAGGATATCTGATCAGAGGATCCAGTCTTTGGACATAAACACATGATAATGTAGTGAAACAAAAGTTTATATTTTGCATCAAAATATTTCTTGTAAATGGTAGCATGTGATAATGTACCTTGGTAACCGCACTCAATTATGGTTGATTGAATTGGTCCACTAGGAATATGATCAGGTGCTTCAGCATCATCAAGACCTAATCTGTCTCCTAGAATTGCCGGTGTGATTGCCATTTCTTTCCCTTTGATCTTCGTCTTCAAGGAAAGGACTTTACCATCTTCGGTAACAGTCTCAGCGTTTGCCCAAAACTCATTAAGAGTGTCAGTATGGATTGGTGGGTCAATGGTGAACGCCGTGTAATATTGTGATTTTACGATTAAATCAATGATTTCATCGTATTGGGACCAGGGTTCATCTTTTTCGAAGTAGCCTCTTTGATTGTGTCCCTGTTTGAGAACTAGAGCCATTGTTTTTTATAGAACAGTTGATGATTCAGAGATGGTTTTGAGAGAGGGAAGTTTTGTTTTTTGAAATGATAATAATGAAAAGAGGGGTCTGAGAAGTTTAATAGTCCTTTTAGGTTAAACTTCAGAGAAAGATAGGAAAAGACTGTTTTGTCCTTTTTGTCTAGAACCTCTGATGAATACTTGTTCATTAGGAGTTTCCTATTTTGTTCTTTAGTAGTTTTGAACTACTGAGAAGATTTTCTTAAAAATACACCTAAAATCAATATTTGATGACTTTATTATCATCAGTAGATTTTTCTTTACATAAATTTTCCTTTATAGATGTTTTTGTACATCAGTAGTTTTTCTCTCTTTTTGTTGATCAACAGAGGTTTGATACAGAGTTAGTAAACAGGTAAGTGAAAGTAAAATATGTACTGAAAAATGAAAACACTTACAGCGTTTACTCAAAGTTTAGCATTCCAAGCATGGAAACTAACCTCTGAAATGTTGATGTGTCAAGGGGTTTAGTGAATACATCAGCTATTTGATTAGCTGTTGTGACATGTTTCACCTCAATCTTGCCTTTTTCATAGCAATCCCTGATGAAATGATATCTAATTTCTATATGTTTTGTCTTTGAAAATTGAACAGGGTTTTGAATGATGCTAATGGCAGATTTACTGTCTACTAAAAGTGGAGTATTGGTCTCTTTGATTCCATAATCAAGCAATTGATATTGGAGCCATTGAATCTGTGATGTACAACTTGCAGGAGCAATGTATTCAGCTTTTGCTGTTGAAGTTGCCACAGTTGTTTGCTTCTCTGATTGCCAGGACACCAGACAGTTTCCTAAGAATTGACAACTACCAGATGTAGATTTTCTTGACATTTTGCACCCTGCATAGTCACTATCTGAAAAAGTTGTTAACTTGGTATTGCTTGAAGCATGATACCAAATTCCTAGTGTAGGAGTTCCTTTCAGATATCTGAAAATTCGTTTGACAGCAACTAGGTGTGATTCCCTTGGTGCAGACTGATATCTAGCACAGACACAAGTTGAGAACTTAATATCTGGTCTAGAAGCAGTTAAGTATAAAAGGGAACCTATCATACATCTATACATGGTTTGATCAACCTGTTTTCCTTGATCATTTGGTTCAACTTGTGTGGTAGGTGTCATGGGAGTGGAACATGATTTACTGTCTTGTAAAGAAAATTTGTTTAATAATTCTTTAACATATTTATATTGATGTATAAAAGTTCCATTTGCTTGTTGCTTGATCTGCAGTCCCAAAAAGTATTGCAGTTCTCCCATTGTACTCATTTCAAATTTTGATTGCATGAGTTTCTTAAATTTAGCACACAGTTTTGTGTTTTTTTGAACCAAAAATGATGTCATCAACATAAATTGGAACAAGTAAGACATGATTTTCAACATGTTTATAAAACAGATTTTATCAATGGAGCCTCTTGTAAAGTGATTTTTGAGTAAAAAGTTGGACAGTGTTTCATACCAGGCTCTTGGAGCCTGTTTTAGCCCATAAAGAACTTTGTCCAGTTTGTACACCCAATCAGGATGAGCAGGGTCCTCAAACCCAGGTGGCTGACAAACATACACTTCCTCTTTTATTTTTCCATATAAAAATGCACTTTTGACATCCATTTGAAAAACTTTAATTTTGTTGGAAATTGCATAAGCCAAAAATAACCTGATGGCTTCAAGCCTTGCAACCGGAGCAAAAGATTCATCATAATCAATTCCTTCTTCTCGTGAATAACCTTGTACTACCAGTCTTGCCTTGTTCTTAATAATCATACTAACTTCATCTTGTTTTTTTTTTTTTTTTGAAAACCCATCTTGTGCCAATTGGTAGCTTGTTTGGAGGTAAGGGACAGATTTCCCAGACCTGTTGCTTCTTGAATAGAAGCAATTCTTCTTGCATAGCTTGAAACCAATTGTTATCTTTGAGGGCTTCTTGATATTTCTTTGGTTCCAACTGAGAAATGAATGCTAAGAAAAAGCAGAAGTTGGAAACTGGTTTCTTGTAAGTACCCCTGAAGCAATATCACCCATGATTTGATCCAATGGATGATCCTTGTGTTCAATCAGATGTTGAAGCCCTTTACATGGAGATGGCCCTTGAACTTCTTCAAACAAACCACTGGGGTTGATAATATCTGGTTCAGCTGTATGTTGTGGTTCAGGAGTCTGTGGAGGTGAATCAGTAGTTTGATTTTGTTCATCAGCAGTTGTTGAAGTAGAAGTTTGTAAAACTTCTGATGGTTTGAAAGTTGATTTAATGACGGTGTTTGGAGTCCATGATGGAGGACTATCATCATAAAACCCTTGATCACCATAATAAGTGGGTTTAGATGATGTAACAGTCTTTTCAGGTCCGAAATGAAAACTGTCAAGGTCAAAAAGTTCGGCAGGATGTGCTGGAATGAGAATGTGTTTGGACTCATTAAACTTGACATTCAGTGTTTCTTCAACTATCTTGGTTCTGGAGTTAAATACCTTGTAGGCTTTTCTAGTAGAAGAATAACCAAGAAAATAACCTGAATCAACTTTTGCAGCAAACTTTGAAATAGAGTCTTTGATGTTTAGAATCAAACATTGACATCCAAAGGCCTTGAAAAACGAGATAATGGGCTTGATGCCATGAAGAACTTCATAGGTAGTTTTGGAATGTCTTTTGTTGACAAGGACTGTGTTTTGAACATAACAAGCTGTGTTGACTGCTTCAGCCCAAAAATACAAAGGTAGGCTTGAATCAGCTAACATAGTTCTAGCTGCTTCAATTAATGTTCTGTTCTTTCTTTCTACCACACCATTTTGTTCAGGAGTTCTGGGAATGCTGAATTGTCTAACAATCCCTTTAGACAAACAGAATTCATCCAGATTTTTATTCCTGAACTCTGTCCCATTCTCACTCCTGATGACTTTGACAGAAAGAGAATATTGCTTCTCTACTTGTAGAATGAAGAACTTGATTATTTCAGCTGCCTCATCCTTGGAATATAAGAAGAAGACCCATGTGAATCTTGAGTAGTCATCAATGATGACAAGACAGTATTTCTTCTTACCAAGGCTCATAATTTTGACTGGTCCAAATAAGTCCATATGGAGTAGTTGAAGACATGCAGTTGTTTTTGATTCTTCAATAGACTTATAAGAGGACTTATGTTGTTTACCTTTAAGACAAGAAACACAATGTTCTTTACACTTGTATTCCTTTAAAGGTAGACATCTGACCAAGCCCATTTTTTTGACTTTATTTATGGTTTTAAAGTTGACATGGCCAAGTCTCACATGCCAGAGATCAGTTTCAGAAGTTGATGCTTTTGAGAAGAAGCAAGCAGTGTTGTTCAATACCTTGTCTTTTTCAATGTCCACTGCATAGACATTGCCACATCTTTTGGCTATCAGCAAAGTATGATCTTCAATGATATTCTCTATCAACTTTTGGCCTTCTGGTGATATGATCTTGCATGCTGTCTTGGTGAAAAAGGAAGAATATCCTTTGTCACACATTTGTGAGACACTCAGCAAGTTGTACTCCAAGTTTTCAACCAGATTGACTTAATCAAATTGTATTTTACCAGAGGATACATTGCCATGTCCTAGCACATATCCCTTGGCATTGTTCCGAAAGGACACATATCCTTCTCTTTGACTGATAAAATTGCTTATCACGTATCTACATCTTGTCATGTGCATTGAGCCTCCACTATGAACATACCAAATGCTATTCAAACCTCTGGAGACCCTCTGCACCATATAGCAAATTAGTTAGATTTTGGAACCCAAGCCAGTTTGGCTTTGGGTTTGCTCTTAAGAACATGAACAGTTTGTTTTAGACCACTTTTGGAAATCCATGTCTTTTTGGCAATGGATTTGTCATTAACGACAATGGTGGAGTTCTTTTGAGGACCACCATCAACTTTGGTCATCAATAGTTTTACCACATTCATGAGTTTTTTAATCTCAGCAGTTTGTGAAACTGCTGATGATTTTTGTCCAACTATTGAAGAAGAATTTTGAGAAAAAGGCCTTTGTTGAGATTTAGTCTTTTTCTGAGAAAAGGTGTTACTTGGTTGTTGTTTGTTGGGATAAAAAGTTTCTTCAAAATCTTGTTTGATTTGTTTTCCCACAACCAGTTGTAAAACTTTCTTGTTGTACTGATTTCCTTTTCTGTATCTACAAAATTCTGTCTTGTGGTTAAACAGACCACAAATTTCACATTCTCTTGCCTTCTCCTTCCTTTTATATTCATCATGAGATGTGGAAGGCAAGTTACTGACAGTTTTAGAGATTTGAGTTAGGTCATCAGTAGTTTTCAGGTTCTCAACTCCTGATGTAGATGAAACTACTGATAACTTAATGTCAGCATTTTTAACTTCTGCAGGACTTTCAATTTTGAGAAAGTTCTGATAAAAGGATGTGCATTCTTTCACATTAGAAGTTTGATTTAGAACTATTCTACTCCCATCATCAGCAGTTTTGGGAGTAAAATCAGTTGGTGTTTCGGTGTGGTTCTACGCTATGCCAAACTTAACATTTGATGCAGTTTGTTTGTTAAGCAGCATTTGGTAACCTTTACATGATTCAACCCAATTTTCACAATCAACCTTGGTGTCAGCATGCTCTTTTCTGACATTTCCTAGGTCTTCTATCATGATTTTAATCTGTGATTGGGTTTCAATAGCATTATTTGTTAATTTAGAAATTTCTTTAGATTTTGCAGCAACTTTTCTTTCTAAATCATACTTTATTTGAGTGTATTTTCTTTCAGAGTCATTGGCTTTGCCATGTAGATGCACATTGGTCTCTCTTATGAGAGCAAAAGATTCTTTGCAAGAAGTTGAACAATGTTTTAACAAAGATTTTTTTTGATACCTGACATAAGGCAGATTTAGAGGTGCATCCCTCAAAAGCCATTAAGGCAAAATTCTTTCTGCCATTATTAGGTTCTCCCCAGTTGATGTCATAGACTTTGTTGTCTGCATCAGGACTGCATTCAGATGTGTCAAAGGGAAGACTGCTCCAATCAACATACCCTGAAGTAAAAAGACTTTGTTGAGAGGGTTGTTGAGTTTGTGGAGGATGTTGAGCAACTGGAACAGGAGGTATTTGTTGTTGGCCCTGTTGTTGAGCAGGCATCTGAACATATTGTATTTGAGGCACATATTGGATTTGTGGAGCTTGTGCCTTTACAAAATGAGCACTCCTTTGAGTTCCATTATTCCTATTATAACTGGAGTTGAACTGATTTCCAGACTGTGGTTGGTTAAAGCTAGAGCTTCTACACTCTCTAGCAAAGTGTCCCAACTTCTAGCACTTATGACATCTAAGTTTAGATTTGTCAAAACCAACTATTGTTGAACTGTTCAGTCCTGGAAATTTCCTTCCTGACCTTTTATAAAATTTATTAGTTTTTATGCCTAACATGGCCAGTTGGTGTAGTATGTCCATTTCTTCTAAGTCATCACTACTGAAAATTTTTAAATCATCCATTATAAAGCACATGTTATCAGTAGTTTGACTATCTTCTTCATTGTCATAACCTGGATATGACCTTTCTGATGAGATCCCAATAGTTATGTCAATGTGGTCAAAAGATTCAAAATCATTTGAACAAGAAGGTGAGTCTTGTCCTAAAAGTGTTGTACTACCTGGAACATAGTCATCAGCTGTTTTGCCAGAATTTTGTAACTTTTTCTTTTGATTTATTTCTCTTTCAAAAGTTAACAATCTCCCATGTAATTTTGTAAGTGTGGGGGAGTTAAAATCTGGTCCAGATCTAAGGACTATTGAGTAAGTTTCCCATTTTTCTGGTAAAGGCCTTAAAAATCTATGACGCATAGATACTGTTGTATAGGTCTGACCATTTAACTTTAACTCATAGATTAATGAGGAAAATCTTTCAAGTTGTTGATGTCGTTTCCCTCCAAGTATGGCTTCAATCGATGACCATTCACCATTTGTTGCTTGTTAGTTTGCTCATCATGGATATCCACGTCACCAAATTTCCTAACTCGCCGAATAACATAGGGACCCATCCATTTACTCTTCAAATTGCCCGCAAACATCTTCAACCGCGAGTTGTACAACCAAACCTTTTGACCCACTTCAAAGGTTTTTTTCCTCAACTTTGCATCATGAACCTTTTTAAGCTTGTCTTTGTAAGCCGATGCACATTCATACGCTTCATCTCTAATTTCTTCAATTTCGCTCAATTGCAACTTCCTCATCTTTCCCGCTTCATCATAATCCGCATTCACTGTTGTGATTGCCCAATGTGCTCGATGTGCTAACTCCATTGGCAAGTGACAACCCTTTCCATACACCATCTGGTAAGGTGTTGCGCTAATTGGAGTTTTGTAAGCCGTCCGTTATGCCCACAATGCATCATCCAACTTGCTTGACCAATCTTTCCTATCCGTTCGAACCGTCTTCATAAGAATCTCTTTAATTTGACGGTTGGACACTTCAACTTGTCCACTCGTTTGTGGATGGTAAGATGTGGCAATCCGATGATTCACACTATATCTCTTCAACAATTTCCCAAAATTAAAGTTCTTGAAGTGCGAGCCACCATCACTTATAAAAACTCGTGGAATACCAAACCGGGCAAAGATGTTGGATTTGACAAATTTACAAACAACCGAATGGTCATTCGTTCTTGTTGCAATAGCTTCAATCCACTTCGAGAAATAATTCACTGCCACCAAAATGTATAGGAACCCATTAAAGTTTGGGAAGGGACCCATAAAGTCAATGCCCTATACATCAAATATTTCTACAACCAAGATTGGTTGCAAAGGCATCTCGTCTCTCTTTGAAATACTTCCCATCTTTTGACAATTTATACAATTCCGGGCAAACTCACATGCATCCTTGAAAATTGTGGGCCAATAAAACCCACATGAAAGAACCCGGTAACCGGTTTTATGCCCACTAAAAGGCCGTCCACAAGCGGATGAATAGTCATGAGTTAAAATCTCCAACACCTCCGTTTTGGGCACACACCTTCGAATTACTTGATCGGGCCTGATTTTGAAAAGGTCCGGTTCATCCGAAATATATTGCTTGACTTGAACCATAAATTGTTGTCATCTCTTCTTGGTCCAATGATCCGGGATGGCACCCGTGGCTAAGTAGTTAACATAATGAGCATACCGTGGTGCAACAAAAGTGGACACGGCTAATAGTTGTTCATCGGGAAATCTTTCATTTATCTCACCCACATCATCAACCCCCTCCACCGGAATTCGAGAAAAGTGATCCTCCACTACATTTTCACTTCCCTTTTTGTCTCGAATCTCTAAGTCAAACTCTTGTAACAACAATACCCACCGGATCAAACGTGGATTTGCATCCTTTTTCTCCATCAAATATCGAACCGCGCTATGATCCGAATACACAACCACATTGCTCCCCTAGTTATATGAACGAAACTTATCCAAAGCATACACCACCGCTAATAACTCTTTTTCTGTTGTGGTGTAATTCAGTTGCGCTTCAGATAAAGTCTTGCTTGCATAATAAATCACCACCGGCTTCTTATTAATTCGTTGACCCAAAACTGCACCAATTGTTGTGTCGCTTGCATCACACATGATTTCAAATGGCTTTGACCAATCAGGAGGTTGCAAGATAGGAGCCTTGATCAAGTGTTCCTTCAAAACATTAAACGCTTGCAAACATTCATTAATAAAATAAAATGGAATATCTTTCAATAACAAATTACATAAAGGTTTGGTGATAACACTAAAACCTTTAATAAAACATCTATAAAACCCCGCATGTCCCAAAAATGATCTTACCCCCTTAACATTTTTTGGTGGTGGCAATGATGATATTACCCGAATTTTTGCTTTGTCCACCTCCATACCCCTTTCAGAAATCACATGGCCTAACACAATTCCCTCTTGCACCATGAAATAGCTTTTCTCCCAACTAAGCACTAATTTTTTCTCAACACATCTTTTTAAAACTTTTTGTAATTCATTGAGACAAGATTCAAAACTAGTGCCAAAAATTGAGAAATCATCCATAAACACTTCAAGCGACTCTCCAACCATGTCCGAGAAGATACTCATCATACATCGTTGGAAAGTTTCCGGTACATTACACAAGCCAAATAGCATTCTCCTAAAAGCAAAAGTACCATATGGACAAGTGAAGGAGGTCTTGTGTTGGTCATCCGGGTGTATTGCTATTTGATTGTAACCCGAATACCCATCTAACTTACAATAGTATTTTTGACCCAACAATTTTTCAATGATTTGGTCAATAAAAGGGAGTGGGAAATGGTCCTTAGAAGTGGCGGCATTCAATTTTCGGTAGTCAATACACACACGCCACCCGGTTACGGGTCGGGTGGCTATTTGTTCACCACTTTCATCTTTGACTACTTGAATATCGGCCTTCTTAGGCACAACTTGAGTAGGACTTACCCAAGCACTATCTGAAATAGGATAGATAATTCTCGCATCCAACCATTTAATTACCTTTTTCTTTACTACCTCCCTTAGATTTGGATTCAACCTTCGTTGTGCTTTTCTTGTGGGCTTTGCATCTTCGGTGGTGATGATCTTGTGCGTGATAATTGATGGACTAATTCCTTTGAGATCGGCAATCGTCCATCCAATAGCTCCCTTGTTTTCTTTCAAGACTTCCAATAAGGCTTGTTCTTGCGCCATCTCTAAATTAGAGGCAAAAATGTGTCATTATCCCCTAGAAAAGCATACTTTAAATGGCTTGGCTGGCAAGTCTTTGAGCTCCAATTTTGGTGGTTCTTCTAGAGATGGTTTGGTACCTGAGTCGAACTCCACCGGCAAGCTTTCAAATTAGTGGGTCCATGGTGGTCGACCCTCCTTCAATGCCAAAACATCTTGTTTCTCCTCTTCAATCCTTAAAGCACAAGCATGTACCTGTTCAGAAAAATCACAAACACACAAATCTACTCCATCCTCCTCATACTCATGTGGATTGCATCCGTCGACTATATCTGCCATAAAACACTCATCAACACCAAAAGCATTAGAATTGTTAGTAAAAACATTCAAACACATTTTTCAGTTTCCAAATGTCATGTCGACGGTACCAAATCTACAATCAATCACAGCATGCGCGATATTCAAAAACGGATGACCCAAGATAACATTTTGTTGTTGTTTTGAATCCGCGGATGAGTAGTCCAATACCAAAAAGTCATCCGGGTAGTAAAATTCATGAATTTTCACAACTACATTTTGAACCATCCCCCGCGGTAACTTATGAGACAAATCGGCCAAAACAACCGTTGTCTCCACCCTTGCCAACGGACCAAAGTCATATTGGTCATATAAACCCCCCGGTAAAATGCTCACCCCGGCTCCAAGATCTAGCAATGCCTTTGCCATTTGAAAAGTACCAACTTGAATATTTATTAATGGCGTGTCCGGATCTTGGAGCTTAGGAGGAAGCTCCCCATTCAAAACTGCACTTACTTGCCCGGTTACATTCACCCGCTTAGGCATTTTCTTCTTTTGTTGCCTTTTTTGTGTGCACAATTCTTTTAAAAATTTAGCATAGGCAGGTACTTGTTTTATTGCATCAAGTAAAGGAAGATTAATTTTTACTTGTTTGAACATGTCCCACGTTTCTTTTTTTTTTTTGGGAACTCTTGACACAATAAATTTTTTCTTACCCAGGTCAAGTAATGGAAACGGAACTTGATTCGGCTCACTTTCATCTTTTTCATTTTTATCATTTTCACTCAATTCCGGTTTTTTAACATTTGACTCTTTTGGTAAAACCGGTGAAACTTCATCATCATCACTCTCATTACCCGTGACATCCTCAACTACCCCCTCAACAAAACCCGATGATAAATTAGCTTTGAACTCTTTACCACTTCTTAACATATTAACTTGATTAACATTAACATTGTTACCTCGTGATGAGCCATGAGACGAATTTACCTTGGTGTCGCTCGGAAGTTAACCTTTGCTTTTCTTCAATTCCGCCACATCGGTTGCCAACTGACCCATTTGAGTTGTTAATGCTTGAATGCTCTTGCACGAACCTCATCCTTTTTGTATCCGAGCTTCATCAAGTTGATTCCTTTTTTGCATGTCTTGTTGCATAGCCCGAGCATATCCATGACTTCATTCCCACTTGATGAACTTTGACCCGAACCACTTTGACCCGTTGGTTGAAATTTCCCAAGGTACCCATTGTTATTTCCACCTCTATAATTCCCTTGATTGTATTGTTGACGAGGTGCATAATTACCTTGAGCTTCTTGAAAATTCGGGTTTGCTTGATTTGATGCATTCCCAAAACGGAAATCAGGATGGTTTCGTAACCCGGGGTGGTATACATTGGAATTCATGTCATAGTTTCTACCACCCCCCTAAATAGCATTCACCTCTTCCGTTTGCCCTTCATTCACTCCCACTAAACAAACCTCCGCCGTATGGTCTATTTCTTGACAATTATTGCACACATTGTACAATTGATTTGTGGTTTGCACATTACCACTCTCTACTCCATGCACTTGTGGCCTTTGAATCACATGCCTCGCCCGTCTTGAGGATTGGGCCTTCCTTTTGGAAGTCACCGCCATTTGTTCTAAAAATGCCCAATCATCTTGCTCAAAATTTGTACCAAATGTACCATTTGTGATAGACATTAAATCACGTGCATCCTCCGAACTCAAACCTTCATGAAAAGCATTCAACAATTCCCAAAGTTGGATACCATGATGAGGGCAATTCCTTAACATCATGTTGAATCTTTCAAATGCTTCATGAAACATTTCCCCCGATTGTTGTTGAAAGCTTCTCAAACCTCTCCTTGCATCATTAGTCTTTTGGGAGGTATAAAACTCATCCAAGAAAATTTGTTGCATGTCGGTCGGCCCATGTGAAAATCGATGCAGATGGTAGAGTGTGAAACCATCTCTTCGCCTTGTCTTCCAATGAAAATTGGAAAAGAACCAACTTGACATCATCCGAAGAAAATCCTTGACCTCCAATAGTGTTGAAAATAGAATCATAAGTCTTCAAATGAAAGTAAGGTTCTTCCGTTGCTAGTCCCTTGAACTTTGGTAAACTATGGAGAGCGGTTGTTCTAACTTCAAAAGTTCTTCCATCCGCATGTTGAGGAATCACTATTGGTGAAGGATTGTTAGTGATAATCGGCCGAAAATGAGCTTCAATTCCCCTTACAACCTCACGGTGAAGTCTTCGAGGGGATCCCAATGGTGCTCACGGTGAAGTCTTTAATTTCCCATTTGCGCTTGCATAGGCCCTATAGGTGCAAATTGTTGTTGGTATTGATATTGATGCATTGGTGGTTGTTGTTGTTGAATTGGCCTTTGAAATTGAGCTTGCATGTTTTGAGGACACATTTGATTAAGCGGTGTAGGACGTTGCAATTGTGGCCCTTGAGGTCTTATGTGTTGCACTCTAACCGGTAATTTACCCGGGTCTTGAAATTGTTTCATTGGTTGGCTTATTTGACCCGCTCCTACTTGAGATCCCAAGTATCCTCCATCACCCCCATAGTAATAACCTTCCTCATTATACCCATTGTACTCTTCTTCATACCCATCATCATATCTATCCCTTTGAAATCCCGAAGATTGCCCAATTGGAACAGATGAATATGGGAAACCTGATTGGGTTATTGGGTTGGTGGTTGGTATGTGGATGTAGTATGGATAATGGTTGAGCCTTGTGGTTGTGGATAAGTAGAAGATGATTGACCCGTAGTTGGGAAGAAATGGGCAAATGGTGGAATTGTACTAGCAGGACTAAAGGTAAGGTTAGGTTCAACTTGAGTAGAACTCGGTTGTGTGGTGTGGATTGGTGTAGTAGGATTGGTGGAAATGTTAGGCATGGTGGTATTTGGTGAATGTTGTGTAGAAGTAGGCATGAATGATGAGGTCGTTTGACCCGTTGTGGGTGGTATTTGGGTTTCTTGCATGATGTTTCTTGGTGTAATGGGTGAAGTAGGTGAACCAAGAATTCTGTTTTCACGGACCAAAACTCGGTTACGCCTCAATGTTCTTTCAATCTCCGGATCAAACAATAGTGGCGATGACTCATGAGAGCCTCTAGTATGCATACACTTGAAGTACCTGCACACTAAACACAACCAGTGTAAACCCGAAAATAACATACAAAACTACTAAATTAACACACGTTGCGCACTACTCCCCGGCAACGGCGCCAAAATTTGACGTGCTGTCGTGGTACATGTAAATTTAATCCAAATTGCAACCAATAGATAGTGGTAAAAAGGTATCAAACATAGGGAGTTTGTGGAAAATGTGTTTATTTTATAGTCTTGTAAATTAACTACAATTAAACTACTATGCAAAAATTAAAGATCAAGAGTTTTGATTGTTTTGATTAAAAAATTAAATTGACAACTAGATACTAATAAAGATTGGATTGTTACTTCAAATTATGAGAACAATGATCATCCTAGGTTCCGGTTTCCTTAAACACTTGTGCAAAATTTCCCACTAGAAAGAGTTACATAGACATAACTCATGTAAAAACATTCGTTGTGATAAAAGGGAACAAAGTACTCGAATTATATCAATGCGAGGTTGTTTCCCGATGATTAATCAATCAATATCCAACCCTAATCCTTCCCGTGATATCTCGATTGTTAACAACACCAAGAACGTACGATTTAGATTAGAAATTGAAACATTAATTAACACGCTACAACAAAATGTTCAAACATCATAATAACAAGACAAAGATACCAAGTTATTATTCTAGAAATAAGAGTAAAAACACACAAGAGTTTAAAAGAAACCTTCACCTAAGATGATCACCAAACGTTTAGCTGGACATCACTTGGTGAATCATCATAACATCCAAGATAGAGTTCATACAAATCAAAGACAAAATCAAAGTGTTTGCAATTGTTCTCCAATGATTTCCTATGCCAAAATCGCCCCCAAAGTGCCAAGAAACGTCTCCAATCAAAAAGTATGTTAAAAGGCTCCCAAAAACGGTTTAAATGGTGCAGTTACAAAAATCTCGCAGAGTCCACCGTAACTTACGGTAGCCACCGTAAGTTACGGTGGACACGAAAGCAATATGGTGGAACACTTCTGATTTTTGGTGGAAAAATGAGGGTCATGGGCCACCGTAACTTACGGTGGAGCCCCACTTCCATTGCTTTGTTCCTTCTTTCCATCATTCCTTGTTCCATCCCGTTCTGATCCGTCCAAAGCTGCGTTTTCTTCATTTTAAGCTCCATAGCATGCCTGAAACAAAAGTAACCGTAGTCATCTAATTCAAAGCAATTACACAATCAAATGTGGGAATAACACACATTTTAACATCATAAAGGGTTGTTCCTTGAACCACCCGTCAACTTGCCCAAACATGATTAATAAATTAACTAAACACATTGTGTGTGTGTGTGTGTTTTTTTTGCATGAACAAAAACCCACTAAAAAGTCGTTTTTCTCTTTTTTGTATAGCATTATGGTACTTGTTGGAAAGATAATAAAACACTCGCTATTTGGTGTCATTTGTTTTTAAAATTTCTTATATAAAAGTCATCAACATTTAAAAATCGTGGGAGGAAGTGCATGTGTCATGCACATAAGAGAGAAAATCTTTTGAAGGAAAGTCAAAGGGGGATGGCCTCACCAAATGTCATGTGTCTCACCCTTAGTCTTTTATTATATATATATATATATAGATATATAGACTAGTCTAACCCCAACATAAATTTAATTCAAGTTATATTATCTGCAAGATGAACTTGAGTCTTAACGAGTTAGAAACGAGTCATACTTAAACTCCTTCAAATTAAACAAGACAAGCAAGGCAGAGCCCTTAAACTTGACTCGTTGGATTACAACAGATTGATTATCACTGTGTACAAAGAAAGACGAGGCTAATTCTATAGGGTTGTCACACGGTTTGGCCTTGTAACATGAGGTCCAACGGACAATGGTGACCATTTGAACCTAAAATTTAGACTAGATCTCAAGAGAAAACCCATTTATTCATAGCTAAGTTGTATTTAATGAATTGGGCTTATGTTTTTTACTAAACGTTGGCATTGAAATTGATGGCATCGGAAAATTTAAGGGCTAAGACGATGTGTTTTGAGAGCGCGAAATGTGAAAAGAAAAGTGTGCCGGTAGGTAGTCATAATTTCACGGTAAGGAAGGTGTGTGGTGATGGATCATACCCCAAGTGCCATTGTCCCTTTCAATTGGTCAGCTCCCCCATTAAGACACACATAGTATTTAACTCCATGCCACACGCCCGTGCTCCCCTTCATTGCAGTGTTCCCTCACCATGCCTGATGCTTATGGTTTTAGTAATTTAAAAAGATGTCATTTTCTCGGTGCCAAAAACTTGATGCTTTAAATCCAAAACTTTGGTTTTGGGGAAAACGACTGATTTTTACTAAACCGTTTTTAACAAGTTTTAAATTTATGAAGTAAACGATAATTACTTTAGAAACTATTACCAACACATAGGCAGGGAACCTGACGTGTATAGTATAGTTTTCTAGGGTAAGTATCGAGTATCGTATTCCAGAGTTTACACTTTCCCCTACTTCACCTTTCATCATTTAACTCATCGGGTTTTTAAAAGAAAAATAAAACGGAGGGGTTCTTTAATAAAAATGGTTTTAAAAAGGTTTTGGGTTTGATAAAAGAAAAAGATAATATAGTAGAGTTATCGAATATGCACATCTCGGGACCCTCCGTATAAGTAGTTAAATTTATTATTACAGTTAATAGTTAAGGTTAATTATTTGTGAGGAAGAAAAGAGTGGTCTTGAAGTGTTGACTCCTTGACAGAGAAACGGGGCCACTATTGAGTAGAATGCAAAACCTCCCAATGTGCATCCACATGAAGGTACTCCGCCCGAGCCTCGTATATAGCGGGCTTCCCTAACCGTGGTCAAGTCTCTGATCCTCAAACTCATATTCTTCGTGTGTTGGAGGCTTCACTTCCGACCTGGAACACTGTACACCTCCCTAAGCTCTCGCTTTCCTTACCGAAGGATCTCCCTTACAGCCATCCTCACCAACAGCGTATCCCCTAAGTAGTTTAACGATAATGAAGACCGAAGGATCTCTCTTATAGTCGGCTTAGAAGACAAGTATCCCCAATGGTTAACGGTTTTGTAATGACGAGACCTAGAAATATAATTCTTGACACTTTAATATTTAGTGATCAATTAAATATAAAGTTGGTTTGATGGTTGATAACTTAATTAACCCAACCCATAACCTCCCAAGCTAGATGAAATCCTTGATAAAGGTGGAACATAATCCTAAAGGCGTGCAATCCGAAGATCATTGGTGCGCCCGTAGGGAATCCTCCCTTCACCAGGAAGATCATTTAGTCATCTGGTAAGTACTAGAAATGTGTAACTCAGATCTGGTCCACTTCAGAAGCCGTTGTTTAGAATCCGGTTTAGAATCCAGTGTAAAAACGAAAGGGAGACGACAAAAAATGCACGTATTTGTTTTTTTGTTTTAAAAAAGTAAAAAAAAATTAAAAGAAGTAAATTATTTTAATTAAAAAAATAAATAAAATTTTAAAAAATATGATTATTTTTAATAATGAAATAGAAAATTAACATAATATTATATCAATTTTTTCTCTCCCATGGTTTTTTACCTAAATACCCCTAAATTTACTTTATTATATTAAAAAAATGTCAATAATAAAATAATACACATGTGAAGACAAAAAGTCTCATCTTTTTATCTCAACCATTGGATCATCAAGATTAATGGTCCAGATGAGTTCTCTAGTTCTCACAACTCACCTTAATTCTCACATGATCCTAACCTTATATGTATATATGTATATAGGGTAAGGATAATGTGGAAACCCACTCTGACTTTCCAATTTTTTTTTTTTTTTTTGGAAAAAATAAGGCATGTATTATACATGATTTTAAGCATTTTGAGCCAAAAAAATCAAAAACGCGCCGAGTACTTTTTTCTTAAAAAAAAATAAAATATTGACTAACACATTTTAAGCGAAACTAACGCGTGTTAACCATTTGTTACCCGAAGACGGTTATTTATTTTTATTTTTTTAAAAGGCTCGGCGCTTTTTCGATTTTTTTTGCCCAAAATGCTTAAAATCATGTATATTACATACCCAAAATTTTCATAAAAAAAAGTCGAGAAGTTAGAGTTTCCAGAGTTTACCATATAACAAGGGTTTCCAATATAACCTTATACTATATATATAAATAGGGTTAGGATAATATGAAAACTCAAGTGAGGTGAGAGAACTCTTATGGACCATTGATCTTGATGATCTGATGGTGGAGATCAAAGGATGGGACTTTTTGTCTTGACATGATTAATAAGTATTTTTTTAATATAATAAAGTACTTTAAAGGGTATTTTTGTAAAAAAAAACCATGGGAGAAAAAAATTAATACAATATCATTTAAATTTTTATTCCATTATTAAAATATTCATGTTTTTTAAATTTTTTTTATTTTTAAATTAACTTACTTTTTTAAAACAAAAAATCAAATTGTACATTCTGTCATCTCCCTCTCGTTTTTACACTGGTGTAATTATTTACAATAGTGTTTACTTACATCTATATAAACCAACCATCCATAATTTTTGTATGATTTACACTGGTGTAATTATTTACACCAGTGTTTACTTACATCTATATAAACTAACCATCCATAATTTTGTATGATTTACACTGGTGTAGTTATTTACACCAGTGTTTACTCACATCTATATAAACCAAACGTCTATAATTTTGTATGATTTACACTAGTGTAATTTTTTACACCAGTGTTTACTCACATTTATACAACGAAACATCTATAATTTTTGTAATTACGCTAGTGTAAAATAAACCACCAAATATCTATACATTCGTATTACACTAGTGTAAAATAACTAGTACCATCTATAACATTGTATTTACACCACTGTAAATGCCCCACAACATCAACCAAAATTGTATTACATCAATGTAGAAACCATGTTTACTTACCTTATAAAAAAAACATCATCTTCATCATTGTCTTCAACAAAAACCCTATCATCTTCATCATTGTCTTCAACAACAAAAAGAACAACAATAGCAGCAACAGCAACAACAATAGCAGCAACAGCAACAACAACAGCAGCAACAATAACAACAATCCTAATAATAATAATAATGATAATAATAATAATAATAACTGTCGAAACCCATCACCATCGACCACCACAGCCACCCTCAACACCACAACCCCCTCCTCATCCCCGCAGCCACCACAGCCACCATCGGCCACCACACCACAGCCCCCTCTGGACCACCGATCCTCAACACCACAGCCACCATCGACCACCCCTCTGGACCACCGACCCTCAACACCACTGTAAATAACTAGTACCAAGCTGTTCATCCCCTGTTCATCTTGCCACCACCATCGAACCACCACCGGCCACCACCCCATCGAACCCCCTACCTGTTCATCCCACCGCCGCTCACCAACACCATCATCTCCACCCCCTGTCGCTCACCTGCAAACCAAACCCCCCTCTTTAAACCAAAAACAAACTGATCTGAGAATTTTGTGTGTGTTTGTATGGTCGAGGTGGTGGTGGGAACGGTCGAAGGTGTGAATGGTCGACGGCGGTAGTGTGAACGGTCGAGGTGGTGGTGTTGTGTGTTATTTGAATGTGTTTGAGAGAGATAAAGAGAGAGACGGAGAGAGGGGGAGGCAGGAGGGATGTGAAGAGAGAGAGTGAGGAGAGTTATTAATAATATTATTATTTAATAGATTAGTCATATCATGTCCTCAAATTTACTAAAATACTCACCATTAATAATGTACAATGACTTTATTAACCCTCATTAAAATAATACAAAAAATTACAAAAGAGGTAAACCCTCTCACCTCAAATTTGTGACGCATTTTCAACAAAACTTTGATGTTAAAAAACCCTCGTCGCAAACCAATTACTACACATTTGCTACGCAATTTTTCAACGCATTTCTTTATGTGTATTATATTTATTTTTTTTAACATTGTAGGGTGTTTATTATATTTATATTTTTTAAGATTGTTGATTTTTATTGTGTTTATATTTTTTTAAATATATGTAGGTGCCCACCCTACAAAAATGCACGGCGGCACTTCGGCAACTAGCGTATGGGACTACGGCGGATTCCTGGGACGAGTATTTAAAAATCTCGGAAAGAACTGCACGAGAATGTCTGTACAAGTTTAGCAAGTGTGTGGTGAAGTTTTACAACAAGAAATATTTGCGAAAACCAAACTCCAATGAGGTCCAACAATTGTATCAGTTTCACCACCAACAACATGGTTTTCCAGGATTGCTCGGAAGCATTGATTGCTACCATTGGCCTTGGAGAAACTGCCCGGTAGCATGGCGCGGAATGTTCAAACGAGGGGATCAAGAATATCCATCAATAATCTTGGAGGCGGTGTGTTCACAAGATCTATGGGTTTAGCATGCTTTCTTTGGCGTTCCTGGTTCGAACAACGACATTAATGTTATTAACTAGTCGGAGATTTTTGACGATGTCATAAAAGAAACCGGTCCGGCTACCAGCTTTACAGTATCGGGGGTGGAGTATAGGCACGGTTATTATCTTGCTGATGGAATCTACCCATCTTACTCGACGATCGTTAAAAGTATTCACCACCCGTTCGATGAAAAAAGAAAGAAATTTGCCAAGTATCAAGAGGCGGCAAGAAAGGACATTGAACGATTATTTGGTGTTCTACAAGCAAGATGGCACATCATTGCAAACCCGGCACGTATGTTCACCCCTAAAAAATTGCGTTACTGTATGTATGCTTGTATCTTGTTGCATAACATGATACTCGAAGATGAAGGCGCCGCCATCTGTGCGTATGACGAGAATGCCCCGCCGGAGAATACGGTGCCTGTCAACCCACATCAACAAGATTTAAACGAGTTCTTGTTACATAACGAGTTCACACATCGCAATCTTCAAGCGGACTTGGTTGAATATATTTGGAACAACGGGCAAGAGTAGATTATTTGTATTTTTTTTTACGTCGAGTAGGTTACTTTAATTTTAGTTATGTTTTTTTTAAATTATTTGTATTTTTATTTTTATTTAAGTGTTTGTTTTTTTTAGTGTACGTTTTTTTTTTTATTTTTATTTAAGTGTTTGACGTTTTAAAAATTTTAGGTGTACGTTTTTTTTTATTTAAGTGTTTGTTCTTTTAAATACATTTTTACTTTTTATATTAATATGATAATATTATTTAATAAAAAACAAAAAAAAAAGAAATAACATTAAATGATGATGGGCCTCTCTACACCCCTAGGACCATCATCTCATTGATGCTCCTACCCCACGCTGACGGCTGACGTGGCAGCTGAGGTGGAGGACCATCACGGATGATGGGCCTCCTCCACACCTAGTAGTCTTAGATTAAAAATATATGTTTGCATGGTAAAACTTATCAAACCTCGATAATTTAGACATTTTATCCACTTTATTTAACCACAACACACCATGACATGGTTAGAAATTATTTTATTAAAAAACAAACTTGAGAAAAAAAAATGGGAGATAATCACTTTGCATTCATACCAATTTTAACAATACAATGTGTGAACAACGATAACATGTTGATAATATTGCTTGAGATAGGAGAATCAAGTTCTCGTAGATTTAGAGATCCAAGGGAACTTTATCATGTAATCAAGCACTAAAATAATTAAGTATTTTATTTTTTCCTCATTTTATAATCATTGAAATTACATTAATCATTAGGTTGTAAACTTGTAATGTAGTATAATGATCCCAACTCTCTAGTTCTCTCAATCACCTATAAATACTGATTGAAGCGTTGGTTCTTTCATACTCAAATACACCTCACACTCCCTTTCTCTCTATCCTTGTCTTGTGAAACCAAATGGCCATCCTCAAAGCATTTGTTGCTTCACTTCTTGTCTCTCTTGTTCTCTTCCAACTTGCCCAAGCCTTCCAACAAGTAACTTTTTTTATTCTTTCTTTTTATCATATTTATATTTATTTTTGAATACTTAGTATGCTTTCATTAACCTATTAATTTCAATCTAAACACAAATTTATTTTTTGTTATCTAATATGAAATTACCATCTTATCCTTTCCCTTTTAGTAAGATTCTAAATACATGGTCCGGCTTATATATTCCTTAATCAACTAATCATTGTGATTAACTTGTTGATAAATCAACTTTAGTTCATGGTTTATATCATTGCATGTATGATAGTTTATACAGTTGAATAATGGTTCGTATTTATCTTCCTCTTTTTACTAATACTGAGATTTTATGATTTTGTTACAGGACGTTGCTACTGCTGACACATACACACCAACCAAGATCGGTATTATTTCAATTTATTATACTATTATAAAACTAATATTTTTACTGATCAACCGTATCAAAATATATCCATCTTGGTAAGACTGGAATTGTGTATCGAATGATAAATTTTATAATGTCATGAAACCTAGAAAACTATCTATGGTACGTATTTGAGAACCATACAATATCAACTTTCTTTTCTAAGTTTGTTACATTAAAATAAAAGTATTACATTCGCTACACATGAATAATTTATGTTAAGCTAGGCTTATTTACTAGTCTAATTGATCTCAAGCTTGGCTCTTGTGATGTATGAGAGCTTGAATAAGGTTCGTTTTAAGCCCAATTCCAAAAGCTCTTGGATCATGAGTAGTTTTCAATTCTAGAACTCAGTTTGAAAATATATTTTGAATATATTATATATGAATATACAAATAATATGCCCGGGCAAGCCTACTCGAACTCGATAAGCGAAGGTTAGACTTTGGCTAGGCTCACTTATTAAACGAGCTTATTTTATAATTGAGTTCGTTTAAGTTAGGCTTGATTTGAGCTTTTAGTAAGCTTTTCTTGAATAGCTCACGAGTGGTTCAGCTCAGCTCATTTACACCCCAATTATTATAATAACTGATGACCCATGTAAACGGTTTATTGGCAGATTGTGGAAAGGCATGTGCAGCAAGGTGCATACTATCAAAAAGGCCACACCTATGCAACAGGGCATGCGGAACATGTTGTGGAAGGTGCAGTTGTGTACCTCCGGGCACTTCAGGCAACTATGAGGCTTGCGCTTGCTATGCTGAAATGACTACCCGAGGAAACAAAAAGAAGTGCCCGTGAAAAAATTTCCGAATCTTATTTTACTTCAATAATCAATCCTGAATCCTCAATTTAATTAAAGCTTATTTTGTTCTTATTTGTTTTCTTCCCTTTTTTTCTTAATTGTGTAATTTAATTAAATGTTATTCTCATCACTGTACGTTAATAGTTAATAAGAATTGTTATCTTTATCATTAATAATTAATAAACGAGTCTAGACATAAATTTAGCTTGTAAAGTTATTCACATAATTTTTTTTTAACGGAAGTTATTCACATAATGAACTTGAATATTAAACAAAGACCCTGAAATGAGCTTGACCTTAAACTCTCGGGTTTTTCAATAGCTAATTCTAGGTATGGAACTGAGCTTGGGCATGTTCAAAGTGGTAAATTATAGAGTCGGATTTTGGTATTGAGAGAAAAAAACTCAACCCTGTGTAATAGATAATATCAACTATTGTAAACTAGCTTTTATCCCGGGGTTGAAATATCTAATCTATTATCTATTAATCTATTATCTATTATTAATATATATAATAATAATAATAATAATATTATTATTATTATTATTATTTATTTTAAACAAATTTCTGCCATAAATTATCATATTCAAATATAAAAAAAAAAAGAATCTCTGCCTATGAAGTTATGTTTATCGTTTGTGATTTATTAGTAGAGTAAAATATATTTGAAAACAAAATCCCACAAAAATAGTTGTTTTTTTCTCCGTTTTTTATATAGCACTATGGTACTCGTTGGAAAGATAATAAAACGCTCGTTAATTTGGTATAATTTTTTTTTTAAAAAATCTCGTATATAAAAGATATTAACGTTTAAAAGTTATGGGAGGAAACATTAGAGAGAAAATTTAATTTTGTTTTTAAATTCTTATCTTTTCCTAAAATAATTATAATATATATAGATTTATTAAAAAACTCAAAAATTAAAAAATCCCACATGATGCCACATGGCACATTCAAGGAGGGGTTGAGGCCTCCATTGAATGCCACATCATCAAAGTTCAATTCTTTTATTATAAGTTATAGATATAGTTTAGATTTATCTTGATAATCATTGTAAATATTATCTCCAAGAATAGAAGATTATGATTGTACTATTATTTAAACCCGTTCCATTGATCAATGAGAATCAAGTTGAGAACCATAATCTTACATGGTATCAGCCTAATACCCGGTCCCTTCTCTTTCTCTTTCGCACCCTACCCCCTGTTGTTTTATTCCTGCCGCCGACCCTCACAATGGCCGAACCAAAGCTTCATCCGGCCGTTACCGTGTCGAACATCAAAGCTTTTATTCCCATCCATCTGGATAACGAGGCCACAAACTACCTGATGTGGTCTGAGTTATTCAGGATTCACTGCACTGCCTTCTTAGTCATCGATCATCTCTCCCCACGCACCCCACCCGCTGCCCAATCTTCTACTGACGCCGCCAAACAAACCACCACACCACCCGCACCCAACTCATGGGAGAGACTGGATGCCATTGTTCTTCAATGGATTTATGGCACCATCTCTCCCGACCTCATAAAAACAGTTCTCAAACCCAATACCACCGCCTACACCGCTTGGAAAACTTTGGAGTCTTTATTTCAAGACAACAAAGGTATTCGAGCGCTCCACCTAAAACAAAAGCTTGCCACCACCAGACTCGACACCTTCTCTTCTATGGCTGCCTACTGCCAAGAAGTTAAACTCCTTGCTGACCAATTGAACAACGTTGATGCCCCTATCGACGAACAACAATTGGTTCTCCAAACCCTAGCCGGCCTACCCGAGCAATACGAAAGTATTGCGACAATCTTACAGAATACCAAACCCTTACCCTCCTTCTTTGAAGTCCGCTCTCAGCTATGTATGAATGAGACTCGGAAAGCCGCTAACTCCCTTGTCGCCTCCAATAGCATCGCCACGGCGCTTCATGTTCAGGGCACCTCCGGTTCTTCCGCCGCCGCTGACGTTGCCTCTGATCAGCCCCGCGGCAAGGGCCGCCCTCGTGGTCAGGGCAGGAATCGTCCCACCAACCAGAAACCTCGCGGCCGCACTTCATACCCTAACACTCAGTCACACACTCAACCTTCTAACCCCTATATCGTTTTTCCTCAGACCTGGACTCACTCCCAGTGGGCTACTATCCTTCAGCAGGCCCAAGCCCAAAACAGAAACCCTTCTCGGTCCAACCCGCCTTGCCCATATCCCTCCACACCAAGGCCCAATCCAGCAGCTGGTATTCTCGGCCCAGCTCCGCAACAGGCCCACGTCGCCTATACTCCTACCGCCACGGACATAGCCCAAGCACTATACACTCTTTCACTTAACCAGCAGCAGGATCCGGTCGGGTTTATGGATACAGGCGCCTCGGGACATGCAATTGCCAGGTAATCACTCTCCGTCTACTTTTAATAATTGCACTAACATGAAAATAATTGTCGGTAATGGCATGACCATCCCAGTAGTTTGACAAGGTAACCAAATTTTACCCCCACCATTCCCGCCTTTAAAACTTAATAACATCCTTTATTCCCCAAACCTCATTAAAAACCTTATTTCAGTCCGTCGCCTCACGACGGACAACTTACTTTCCATAGAATTTGACCCATTTGGTTTTCTTGTGAAGGATCTCAAGACCAAGGACCCTATCCTACGATGCAATAGCTCGGGCGACTTGTACCCGCTCACCACCAACTTTACCAAGCACTCCTCAACACTTTCTGCCTTTCTTGCTGTCACCCAAGATCGTTGGCACCAACGTCTTGGACACCCGGGCCAAGAATTATTGCATTCATTAAAGTCTTCGTCTTTTATTAATTATGTCAAACCCAATAAGTCACTTTGTCAGTCGTGTGTTTTTGGCAAAAGTGTAAAACTACCTTTTTATGATTCTGTCAATGTTACTCATTCTTCTTTTGATATTGTTCATAGTGATTTGTGGACCTCCCCGGTCCTTAGCACGGGGGGTCATCGTTATTATATCTTGTTTCTTGATGATTTTAGTGATTTTTTGTGGACTTTCCCACTTGCACATAAATCTCAAGTCTACACCACCTTCACCACCTTTTATAATCATATTAACACCCAATTTGGTCGAAAACTTAAACAGTTTCAATGTGACAATGGCACCGAATACAATAACAATTCTTTTAAACAATTTTGTAACCACAATGGCATGTACTTTCGTTTCTCTTGCCCATATTCATCTTCTCAAAATGGCAAAGCTGAACGAAAAATACGTACCATAAATAACATGGTTCGCACACTATTAGCCCAAGCCTCCCTACCCCTCAACTTCTGGCACCACGCTTTAGAAGTTGCCACATACCTACTTAACATCCTTCCCATGAAATCCCATAAATTTCTCACCCCAACCACCCTCCTTTACAATTGCCTACCCACATACACTCATCTTCGAGTTTTCGGTTGCCTTTGTTTCCCTGTGATTCCATCGACCAAAATCCACAAACTCCACCATCGAAGCCACCCTTGTGTGTTTCTCGGTTACCCCACTAACCACCGAGGATACAAATGCTATGACATGTCAACCAACACCATTTTTGTCTCTCGTCATGTTTTATTTGAAGAGTCCATTTATCCCTTTGCCATCTCTCACCCCTCTCCTCTTAAAAATTATGACTGCTTCGCCCCACCCATACATCCTTCCCTTTGGAACCACATAGACTCACACACCTCTCCTGCCATACCTCCTTCACCTCCCCCTCACCCAGGCCCAAATCACCCAGGCCCAACCTCCCCTCCTCCTCACTCGCCACCACAGCCAAACACCTCTGGCCCACCGTCCCCTTCTCCAATCCCACCTACCTCTCCTGTTACATACACCAACCCAACTCCTTTTGGCCCATCCCACACCAACCAGGCCCAACCTGCCATCCCTGACCCACCCCAACCGTTAACGTCCAACACTCAACCGCCCGGACCTTCTGCCGTCCCACCCCCCAACCATCCCATGCGAACTCGTTCCATGGATGGCATTACTAAACCGAAAAAATTCCTAAACCTCACCACATCCACCATTGTCCCCATACCCAAAAACCCGCAGGTTGCCTTGTCCACTCCTGAATGGAACAAAGCCATGACTGACGAGTTTAGTGCACTTATTAAGAATAAGACCTGGGAGTTGGTTCCCCGGACACCAGATATGAATGTTATTCGCAGCATGTGGCTTTTCAAACTTAAGTTTCGTTCAGATGGTTCTTTAGAGCGATACAAGGCTTGGTTGGTTTGTGATGGTCGTACCCAACAGGTTGGAGTTGATTGTGGGGAAACTTTTAGTCCAGTCGTTAAACCGGCGACTATTCGCACGGTTCTTTCTTTGGCCCTTTCACAGTCTTGGCCTATTCATCAGCTTGACGTTACTAACGCCTTTTTGCACGGGAACTTAAATGAGACAGTTTTTATGTACCAACCCATGGGTTTTAGACATCGAGATTTTCCTGACCATGTGTGTCGTTTGCAGAAATCTCTATACGGTCTCAAGCAGGCTCCTCGGGCTTGGTACCAACGTTTCACAGATTTTGTTCTTTTGCATGGTTTCTCTCAAAGCAAGACTGACAACTCTCTGTTTATTTATCATCATGGTCGTGATTTTGCATATCTTCTTATATATGTAGATGATATTATTCTGACCACCTCCTCGGATGCCTTACGGGATCGGCTTATGTCCCTTCTCTCTGGGGAATTTGCTATGAAGGACTTAGGGCCGCTAACCTATTTTCTCGGTATTGCGGTGACTCGCACAGGGAACTCTATGTTCCTCTCTCAGGCTTCTTATGCTAAGGATATCCTACACCGTGCTGCTATGGATTCTTGTAAACCTGCGGCTACGCCAGTGGATACTCAAGCAAAGCTCTCCGCTGCTTCTGGTCCTTTGTTTGATGATCCTACTACCTTTAGGAGTCTTGCAGGTGCTTTGCAGTATCTTATCTTCACCCGCCCTGACATTTCATACAGTGTGCAGCAGATATGCATGCATATGCATTCTCCTACTCTGGAGCACTGGAATGCTCTCAAGCGCATACTACGATATATCCAGGGCACGCTGCATTATGGTCTGCATCTTCGGCCGACTGCTACCTTATCTCTTCGAGCATACACCGATGCTGATTGGGCAGGTTGTCCCGACACTAGACGCTCTACGTCTGGCTACTGTGTCTATCTGGGCGAAAACCTTATCTCCTGGTCTTCTAAGCGTCAGTCGACTATTTCACGTTCTAGCTGAAGCTGAATATCGTGGAGTCGCCAATGTAGTAGCGGAGATTTGTTGGCTTCGGAATTTGCTTTTGGAACTCAAGCATCCACTCTATCAGGCGACTGTGGTTTACTGTGACAACGTCAGCGCCATCTATTTATCAGGAAACCCGGTACAACACCAGCGGACAAAGCATATCGAGCTTGATATCCATTTCGTTCGGGATCACGTAAAGAAAGGTCTAGTTCGAATTCTGCATATTCCATCTCGATTTCAAGTAGCTGATATTTTTACCAAGGGTCTTCCGAAGGTTCTCTTTGATGATTTTCGGACCAGTCTAACCGTCCGTCTTCCTCCCGCTTCGACTGCCGGGGTGTAATAGATAATATCAAATATTGTAAATATAGTTTAGATTTATCTTAATTATAGGAGATAATCATTGTAAATATTATCTCCAAGAATAGGAGATTATGATTGTACTATTATTTAAACCCGTTCCATTGATCAATGAGAATCAAGTTGAAAACCATAATCTTACACTGTGTAACTTGGTTTGGTTATACCCGCGTACTAGAATCGTGTCTTAATACCCAGTTTAAAAAGAAAGAAAAAAAGATTTTACTACACAAAGTAAGTCCGTTATCACTATGATTATCCTTTATATAATGTAATATATTTTTAAAAAGTTAACTATAAAATATATAAACTAAATAAACATAAAATTTTCTACAAATATTCGCGTTTTTTAATGTTTTGATTAAACCAAAACATCCGCTATAAGATACAGAGGCCAACATGTTAGATGAATACAAAAATAAAGGTCAAAATGGACCTCTAAGACTACCCGTAGTGGGGCGCTATTTGTCAAAAAAATTGAACTATAGCGCCCCAAACACCACCACACCTGGGCGCTATGCTCAAAAAAAGGCCGGGGGCTTTATGGCTATAACGCCATATTCAAAATCCAACAACCAATCAATGGTTGACACGTGGCGAAGACAAAAAAAAACGGTCAAAAAAATTTGACCGTTGGACCCCATCAATTTTGAACGGTTAACTTTTTTTTTTTATAAATTTTTATATATACACAACACAATACAACATACACATACAACATAAACACTTTCCAATCTAAAAAACACACACATCTACTAAACATGTTTCCATACGGTTCACCATTCGGGGTCCCTGGTCGCCCTGGTTCGAGGCCAAACACTACTACTCCACTGCCACCCAATTGGCCGGAGTTTGACCCGAACACAATGCAATACGCGCAACTACTCCAGGGTCACTTTTATCCTCCACCAAACTATGGACAACCGGGCCAATTTTTTCCTCCACCAAACTATGGCCAAGGTTCTCAAGAGGAGCCCGAGCTTGTGCCAGAAACTCAAGTGGAGACCGACGAACCAGAGGGTTCTCAACGGGGGGGTCGCGGGCGTGGGAGTGGGAGCGAGCGCGGGAAACGCTCGCATAAAAAGAAAGATGCTACCCAACCTCGTCAAAAAAAACAAATAGAACGTTGGGCCCAAGACGAGGAATATGCTTTAGCGAGAGCCTGGCTCGACGTATCGGAGGATCCACTAGTTTGTAAGTAAATTTTTATATAAATATATTGTTTGTGTTTTATATATATAAGTAAATTTTTATATAAATATATTGTTTGTGTTTTATATATATTATTTATTTTTTATATATATATTGTTAGTTATATATTTCTAATCGTATAAATTTTTTTTGTAGCCAACTATCAACATCTTCCTGAGTTTTGGATTCGGATTCGAGCGTTGTTTTTTGGTGCGATGGGTAGAGGGGAGTATCGAGAGAACGACTCCGTATCGGGAAAGTGGTCGGACATAAATAATAGATGTCAAGCGTTTGCTCAGGTTTACCAGCGTTGTATGGACAACAGGGGAAGTGGGGAAGGTGATGATGGTGTGTTGACGAGAGCGTTGGACGAGATGAGATCTACCCGCCAACCGTTCCCGTATTTGAAAATTTGGGAGATGTTGAGAAAAAGTCCTAAGTGGGCTCAGGTACCGCCTATGGGGTCGGGTGGTAGGAGGAGGATCAGGAGAGGAGGAGGATCAGGAGGAGGAGGACCATCAAAACGTAGCAAAACCTCCTCCTCGACGCGAGATCCGGATACACCGTCATCCGATGCTCGCTATGTGAGTTTAGGTGACATGTTAATTTGGTTGATGAGGACGAGGATGAGGAGGAGGAGGAGCAGCAGCAGTATGATATGACTAGACCACCCGGTAGAAGATCAGCAAAGGGTGGGAAGGGGGAGTCGTCTTCGGCAGCAGGCGGTGGCTTGAAGGATGATTTCGAAGAAATGAACCGTAGACTTCAAGATATTCGCGACCTTGGCCAAAGACGTTTGGAGACGATGCAGCAGAGAGTGGTGGAGAATAAAAGGTTTGTCGAGCTCCAAGAGGCGAGGCAGAGGGAAAAAGACATTGAGTTTTTGTCGAAACCGATCGAAGACCTCGACGGAGACGCGCTACGCCTCGCTATGCTTCACAGGCAACAAATCCTGAAAAAATATGACCTCTAGTGTGTTTGGTTTTTTTTAATATTAGTTGTAATTTTTTTTTTTAATATTAGTTGTAATTTTTTTTTTAAATTTTAGTTGTAACTTTTTTTTTAATTTTAGTTGTAACTTTTTTTTTAATTTAATTAATATTAGTTGTGTGTTTTTTAATATTATTTCTAATATTTTTTTATATTTATTTACCTTTTATTTTAATTATTTTGAGTTAAAAGAATATAAAAAATAAAATCCACGTGGACCAATCAGATTAGGGGGCTCCATATATAAAGCCCCACCACTACACCCATTTTTCAGTTTCTCTCTCCATGCTGACTCAGCAGCCACGTGGACCAATCAGGAAGGGGGGCTCCATATATGGAGCCCCCCACTACACATGGTCTAACAACTATTTTAATATCTAGCGGTAATATACCGGATTTTTATTAACAAAAACCGTATTTGGGTTTGAATTCTAGCAAGATATCTATACTCTATGCACTATACATACCCGTCAGATTGGGTTGGGTATGGAACCAAGTTGTGAATACCCAATTTTTTAACACTCGGTTTCGTGTACAAGAGTATAGTAGCCGGGTTTTTCCACCTCTACCATAGTGGTTGCAACTGTTTACAAAAATAGACGAGATGAGGCTAACTATGTTGTGCTTTCACTATGTTTGGACTTGTAAAGTGAGTCTCAAATGATTGAATACTTTACTTAGTAACCCTATGACAGAAATATATAACAAATTCACTGACTCATCCCAAATGAGCAAAATACAGACCGTTGAGATGTGAGAGATAAAAAACCAAGATAAACTTCGGTTGGATTGTTTAAGAAAAACAAAAGGATGTTTTGAGTACAGCCCGGATCATGTGGTGACCAATGGTGAAATCATAGTCCTAACAACCTCCATGTCACAAGTTCGAGTCGTCTCACACGTCAATGATCTCCAACCCAGCTGGTTTGAGATGAGAGAGTTTACCTCTTTGGAGGGTTACCGCACAGGGTTGGTCACAGGTGCGATTCTCGACCATCAAAAAAATCATACCCATTAAAGGTTGAAAGACCCGGCGTGTGGGATGACTCGAACATGTGACCCAGAGGTTTTTAAGACTAGGATCCCACCATTGAACTACCCCTAAAAAAATATTATATTTGTAATCATTTATGGGCTATGTTTAATAAGCGCTTCGTGTTGACTTGTATTTATTAAAAAAATAAGGCTATATTTGGATTTGGAAAAGGGAAGAGGCCAGCTTCACTTTAAAGTGCATGCATACACTTAGACAAGTCAGTAAATGATTATCATAACTAAATATTTTATAGTTTGAACAACAAATAGAAGTTCGGCATACCCACTTGACCAATTTAAAATATGTGTTTATTTATCAATCATTTAGGTAGAATTAAATATCTAATGCATTTTTTTATCTGTGTTTGGTGAATTTTCGTATGTAATCAATAGTTGTGTTACTTTATTTCGTTACTAGTGGGTTCCCGCACGATGTGTCAGGTGTCATCAAGTCTCTTTTAAAAGTGTTTTCTAACTTGATCTGTCTTAAACACTCACTATAGTTTGGTACCACCACCACCATCATGTAAATTCTTTGATATTAGTTAAGATGTGCATTATGTATTGTAAAATAAGCAAATATATTTGTACCTCGTAATTTTTAAAAAGTCTTTAGAAAATGCTTTATAATATAGTATAGATAGATAATTGCCGATTTTATTACAATAAATATATGTGGTTAAAAAATTGTGCTGTGTGGAAAGCTATTGGGCACGGCTCATATTTGAAATACATTCGTCCTAGCTTACTAGCATCTAAAATAATCGTGTAACTCGAAAAAGTTCATATATTATGTTTGGTGGCGAAGTTTGGAGATTAATCGGCAGGGGCTAGACTCATTTTTTTTTTCTGATTGGTAGGGGTCGGAAGATGAAATCGGTGGGGGCCGGCTTCAATTCATATAAAAATTACGTATAAAAATCGCAAAATTTCACCACCGCACAAAAAAAACGGCGGGGGGCCGGGACACCCCGGGCCTCCACTATGTTTCTCCCCTGATTATGTTTATCTCAAGTAAATTGAGCAAATTGTGAAGGGATTGTAAAGTTAACCATATAAAACAAATATTTTAAGGGGCTTAACATCGCTAAATTAGTAAATTCAGTAATGATAATAGTATTTATTTTAAATGATTATATAATGGTTATTATGTGTTTGATTATTGTGTTCCCTCTGACCGAACTTGTAGAAGTATGAAAATAATGATAATGCCAACCATGCATTAGCCCCCACATCATTGTTGTCATATTCAACAGCTCACTCCCACCGAATATATGTACATCTTTCTTCGTTTTCCTTACGGCTTTATCGTATTTTGATTCTTCCAAACAATTTTTTTATATAATCACATTTTACTTTATCCTTTGTTTTATAACTCGCACTACATGAAGTGATGAAACATGGCGCTATACAAAAATAATGGGATTTTATATCTATAATCTAACTAGTTTGATAACAAATCATGTATGTTGTCATGTCTAGCATGTTAAATAGATGGACCGTATTCAAGTTTTATTAAAATTAACTAGATTAGACCTATTAATCTTTAAAAATAAAAATACGTTTAAAATGTTTTATTTATATATTCTATCCATTTAACACGTTTACAATTTTGATGACACCTTTTATAATATAATTTACCCATATAATATTTTTTTATGACTATTTCAATGCCTCTCAGTAAGAACTAAGAAGTATATAAAAACTTGTAGGGAAGACATAACGTACAAAGTTTCTTAACATACAAAGTGTAAGAAGGATTTCCAGCCATTAGATTTAGGCGGTGGTAAGATGGTAATTAACAATCCTAATTATATTTGGGTTAATCTAACCAAGGGTAAATTAGGAAAAAATCCATTTAGATTTCTGTGAAATCATAACAACAGACATAATCGATGCAAAAATTTTCAACGACTGAACCTGATTTTTCATCGTTTTCAACTCGATTAAACGTTCAGAATGATTAAACAATAAAAAACAATCGATTACAAACAAAATCAATACGTATTTGCAAAAATAGAAGAAAAACAGAGTATGATAATTCAATTGATAAAATTAGTCGAATCATATTCAAAAATCACTATCAACGCATGTATTATTCACAGAAACGAACGATGTTGATAACAGAAGAAGAATTAAAGAAAAAAAATGGCTTTCAAAAAAGTTTCAGACAATGAAGATTATAAATTGTTAAACCTAAAATCATAATACGCACTTGGTTTTTTTATAAACGCATTTGGTTTTTTAAACACTATTTAAACTGGTTTTTTACAAAAACGCACTTGGTTTTTTGTAAAACGCACTTGGTTTTCGTAAAACGCATTTGGTTTTTGTAAAATGCACTTGGTTTGTGTAAAACGCATTTGGTTTTTGTAAAACGCACTTGTTTTTGTGTAAAACGCATTTGTTTTTGTAAAAAAGCATTTAGTATAAATAAAACTCACCTTTACCTAACTTTTCCCCCTATTTTCCTCTGTTTTCCTCCAACAAACAAACAACCATATTCAAACACAGTTGAGGTAAGGTTTTTATGGATTGGTTGTTTTTTTTTTCTTTTTTTCTTCTTTTTCCTTTGTTTTGTGATTAGCGAGAGATACAGAAGTGTTGGCTTGGTTGTCTTCTCCAAAGATAGAGGGAAGTGATTAGATCTGAGCCATGATTGAGGTCGATTTGAAGGCGAACAACGTGAAGGGTTTTGAAGGCGTCGGAGGTTAGAGGAGAGAGGGAGCGGAGAGGCTTTGGTCCGGCGGTTGGGTCAGGCGGCGGTGGTGGTGGTTGTGGTGGTGGTGGTTAATGAAAGATTTGAAAGGAGCATTACCCTTTACCCTTTTAATCAACCAGAATTGGGTTAGTTAGAGTTAACTAGGGTTTACACGTGTAAATTTGTGATGGCTTCTTACACTTTGTATGTTAAGGATACTTTGTATCCTATACTTTCTCAAAACTTGTATCTATTTGCTTCTCTCATTGTATATTTTAAGCATTTATTCAGTTTTCATGATCCTCTATTTAAAATTCATTTTATAATAACCTTGTTTATATTATCTGTTAAAAAAACCAAAAAAAGAAATAGTTAGTTTTTTTTTTTTTTGAAGGCGAATTTTCTATGTTGCGGCAGAGATTATCGCAACCCCCCATAAGGGGAGTCCCCTAGCCACTCTACAATGGTCAGACTATGTTGTCTTAACCGGGTCCACGCTGACGCGAGAGTGGCTGGCCCACAAGCGAGTCGAGGCTGCGCATAAGGGGCACTAAGGCTTCCACCCGGAAAATTTCCCGCCACCTGCCACTTGACAGATGTTGCACCCTCCACAAGAGTCAAGCCTCTCTGGAGTAAATGCACGGTAGTAGAAAACCGGGGGGCCATCAGAATCGAACCTGGCACCTGCAAGCAGGCTAGTTTCGACCATCACTTGGCAATACCCCCAAATGGAGCTTATGGGAATCGAACTCAAAATCTCCCAAAGGAGATTTGAGCTGACAACCATTGAGCCACAAGTGAGGGATTTAAGAAATAGTTAGTTAAAAGTACCTTACTCTCATATTTACTTGGTGCACACTTCCTTTGACTTGTTTCATCCTACTCTCCTTTTCTTTACGCTAAAAGACAGAAAAATAACATAATAATATTTGATCTTTTCAATAAGTAGGTTGAATAATGAATAATGAATAATGAATAATTAAGAGACTAAGATACGTTTAGAAAATTTAACTAAAAACATTAAACCATCTCATGAAGGTAGCAAAGATTAGGTTCATCTCTCTAATTCCTCTCTAACTATTCATCTATAAATACAAGTTCAAACATTGCTTCCTTCACACTCAAACACACTTGACTCTCTCTCTCTCTCTCACACACACAATGGGATTCCTCAAAACATTTGTTGCTTCACTTCTTGTTTCTCTTTTCCTCTTCCAACTTGCCCATGCCTTCCATTCCAATCAACTCGTACTATTTTCTTCTCCTTATTTATTATCTTTATGCATTTTCATCATGTCCATTAGAACATGTTGATATAATTAAGTCTAGTGCGTTATTTTTTTTATTATGTCATTAGCTATTCATTTTTTTCTCTCTATACCAATATTGGCTATTTGTAATTTTGTACAGGGTGTTGCTAGCATTGACGCATACACACCCACACCCACACCCACACCCACACCCAGCAAAATCGGTATCATCTCAATCTATCATACCATCAAACAATAAATAACTTTTAGTGATTAATTATACCAAAATTTATCCTACAACTGTGGTTAGCAAATTAACAAATTCTTTTTAGTGTAACAAAATTTTGAAAACTCTTAAATCTTAATTGTATGTTGTTGAGGACCATACATATCAACTTAAAAAAAGATTATAATTCACTACATGCAATTACAATTGATGTCGGAGGCATTAAATTTATAGTACTTGTTTGACCAATAAAGATGGTTTATATAAAATGGACAGATTGTGGGAAGGCATGTGCAGCAAGGTGCATACTATCAAAAAGGCCAAATCTATGCAACCGCGCATGCGGAACATGTTGTGGAAGGTGCAACTGTGTGCCCCCAGGCACCTCGGGCAACTATGAATCCTGTGCTTGCTACGCTGAAATGACCACCCGAGGAAACAAAAAGAAGTGCCCGTGAAAATTCCTCTAAATTATTATTTTAAATATAGTAATGGACCATATCAAGAAAAGCTTATTTCTACCATATTTGCTTTTTTTTTCTCATTTTATTAATTATGTAATTCAATTTTATGTGTCTCGTCAATAAAAACCGGCTGTGTTTATTGTGTATTCATGGTGATTACTAGGAGTGTGAAAAAGTGGACCTAACTACAAAGGTTCGGTTGGGTGTCGCGTGACACCAATGATTTTTAACGTGTTATGTAGCATATGTTATTTGTTTTTCGTCTATAGTATGTGTGTTCGATCCTTGAATGAGATCGATTGTGACATACACATTGCCTAATAGGGCTTCGTATGCCAAACCGTTTTGCAATTTTTTTAGCTAAAGCCAAATAGGCCGATAGCTTGGCCTTGTAACAGTGTAAGAGGCAAGACACAAGTAACATGTACTCCAAGATGCAAAATTGAGTATGAAAGCCATATCCTCTTAAAGTTGAATACATGTTGCTGCAGCGCGGCTAATCCATCGCCCCACTCTTCCTTTTAAGTCTACCGTTGTGCCTCACTCAACCGACCATTGCAGCGCGGTAGACCATTAGGCCCCCTTGCCTTCTGTATATGTAATTGTTGAACCACTTCTTAGTATGTCATATCTTTTTCTGTGTAAGTAGTATTTTTCGAGATTTAGTGAGTGAACCAAAAAAGCCATCAAAAGTTGACATGATAGGTGACGAACTCGTGCTTTGGTGACTGAAAATAAGTTGTTCAAAAATTTTATCAATTTTATAAACATGTTATTACCATATACAAATAGACAAACATATAAACCTAGTCATTAAAATCTCAATGAGACATGTAGACCGTAACCTTTATCCCAAAAGGACAAAGAACTGCAATCACCAAGACGCCTGGCTCGCAAAAAAAAAAAAAATTAATACAAATTTTCATTATTTTATAGGTGGCTGCAAATTAATTATAAGGCTTATTATTATAAAACACTTTATATACATAAATCTTTTTTACAAGATTAACCTTGACATAAATAGTAAATGTGCCCATCACCATCCAATCCATCACACATTATCGAAAAGTGACACCGGTGAGGATAATTAAGGCCCAAAGGTAGATGAAAGACCAAAATTGATGCCATTAACGCATTCATATTACTAGCATGGTGCCCGGGTGATGCACTGATGAACACAAACACTTTTAAGGATGTGCATAGTTCGGTTCGGTTCAGTTATTAGTTGGTGGTGACAATATGGTGGCCCGTTATTCTAGACGAAAGAGCAAAATTGATGCCATTAATGCATTAATAATTTAATATTGCTAGCATGGTGCCAGCATGATACGGCGACGAACACAGACACTTTTAAAAGTGTGCACAGTTCTGTTCGGTTCAGTTATTAGTTGGTGATGACAATATGGTGGCCCATCTGGTTATTCTATATGTTGATGTTGGCCTTGCAAAGAATGCAGGCCGGCCCATTTGAACTGTTGCCCAAGTCTAACAAACATAAAAGGCTGCATGACTCTTAATTTACCACAAAATGAATGCCTAAATAAACAAGCCTTACATTTCTATTAAAAATTGGATGTATACTTTGCTTCTATAAAAGCAAATAATTTGACAAACAATATAAATAAAGTTTTTGGTTTCATGTGGGAATACAGCAACTGAATGTCAACAATTCCTCGGAAGACTTCACATATAAACCAGTGCTTTATTTGAATAAGTTCCTGTGATTTTCTGACCAAAATGTAGTTTTAGAGTTCCAAGACGGCTTTTCCAGTGATGTAATCAACTACTCGTGTGACCGCTTTGCCGAGTGCAACTGTCACTGCTGACAAATTGTGCAAAAATTCCTCGGAAGTTGGTTTGTCTCCATCCACGATATCAGTAACCGCTTTCACAAATATTGCTGGCACTTTTAAAAGATCTGTTACATAGCCCACAGCAGCACCCTGAATAAACAACACTTATGATTTTAAACATCGGTACTGTCCACATTCCACTAGAGGATGTTTCGTTCGTGTCAAATGATATATAGCATGTTTGACCATTCAAATTGTGAACTGAATCAGATTACAACAACAATAATTTCAAGGTAAAGTGATATAATATATAGAGATTGATTCCTAATACAGTAGATCATTTATCCTAAAGGTTCCAAGAAGGCTGTATCATCTTTAACAATATATCATTCAGCAGGAATTATTTTCCTTGTATGATCAAAAAAATAATTTACTTTATGTTCCATTGGTGCAGTTATTCTGATTACTAAAGAATTTGATTAAACGTTTTCTATATTTTACGAAGTTGAGAAAATAAAATTGCAGATTACCTCCATGTCTTTGATAACTGCATCATTTGCAAGTATGGAAGCTTCATCCTGTGGGGTCATGTCCAAAGAATCCCCTGTAGATAGTTTACCAACCTGAAAATTGGTCAAACATTTATGTTGGAAAAACTTTGAAGTCATATAAAGACACCCTGCTTCACACATCAGTAGTCGATAAAATAAGTTGGAAAAACTTTGGAGGCAAAGAAAATCACCCTCCTACACATATAAGTAGTCAAAAAAGAAATGGTAACACTTGAGCAACACAGGGATGTTTTCAACTCAAACCTACTATGTAATTCTTCATTAGCAAATGTAATTTGCATGTTGTATACGTCAGTAGGCATAGTTTACAAAACCTTTCGAAAAGTAGGATCTAAATCGCTAAATTACAGGGAAATGAAGGCGGTTAAAATATCTACCAAGTGAAAGAAACACTTGCACCAGAAATGGACAGGGAATTTTAATAAGAAAACAAAATAAAGTAAAACTAATGTAACCTTAAAATCAAGTTCCTTCAAAAGGTTTGGCGTAGAGCATCCCTGTCTCAAACCAACACCATATAGATCAAAAACCTGTACCAACATCCAAAGCAAGCATTAAATCAAGGTTTGACACATTAAATTGACTATCAAATGTGATATTATTGTTCACAGACAACATTGTTCCAACAGTATTATCTTTAGCTTACCGGGATTGGTATCCTTCTATCATGAAAAGCAACTTCACATGCAAGATACACATCACCAATACAGGCTCCTTTTGCCTGCAAACATCCAAAGCTTACACATTTACATCATACGACCATACCCCACAAAACAATTAGCAGTTTCATTTATGTTCATGTAACACATAAATATTATGTGAAATAAAAAGATCTTTGGAAAACAGAAAGCAAGTTTGCAATTATAGTAAGCACATGGTTTAAAAAAAACAGCCGAGGCGAGCGCTTCAAGGCGAAACGGGCAAAAAACGAGTTTGGGGGCGCGCCTCATGGGCTCTCATTGTATGTGTGCCTCGTAGGGCTGAGGCGGTATGCCTCAGATGCGCCTCAGGGTGTTTTAATGTGTCCTTTTGATGTTTTAGACTTTTGTGACAATTTCAAACATTCCGTGTCTCTTTGATGTGTGTTTTTTTATGTTTTGGATGAATCCAGTGTTGAAATTAGTTAGTATTTTAATTTTTAGAAGATATATAATTTTTATATTTATTTTTTTATTCCGCCTCGGTTCACCTCGAGACTTGCACCTCGTGAGGCGAAGGAAAAGCGCCTTGAGGCTCGATTTTGTTTTTTTGAACCTTGATTAAGCAAGTAATAGAAAAAAAAAACCATACTTTAAAACCACCAGCAGTGCCTGCATTTATAATGAGGTCTGGTTGCAAGGCCTGAATAGCAGCATAAGTTACAAGAGATGCAGAAACGGTTCCAACACTGTCAACTCCTGAAGAAAAAGTAACTCCGACACATAAGTATTGTTTTAAAACTAAGTATCTCATCATCATATCATCATAAGATGATTTAAGATAAGCAACAAACCTAAGTGTACCAACTACCATGTATGCATGAATTACTTGACATAGGCAATTTGCATGCATTAATATCGCACCTAACATTACCCATTAACATAACAACCGACACGCACCTAAAACAGCATCTTTCCCTGGCCAAATGATATTCACATTTAAATCTTTGTAGGTACCATGATAGCGGACCCATGGTGTTCCCTTTGGAAATCTGCATGATAAATATGCAAATAAAATCCAGTGTAAAAAAACAAAGAACACACAAGGAACAACGTATCTCCAAGATAAGAAATATAGCAAACACAAAGCTTTTATCACATGAATTTACAAGACTTATACATAAATTATTGCTATTCCTAATTAATTGGAGATAAATTCTGTAAATGCACATATACAAACCATGCTGTCAAAAGTGCAGCAGGCGCAGGTAAATCACAGCAACCAGAAAGGCACCATTTCAGGCGACCAGGCGCAGTTACAGGCCAAATTCCGGCCAAAACCATCAGAAATCCCTATATAATCCTGGAATCAACCCTAAACTAGACCTAAAGAAGCCTAAAACCGCTAAAATAATATTTATACTACGCGCCTAGCTTAAAAAATCCCTCGTTTGTTAGGCACCTAGGCTCCAGGCCTGGCCTACGCGCCTTGACAACATAGTGTACAAAGAAAACATATTTAAAATTTCAGGCCAAATTCCAGCAAATTAAGGCCAAATAATGCCAGAATTCCCTTTATAAGCCTGAGATCAATGGACCTAGCTGTAAAAACCCGTCGATTGTTAAGCACCTAGCACCTAGGCTCCAAGCAAGGCCTATGCACCTTGACAACATAGTATACAAAGAAATTTAGCATATTTAAAGTTTCAGCACCAGGCAAGGCTCCATTCAAAAGGGAGATGGTGGCGCAGTTTGTTGCCCGATTTACTTGTCATTCTATTGTAATTTCTTTTATGGACGATAAATCGTTTAGATTTTTAAAGAAAAACCCTCCAATTATATAGCTTTTATAAAATATTTAAACAACTAACAAGCAAAAAGCTAAAACTTGTAAAAAAATGATATCAGCTCACAATCATATTAACCCCTAAACCCAAAACCGATTAATAATAAATAAATAAAAGTGAAAAAAGAGATGAAAAAAACGCACACAGAGTCAGCATCTTCAATCAGCTCAAACGCATTCACAAGAGGCAGTGCTTCAGTCTGCATAGCTATGTATATAAACAGAGAGAGTACCGATCACTCGATCAGATTGACAACATGTATATAAACAAACATATATTGATATGTATAGATATAGATATAGAGAGAGAACCGATTATTATAACAATAGTTGAAATGGGACGGTTTTGATCAGTGGATGAATCCTGGTGGTTGATGTCTTCGGTTTGAGGGGCCATCGTCGGCGACGGTTACTTTCTCTCTCTAAAAACTCCGGCGAAAGAGGAGAGAGAGAAAGAGAGAGATTGGTGAGGGGTTTACAAGGGTGGAGGCGGAAACAGGTTTTTGATTGGCTTTGATTTCCATGTGGGACCTACATAATAATTGTTAAACATAAACTTGCGTATTTTTTTTTTTTTTTTACGTAAAACTAAGTAAAACCCGACCATCCACTCATAAAAACACGACAATGGAATAATCGATAAAGCCTAATACTCTCAAGAATTTAACGCATGACTTTTCAGCAATAGATCTTTTATCACCAAGCCTCCATATCACTCCATCGTAAGATGAGTCATTACATGCGAATTTTACTACCTATAAACAATGCATTATGTTTTTTAATTAGATTAATATTATAGTCATTAAAATTTATAAGTCATAAGGCTATTGGGTGTGGAGGACGAGCATCATGGATGATGTCCCTTCACCTCAACTGCCACGTTAGCAAGAGGTAGGAGTATAATCACCATGATGGTCCAAGGGTGTGGTTAGAAGCATCATCACCATATTCTTTTTTTAGTAAATACAAACATTTGATACATTCGTATTGGGGTAAATCAGTCTTTTTTTAGGTGGATTAGAGATTTATATATATCTATAGTGTCTTATCTATACTATATAATAAAGCATGAGGCAGGGATTCCTGCAAAAGTTAGGGTAAGAGTTAATAGCCATTTTCGTCCCTGTGGTTTGGTCCAGTTTGCCACTCCAGTACAAAAGTTTTTTTTTTTGCAATTCCTTACCTGTGGTTTGGATTTTTTTGCCAAATTCGTCCTTTTGACTAACTCAGTTAAAAAATCTCGTTAATGTCAGGGGTAGGGTTGTCTTTTTACACCTCAGGGACGAATTTGGCATTTAAAATTCAGTTAACCTTGAGGGACTGAATTTGCCAAATGATGAAAGTTTAAAAATTTTGATTTCCCTCTCCTGCTTCCCACGTTTTTTTTTCCGTTCACATATTCCGGCCAAATTCCGGTCAATCTCCGGCGAGACCATAAAATTGATTTTAAATGTTTTATTTTAACTTTTAATCGCGCCCATACGTCTCTCCACCTGTTCCTATCCATTCTGTGTCTTAATCGTGCATTTAAACAGTTGTAACCGTGTAATTAATCGAGTTTTATGAATGTAACCAACCGGAAGCTTTAAAACGACTCAAAACACGTCTTTTAAACATCCATTATATAAACTGAATATACCATTTGTTTTCTGCACCTCTACGAACCCATACCGAGCCGCCATACCAGAACCGAGCACAAACATTACTGAACCAAGACCCAGATTGACCCGAGCCCCTAACCAGACCCGAAACCACCACCGCCGCTGCTACCTCCTACAACCACCACCATCTCCGGCCAACCACCACCAAGATCTGACCCCAAACCTTCCACAACCACGTCTATAACCGACCTGAACCAAGCAAAACCACCACCGGACTCACCAATAAACACGATTGGAACTACAACCCGATCGGAACCCAACTGAAACAAAACCCTTTCCACCGGAATAACCACAATCTAACCCGAACCTGTCCATATTCGTCACTGTTTCTGCCCGTTTTTGGCCTGGAAGCCGCCGCCGTCACCACCAAGCTTGGTGGCGGCCGGTTGTCTATAGTAACAGAGGGAGCGAGAGAGGGTTAGGGAGAGATGGTAGAGAGAGAGAGAGCTCGGATGAGAGAGAGTAGAGAGAGAAAGGGAGGCGGGTATGGTGGCTGCACAAATGAGGAAGAAGATAAAGGCTTTAAATAGCTAGGGTTAGAGTTAGGTAGGTAGACACCGCGTATCGAACCCGTAATCTCGCGAAACGTCTCAGCTTAGATTTAGGCTCGATAATTAGTTATAAAAATTAGTCGGTTTTATTCGAAATTAGAAATATAACTAAACCCATCAAATGTAAATTTTATTTTCGTCGCCTGACAGATGCGTTCGACGCACGCGTTTAAATCGCGTTAATTAATTCGGTCATGTTTCCAATGGTTATGTGTGTTTCTAGCTACAGCATGTACTCGGGTTCGAGTCCCTTTAGCACCAGTTTTGAGTTCTTTTTTTTTAGAAAACATAATTGTAAAATAAAAATAAATATGTTTAAATGCCAAATTCGTCTCTGAGGTGTAAAAAGACAACACTACTCCTGACACTAACGACATTTTTTAACTGAGTTAGTCAAAAGGACGAATTTGGCAAAAAAATCCAAACCACAGGTAAGGAATTGCAAAAAAAAAAAAACTTTTGTACTGGAGTGGCAAACTGGACCAAACCACAGGGACGAAAATGGCTATTTACTCTTAGGGTAAATAAGTCTTTTTATACATCTCGACATGTGACTCCTCCTCATAACACCCAATAAAACTCCCCAATTCAATTCCAACATCAAATGGAATACTCAACATCAATTGAAGCAACTGAAGCCATGATTGATTTCATCAGTTGGAGCTTTGAATACCAATTGATGAAACCAATGAAAAGGGCTCCTACGCTTGAAACCGGTTGAATATAAATCGATTGGACAATGAAATCATTTGCGCATTTACTATCAATCGAAGCCTCCGGTCCTTCGCTTCCAGTCCCCAGGACCTCTACAAATTGATTTCATAGCCGACACTTTAAAGCTCCAGTTGCTTAGTATCAAGTTCGAATTTCGTTATCGTTATTGTTTTCTCAAATCACTTGAAGGTAATAATAGATGGACATGGTACCATATTGACATGTGCACATGTGGTGGCTGATTTTCAAGGCTTCACATCTTCATCTAAATAAAAGGTAACCCCATAGTCTTCAATACTTATTCAGCTAATTCTTACATCAGCTAACTATTGTTATGGCATTTTTAAAGGTGTGTAATTTTTTTTCTTTTCTGGGGGTGGCGGATCGGGTCAAAACAGGTAACTTTTGTTCCAGGTTGAAACATGGTTAACTCTAAAAACTTTTTGTCTAAAGTTTGACTGTTAGTGCATTATCTGATACGCAGGTTGACGTGACATTATAAGATGGGCGTAGTTTCGAAGGTACTGTAGTAAATGCAGCTTTGCATTCTGATATAGCTATCGTCAAAATAAATTCTATAACTCCTCTGCCCACTGCAAAGCTTGGGTCTTCAAGCTCACTGCGTCCTGGGGATTGGGTTGTAGCCCTTGGATGTCCCATTTCCCTTCAAAACACAATATCGGCTATTCTAATTGAATATTCGCATATGGTTTAAATTACTTATGTGTGTTACTTTGTTTATGAGTTTTTTGTTGTGATTTTGATTTTAGTTTAATTTGTTTAAAAGACACTGTTGATGATAAAACATAGATAAGAGTTATAAACAATAGTTGATAAAAATTCATCATTCCATCCGTTTATGGATCATCTCTAAATAGTAAATTGATGATTGATACTGCGTAGAGAAATATGTTTATGTTAAATTGTGCCGGTTTATGATTGTAACTTGCCTATCTATAAAGACTCTTTAAATAGTATTTTATACTAAAAAAGTAACAAATTGTGCAGCTGACTGCGGATATCTCAGTTCGTCGGCGATCCTTCAACTCCTCCGGTATACTCACAGGTATTTTGAAAAAACGCTCTTATTACATTCATGCGTTGCTTACAAATGACATAATTCTAACCCTAGCACATACCGTCATTTGATTAAGAAGTTCGATCGGATGAGATTTCGTAAAATTTAGCTCTGTTGTTTTGTTTATGATATGGTCAATGCATTTGTACTACTTGAGTTTTAGTTCCATCAACTGTTAGTTTGATGAACATATGACTCAGATGATTGTCACATTAAATTGTAATATTTTCTATTTTTCAAATTCTCATTTTATATATGATTGTGAGTCTGACATGATGAAAATAACTGCAAATTGTAATATTTTCTATTGTTTCAAAATCTCATTTTAGAACATATTTATGTGGGTATAGGATTATAGGTCATTTGGCCATTATCTGTTAGGTTTGTTTCATGTACTTTATGTAGATTATTGGTACATTTAAAGTATTGACTCTGTTAGGCAAACTATTTTATCTTCTTTGCCGCTTCAGGTGTGCTCGAGAACATATGTCCTGCATCAAATGCTGCAAGCTGCCAGCTCATTAGTAGGATTGCAGATTGTTAAGTGTGATGAACAGTTCTTACAAGAGTTTAAGGTTTCCTTCCATCTTTATACAGTTATAAATAAACAATATTTGTATTATTATTGTTTGTTATCTTATACATACCATATATCTCATGGATTTTACGAATCCAACAATTTACGCTTTTGTCCTTTGTACAGGCGAATTTTAAATCCAAAGACCCTTCTAAAGTTGTGTGCACAGCTTCTGGAATTGCAAGACGAGATATTGACTCTTTTAAATCTTCAGAAACTTGTAATGTTCTTTTCTCTTCATTTATATAGCCAGTCTATGTTATTTATCCTTTTAATCTATTAAATTAGTTTATCCTATTTTTTCCCCTCATTTACAAAATAAGGAAGAAGGTTCTCTTAACATGAAGGTTCATATAGTGAAACACATGACACATCAAATGTTACTAAAACTTTTAGAAGACAAATCTGGACATGTTTTTCCTTGCATTAATGTAATTATTATGTTTACATTTTGTGTTTTGATATGGTTTCTTTTGATATGATATGACAGCTTCACATTGATCAAGACCATACATTTGCTCCTAATTCAGTAAGCTTTGGAGCTATATAGTCGATTAGTCGGTTAATTTAGTTTGTTTTATTTATTTATTTATTTGTTTGTTTATTTTTTTCTAAGCTCCATTTACTTTCCGGTGACAATTGCTAAAATATTTGGGAAGAGGCTTGCTTTTAAAAAGCAAGAAGCGTGTTTATAACTAACCTGATGTATGAACTTCTAAAAGTTAGTTTTTATAACCAACTAGGTTAGAATACTGTGTTTATAACTAACCTGGTTTTCGTTATGGTTAGGGCTCTAAATTGAACCGAACCGTGCACGCCCTTAAAATCACAAACATAGGTGTTGGTTTTTGTTATCAGTCGGGACACCCACTGCAACGCGCGGGCATTCCCACTAGTTATAATTTATAGTTATAAAAATTGCACTATTATAAAATGTAGGTTCAAAGTGTTTCTTCTTAGTTGTTAATTATAATTTATAGTTATAAAAATTGCACTATTATAAAATGTAGGTTCAAAGTGTTTCTTCTTAGTTGTTAATTATAATTTATAGTTATAAAAAATTGCACGATTATAAAATGTAGGTTGAAAGTGTTTCAACATTTCTTTCTTTTGGTTATTCATCATATTGTTTAAGGTAAAGGTAAAACTGGAGTGAGATGTTACCAAGGTATGGCATATTACGAATAGTTGTTGAAACACACATGATACAATGAGCCATGCAACTGTAACAACACCTTATCTCTTGGTGAAACCTAAGTAAATTTATGTACAAACAAGCAGGCTCAATATACAACCGTGTTCACGCCTATTGCAGGCTCGATTGAAACAAGTAAACTTATATATATGACTTTTTTATCGTTTTAGGGTTTAAATTACGTTCCTACCTCGTATTGTCGACCCCGTCGTAACGCGCGAGTCCCCACTAGTTAACTATTTAACCATTTAGGAAAGCCAAAAGAGTCATTTGGTCAACATTTTAAGACGGCACTTGAAGAGTCCACGATCATTTTATTTTGCAGGTTACAATCTAGGGTTTTCCAACTTTGCCGCTCCTTGAATGATTTCATCTCAAAAACTTCCACTCCTTAAATGATATCGTCCATTAATCTGCACATCTTCATTGATATGGTTTGTAACTGCCCCATCATTATCTTTCAATTGACTCAACCATTGAAGATTCAATCCACTGAGAAGTTACCTCCCATTCAATTGGGTAATTCAATGTCACGCCCGTTTCTAATCACCTCCCTTAATAATTTTTTTTTTTGAAAAGCTTCTTTCATTCACAAAACGCCAAAAACCGGTCTTCAAAACAAAGACCGCCGGCTCAATCCTTTACAAACATATACAAAGGAAAACGACTCCACTCTTTCAAAACCACCTTATTACAATCAAATCTATTATTAGCCCAAAGAAAAGTGCACGACTTCACACTAGCGACAATGCTTTCCACACTAGGCCGTGCCCCACTAAAAACCGAGTCATTCCTAGCTTTCCACAAAGACCATAAAGTGACTATAATAATCCCGTGCACGATCTTCTTGCTTTTCTTACAACCTTTCACCATTTTGTAGACCTCCAAAAGATCCTTTATCTCGAACGCATATATGGGCTCTAATCTACACCATCTACCGATCCAATCCCAAACGCTAGTGGCTATAAGACAATCGGATAAAATATGCATCACTGTTTCATCTTCATGATCGCACCATGGACATCGTCTATCTTGTATATCGACCTTTCGTTTCACCAATTCCGTTTTTGTAGGAATCCTATTCATTTCTGCTCGCCAAGCCATTATCATACACTTCATAGGAATCCATGTGACCCATTTTATTACAAAACATTGCTCAAAACCTGTCCTGTGCATAAGCATTTTTGTTGCGCCATTAGTCGTGAAACCCGAATCTGGATCTGCAGCCCAATACCAGAAATCTTGACCCGCTATTGATGTATTGTAAAATACATCTGTTTCCAGTGTATAGTTTGTACAGTTTTCGAGTCGTTTAGATAGTGTTTTTATTAGTTTTAGGCTTGTAGTTTTCTATTTTATTTATTTAGCGTCTATTAGTTTTTTATTAGTTTTGGGTCATTTTTAGTGTTTATTTATTTTATTTTATATCTTGTAGGTGTTTATGGGCGATGGAGCGTAAACGAATAACTTTGGTCAAATCAAGAACACCCGAGTCAAAAGCACGAAGATATAATAATAAACTAATAATAATATGTTATGTTATAATAATAATAATAATAATAATAATAATAATAATAATAATAATAATAATATTATGGGCCTAGGCCCTAAGAAGAAAAGAAAACCTACGAAGTAGGTAAAACAAGAGAATAATATGTGAGGATGCGGCAGAATTAACTTGGAAGGAGCGATATTCTTATTCGAGGAGAGCACAACTATTTTTCGAGGAGACGCACGACAGAAGCAGCTGGAAGAATTATTAGAGAAGAGGATTAAAGGTTGAAGCATAGGTGCGAGCACGAGTCGGTTCTAATTCAATCATTTATTATTTATCTATTTGAAACCCGCATGAACACCATGAATTTGTCTTGCTTTTATTGTTTTGATTTTATTATGACTTTTATAGGCTAGACCTTTTTACTACCTAGGCAATGATGATTACACTTGAATGATTTATTTTATTTTGGTTTTGGAATTTTTGGTTGTGGGTGAATTTTAAAGTAAAGAACTTTTTATTTTCTGGTTTGATGTGTATGCGTATTTAGTTTTATTTAAATAACTTTTATAAACTCCACTTGCGTTTTTGTGAATGTCTTTCATGTATGAATGCGGGTTAGGTTGCGGACTGGGTGTTAGCAACTAGTTTATGGTTAATTGCCTAGGGTTATCCATAGGGGTTGTAATTGTTAGTTAGATGATTCTAAGTGTTCTACCAATTCTCAATAGCTGTGAGGTGCGAGATTGTTGGTCTGTCTAGGGTGTTAAATTGCTAGATCTAGAGGATTTGTGAGAAGATCTTCCTAGTTTCCCTAACATTCCTTGTAGGCCAAGTCTTATCAGAAATATTGTAGTTACCCCTTGCACTTTCGGGTGTATTGTGACTTTCGCGCTGTGAGGTAGACTGTCTAGCGGGTACTCTAAGATTCGAGTAGGTAAGCCTGTGAGGGTAACCTCTCAATCGGTGGTTTAACAGCACAACAGTATTCTAGGGTTTCCCCTTGAGAAGGGTCGAGGGTGTCTAGTTTATTCTTGATGTTTAGTATTTTAAGATCCCGGTTCCACACCAGTTCCATAGCCGTTAGAAGATTTTCATTCATGTGTAGGATTCTAGCCTAGGTAGTGCCTTCCCATCATCTGATCCCAGTTGCAGTAAATAGTGTGTTTTTAGTTATTTTAGTTTTATTTTATTTATTTGCAATTAGTCTGTTAGAAAACCCCCCTTTAAACAACAAAACATTATTATGTCAGTATTTAGGATAAGTAATCGAGTCTAGTTTACGCTTTCCAGTAGAGTCTCGTGGGTTCGATACTCGGACTTACTTTAGCTGTACTGCACTGACCGGTACACTTGCCGGTTGTGTGGTTTAGGTTTAGAGAGTCTTAGTTTATAAATTTAAAACTTAGAGTGTCTAGTTTAGGTTAATTTAGGTAGTTTTTATTAAACCACTTTGAGCACATCACTATCACCTCTTCATTCGCTACCATCTCGCACAGGTTCACCCACTGTAGAAGTTCTTCTGTCTATTGCAGGTTATCGACCCAATCGGCTGAAACAATCCTTTGGTTATTAATAATCAGCGTTCGATCCGAGACTGCACAATTCTTTTTCTCTTCCAGCCGATACAACAAAGGAAACTTGTTCTTTAACGCGCATTCACCCAGCCAAATATCAAGCCAAAATCTAATCGTATTACCATTCCGCACTTTCGCCTGTATAAACGAATGAAGCGGCACCTCATTCACTTTTAATCCCGCTACCACTTTAACGATCGCTTTCCAATTCCCAGCCGCATACTTGTTAACTGGAAGGAATTCCCACATGTTAATACTTTTATGACAAGCCTCCACAACCTTCTTCCATAACGAGTCCTTCTTTGCCCGAAAACGCCAAGCCCATTTAAATATCAGCGCCTCATTTACTTCTTCAAGTCTTTTGATTCCCAACCCCCCTAGCTTCTTTGGAGTTGTAACACGAGGCCACTTTACCCAGTGAATCTTTTTTCCCACATTTGTTCCGGACCATAAAAACTTCTTCATAATACTTTCAAGACAATCAACCACTTTTTTAGGCGCCTTATACAAAGAGAAGTAATATACCAGCAAACTCTCTAACACCGCTTTGACAAGCGTCAATCGACCTCCAATGGACAAAAGTCTCGCCTTCCAAATAGCAAGTCTAGCTTCGAACACTTCGATCACCTTTTTCCAACTTGCCACCCTATTCATATTAGCGCCTACTTTTATTCCCATGTACTCAAACGGTAAAACATCTCTTTTACATCCCATATTCATTGCCATCAAATCCGTTTCTTCCGTTTCCGTTCCCACCCCATATAAAT